>JAPJBO010000024.1:0-608648 GCA_030068145.1 Diplonema papillatum
CGTACTGTTGGCCAAGTCAAAGGGTGTGGGCCTCGTCAGGGGCCCCCACCGTCAGGTGGGCTAGGCTAGTTCCGGGGTGGCTCCCTGGGAGGGACAGGGACGGGGTTAGTCACGCCTTAGCAGTCCCAGGGCCTCTCCCCACCCACCTGTATGTGTTCTCGTGGTCACCGCTACCGCGTTGACCTTTCCCGAGAGAGAGAGAGAGAGAGAGAGAGAGAGAGAGAGAGAGAGAGAGAGAGAGAGAGAGAGAGAGAGAGACGAATTAGAGTGCAGGGACCATCTCTCCGGGGAGCGAGGAGTTTCCGGTCTCCTCACTTCAAAAATCATTTCCTCGGCTTGCGCCGAAGTAGTGGTTGCAATGAAGCAGCGCAGACTTTGCGAAAACTGGTCCCGACGTCCTGTGATACCGATGACGCGGGTAATGAGTACCCCACAATACCACAAACTTGTGACAAGACCGGTGCAGTCGGCAACCCCAACGAGGTTCCGCGGATATGCAAACTGAGCCCCAGTGTGCCAAGCACTCCAGTGAATGCGATGTGGGGCCGTGTGGGTGCTGGACACCAGCAAAGTGCACCGAATCTCGCTTTCGTTTATTGTGGTTTAGAGGTTCGGTGGTCGAGGCTGTGAGGCAGGTAGTATGAGGGTAGTAGGTATGCATATACACTTTAACTACGGCTAGCCATGTTTGTAAGTGTTGCGACCGACACCAAGAAGAAATTCGCGTCGAATTTTAGTCTTGGGCCCCCCACGCGCATGCCTGATGAGCAGGGGTTGCCATGCAGCTCGTATCGGTCTGTTATATGCGTTTTTACTTCCGTTGCTTGAGGAGGACGTGCGGTGGGGAGGGTCGGGTAGTAGAAAGAGAAAGATTGACAACAGCAGGTGTAGTAGTAGTACTACTGTAGTAGTAAAAACTCAGCAACTGGTTGTTGACCTAGCTGTAGTGTATGTGTGCACTGCTTGTTGTTGACGTAAGTGGTGACTGCTTGTTGTCCTCCGCAGTCAAGGTACTCTGAATGCACTCTGGCATCGTGGCTGGTTATCTGGTCGTAGCTCCTGGTTTGCGGTGTTTAGTTTTGCACCACGGTTTGTGGTGTCGTAGGCTTGTGAATTGTGGTCTTTTATTGCAGTCTTTCCCGAACCCGGTTGTAGTGCAGAAAACCGGATAACCGGGTCTAATGTGATCCTTGGTGTGAGTAAAAGGATACCGGTGAAGGCGAGGTTAAACGACGCGAGCGCCCAGCGGTCGTAGAGGGACTGCCCCGTGAAGAAGTTGCAGAAGCAGAACCAAAACTGCGTGAGGTACAGCAGGATGTTCTTGTAGAACGAGTAGAGGATGACCTTCGACACCCGGCGGTAGCTCCACCGGCCGTGGACGAGGAGGAGCCGCACGAGGAACCGGAACTGGCCGATGGCATAGTCCGCCGCCCTGGCGGCCTGCATCCCCTCCAGCCCAGATATACCAATGCCCACGTGCGCTTCCGTAATCATTGCGACGTCGTTTGCCCCGTCACCTGTTCGTTTAGAGTGTAAGTTCACTTGCAGATCCGGGATTTTATAGTCTCCGGGTGACCATTGTCGTAAAGGTTCCTGTAAGGTATCGGAGACTACTGTGCGCATCGTATCTGCGATAGTGGCAGTACGTGTGCTTGTGCGTGTGTCTTTGTTGTACCCCTCAGATGTGCAGAATCCCTGTGCACTGTACTAATAATTAGTAGTACCGCAGGCAGCGCACTACGTGAGACTTGCCAAAGCAGGTGAGTCCCGCCAATGCGCACAAACAAAAAGGGGAAGGCCGAGTTCTCTACTTGGAGGAGAACAGTTGGATCATTGATACGACACGATGCCTATCCGCGACAACCCACGATCCGAACCGGTTCTATACCGGGGGGCGTTTCCTTTGTTTGCAGTGCGATACCCGCGAAGACGGGCAAGTAAAGGCGGTCTGCATACCAATCGACAGGGTCACCTGACCGAGGCCGTCTTTGACTAGGCGAACAATCTCAGCCTTTTGGCCCGGGGTAACGCGGCAGCAAATGACGGCTTTGCAATGCTCCGTCAGCTTCAGGAAGTTCTCCTTGTTCTCGAGCGGGGCGGTCTCAGACGTAACGTCCACGAGGGTTGCCCCCTGGATGACAACGCCAACGTCGATGTTCGGGTTCCTGTGTTAATCATTCGTGCGGTACTGGTACCTTGTTCTGGGCCTGCAATGTGCGCAGCACTGCTGCGTTGTGTCAGATTAATGGGTAACAGTCCAACCCTTAGACAATTCTGCTTCTTAGAGACCACAAAGTATCTTGGTGCTAAGGCCGACAATCAATCCCTGCGGCATGAACATGCTGTGCCAACCCACCGATGCACAACACGACACCAAATGCACGAACACAGAAGTTTTACGTCGCCTTGTTCTCTTGCTCTGCCGTTGGCCCGTCTTGACAGGTTCTTCTTTACCCGACTGCAGTCTGCGAGGCCGGTTTTATGTATGAGGTTCCCCTGCAAATTGGCGCACTACGTAATAGACAGCTCCAGGGAAGCAGAGATGGCCCTGATAGACCGTGGTGGTTTGTTCCATGTTCGAGGTATGAAAGTGCCTGCCTTGGTCCCCCATGAGTAAAAAGCCGACATGTATCGCCTAAACGGCACACATGCCGGACTCAGAGTTCCCAAAGCAAAAGTTTGTCCTAATTTGAGGTGTGAGAGTGCCTGCCTTGGTCCCCCGTGAAGAAGAAGCCGACAAGTATCTCGCCTAAACGGCACACATGCCGGACTCAGAGTTCTCAAAGCGGATCACCTCCTGTCCTGATAGACTGTGATGGGAAACACACCGAGCCTTTGACCGCTGCGCGTCGTGCATAAACTCTCGTATCTTGCCGCCGATGCTTTCACGAGGGGCATTCTCGTCGAACTTGAAGACTTCCATGCTCGAGTGCAGCAACGCACACGCGTAGCCGATGTTGATGGCAGTCTCCTGCTTGTCCCCTGTGAGCACCCAGACGTTCAGACCGGCCGTTCGGAGAAGTTCAATCGCCTGAGGCACGCCGTCCTGCAGCTTATCCTCGATCGCCGTCGTGCCTGCAGTATGTTTTGGAACTTGTGGTGCATCCGAAACCGCCAGAGAGAGGACATGTCAAACCAAGTCAAAAGGTTCGAGCCCCACCGTCAGGTGATGGTCAACCGCGTATGAAATGAAATCAAAGACTGGTAAATGAAAGAACGAAGAACGAGGTGCACACAACACCGCGGTACCGTCGTTGCTACCGATTGGCTGTGGGAGAGAGCTTGGGAGAGGGAAGCCCGTTCTTGGCAACAAGTTCAGCGCCTGAATCCAAGCACTGCTTCTCAGCTCCCTCAAGGTTTCATACCCCACTTTGGGAGCCGTACACTCCCCTTTGGACCGTTTTCCATTTTTGCATCGCTTTCCTAGACAACATCTTCCTCGAAGAAGACCCAATGCTAGCATCAACCATGCATGAGAGGCAGTGCTCTGCCTATACATTGAGCTAAGATTTTCCCCCCTCCGTCCAAAAGGGGTTAACTCTAAGAAGGTTGAAATATGGCTAAAGATAAAGTGGTGTCACCTGAGGGGGTAATCTCAGGGCCGCCCGCAAGCAAGGTCGCATACCGACGAGCTCCAGGTTCCTTTCGATCAGCTCCGCTGCGGCGTCGACCTTTTTCTGCCGGTCTCCGACGCTCTCGGTCGCGGCTTTGTACAGGGGAGCCCACTCCGCGTATTGCGCCTCTTCCAGCTGCACCTGCGCCACGCAAAGCGTCCTGAGTCCGTCGGCTCCGAACCGTTCGAGGGTTGTCTTGGTCACGCGGTTAGTGCTCTCTTCCTCCCTGGAGACCGGGCGGCGGAGCCTGTCGTATATGACGGTGTCCGCTCCCTTGGTCAGCAGGTACAAGCGCCCCATCGGATCCCTCGTGATGATCGACATGCGCTTCCGATCCGAGTTGAACTCGATGACTTCGTACAGCCTCCATTTTTCCACCGTCGGCTTCCCGTTGGCTTGCGCGACCTCGATGGAAACGTGCGTCGCATCTCTTCCGATGAACTTGATCCCAAGGTACCTCATCCCACACACCAAGCAGTTCTCGTCCGGCGAGGCTGCGGTGTACGTCAGCACCGGCTGCCCGCTCTCGTCTGTCTCCTCTTCAGTCACCACCGTGTGGCACACCGCGAGAATCTTGAAAAAGTGCTCGAGTTGGCCCCGGTTCGGCTGGTGCATCCACCTCCACTCGCGGCTCTGCCCGTGCACGTCGGACACACGGTCGTCGTAGAAGAAGAAACCCTTCTCCAGCTTGATACCGGGAGGCCTGTCGTCTCTGAGGGCCCGCCCTTCCCTCAGTGCAGCGGCGCGACCTGTTTACGTGGTGGCCAGACTAACGCTCATCGCAAGAGTTGCTTAAAAGCATGAACGTCGAAACGAGTTCGACAAATCAACAAAGCCTGTGGCTAGGCTCCCATCAGATCATCTAAAACCCTGGGCAGGCATAGCGGCGCGGATGGATCAAGCGGCTGGCACGGCGGGATTCCCGCGTTCGCAAAAGTGCAGCGCCATCTCCTCCCACAAGATTGGGCAACAAACCGCTCACACACATGCGCGGCGCTGTGTCAAGCGTGCCGCCTTGCAGGGTGAACATCAAGCGAGACCGCCGCGGGTGTGGCCCCTCTCTACCGAAAAATCACCGGAACATGTGGTTCTAGTGAATCGATGCACTCAGACAGCCTGCTCTCTCGCACACACGACGAAGGCTACCCCCATCGAACGTTAAAGCTCCATGTTCCCCCCCCCCAGTGCTGATGCTAAGGCCCCTAAACTCGGCATCGTTGTCAGCCGGACGGCAACGAGGGTGGGTGGGTCCCCCCCCTCCCTAAACACCCCCCTCCCCCCCCCCCTACACGGTGGACCGGTCATGGTCATGACCGCATGTTTGACCGGTCAGTTTTTGACCGGTCATCTGAGAAAGTTATGCGGTCATTGACCGCATACCTTGCGGTCAATGACCGCACCCTTGCGGTCATTGACCGCACCCTTGCGGTCATTGAACGTATCCTGTGGTAAGCCACAAGGATTCCTGCCTTTTTGGGTTGAAAATCACCCGGTCTCGGTCTCTCTCTTTTCTGGTAAACGTGCTTCTGCGTTTCGGGGGTCAGAAACGCTGGTTGGAGAAAAGGTATGTTGGGTGTCACATACAGGGCTTTTTGGTGGGATTTCTGAGGTCACAATCACACGGTGTGCTCCAGCACCGGGTGAACTGTGCAGTCCATTTTGCGGGTGTCACACCTGCACCTGTGTAAAGTTTAGATGGCTTCGAAGTTGTAGACGTTGGAGTGCCGCGGTCTTGACCAGGACTCGCCTGGCCGCTCGCGCTCCGATCTGTGCCAAGCAGTCAGGGCGCGAGCGGAGGCATCAAATTTATGGCCTCATACGTCAAGAACCTTGTGCGCCCTGGACGCCCGCATACTCGAGGTTCTAAGCAGCGCCAGAAACTCGCCCAGAATCTGGGGAGCAGCGCCGTGGTCATGGACGGCATCGAAGATCGTCCTGAACTCCTTCACGCCCGGCGGCTTCGCCCGCCGTGGGTCCGGCGACTCCTCCTGAGGACAGCCATCATCCTACTCACGCTCTTTCATTGAGCGGGTCGTCGAGGACACACGCCGCCGCTTTGTTCTCCGCCAGCACGGACGCCATGATGTTTAGGGGCACCCCATAGGCCCATTGTCGCCCATCAGCAACAGGCGACCACCGCCACCGTAGGGCCCGACGCCCATGCCTCGACACTTGGGCCTGTGTCCGTGGCTCTCGGAGCAGGGAGCCCCGGGGCTGGTCGGTGCCCGGGGCTCAGCCCCGGAGCGCTCCAGGAGCCCGACAGGGACGGGCATAGAACACACTTTCTACTGTTTTCCAGGTAGATCCGTTCTCAGCCGCGAGCGAGGCGACTCCTCGACTCGTCTGTGGGAGAGCGGCAGAAGAGGATAAAGGCCTCCCAGAGCTTGTATTTCCCAGCACCTTTCTTTCTTGTCCTGCTCATCCGCACCCAGTTCACTTTGGTCGTCAACGCAAACCCATCAACGCTCTCGTCCTCCGAATCTTCATCGACGGGTGAAGATCAGAGCCAAAGGGGACAGCTTTATCGGTCTCAGGGGTGAACACCGACGACCCCCTGCAGATGGCGCAGTACATGGCGCAGCTTGGGTGCGGCGGCCATCACTCAGCTGCCACCCGGACGGTGTTAACGAGTTTTCAGATTTTTCTGGACTCGGTGCCGTCGCCGCCGAAGAACCTGGCAGACCAGATCACTGCCTGGGGAGCTTGGCCGACGGCCGCCGCCCAGGCTTTGATGTGGCAAGGGGCGGTGCGGACTCGTTGCCGCTCCTCTGTCCGCATCGTGCTGCGGCACCTCGATGGGATCTCGGGCCCGAACCTCCTGCTTTTCCCGGGCCACGAGTACCAACAACTGCTCGGGACCTGAAGTCCTATTTCTTCCAATTCCCAGTAGGACGGCCGACGCCGGGGAGCCCAACAGGCTACGAGATGAGGCCAATTTTCCGCGGCGGCGAGGAGACGATGGGGGTCTCTGAGACGCAGCTGAAGGCGAGGCGTGGGGGATGGACCTTTTCCCGACGTACAGAAGAGAGAGGGCGGAGCGTGCAGCGAGATGGACGGCCTTCGACGACACCACGGAGAAGAAGAAGGGCAAGAAGTCGGCCGTTGTCGGAGGAGACCCGTGGCTCGTACCGGAAGGGATTTCCCGACACGAAAAGTGGGGTGAGCGGAAATGTGTGCCGAGCACCGGATGACGCAGTGCACCACATGTAAGACGACAACGGAATGCTGTCGCAACCATCACCACCGATGTCTCGACCATGAGATGCCGACGTGCGACAGCTGCAAGAAACACGCCGACCTGAGGAGTAGGAGACGCGGGCACTGCTGCAGGAAAGGGCACCACCGGGCGGCCGTGGCGAGAGGAGAAGAATCAACGACGAAGAAGAGGAAAGCGGAGCCGGAGGGCCCCGCGTCAGCGCCGAGACAGGCGAAGCGTGAGAGCGTGGTGCTCGTTCTGCCGGAAGCAGCGGAAGGCGAGCGAGGACCCGCAACATCGACATCGACTTCAGCAGCGAAGGTCGGGAAGACGGCGCTTTCTTCGGGCTTCGGACCAGGAGACCCGACGGGGGCGTGGCTCTGTATTGGTGGCGCCTGGGCAGGTCGTTTTCTATGATTGCGCAGGACTCTGATTTTGTTATCACGGAGGTTGCCGGGGACGACAGGATAGTCTGGTACGACGACTGGGCCCTCGTCGTTGCCTGTCCGGGCGCGCTTCGCGCTGTGCGCAACCGGGTCCTGCAGCATGCCCGTATGGTGCGCATGATGGTCAAGGACGAGTAGTCTGTCCTCGAGCAAGGACGAGAAGTCTGTCCTCGAGCCCAGCTCGACGCCGGTTGTCCTGGGAGTCGAGTTCGACTTCGCAGCGAAGAGGTACCGGCTGAAGCAAGGGTGGGTGCAGAAGCCGCACCTCCTCTTTTGCTCGGTCGATTTGACGCAAATGACTCTGCGCGGCGTCTGGAAGTCGTCGAGACCGCAACTTGAGCGTGGATGGTATGGGGCACACTGCACTGCAGGGTGAGCCCAGTGCTTGCGGATGGTGACCCGAGTCGCTAGTCCGCGTGAGCGACGATATCGTTTCGTTCCTGCGGGGGTGAGCCGGCGTCTATCGGACAACCGGTGGGTCGGCTTCGACTCGAAGCTGCACCCTCGTGGAGGCGTGGTCCGATGCCGGCACGCAGGGACTGGTGGGCTCTCACAGTTGCACTCAGGGAGTTGATGCACCACGAAAGTCGAAAAGAGATTTGGGATAGCATGCAAGAATCTGTAGCGATAATCTGCATCGCCGGTTCGCACGTGATGTGTCATGTTTTCGCCTCTTTAGCCCCCTTGGGCGATGGCCGCGCTTCGATGGGCGCTCTTCTACGCCGTTTTGTTGTCGGCTCCGACGCAGAGTTCGTCCGCTTCTTCGCTCGCGTCAGTGCCGTCTTCTTGACCCTCGCCGCTGGCTTTAATGTTGATGTTGCGAGTCTCTGATGTTGGTTGTCTTCTGCTGCTTCAGGTAGCATTCCGGGTGTGCTCTTTGTCGCTTTGACGATACGTGGCGAGCAACGTTTTCCCCTCATGTGGAAACCGAGTCAGTAATCGGTTCCCTCAATCCGCTGACCATGATTGGTGCTGAAGCTCGATTCGATTGTACTTACGGTGAGGCAGTTTCTCACTGGCGTTGTGGTGGATGGAAGGTGACCTCGCCCAAGCTCGTTTCCCGGGTTAAGGCAGTCACTCAACATTCCCTTGCGCTAGTGATATCAGTTACAAAGACGTGTTCTTACTTTTCCCTTTCTTCTGGGCAGTTCTCGTCAGACAATACGAAGAGCAGAAGAAACTCCATGGCGATGTGGGCCCCGTAGAGATGTCCCGCAGCACATCTTCTTTGCCGAGCTGACGACGGCAAAGTTTGCGACTCCGCTGTCGACAAGTAGAATCTTTGTCGACAACTTGCCTTTGTTTGTGCGCTCGCAGCCTTTGTTCGCACTTTCTCTCGTTGAAGAGATATTGTGCTATTTGCAAAGGCTGCCTTCCTGTTGAAATCATCTGTTCTCATAGTAGTGGACGCCACACTAATTTTTGTGTACGCCGGTACACAACTGTTTGCGAGACTGGAGGCACTCGTTGCATCGAAGAGTTTGCAAAGGTCGACAGTCAACCTTGGGTTTTACATCGTCTGTTACGATGGAAAGGTGCGTGGCGTCCCGTGTCTTTCTTCGCACGGGCTCACCGTCGCATCGTTTGAGAGAGCTACACCACCAGGCTCGTTGCCAATCAAAAAACTGTCAGCTGCCCGTGAAAGTGTCTCACTCCTCTGCGAGGTCGGTTTGAGACGCTTTCAGGGGTAAAAACGGTGAGCCACTTACACGGGGGGGGGTACGTATAGTTGTAAGTGCGTACTTCGAGAATTAGGCCTTGCGTGGGTACACTTTGCTGCCTATTTTACCTTGCAAACTTTCATAAGTACCGGTTATTGACCGCAATGTTGCGGTCAATGACCGCATGGGTGCGGTCAATGACCGCATGGGTGCGGTCAATGACCGCATGGGTGCGGTCAATGACCGCATGGGTGCGGTCAATGACCAGTACCCTACCGGTCAATGACCGCAAGGTACCGGTCAACATTATTGCGGTCAGCGTGGTGCGGTCATTGACCGCACCAGCCCTTGACCGGTCCACCGTGTAGGGCAGTGCTGGCTGCAAACGGCTGCAAACGCGTTTGCACCGATTCTGCAAACGGCAAACGTTTGCAGTGCAAACGTTGCAAACGTTTGCAAACGTCATTACCGTTTTACAGGGTTTATACGGCGGGAGAGTCTTGGCGGTGTTCCTGTTGTTGTAGGTCAGCCGCACGAGGGAATCTGCTGTTTTTATCCCCATGCTGCTTCGCTTGTTGTCCTTCACTGCGTCATACACCGACCACCCTGGGCTGGCCATCTTTTTTTTGGCTACCGCCTGCAATGGCAGCCACTTGGTTCCAAATGCGTGCCACCAGATCTCCACGAGCCACTTGTTTGCTGCTTTCAAAGCTAGTCCCTCTGGTACGGTGAGGCAGTCAGAGTGCTCAGCCAATGCACAGAGCTGGTCGTGTCGTCCGGAAAGAAGCGAGGACCTTCGCAATCCCTCTGTCGCGTTGGTGTAGATCTCCGTATTCCACTTCGGGCTGAGAGCGGCGGCGGCTTCGTGGAGGGGACGCCGGTAATAAATCCTCCACAGCAGAAGTCCGACTAGGGGTCCCACAGAAACAAAGCCTTTTCCTTTGCGGTTTGTCGACATCCCACTGTCACTGCTGCCACTTACGACAGCATAAATGTCACTTGCCCACGTCTATATCGCTCGCATGTGTCTATCCATTGCTAGCCTTGCACTGCACCGTTGCCGTTTGCAAACGGCATCTGCCAGATCTGCAAACGCAAACGCAAACGTTTGCGCAAACGTTTGCACGTTTGCAGCCAGCACTGCTGGGCCCCCCCCTCCTGCAGGGCCTGTGTGCAGCAGGGTGGTGACCGCTCCAAGGTGGTTTCCTCAGCAGCGACCAAGAAAAAAAAAATTTTTTTTTGGCCCAAATCTTCCCAAAAAAGCACTCGAAAAAAGTTTTTTTTCCACCATTTCACCTTCGAGAATTTAGCTAAGGTGGGTCCCACAGTAGGTCCACAGTGGGTTGCACCAGGAGGGGGAGGGGGGGGGGGTACCCACCCCCACCCAGGGTTAGCAACTTCGTTTTGGGTCTCAGGCTTAGTATCAGCACTGCCCCCCCCCCCCCCCCCCTAGGGCTAAGTTGGATGGAAACGCCGTTTCTTTTAGTTTTTTCGAAATAAGGAAACGGAAACGGAAACGGAAACGTTTCCGTTTCTTTTAAAAGAAACGCCGGAAGGCTCCTCATGCTGAGGGGTCCTATAGGATACCACTTCGCGGGTCCTTCTGTGTGTCCGTCGGGTGTCCGTTTCCAGCCAAAGTTTGGCTTTCCTTTCAGAGGGCGGGATCACCTTCTTCTTTTGATCTACCAGCGGGCACTTCTCTTCCTCCGTCTTCTGGCGGGCTCTCTGACTCTTCAGGGCCCTTCCTGGGCTGTTCTTCGACTTGGCTCGGCCCCTTCTTGTGTGTCGTCGCGGTCTCGTTTGTGCAGAGCAGTCGCCGGTGCTCACCGCTTTCACAAACAAAACTACGCATTTCTTTCGTCGGCGATCTGGCACGAGCAAATTGGTAACCACAAGCTAGTGATGCAGAATGTCGTCTCGTGTGGATGTCTTCTGACACCAGATTCCACTCTGTGCCTACCACTTCGTCTTCTGCTGCTTCCAACCCACGTTCTCATGTGAGTGGGGCTTTTTGAATCTGCCGTCCTCTTCTGCATTGTTGGTGGTTCTTTCTGCCGTCGTTGTCTATGCTCCGACAACACCGCCCGATGGCGCTCCTTCCGGTGACGGTTGCTACCCGTCATCGTATGCAAGGTGCACTGTGGCAAGCGATGTTTAACGCACACGTTACTGCGTGGCCATCGCTTTTCTGGCGGGTTCAACATTGCCCCGGCATACGTGTGCCCTTCTCACCTCCTGATGCTGATTGCACTCCCTCTTTGTCTTACGCCGCCGAAAACCCCCGGTCTTGTAGCCTGTGGCGCTGAACGATCGTATCTGTAGAGTCAAGCGGATGTGCTTTCCCGATCGTCTTCAGCGCGTTGGCCAACGGCCTCGCATAACAGAGCATCGTCGCCACAGCCATTGGTGTAAAGAGCTGCCTCAAAGTGGATGCGTGTGGTTGCGTCTGCTCCACGCGGTCGCAACTCTTATGCTTCTTTCCTCCCTCCTTTTCGGAGCCTCCTTGTCCATGGTTTCCCACTGGATTGCGGGGTCCGCCGTTCGGAACACATTTCCGGTCGGACCTTCAGCCAGTATACTAGTGGCATACCAGCCGTTTCTTTTGAAAAGAAACGGCGTTTCCATCCACCGCCAAAAAGAAGGAAACGGAAACGGAAACGGAAACGGAAACGTTTCCAACGTTTCCATCCTACATAGCCCTAGGGGGGGTCAAAAGCTGTCAAAATAGGTCATTTTTTTGGGAACCACATAGGGGCTCCTAAAAGGCAATACAATTTGGTAAACCGCCCCAGAACCGTATAGAAATGCCTAAAACATGCTTTTTGGCTGCTGAAGTGCCCCGAAAAGGCCTTTTTACGAGTGCCCAATTTTTGGACTCAGGGTGGACACCGTTTGGTACCGGTGTTCTTCTTTTTAGGTGACAACCCCAAAAATAGTGACAGCATGAACCGAAGAAGGAAAACAACACTGCCCAAACCTATGTATTTTTACTCAAAAGACTTTCCTGAGAGTTGGGGATGGTGGGGCTTCGTAGGAGGCATTGACAAGCGACTCAATGAGGTACGGCTTCGTAACGTGCCGCCCCCTCGAGTCCTTGACGTCAGCGCCAGCTTTCGTAGTGGCCTGTGTCGTGTAGCGTGCTACCGCAAGCTACAGATACCCTGCCCTGAGCTGCTATGTCGTGGCAGTCCTAGAAATCCACCGCCGAACCTTTTCGTTCAAGTCCAGTTTTCTATTTTTGTTCAAGCTCAACGTGCGTTGGGGTTAGGTACCAGAGATACACCCCGGTGACCAGTATTGTCTTCCGTGCGTGTGCAATGCGACCCTTTCGGGGTGGTGTACGAAAGGCGAACTTGAATAAAAGACACTGTCGCGTGCATCCCTTCAACAAAAACGTTGGGATCTGGAAAATCCCACTACGGATGAGAGCATCTCATTGTTTTTCTCGGAAAGACATCGAACTTTGTGAATATCGCTCCAGCAGAAGTTCGGGGAAGAGCTGCTGCCTGCGGTGTCAACAACACCTCAGCTTGCGCAAGACTCAGAGAGCCTTTTGGGACGTTGTTAACCATCCAGACGAGCAACGTTCATAGCTACCTTCCTCCTGGGTGTCGTTTGCCCTTTTGTTGCTTCCATTTGTGGCTGCCTGCACGTGATTGTAGCCTCATCTTTGCATGGTATGAACAGTGAAGCACACACACAGGCTGCTAGCCGGTACCAAACGGTGTCCACCCTAAAACCATCAACTAATACACCCCCCCCTGGGCCAGTTTCCATGAAACTTCCCCCAAAAACACGTTTCCGGGCATTTCTGAGGCGGGTTGCATGTTTTTTTAGCCTTAAACTGCCGTTAAGTCTACAGGCTGAAAATGTCACCATTTTGACGCAAAAAAAGACCTTTTGACCCCCCCCCCCCCCCCCCCCCCCCCCTTTTCACCCGGGATCGAAGGTCCCACACGGTGGGGTCCAGCCTCAGAAGCTGGAGTTAAAAAAAGCGGGTGTCACACCCGCTTTTCGGGTGTGGATTTGCACGCGTTTTGGTTGTAGCACACCCCTCTTTAACTCCAGCTTCTGGACCTCACCGTGCACGGCCCGCAGGAAATTTCCGCTCCCTGTTCGAACTCTGATTCAATCCCCAAATCACGCTGCCGTCTTTCCAGTTTTCACTGCTATACACTGCGGGGCGACCCCGGATTGCTAGTACTAGAAGTGGCGGTTCTCCCTCTTCGCATACCTATTTCGGTGGTGCCCGTGCCGTACGACATCTCGCCGACAGAAAACTTGAGGAAGTCCATGATGTTGCAGGTGAGGGTCCCCGTTTTATCGCTGAAGATGTACTGAATTTGGCCGAGCTCTTCGTTGAGCGAAGAAGTCCGGGCATTGGCCGGTGTGTCGGTGGCTCCGTGATACATCTCCAGATCGCTGCCGATGAGCTGCGCCTGAACTATCTTGACCATTTCCATCGAAACGTACAGGGAGATGGGGATGAGGTTATTGAACAGGATGATGAACGTCGCAACTCCAGTCACAGCCGTCCACACGGGATTGAGGTCCTCGGCCGCAAGGTACCAGTGGTCCATCGATACGTTCGTCGACACGCCTGTTTTTTGGTTGCGTTTTGCGTTTTGCGTTTTTTAGACTATTTCGAGTTTTAAGTTATGTGTTACCGTCGATCCCGAAGGACGATCAGCAGGGGTAAGTGTACAATTGTCATACTCATTGAGTAACCTGCTAAGACCTTTTCGTTGACGGCACTACCCTGAGCAAATCCTGGACGTGGTTTCAGGTGGAAAATTTGGCAAATGATCATGATCAGCAGGTCCTACTTGTGGGCGGTTCAGTTTCCTCACACATTGCTTGTTGAACGCTTACGCCCGCCACTAAACCCAGATTTACCTGTGTTTCGTGTGGGCTACAGCACATTTACCTCCTTTGATCTATCGCAACTGGCAGTCTCCTCAAGCATTTCCTACAAAGCAGGTGCTTATACAAAAATAAAAACATACCAAGTCCGGCCGCGCATGTGCTGCACAGAATGATGTCGAAGATGAAAATGAAGATGATTTGCCGGTTGGTCATGGACTCCAGCGAGCTCGCTTTGTGCCGGGTAGCCTGCTGGTTCATCATGAGCTTGCTGTGCGAGCCCGTGTACACCACGAGACCAACGACCTTCTTAGTGCTACCGCCCAGCTTTGCGCCTCGAAGGAGAATGGAGTCGATGCCGATCGCAGAAGTGTCTTCAGGTCGATCCCCTCGGATCAGACGGCCTGAGTGGAACAAGAGAGTTGGGGTTGCGAGGCACACTGGCTGTGGGGCTTGTAAAGGGGGGGGGGGGGGGTCGAATAATAACACCTGTGTTATTATTCGATTTGTTTGTGCGTGCCGGTTGATCGTTTTCCCACTTGTATTTACCCTGTGTGTATTCAGGTAAGGAATTCTGATCAACTACCAAAACACGCTGCCTACGTCTTTTTAGCCTGCACAATACATTGAAGGGCAACCCACAAGATTGTTAGTACTAAAAAAGTTCCGGGTAGCCGAACAGTAGCAAGATCAAGTAGTGGGTAGTGTTTTTAGACAACCAGACGTGTGTCACATAACTGTTATCATTCGACCCCCCCCCTTTACCAACGGCTCAACGAGGAATTAAACTTTTTGCAAAGCTACCATTTCGGGGGTTTCCCATCACAAGCACCACGCAAAGTTTTGGCGACGCGGTGGCACAACCCTTGTGAGGTGGGCTAGTGAGGTACGAAGTTCAGAGAGAGAACACATCGAAGGGAAGGCCCGCACGATAGGCCAGACTGGATCCGGGGCGGCTCCTTAGGAAGACAGGGGCGGGAGGGCCTCGGTTGAAGTATGGCTAGAGATAAGGGTGGTGTCACCTGAGGGTGGTAATCTCAGGGCCGCCCACGTGATAAAGCCGATAAGCACTGGGAACTTTTTAAGTACACGGACCACACGGATCAGCATGCACTTGCCGTTAAGCAGCGGCTGCCGGCTTATCCCGTGACACCTTTTACATGTAGTTGGTTATCATCATGAGTAGACTACATTATAGAAAGAGTAGCATTGGAGAGTTGAAGAATGGCTAGAGTGGTGGCACCTGAGGAGGTAATCTGAGGGTCTCGTGATGAAGCCGTTAAGCATTGAATTCTTTTGAGTACATGAACCACATAGATTAGCATGCACGTGATGAAGACGTTAAGCAACGGCTGCCGGCTTATCACGTGACACCTTTTATACGCAGTTGGTTATTATGAATAGACTACATTGTAGGAAGAGCAGCGTTGGCATTCTTTCTGGTTCGTTCCCTCGCAGCTCGCCGGGAACGGGCACTCCGGTGAAGCTGGGCATGCTACCGTTTCAGGTTTGGGTTTTGGGGGCATTGCCTCAGTGTGGAGAGTTGGGGTTGAGGGGCTCTGGCTGTGGGGCTTATACCAACGGTTCAGCGAGGAATTTCTTATTGCGAAGCTAACATTTCTGGGTTTCCCATCACATGCACCACCTCTTTGTTTTTAAGCGCACCGCTACAAGGCGAAAACGTACGACAAAGCTCCGGGGCGGCTCCTTGTGGGATAGGACGACGTCTCCCATTCACCTGCATGTGTGATGGTCGTTGCCGCGCTGAAAAATCCCAAGAGACCTTTTAAGAAGGCTGCGGAAGGCGGGGAGCTACCGCAGAAGGTTGCATAAACTTCGGGGATAAAAGACTGCACGGTTTTCGGAACAAAATTTCAGTCTCGACCACCCTCTTCACCCAACTCACCGCGCCCGACCTGTCGAGTTGCTTCGGCATTTTTGTTGAACGCTTACGCCCGCCACTAAACCCAGATTCACCTGTGTTTCGTGTGGGCTACAGCACATTCACCTCCTTTGATCTTTTGCAGCTGGCAGCCTCCTCAAGCATTTCCTACAAAGCAGGTGCTTGTACAAAGAAAAAAAGACTACGCACCTTCGAAGTTGTAGAGGTCCTTGTTTGGCGGCTGGCAGAAGATGTTGCCCTGAAAAGTGCTCGGGTCGCTGCGGGAGAAAGGTGGATGCTGCGTCTGAGCGTTCTCGCTGTGACTTTTACGCAGCTTCAGGTTTGTCTCGCCGTCTGTGTGCGTGTGTTCGTGCATCAGGGCGAACAGATCAAAAAAAAAAAAAACGCACCTCCAAGGACCCGCTGATGAGTTCCAGCTTTGCGTCGGTCCGAGGATCACATGGAACCACCTTCCAGGATACGAAGTTGCATTCAAAGTAAAGTATATGGCGCTTTTGTTCGCGGAACTCACCCACTTTGGTAAGTTTCACGTAGTACGCTGCTGACTACTAATTCCTAGTACCAACAATGCGGTGTTAACTCAAGGAATAGGCGCACCTAAGTTTGACGTTTCTATGTGGCACAGCCCGTCGTCTTCGGTGGACCAGAGGAGAAGCAGATCGGCGGGAAACTCGCCCCGCGAGATATCACGAGCCACTTCGACGAGGTCGCCGACGGAGATGTCGCGCCACAGCACCATTTGCCACGTGTTGTTGCGGTAGACGTTGATCGTTTGGGAGTTGACTTCGGCATCGCGCTGGTGCCGCCGGTAGTCCTCAAACACGTCTTTGCAGAACGTGACAAAGAGCACGAGAGACAGGGGTATGATCGTGGTGAATTGTCCCGTGGGAGACAGGCCTGGGAGGAGCTGCAGAGTTGCGACGACAAGGAAGTAGCAATTTGCATATCTGTGTAAGTGTGTGTAGGTCTGTGTAGCAGAGAAAAGTACAACCACATCCCGGACTTCAGCAGCCATATACTAAGTTAATGCGGGAGTGAAAAATGCTGGAGTGGCCACTCCCGCATTGATGGCTCCTCCTCCCTCATTGAGGGGGTCCCACTCCCGCAATCCGGAGTGGGAGTCCGGGGTGCAGATGGGTGATTCTCTTTCTTTTCTTTGACGTGCATGAATGCTTGCCAGGAACGCTTGTGCGGGCTTCGCAGACCAGCGTCTCTGAGTATTACTTTCAGGGGAAGGTGCAAAATACGATCAGGAAAGTGACAAGATTCGTCGTGTGCCGCCGTTGTTTCCTCGAGAAGTGTTCACATGCAGAAATATTTGAGTCGCAGCTCTTGACAAAGACAGTTGGAATAAAGAAGGTGGGTATTATTCTTATGCTTTTAGCTTTGTAGGTTCTTCCGACTCCCCAAATTGTGGTTAGCACCAACTCAAGAGGTTCAGTCAACTATTCCCTGCAGTATTGGATGAGCATACTTTCGAAAAGAAGACGCATACAACCGCGAACGCTGGCGAAAGAATATGCCATCAACGCAAATAAGAGCTCCAAAGAAACCGGAGGTGAACGTCTTGTAGTGGTTAGACAGAACACTGCCTCGCATGCACGATTGATACCAGCATCCAGTCTTCTTCGAAGAAGATGTTATTATTGTTAATACGGAAAAAATGAAGCACTCAAACCAGAGTGGACCGAGGAAAATCTGAATCAGAGATTCCCCGATACCAGAGATTGTATCGTGTCAAGCCTAGATTGATGCATTGATCATTCCATTCATTCTTCAGCTTCAAAAAGGGACAGTCCTCGATCGTATCTTTTTTTGTATTTCACCTTAGGTACCAGGGAAAGCCTGCTACGGGAGCCAAGCTTCACGTGTTCGGCGGTGCTGCAGAGCCACGGGCCTACGGGTCAAGTGGCTACCGATTTCCCAAACTAAAGCATCAAGGCATGGCCCATCTTGGGGCTTGGCGCTCGCGCTGAACACAAGCTCGTCGGGACGGTTAGCCACAGGCAGAGCGGACGGGGTTGTGGCACTGTGTTGCCCCCGACTCAAGCTTTGCAAGCTGTGGTTGACCGTCACGTTCCTGGACCAGGAGCGGCCTCTTTCTTCTCTTCTTCTCTCTTTCTGTACATTTTCCCCATCGTGTCTTCCCGATTACCTTGACCATTTGATCGAGCGCATACGAGTACGCTAGGGAAAAGGACTCCGCGTAGTAAGGGGGGATGAGAAGAGGACATACCGATGAAACTGCTCGAAGAGGTTCTTCCACACAGCGAATCGCGGCGAGAAGGGGAAGGCGGAGTACTTGCTGGTCCGGATGCTGTTGTCGCAGAACGCCTTGACGTTGGTGGCGTGGTCGTGGAGCCTGAAGGTCCGCGGCGGCTCCTGGTCATGCTTGCCCTCAGCAAGCAAATTCTCGTTCATCCCGCCGGTCTACCTTCCACCAGTACCGCCTAGCTGCGTTTTTGCCAGCCCGCGTTGCCAAGGGGAGGAGATCCGAAACGGGATGGAAGAGACGGGGATCCGCCGGCGTAGGCCGTCCGGCGCTCCCCGCTCTCCACCCAGCAGCCGCGCCCCACCCCGCCCGCGCTTCTGGCCTTGCGGCCCTTCCTATTGTTCTTCTCTTTTTCCTTTTTTTTTTTGTGTTGACCGACAATCAACCGGGGTTGATGTGCAGTCTGGTGTCTTTTCGATGTTTCTTGCTCTCTTTCCTTTGGTGGTGGTCCTGCTATCAATCCGGAGGGAGTTTTTTTCTTTGCTCACTTGGTCCGGTTACCTGTTGCGTGTGTGTGTGTGTGTGTGTGTGTGTGTGTGTGTGTGTGTGGTGTCCCTTTCTTTTTTCTTGCGTGTACTCGGCTGCTCTTCTCGTTTCTTTTCCCCCTTTTGTGTTCTTCTTGTCCCGCCGCTCAGGGTGCAGCAGGGTGTGCTTTTCGTATTCGTTGTTGTTGTTCTTCCCTATTTTATTTGCATGCACACCTGCTTTGTGCCAAGAGTGACCCTTCCGTTGCCACGTAGCGAATGCCTGGCAGAAGCAGCAAGCCGCCGATGCCAAAAAAGACACCCCCTACAACGACACGCCCACCTATTTAAGGGTCGAGATCTCGTTCGCTAATGGAATAAACCTGACAAATCACTCCACCAACCAGGAGCGGCCATGCACCACCACACAATTCATCGAGAAAGAGCTCTCAATCTGTCAATCCTTGAGATCGTCCTGACCTAGTAAAATTCCCCGTGTCGAGTCAAATTAAGCCGCATACTCCACGCCTGGTGGTGTCATTCCGTCAATTCCTTTAAGTTTCAGCCTTGCGAATGTACTCCCCCCTGAACCCATAATCTTTGATTTCTCGTTCGGGGAGTGCCGTGGGAGCCAAAATGACTTCCCTCGATCCTGAGACGGCATCGTTTACAGCAGTGGACTACGACGGTATCTGATCATCTTGGATCCCCACGCTCTCGTTCTTGATTAGTGTGATACTCGCTAGCCTGCCGATGATCGCAGTCACAAATCTCGAGGACGTAATGTGTTGTTGTCGCCTACACAAAACACAGGTAAATCCAGGTTTGGTGGCGAGTGTAAGCGTTCAGCAATAAAGACCCACTTTGTAGTTGCACTGCTTCTCCCCTCTAGCGAGACTCACGCGCGCGAGAAAGGGGTTTGTAGACCCTGTGCACTGAACGCAGAAGGCTGGGCGGCGGGGAAGCAGGTGACAGTGTCGGGGCAAACCCGCGTCGCGTCCGAGGCCGGGAAGAAACCTTGGCGGAAGAAAAAAAGTAGTAGTAGTAGTTTGTGTCGTCTGCCGAAGCAGCCGGAGACAGCAGGCGCAGGGCAGGTCTTGCTTTACTTTTCTCTTCTTCATGGAGACCGCCCCCGGCAATCCCAACTGTCCAATCACTGTCGAGAAAGGTTTGCGCCTATTGTGATGAGGTGGTTGACTGGCTCCCACGAAGCCTTATACACAACACGGCTACAACACGAGGATGCAGCCCTGCTTAGGTGTGCACTCAGCCATCAGGCCATTGGCTGCTAAGCACCCCCCGACCGGTCGATTTGCCACTTTTGTGGCCCTCTGTTCGCCGGGGGGTGCTGTCAGCACTTGTTCCGCGTCGCATCAAGTACATGATGCTGACGGTTGGGGGATTGACGACCGCGACTCAATTTAGGTGCGGTCAACAGTGTCGCCACGTGAAGGCCCCTCCATGACACCTAACCCGTGGCGGAAGAGAAAAAAGAGCAGAAAACCGAAGAAATGCTAAACTGGTGGAGTTCGTGGGACTCGGACGAACAGAGGCGGCGACAGTGCAAGGAGACGGCAGGCGCCACGCAAGCCCCAAGCCCACACAGTGTACCTGCCGTGCCAGGGTGCCCATTTGACCGCTGTGATATTGACTAGTCCACCACACCGCACGCAGAGTAGTTGCAAGCCGGTCATCTTCTCAAAGTGACTGGTCAAAAACTCTCGACCACCAAAATGGTATCGCAAAAGAAAAAGAAACGCACGGGCAACGTGGACCGAGCCCCTGATTTTCTTTCACAGAAACGGGTCAAAAGACCGAGCAATTGCCACTGCCAATGTGGTTGCATCCTTACAAGACTCACTTGTCGTGGACGTTGGACTGTTAGGTCGTGCGGGAGTTGTTGACGAGTCCCCTCTCTCTTTGCTGACACCCTACCAGCCTTGCTGATTGAGTACTCGTAAGGGACCAATTCTGTGGGACCCGTCCAGTCAATACCAGATGACCTTCCTGAGCCTTTTACCTATCAGCCTTGCTGATTGAGTACTCGTAAGGGACCAATTATGTGGGACCCGTCCAGTCAGTACCAGATGACCTTCCTGAGCCTTTTACCTATAAGCTTTGCTGATTGAGTACTCGTAAGGGACCAATTCTGTGGGACCCGTCCAGTCAATACCAGATGACCTTCCTGAGCCTTTTACCTATCAGCCTTGCTGATTGAGTACTCGTAAGGGACCAATTCTGTGGGACCCGTCCAGTCAATACCAGATGACCTTCCTGAGCCTTTTACCTATCAGCCTTGCTGATTGAGTACTCGTAAGGGACCAATTCTGTGGGACCCGTCCAGTCAATACCAGATGACCTTCCTGAGCATTTCACCTACCCGCCCCCCAGTTCTGTCTAACAGCGTGCATCATGTCCTGTTTGTGGTTCCCTTTTCACTGGTGCTCCCCCCAGCCAGTTCTTTGTTTCCCGAAGAAGCTCAAGGTGTATCCCTCGTCTAACTCCCGCATTGCGCTTAGCTCTTTCTACAGCTCTTGCAGGCATTCAATACTGGAATAGGCGGCGCTTGAACGGCAGGCGTGTGACAAGCACGCGTGAAGAAATGCGTGCGGCGTCGTTAAAAAGTAGTGCCTTCGAAACTCCGGACCGGGCACTTTCTCCGAGTTTGGAGGAAGGGCTGATCATGCTAGTGGCGACGAGCCCTTTCAACTCGGCCCGAGTACAAGGTCCGCTGCCGGCTCCGGGGTGAATTTGATGGGCGGAAAATAGAATTTAGTTAACGGAACCCTTCCTCCTTCGAGGGCTTCCTTTCGCTCAAGCTTTCAGTGTGCGGCCGTTGCTCCGGAAATGGTTACCTTGAGGACACAATGTGTGTGTGTGAAAAGGAAAAAAAAAAAACGAAAACGAGTAAGAAATTTTCGCGCCGCTCTCCGAGAAGACCAAGGGTTTCAGGCCGAACGTACCGAAAAGGAGAGCGGGGCTTCTCGATGGCTTTCAACCGAGCCAACGTTTTCAAGCCAGTCCACCCCTCTCTCTTGGTCAGTTCCATCTCCTTTACCTGGAGCTACAGTTTTCGATACATGCATGCGAATGAGTGCACGCGTCGACGAAGAAGAATAAGAACCTGAGTGACTGTTGCAGACCATTGTCACAGATTCTCTGCATTCTAACTCAGTTCGAAGAGGTAGTCATCCACTGGCTAATGCAGGCCATCGCTACAGATATTCTGCATTCTAACCTCACCAAACTCAGTCTTCGCGGCTAATTACGGTCCATGAGGAGGGGACGGACCGGCTTCTCGTCGGAAATACTCCGGAGGTGCTGCCCGGTTGGCTTGTGACGATGGAGGGCAGATGGAGGGGAACAGCAACTCTACCACGAAAACGTGTTCTTCCTTTGTCCTTCGCGGCACCCGCGGCAGCGAACCCAGATTCACCCGCGTTTTGCGCGTGCGGGTGCAGCACAATTCATCCCCTTTGTAGTGTCGCAACTGGCAGCCTCCTTTTGGGCACTTTTTGCGAAGCAGGCGTTTCCTCATACAGAGGCGGCTGAACGGGAACTAACCACGTCAGATGACTGACGCCGCATTCAGGTTGAGGGGTACCTGCAGTTGGTCGCTTTCCGAATTCGGACCACAACGTCTTTGCCGCCCCGGGGGACTCCCGTTTATGACGATGACGCATGATGCACACACTGCCACTGATTCAAAGATAAAATTGCAATCACCGATCGTCTACGGCAATAGGCAGCCCGGAAAGCGCCCAGCTCATTTGCCGCGTGTGCGTCGGTAGACCAAGGAAGGCGGGCCGATGGCGTACACGCACCAGCGGTTCTCGCTCGGGTTCAACGGCAACCAGATCGTGATCGCGAACCTGACCGCCGAGAAAAAGGTCCCGGTGCCGGTCGGCGGCGGGGAGCTGACGTTCAGCTACAGCGTCGAGTGGCACGGGTCCTTCGCACACGCCGTGAGGTCCGCTAGAAACAAGTGTATCCCACGGGAGTGCAAGACGGGCGAGGCAAGCCCTGGTTCAACCCAGAGCGAGTGAGGAGCTGAGGACATGATGAGCAGGCGTGCCATTCCGCAGACTTGAGCGTAGCTGGGGCGCAACCGCAAGGCAACCAGCTGGCGGTGCGGCCGTGCAGCCGGGGAAGGCCCAGCTTCGCGCATGGTCACGCCTTCTTGGCGAACGCCGGCACCTTCTGCTTGTCCTCCATCTTGAATATCGACGCTTCCGGGATCCCAAACTTCTTCGGCAGCCGCTGCAGCAAAATGTCGAGAACATCGCCCTGTGTGTTGTGGGAGTTTTGCGGTTCCAGCCCACGAAACTGGACTAGAAGAAGTGTGAAAACGGGGTTTTGCCTAGAGGCTTTTCGTGCTATTCTGCAGATGCTTTGAGCTATCTTTGTGAGTCTATGCTTTCAGTCGTCTTCTTAACCATGACGGTTAAGTGCGCAAATGGTGGCAGCCGAAGCTGGTGAAGCTTCGGCGCCGCCCACGAAGGAACTGTGGCAAGGGATTGTATAGATGGCACGCTCGTGGGTGCGGGGGATAGGCCTGTACGACTTTACCGTGTGGCGCCATACCTGGATTTCGATGCAGTCGGCCTGCCCAGGGCTTGTCGCGACGGAGGCACCGCAGGACAGCTGCTTCTTCATTGCCTTCGCTACTTCATCGAGCCGGTGTCCTGTTGGCGTTGGGTTTAATATGGGCAGAGACAGTCTGAAGCGAAGTCTTGCCCCGTTGGCGGGTCCATACGTTGCACGCAAACGGTATGTACCCAGAAGTCTTACGTCAGCGGTCTGCAAGGGCCCGGACGGAGAAGCACAACATCTCTCAAGCTCTGTGTGCAGCTGCTGACTCGGACGCACGTTCGGCTGTGACAGTAAGCCGGTACATATTCCGTGACATGCAGGCAATTCCGCCCTGATAGACTGTGATGTAACGTGATGGTTTCAACTTAGTGTGAGTTTGGTCGAAGTAACATCAAGGCAGCTCTTACAAAGACCAGCCACAGTCAACGCCGCGTCGGTGCAGGCTTTTGATATTAATCATCATGTTTCAAACCCCCGATTGCGCGTAACCTGGAAGCACCCAGAGGGTGTCGGTGGTACAAAGGTGCAGTTGCCCGCATCCAACCGGTAGTCAGCTCGCATCGGGGAGGTGACGCTACCCCACCTGGACAAGGTGTCCTGCTGCCCCAACGTGATGGTTCGAGGGGTTTAGCTTGGTCCAAAGCGCACACACCGAAGAGGTCCATGCCCTTAATGCTCGTGATGCGTTTCCGGCCGCCGCGGTTGGTGACGGCGACGACCACTTCGAGGGCCTGCTTCTTCTTCTTTTTGCCGCCGGGCAGTTCTTTTTCGCCGTCGACCTTCTCCTTCTTCTTCGCCTTGCCCCTTTCCTTCAGGTCCGCCGCGGAGATCGCCTGCGTCTCCAGCCACGGTTTGCACTCCTGCAGCCGGCCCGAGAATTCGCAGTACTCGGCCGGGAACGTGCACGTCGGGCAATACGCCACGTGGGCGGGGCGCTCCGTCAGCATCGCCAGCAGCTCCTCTCCGTCTTCGTCCTCATCCGAGTCCTCCTCCTCGTCGTTCGCCGGGGCTTCCTCTTCGGCGACTTCTTCTTTCTTCTCGTGTTCGTCGTCGGAGCTCATCGCTGCGCTTCTTTTTTTTCCTTGTTGTGTTTCCGGCGGTAATCGCACAGTCGGTTGCCTGTGACGGCGTTTTTTTTCCCCCCCCAAACGGTTCGGTGCGTGAACCTCTCGCTTTATAAGCCTCCCTTCCTCCGTCCGCGGGATTTCCTTTGCGTTGAGCTTCTTCAAGCGTTATTTGTCGCAGACAGGACAGACGGTTTGGTCAGGCGGCTGTTCGCAGCGTCACAGCCAGGACCACCCGTGCTACCAGAGCATAGGCAAATCCGTGACGGGGAGAAGGCCCCTCGTGACCCTGTCAGGCGAGGTTAAAGAATTCAGAGGGGCCCGCCTTCATGGCGTGTTTAATAAGCCAGTCTGTCCCATGCTGATAACCTATGAGGCACCGCAGTACACCGCGAACTGAGTATCAGGCAATTCTACGCTGATAGCCCTGACAGACCGATTTGCACTTGATGCACCGTGATAGACAGCGGCAGGCACTGCGATGCAGTGCCAAGGATGGGGGTGGACCAGCTCAGTTTGAATTGGGAGGCTCGATGGCCCAGGGTCGGTTTCCCCTGAAAATCGGCGCTCAGGCGCCCGCAGCCCGTGCACCTACAACTGCAGCTCTCGAGTGCTACCCGCGGCTCCTGATTTCTTCCAGGCCTTTTTGCATGTCGTGCCCGCAATGAAGTCAGCTTGGGAACTGTTACGAGCAAGAGGAATCCAACTTAATTAAACCAAAGCATTTCGCTTCATACACAGCGGTGGGCGAGTGTGAATGTGACTTCTACCCAGTGCCCTGAATGTCAACGCTGAGACACCTCTAGCACCCAGGCGGAAAGCTCCGCAGCCGTTGAGAAGTTTCGACGAGGACTCATTCAAATTCTTGCGCCCACACGCATCCGCCGCTCTAGTCAGGCATTTTCTTTTCTTCCAAAAACAGCAGGTGTAAGACTCGTCATCTCCAACGCCAGCCTTCTGCCATGTGACTCCTGTTGCAACTGTGTGTTGTACGGATATCCTCTTCAGCTCTTGCTCCGTTGGAGGGGAGTCATCTCCAACGCCAGCCTTCTGCCGTGTGACTCCTGTTGCAACTGTGTGTTGTACAGATATCCTCTTCAGCTCCAGAGAGCCCCGTCGAGAACAAGTCCAAAACCCCCCGACAGTCGTGGACGAAAGCCCGCAGCAAATCACCAAAAAAGTTCAGAGCGCCCGGTGCCTCATCCAGCGGAGGCTCGGCGGGGGGGCCACCCGAAGGCAGATCGATGATCGAAGTCGGGTATGTTTTGAGTTTCCCGACGATCCCGTGTCGGTGTACAAATTGTGCTCCGGCTACTGCTACGACACGCTACGGAAAATGGGAGAGCGAATAAAACCAACGGAAAGGCACAACAGAATATTTTTTTGCACTCCTACTTCGCATGTCGTACAGGAAAAAGGATGGCCGGAAGCAGGCACACACAGGACGGATCAAAAAGAGGGCAGATCGGCAGAAGGAGCATTACCAGCTGATCTGGCGAATGCCTCCCCCATCTAATGGCTTTACACAACTCACTTGTTATGAGGTTTCACATGTTTTACAACACATGGCACAACATGTGAAAAACATGTTATACCACGTGTTGGACGTCTTCACGTGATAACACGTCGAAATGCATGTGATCACTCGTTTTATCAACATGTTAGTCACCTATCTATCCATAACAAGTGGGTTGTCTTCTGCGACAACAAACAAACAAGGGAAAGAAGAAACGGCGACGGAAGAAGAAAGAAAAAACGAAAAAAGGATGTTTAGACTGGTTTGAACATAATTTTATTTTTTGCTGTTTTTCCGGCGGCTTTCAAGCCCGGGGGTGGGCCCCCCAGGCGCGTAACAAGATGGACGAGAATGAGGAAAATGAAGGGTACTCGGACAGGGGCCGCCCGGTGCTTATTTCGACGGAGACTAGGGGAGAGGAAACAGTGCAACCACAAAACGGGCCTCTTGCTCACGTCGGTGGCATCAAACCCGGATGCATCCGTGTTTCGTGCGAGCTACAGCACGTTGCATCATTGCATCAGTGGGGAGTCCCCGTACACGGTGAACTCCAGCAACTTTTGCTCGAGCTGAAGTCCGGCCTCAAGTGCGGGTGTGACCACACCCTATTTGCGGGCAACTTCCAAACACGGTGAATTCCAGCAACTTCTGCTCGAGCTAAAGTCCGGCCTCAAGTGCGGGGGTTACCACACCCGGTTACCACAATGTTGGAGGGAGCAGTGGCGTTTTCTCGTGCGTCGCCAATCTAGCGTAACGGGTAAACCAAACACGCTTGGCTTCGCTGACGCTCACCTTTTTTCCGAGTCGGTTCCTCCCAAAAACCCCCCGGACGGGCTGGGGGAAAACGACGTGACTCAATTGTCTTCCAGGAAACAGGCAAAGGGCGGGCCTGCTCATCTTCTTTTCTGAAGCAGATGCGGGCAAGGAAATGCGTACAAGAACCAAACTGCGGACCTTTTTTGGGAAATAGGAGCGCTGGATACTGGATTATTTGCTAGATTTGGGTTGCTTGCAACCCAAATCTGCAGTCCATGGTTCGTCGGGATGATCTTCATGTGTTCTGGTCGTCACGTCAACAATTCGTGTCAGCTGTTTTCCCACATGAAGGATGGAACGCGTGCTCGGAATGGTTATGTGCTCGTATCTGCACTGTGTTTTGGTCCTTTAGACGACGGACACGTAAAGCGGACCACCATCAGCGCGGAACCTGAGTGAGGACAGCGGTAACAGTCTGGTTAGACATGGGGTTGCCGTGAA
Organism: Diplonema papillatum; assembly: GCA_030068145.1. NCBI lineage: Eukaryota > Euglenozoa > Diplonemea > Diplonemida > Diplonemidae > Diplonema > Diplonema papillatum. The sequence continues at coordinate 26,850 of JAPJBO010000024.1, forward strand.
AAACACCAATGGTTCAACGACATGGAAGGGGTATACTACAATAGCCTTTCTCCCCCCTGACTGCAGTAAACGCTTAGTAAACGCATTTACTCCAAAATGAGTGAACGTAAACGTTTATAAACGGTAAACGCTTACGTTTACTTCGTCCAGCCCCTGTTGGTCAAGGCTTTTGCTGGTTTCTGCCTTCACAGCATCATGCAGTTCAGCTCTGAACCACCTCAGGTGCCACGGTTCTGTTCCCATACCCTGGGGTACAGCCACTGAGGGCCCCGGGCAAGTGTTTGAATGCTCAACCGGCAGAAAGAACGAGAATGTGCCAGGCTGGAGCCGAGCGAGGCTGTGCTGAGGGCCGGATTATGCGCCCCACCTAAGAGCCACCTAGACCCGCATCTGGTACTCTACGTACCCTGCGCAACTGTTTAGTGCATGCGCATTAGAGAGGCCTACTCTCGACCTCCGATGATGTTTATGCGATCTTTCTGAGTTCCAAGGCCCCACTGGCAGTTCCCCTCGTAGCTCGACAGCCACCCGCACCAGCGTTTCCTACAACGTTTACTATCGAATGACGAATGTAAATGCGCAAACGTTTATAAACGGTAAACGTTTACTCGTCGCGGGGTCGTTCGCTGAAACAAGGAAAAGTTCCGCGTGGTAAACTGGTCAAGAGGATATACGGCAGGAACAAAGTGCCCGCCGTAAGACCCGGGTTTCAGGGCGGCGCGGGCCGGCAAATGCGAACACTACGCCCCTCCCCATCTTTTTCCTCCTTTTTATCTCGTGTCCCTCCCTTAGGACACTCATAGGTCGCAAACGACGCAACGCTTGCACCTTTGCGCAAACTGCTCTTAGAACCCGTTTGGCAACTTATTTTGCTTGGCTGGAAGGGGCTGTGGTGGGGCGGGTTGGTTGGGAGAGAGAGAGGGAGGAAGAGTGGGGGAGCGGGAGATGGGTAAGTACTGAGATACAGAAGGGACTTGTTGTATTCGCATGCCTTCAGCGGGAGCGCTCACGGCTGCGCTGGAAGGGGGACAGAAAAGAGAGAGAAGTCGGGGGTGGATGGCAAGAACGTACTGGAATGATATGTGCTCGCCGTGTCCTATCTGCATGGTTTTTGGTCTATATGCCCCGAACACGTCCGAAGGACTACTATGAGCGCGGAACCTGATTTTCTCTCAGCTCAAGTCTGCAGAGGTCCTGACTGTCCCGAGGAGCCTACCGTCTCCTCACTTCGACAACTAGTGGGGGGTGGTAGCAACGAGCTCGCAATGGACATGTGCTAAACACCGCACTGGTCCCGTCTGCGCCGTGTTACGGTCCTTTAAGCCACGGACACATAAGGCGGACATCATCAGCGTGGAACCTGACTGTCTGCAGACGGACAGCGGTGTGAGTCGGGTTTGTCAGGCGGCTGTTCGTAGCTCGTCACAGCCAGGACCACCCGTGCAACCAGAGCACAGGCGAATCCGTCATCAGTGGGGGGGTGGATGGCAAGATCGTGCTGGAATTATATGTGCTCACTGTGTCCCATCTGCATGGAACCAGACTTTCTCTGAGCTCAAGTCTGCAAGATTTCCGCGTCTCTCTTGACCCCCCAAAGCACCTGGTTATTGGGTGGCTTGCCGACAGTGCCGCAGTATTCCCATACCCAGTGTGTGATGGGCCTGGGACGAACAACACTGGTCGGGCTCAGCGATGTGCAGGACTGCAATTGCGGTGTGCAGACGCACAGGCCCTGTGAGCAATCAGTTAAGAAACTCAGGGCGACCGCAGTACTCCTTGCAATAACGAACTTCGTTCCCGTGGACCTCAATGTGAATTGCATTGGACAAGGCTATTCCATTGGGATAAATGGGACAAAATCTGTTGTGAGGGACATCAGGGAACAACACATGTTGTCCATTGGGATATAAGTGAGCCAATTCACCCCCTGCCCGATCGAATATGTTGTCGAGCCTTGTCGTCTTGGGTTCGAATGCCAAGAATCTGTGGCGATACTCTGCATCGTAGTTTTGAAGAGCGTAATCGAGCGAAAACTCGAGCATAATCGAGTGCAATCGCCGCGTAATCCTTTAAGTTAGAATGCACAGAATCTGTGGCGATAATCTGCATCTGCTCTCTTTCGTGACTACCTCTTAGAGCGCATCGTGTCATGTCATGTTTCCGGCGCTTGTTATGTTGTTCTGGCTCGCTGGTCTCGGCGGTCGTTTCGTGCCGTCTTCCTTCGTCGCTGGTGCCTTATCGTGCACCTCTGCCCGCCGCGGAGTGGACGTCTCTGTCTTCGACACCGAGCATAATCGAGTGTATTACTTACCGCGTAATCGAGCTCAGATCGCTTTCCGGGGTAAGGGTGGTGAATTGGCTCAATAAGGGAGGAAAAACTTGCTGCAAGCCCGTAGAGTACGCGGACGTGATCCTGCGAGCTGCGGGCAGCACATCGCATGCGCGAAGTGCCCCCTGAGATGGGGGAAACGAAGGATGAGCGTGGAATAATAAGCGCTGTTTGGGGGGCGTGTGTGGGGGGACCTCACCTCGTTTGAAGAAGGCTCCTCCGCGTGAAGGAAGGACGTAAAGAATTTTCTTTTTGCGGGAGATCGACATTTGATCGGGAATCCAATAGCGTACTACTTTTTTTACAGCGCAGAGTTTCCTCCAGGATTCGGGTTTGCTGAAAATTAGGGGGCGCGAAAAAGATCAGCTCGAAAATTCTGTTTTTCACGTTGTAACGCCGGCCCACGCCAAAGAATAAATCAACCGGTCAAACCCTATCCTCTGGAACTGCGCCGAATGGCCTGCCGCTCTGTAAGACTGCACGCGACGGTACGCCACGGTTTGTCAGGTCCATCCCTACTCATGAAGCTGCACAGGATTGCCTGGAGGTCGAGTTGACGGTCCAACACGGACTGGAGGGCCGGCTGATCAGACGGGGCCCACGGAGCGCTTCTTCACTCCAAAACAATAGGCGCACGCATTTCCACCCCACTTTTAGCGAGCAACCTTGCCTTAGCTGAAGTGAATCTGACTCCCTTGCATTTGGGAGGGTGCAGGCACCCCCCAAATGCGAGCGGAAAAGTGCCTCCAGAACCTGGGGGAAACAGGCCTCCCCCACCCCCGTTGGAGGAAACCCTGCGTGGGTGGTGTGGTAGGAACCTCTGCTGGACCACGCGCGGGTAGCGTACTCAGCCTTCTTGTTAAGGATCAGCCACTTTGGCCGGATGGCCGGATAAACGAGACCCCCCCGCCTTCGGGCTTGCGGGAGAGGTTGAGCGAATGTCATCCAGCGGATGCACGCTCTTTGACGTGCTGTTCAATCGGTGCGCCCTTGTCTCCACGCCGCGTTGGACGTGCCGCTGGACACAATGCAATGCGGTCTCCTCGCAACCTAGGTGGGCTACTCGCCACTGCGCGGCAAAAAAGGGGAAGTATGCTGACGACTGCTGCCCCTGCGTGTTCGTGTGCATGCCTCGTGTGTGTGTGTGTGTGTATGTGTGTGTGTGTGTGTGTGTGTGTGTGTGTGTGTGTGTGTGTGTGTGTGTGTGTGTGTGTGTGTGTGTGTGTGTGTGTGTGTGTGTGTGTGTGTGTGTGTGTGTGTGTGTGTGTGTGTGTGTGTGTGTGTGTGTGTGTGTGTGTGTGTGTGTGTGTGTGTGTGTGTGTGTGTGTGTGTGTGTGTGTGTGTGTGTGTGTGTGTTGGAATCCCTGTCCGTTTCTTCGCTTTGTTCTCGGCACAAGCACCTACGGGCTCAATGTACAAAAGGGGGCCAAACACGGTGGGTCTGCGTTTTGTCTGTTTTTGCTTCACCCCTCCAACGCTTTGGTGAGTGAATGTGAAGAGTACACTCAGAAACGTTGGGATTCCAACAACGCGCCGAAGGCGCTCAAGCAAGGTTGATATCTGTGTGTTGTGAGTGCGTGCGCGTGTGTGTTGTTTACTCGACGAATATGTGGCCTATGCTCACATGGGCTGTAACCAAGGAACGGCCCACAAAGGTTCCGCGTGCGGAATCCGCTGCGAAGAGAAGGAGCGTCACCCGGGTCAGTTACGCCCCACGGGAACTTTTCATAACGAGCTATGGTGCAGTAGACTCTTTGTTTTTTGACTGTTTCGCTTTCTTCTTTTTTTTTTTTTGTATAAGCACCTGTTTTGTAGGAAATACTTCAGGAGGCTGCCAGCTGCAAAAGATCAAAGGAGGTATATGTGCTGTAGCCCACACGAAACACAGGTGATTCTGGGTTCAGCGGCGGGCGTAAGCGTTCAACAAAAAAGATCCACTTTGTAGTTGTATTGTTTCTCCCCCTCTAGCCCCTTCGAAGTAAGCACAAGGCAGCCCCTCGAGATTTTTTTACACGTGGGAAGACCGGAAAGCGGTGCATGACCTCTCTTTTCCCGTTTCCAGCTATCTCTGGTAATGGCTCAAAAAGACAGGCGCTTCGTTTTGTTTGTGCGTGCCGGTTGATCGTTTTCCCACTTGTACTTACCCTGTGTCATGTTCAGGTGAGGAATTTTGATCAACCACACGCTGCCTACGTCTTTTTAGCCTGCACAATACATTGAAGGCAACCCGCAAGTTAGTACTAAAAACTGATGCAGCTTCAGGATACATCATCGATGAGCGTCAAGCAACGGAATACAGAGTACTGATTAGAGAACCGCTTTCTGCATGATTCTCCGAGGCTTTCCACGTAGCTGCACCCAACAAGTCCTCCAGTCTTTTCGCTGGTCTGTCAGTGTCGACTCTGCTGGGCCTCAGTGAGGCGTGGTATTGGCAAACGTGGTCACAGATCTTGCCGCACAGCTATCCCGGAGCATATGGACTGGCCTGTTAACGCGAGAAGCTGGACCATGGGAAGAGACTTCTTCTGCGGGATACGAGAGGACTTCCGCTCGTATACTTTTCACTCTCCGATTCGCACTTACTTCGTCGGTTCTTGTTCATTGTGTTCATTCTTCTTTGGTGTGTGCTAGACAGGGATATAGTGGTTTAATGGGGCTTCCCGCCTGGAGACAGGGTTTGAGTTTTTTGTGCTTGCGAGGTGAAAACTGAAGGGGGAAACAGAAGTCTGAAGGTAACTAGGTAGAGGCGTCTTTGCTTCTTTTGATGTCGTTGTAGGGTGGCTGCCCAGGACGGTTGAATCTTGGTTTAGGAGCGGGGGCCGGAATTGACAATGAGTGCGTACACAGTGAACTCCAGCCACGGGCGATTTTGAACGCCTTCATCCGAAACGAATCCCAGATGCACCTGGTTCTACACGGAGCGCTGTTTTTTTTACATAAGCGCTAGCTTGGAAGGAAATGCTCGACGATGCTGCCAGACAAAGAACGGAAGGATCCCAAGTGCTGTATCTCCAACACGACAAATCACAGGTGGTGTAAGCGAAGAACAAATCAGATTGTGTTTGTATTGTATTTGCCCCTCTGCCCCTATATTTCCTCCCTTCCATTCGGAGTCAACGCAGCTACATAGAGTATTTCTGATTTGCACCTGGCGGGCGATCTCCTCGTGTTTACTCAAAAAAAGGATAGATCCAGCTTCTGAGTGAGTTCACCGGGTGCAACTGCTTTTCGCGGCTCGGGGAAGACGTCACGCCCTCAACTACTAGTCCGGCGACGACGAGTTTACCCATCTGAAGCTGATACTTCCTCCGCCGGGAGCGGGCGCAACTCTTTTTTGGTGACGCGACAACACCCACCCAGCAAGAGGCAGCTTCATTCCTGCTTCCGTCAGCTAGGCAAAGGGGGAGAGGGGTTGCGTGGAGTTTCCCTTCAACCCACCCCCCAGAATAGTCGACGCCGGGGGGGGGGAACGTGTTTTCCCAATTACTTGAAAAGCCCCACCCCCGACTGTAGTAGTTGAGGAAGGTGCAAACATGGAGACTGCTACAATAGTCCTGCACGAGACTTGGGCACGTGCCTCGCGTAGGGCAGGTGGGCCTGTGACCCGCTTTGAGACCCCTGTAGTCCGGCAAGTGTGCCATTTAAGGGATTGCATATCGGCTTCCTACTCATGGGGGACCAAGGTAGGCACTCTCATCTCAAAACCGGACCATCCACCCCCCAGAATAGTCGCCCTGTCCCCGCGTTGGCGAGTTCGCCCTGCAATTGCTGTTTTTTTACATGTGTGCGAGGGTTCCCGGGCTCCCTGGAAATTTTAGGGGCTGGCTGATTGGTCAGGAGGCTAGAGGGGGAGAAAACAATACAACTACAAAAGTGGGTCTTTTTTGTTGAGCGCTTACGCCCGCCACTTAACCCAGATTTACCTGTGTTTCGTGTGGGTATCGGAACTGGCAGTCTCCTCAAGCATTTCCTACAAAGGAGGTGCATACAAAAAAAGTTTAGGACAACAAACGACGTTTTGCGTCTGCGTGGAAGGACCCTGCAAGAGGGGTCTTCGCCACCTATCGTGCGAACCGGGGCTCCGAAGTCGTTGGGGGAGGAAGGGGCTTCTTTTCTTTTCGTGTCGGTCAGCACGAGGGCGTGGGGGAGGTCACCAGAGGGGGGTGGGGGGTGGGGTGCACATGGCAATGAAGCCATGCGTTTTGCACAGCGCGACCTAACTCGTTTGTGCAAGCGCCCGGGTCACAGCCCAAGGCGCGTATTCTTTTTTCGTCGATTTCCTTTTCCGCGAGCGCGGCGTCTGTTTGCGCGCCGTCTCGCGGCTCTTTCTTCTGTCTGTCTGCCAGACCCTAGTCTTCACCGTGGCAAACCCCCCCTCTTGCCCCGTTTCGATGTTCGGACGTTCAACGCCTCACAATCGACTTCACACCGCGCGTGTTCAACACCAAGAGCGAAGCCACAAGCGACCTACAGGACCTATCTGCATACATCAGCGTACGGTATGGTTCGTCCGGTAGTCCAGAGTCAGCACACAGGAGGCGCGGATCGACTCTTCAAGGGTTTCTACTGTCGTTGCTCAGGGTAGTCGAAGGCTGACAAACACACTAATGCAACAAATTCACTACTGTCGTCCCCGAACAGCCTGGCTGGTGCGTCTGAGTCGAGTTTGGAGTATCCGCGCCTCCGGAGAAAGGCTAGTCACACACTGTCTCTGGGTCGTGTCCGTTCCTTCTAAGGACTTGTGGCCAGCCCACCTGCGCGCATCGCAAGCCTTAAAAGCGCCGACACAGCGACGAGGATGCATCACCCCTGGGGACACTTCCGTGCATATCCTCCGTGCCGTCAATAGCGGGACTCCTGCAGGAAATTGGTATTCATGGTGCGATCCGCAACCAATCCGGAGCCTATGTTCACTCTACGTTAGCAACCGCTTCAAAACCGACCCCCAGTGGACACAGCGGCAGATTACTGAGTTTTGTGGTATTTCACGAGGTTTGGGGTGGTTTCCGCTTCTTCCACACTTCAAAAACAAAAATAACAGGCCTTACAAGCACAAAGCTTCGTCCTGCCTTTGTTTAACGTCCTGAATGAGAACAGCATACGATAGGTTCCGCTGGCACCTGCTGCTAGATCACGATCACTTCGTATTCGATGAGCAGCGAAAAGGTCTGCATGGGAAAGGGGGGAAGTCTTAAATTACCGTCCGGGCAGAATCCTGCCGCTGATGTACGTTTGCCGTCAACATCAAGCCTCCTTCGACGAAATGCAGAGGTTAAATTCATTTTTCCATGTTCTTTATTTTCCTGTCGGCACCTGCTTCTTCTACCGTGGTAATTTTGGACTTTGTGGCGTCCGTCGTTGAGTGCCGCCCAGGGATTGTTGTGAGATAAGGCTTCAAATTGAGGGAATTAAGAAGGATGAGGAAGATCCTGGCGATCTCGGTGGGTCGGCGGGTGGTGCGCACCACCTTCCCTCGGGGCCGGAATACTGCCGCGTCGGGACTCATTTCAGCGATTTGCACCCACTTTCAATGCTCTGTTCAACACGGTGCAATCGTCAGACCACTAGTGGCGGGCCCGTGCACGTAGAACTCGACTTAGAAAGCCCTGATTTCCGCAGCATCGCAAGGGGGTAGACACTCACCTGTTCCTTCCCCTGATGCTGCACGCCGTCGAGTGAGACACTTCACGTACTGCTGCTTCTGGACTCGCAACGCTGGCAACAAAAGCAAATTAGACATCAGTACTGCTGCTCCCGACAAAATGCAAGACTGCGTCGCAAAAGGGTCGCCTTCTTGTCCGAGGCTGCCGAATGAATTGAATGATCAACGCTTCAATCTACGCTTGACACGGTAGTCTCCGGTTTATAGATACTCTTTGACCCAGCAACCAGGTTGCTGTTTGCAATCAACGCGTTTCTTCGGGACCCGTTGATAGGAGAGAGGACATACCACAAAAACGGCGTAGAGCACGAAAGACGTAACCCCAAGCATGATATTGAGGCGCCATCCGAAACACGCGATGCAGGAGATGGTGCTGAACAGCCTGTGCGTGTGACAAGATGTGTGTTAAAAGGCGGGGCTCAGTGTGAATAACAGGCTGAAATGTGGGGTGGCCATGGTCATCGGGTCGACGGGGAGAATCACAAATTGCCATGGGTCAACTTGTGGAATATCAGAAAATCAATCAAAATCGTCTTCTTGATGCGTTCGTGGAGTCATTAGCACGCAAATGAGTACCACACTTAAGCCTGCTTTTTGCTACGTGGTCACTTTTGCCGCGCTTTCGTCGTGGTGCAACGATTGTCGGTTGCAACTGTTGCTGTGAGCTAGTGACAAGTTCGTAATCAGAGTAGGCATCGGAATCTTCGCTTGCTCTTTTCCGCCGTGCGGCACGCCGAGAAGGCAGTCATTGAAGGCCGGGCCGGGCCGGCAGGAGGACGCGATTGCGCGGCCCGTCGAGGGCGCAGCGGATGGCCAGAGCGAGGTTCGCCCTCAGAGACAGAGTCCGAGCGCTTTCGCCGTGCGGCTCGTCGCGGAGCCACGGACGTCGAGAGTTGGACCGGGTAGGCGGTCGCAGCCGCCGCCGGCTCCGTGGAAGATGCTAGTGGCGGGTCCGGGCAATCTCGCCTGCCGCCACCGGAGACGTCGCTCTCGTCGCCCCGTCGTCGCCGCCATCACCGCTAGAGCCCCCACTACCGCTGGGCCCGCCGCCGTGATGCCCTCGCCGGCAGCATACGGCCGCGTTGGCGCACAATCGGCAACGCGTCATGCGGTGCAGGATGCAACACTGCCTCTTGAGGCCGTCGTCGAATCGGTGATGCACCTGGTGGTGCTGCACAGGTCTACGTTGAGGCTGTAGTTCCTGCGCATGCCAGTGCATAGCGCACATTTCTGCTTCACGCAGGCGTTGCACACAGACTTCTTTGGCCTCGTCTCGAAGTCTCTTCTTCGCCTCTTCCTTCTTTTCTGCTTGTTTTTCGGCACTCTTCGCCTTGGCTACCCTCCAGCTTTACCTCTCGACGCTCTTCTGCTGCTTCGTCTGCCGCTCTGTTCTGCGCCACTGTCTGCGCAGGTCGGGAAGTCAAGAGAGCCGCCTCTGTGGCGTCTTTCTTCTTCGTCCCGTACAGCAGGACTGGGAAGCGACTGCGATCCACTCCTTGGGCTCCTGGCCACCCGGCCAGGGATGTTCTACATCCCAAACCTTCCCCAGTAGCTCCGCGGGAACCGCTTGAGAGGCAGCGGCTTGGAGCTGCTCCCCCGTGAGAGGCGTGCACACCGTGGCATTTACAGGGGGAAGCTTGCCAGGCTCCTTGGCCACGATGGCCTTTTTTCCGACGAGCGGGCGACTCCCTCGCATGTGCCGTCAGGTGCGCAACTATGCGCGAAATGTCGCAGCGCCTGCCGGCGCACCCTGTCTGCTCCTTCACAAGCGCCACCAGTACACACGCTGTTCAAGCAGATATCGTAGTCCCGTGACGCTGTCCACGGCTGCTGGGGCACTTCTACCCTGCTGGGGCACCACCTCCAGCTTGGTGGCGGGGTGCAGTACCTTCAGGTGCATCAGCACCTCCAAGGCGCTCGTCCCTAGCGCTTCCATGTTGCAGCAGTACTGTACTGTAATGCCGCGTTCAAGGCGTGCTCTTGTTCAGGCGCTCGTCCCTAGCGCTTCCGTGTTGCAGCAGTACTGCACTGTAATGCCGCGTTCAAGGCAGGCGACCTCCTGCTCTTGTTCAGGCGCTCGTCCCTAGCGCTTCCATGTTGCAGCAGTACTGCACTGTAATGCCGCGTTCAAGGCGGGCGACCTCCTGCTCTTGTTCAGGCGCTCGTCCCTAGCGCTTCCATGTTGCAGCAGTACTGCACTGTAATGCCGCGTTCAAGGCAGGCGACCTCCTGCTCTTGTTCAAGGCGCTCGTCCCTAGCGCTTCCATGTTGCAGCAGTACTGCACTGTAATGCCGCGTTCAAGGCAGGCGACCTCCTGCTCTTGTTCAAGGCGCTCGTCCCTAGCGCTTCCATGTTGCAGCAGTACTGCACTGTAATGCCGCGTTCAAGGCAGGCGACCTCCTGCTCTTGTTCAAGGCGCTCGTCCCTAGCGCTTCCATGTTGCAGCAGTACTGCACTGTAATGCCGCGTTCAAGGCAGGCGACCTCCTGCTCTTGTTCAGGCGCTCGTCCCTAGCGCTTCCATGTTGCAGCAGTACTGCACTGTAATGCCGCGTTCAAGGCAGGCGACCTCCTGCTCTTGTTCAGGCGCTCGTCCCTAGCGCTTCCATGTTGCAGCAGTACTGCACTGTAATGCCGCGTTCAAGGCAGGCGACCTCCTGCTCTTGTTCAAGGCGCTCGTCCCTAGCGCTTCCATGTTGCAGCAGTACTGTACTGTAATGCCGCATTCAAGGCAGGCGACCTCCTGCTCTTGTTCAGGCGCTCGTCCCTAGCGCTTCCATGTTGCAGCAGTACTGCACTGTAATGCCGCGTTCAAGGCAGGCGACCTCCTTCTCTTGTTCAGGCGCTCGTCCCTAGCGCTTCCATGTTGCAGCAGTACTGTATTGTAATGCCGCGTTCAATGCAGGCGACCTCCTTCTCTTGTTCAGGCACTCGTCCCTAGCGTTTCTATGTTGCAGCAGTACTGCACTGCATTGCCGCGTTGACCTCCTGCTCTTGTTCAAGGCGCTCGTCCCTAGCGCTTCCATGTTGCAGCAGTACTGCACTGTAATGCCGCGTTCAAGGCGGGCGACCTCCTGCTCTTGTTCAAGGCGCTCGTCCCTAGCGCTTCCATGTTGCAGCAGTACTGTACTGTAATGCCGCGTTCAAGGCAGGCGACCTCCTGCTCTTGTTCAAGGCGCTCGTCCCTAGCGCTTCCATGTTGCAGCAGTACTGTACTGTAATGCCGCGTTCAAGGCAGGCGACCTCCTTCTCTTGTTCAGGTGCTCGTCCCTAGCGCTTCTATGTTGCAGCAGTACTGCACTGTATTGCCGCGTTGACCTCCTGCTCTTGTTCAAGGCGCTCGTCCCTAGCGCTTCCATGTTGCAGCAGTACTGTACTGTAATGCCGCGTTCAAGGCAGGCGACCTCCTTCTCTTGTTCAGGCGCTCGTCCCTAGCGCTTCCATGTTGCAGCAGTACTGCACTGTAATAATGCCGCGTTCAAGGCGGACGACCTCCTGCTCTTGTTCAAGGCGCACTTTGCGCGTCGCCGCTGCTCGGAGACAAATTCCCAGCATTAGCATGCTGGGGCTGGACCGGACATCGACTGCAGGACGAGTGCTTGTACTGCCAGCTGCTGGTCGAGGGCACCATGCACTGCAGGCTGCTGGGCCGGCTGCTGCACTGGAAGCTGTGCGGGCTGCAAGGCTGGACCGGACATCGGCTGCAGGACGAGTGCTTGTACTGCCAGCTGCTGGTCGAGGGCTCCATGCACTGCAGGCTGCTGGGCCGGCTGTTGTGTCGCCGGGTGCTGTCCGGGCTGCGGCTGGACGAGCGCTGCTTGTACTGCAAGCTCGGCCGACTGGAAGAGTGCTACGAGTACTGCAGCGGCAGGCTGGGTCGGCTGTACTTGAGCGGATTGCAAGGGCTGGTCGTGTGCTGGACCGTGGAGATCAGCTGGCTGGTGTGCTGAAGACATGTCGTAACTTTACTTTTCTGGTGGAGGACCAGGCTGTACATCGCGCCACACAAAACCGAAAGGGTATTTTCCAAAGTGAGCTGAGGAGGCCCAACGCAGTGGTGCCCATCCGAACTCGGCTGCCCTCCCAAGACTTGACAGTGGTTTAACATCCCTCTCCGCAGGAGGCACACTGTTACTGAAGCAGAGCAGTGTAGGAATAGATTCAGTGAAGAGACTTTCGTACTGAGGCCAGGGCGCAGATCAAGCTGGGGAGTTGCTAGCATTTATTTCGTTTGCGATTCGAGAATGAAGAAAGACGCATACATGACGAAGAGCATGCCTACCATGCTTCCGAGTGATTTCGATTCGACGTCGATCGGCTTCGACAATCCATCAATAATGGTTTGCATGACCCATGGCAGTGGAAGGCCAAAGGTGATGTCGAACATGTTGGAACCAATTGAGGAGGACACGGCCATGTCTCCGAAGCCCTTCTTGGCAACGATAACGCTCGTTATCAAGTCCGGCACCTGTGCGGTTGCTTCGCAATCAGAAGGGTCTTGGTTTAACTTTCTGTTGCACTGTCTTGGTTTAGGAAACGACGACAAAACGGATTTTGTATAGGTGGGCTACGACAAAGTGGGTCCATATATCCAGTTTGTTTGTCGCGTATAATCCACTAATAATCCACTTTGTTGCCACTAGGCTCACTTTGCAACTGTCACGAATTGTATAGGGGCAGGGAAAGTGTCTACTCTGAGCTGTTTGAGTTCATTGAAATCATCAAGAGTGATTTTTGGTCCGTCTTTCAACCGCAAGACGGCACCACAACATTTTGCGTCAACTTCGTCACGGCTCGTATTCCACTTAACACAAATTGTTTGAGGGAACCTCAAAACGATGAAAAATGGGGCCTCTCGTCATCACAATCCACGATGTCGCGCATTCCGGGTGCCTGGGGGCCTACAAGGAAGGGGTCAAAGGTAGGAACGAGACCACAGGGGATGTGCAAAGTTCTGAATCCACGTTGTCCTTCGTGAAGGGAGCCGTAGTGAGGAGATTCAAAGTACCCCCAAAAAAACCAAACGAGAAATAAAGATGTGGGAGACCGAGCAGTTTGTGGCGCTCCTGCCACTCGGCAGCGCACTGTGCAATATTGACATACCGAAGTTCCTGCAGCCAAAATGGTGAAGCCCATAACCTCGCTCGGGATGTCGAGGGTTTTGCTGGACACCTCGGCCCACCAGACCATGAAGTAGGCAAAAACAGCAATCCACACGATCGAAAGAAAGAACGCGGCTGGGTAGTACTTCTTCTTCGCTTCGAGCTTACAGTTGGGAACAGTCAGCCAAAGCGCGAAGTTTAGCGGGTAAAAGAAGATGAACGCGAACTTCCCTTTGACCGACATGCCGGCCTGGCCCCACGGGAGCCAGATGTCGTCGTCTTCGTCATCGTCATCCTCCTCTTCTTCCACTTTCGGGCTTCCTGCAACCTCAACTGCGGTGTGGTGGTTGGTTGGTTCGTTATCACGCAGTTGGAAATGCACATGCACGGTAGTAGATTGCGCTTCGTGTGGGCATAGCAGTTTCATCGTATGGCAAGCGCAGTCTCCCCAAGCGGTAAATCGAGCACCCTAAAGGTGAAAGCCGTATACAAATGGTCCAACTCGGGCGGGCCAGTTTCTTGCAATCATCTCCACAACTCGCGAGGCGGTGGCGGCGAGCCGTTCGAGCTGAGGCTCCAGTCTTCCAAACCCCCAGTGTGAGCCCAGGACGGATTGAGGCCTGTGGTGCATACCTAGCTCTACATCTTGTTGATTCAGCTTCTCTTCGGTACGGATCATTTCTACGGCTAGGTCCTTCCAGGGCATGCCTATCGTTTCCCAAGCTCGCTCCTTCGCGTGCTCATTCCACGTCATGAACGAGACGTACAGGACGTAGATCAGCAGCAGGATGAAGGCCTCGTAGAAGTAAATCTCGTGGTCCCAGAAAAAGATGCTGAGCACCACCAGCGCCAGCGAGTACCACATCGAATCGCGGAAGAGCGGCCACCAGGTGAGCGGAAGACCCTTGGGATCCAGGTCCCGTGTCAGCACTGCGCAGAACCCGATGACGAAGAGGATGTTGAAGACCGCGGAGCCAACAATCGTACCGAAGCCGACGTTCGACTTCGCCACGAACACACCTGCACGATTTTGGTTGTGCAACGGTTCACTCTGTGCAAAGGACAATATCATGAGGGCAACAATAGGGCAATTTTCTCGGCAGTACAACCCACAAACAGCTGCAACACGCATTGCACAATACCGGGCGCCAGCGTCGGGCAAGAGCAAGCATAGCACAGCCGCATCTGAGAAAGATAAGACGAGAGGCATCGATTCACTCTGTCAAAGCGCAGGTCCCAGGAGCAAAAACTGGTGTAAATTGGTGAAACTATTCAAAGAACGAACCAGAAGAATCGAAGAAATAGCACGACTTGGCTGCTAATCGTGCAGTGATCGCTTGCTTTGATGGCACTTGCACTTCAGAACTCAATCCCCCGAACTTTACTGTTACCTCTAGTCTCGCTGGGCGCCGGTCTTCAGCGGCGCACGTTGATTGGAGCGACCGTTCGCTTGAGGATCCGGGGTTCTAAAGTTTTCCGATTGATCGAAGAGGGTTTCTTTAATTACAATTTTGACGCACCTATGAACGACGTGAACAGCTCCGGTGCTGAGCCACCGGCGGCCATGAACGTGGCCCCGGCGACGTCCTCGCTCAGGCCGAGGCGGTCGGTGATGACTTCGAGCGCCGGCACGAAGAAGTCGTCGCAGACGAAGGCGAGGGCGGCGAACATGTAGAAGACCCCCGCCAGGCAGAGCGCGACCGCCCCGTTCTTCATGTCTTCCTCCGAGAAGAAGACCTTCGGGTACGCCGAGTTCTCATCATCGTCGTCCACAGGCGAGGTAACCGTCGCGTCGTCATCACCCAAGGCGCTGGCCTGCCGCGCAGTTCGGCCGACCTCTTCGCCGGCGACCTCAACACCGTCGACTTGCCGCTGGCCGCGGAACACCACCACCGCGCACCCGACGCTGACGGCCAGCAGCAGCACCGACACGACCGCGAGCCACGCGATGTGCCGCCGCTTCGGGATCCTCTTCGGGCGCTTCTTCTCCGGCGGATTCATGCGGCGGCCGGCGGAGAAGCCCTCGGCTCCACCCTTTCCCCCCGCACGGGTCCTCGCACCTGCCGCGAGCGGCGCGCAGCGCTTTCAGAAGCGACGAACGGGTCACGAACACACACTCTCAACCCGTTCCGCCTTCCCGAAATCCAACTCACCACCCCCTCCGCGGTCGTGCTTCGTTCTTTCTCGCGCTCCTTTTCGGCTGAAGGGACCGCCTCGTTGAGAGTGAGGGTGACCCTGAAGGCGCGCGGAGGGCTGCGCTCGTATCCGGTGTACTTCTTCCCGGCTCGGCTTCGGGTGTTTTATGTCGTGTTTTGTGTGTGTGTATATAGCTCTTTTCACTTCTTTTTTGAGGCAGTGCCCAGTTTGAATGCCCGGTGGGCGCCACTGAGTTGTGGGTTCACCACCTCCAAGTTGTATTTGTAAAGTTCTCTGCGTTAAGTTCTCCCGTATAATTCATGGCATGTGGTGGATAATGTCTGCAGCCATCTCTCAGGGGGAGGATAGAGCGGGAGGTTGCCACCTTGTCCTACCCAGCGTTTTGGCCCCAGACTACTGTTTCATCGTATGGTAGCTGCACGGGGTTTCGGTCCGTCACAACAGATGAATGTTTCCGCAGGCGGCACAGCACTCACCGGAGGATGCAAACCTTCTACATGGAATGTGACTAATGCTGGCGACTGCTGCCCCTCTCTGGCAAGGTGGTATGACCACGTTGGGCAAGCTGGACAGGCTTGAGACAAAGCAGCCGTGCTGCTTCTGCAAGAGAGACCAAGTTGGGATAACGGTCGGTGTACCCTTCTCTGTGCAGGTGGACATCCAAATTCACATCCAGATCCCGTGTCTACCGGGTCTCGGCGGGCGTAACGCACTGAGGAGCCTCGTTGTTCCGAGGGTTTGAGCCTTATGGCCGGTTCCTACGGTTATCTCCTGGTTCGGCTCCACTCGAAAGAGCGGGGTTGGATCAGGAGAAACCCGGATGTGAATTTGGAAAAAACGATGAATCTCGCAGCGTCTCTCGCTGTTGGTCAATTTGAATGGAATGGAATGACATTGTGTAATTTGAATGAATCAATGACAGTATCAATGCTGGTCGAAACAGTTAACGAAAAAGGTTCGAAGCGACGCGCACCGAATAACCAGACACATCCGATTCTCAGACTCTAATTCTATCTATTGGGAAAAGAGGGAAAGAATGAAGAAAAAAGACTGTCTAACAGAAGAAGTGGGCTGATCTCAAGAGGGGCAGACCCACAGCAACACGCAAAAAAGAAGCCGTTGAGTGTTCGACATCTGGAGGCGCGGTTTTCCACAGAGGTTCATCTCGTGCGAATACCAGGCCGGTTCCAAGGCTCCTTTTGTGCTGGCTGATCGCGAAGGCAACTCGCGAGAAATCCAGAAGCTTGAAGGAGACTTGAACACGCAAACACGAAAGGTAACTCACGCGAAGACGCTTCAAAGTTATGCGCACTGGCCAGTTGCTAAGGCAATTCGCCTAGATGCCAGATGCGTGCAGAACACGGGCGCAGGTTGAAGGCAACCCGCACGAAGACAACCCGGAAGCTACGCGCGCTGGCCAATTGCTAAGGCAACTCGTGTGAAAGCCAGATGCGTGAAGAACATGGCGCAAGCTGGCGCACCGCACCAGCAAGCGCCCCGCAGGACCGATCTCCCGCCTCCCACTTTCCCCGGCTCGGGGAACAGCGATGTGAGAACAGTAGCAGCGACAGCTGCGAGGAAAACGACTCGGGCGCGACGGCAAGCAGGCGAACCCTGACGACAGGGGCGATCCCGCTGTGTGTGAAAGCTTGCTGCGACCTTGCTGCGACCTTGCTGCGACCTTGCTGCGACCTTGCTGCGACCTTGCTGCGTATAAGTCGATCTTTGAGTGCGTGAGATCTTTGAGTGCGACCTTGCTGCGACCTCATCATCAATTTTAGAGTTAATATTTGTAGAACACCACGAGGAGTTCAAAAGCCTGACACCGGAGCGAGCACAGCAGCCGTAGCTATGACGCACCGCACCAAAGCAGAGGAGGCGTAATATTCAGCAAGCGGGACCGGCCGCTTCAACTCGTCGTAGAACATGGAAGCCAGCGCGCCCGCCACCGCGGTGACGAGGAACCGCTTCCCGAGGAGCAGAGCCGCGGCCGCTGCGAGCGCGACGGCGGCGCCGGTTTTGACGGCCGCCGCGACGACCCGCAGCGGCCGCTCGGCCGCCTCCCACTCCCCGCTCCGCACCGCCCTCGAGAACAGCCACAGCGCGAACGGCGAAGCCGCGAGCCCTACGACGACGTCGCCGGCGGCCGTGACGCCAAGCCTCCCTTCGACGCCCGCTCCCCCGCCCACCAGCGCCACACACAACAGCGGCGCGCACGCGAACATGGTCGCTGCCGCGTACCGGAACCCTTTCGTCACGACCTGGCAGCCCCGGGGCCCCACAGCAGGCCCCCCCGCCGCCTCGCTCGGGAAGCGGCGCTGGGACAGGAGCAGCAGCGAGAGCTGCGAGGAGAACGACTCCGCGCGAGACGGTGAGCGCGCGGCGGCCGCCGCGTCTTGCGAGACGAACGGAGGCACGGGCGGACGGGCGGCGGGCGAAGCCGTGGCGGAGCGGTGGCTCGCGGGCTTCAGCGAAGACGAAAGGGGCAGGCGCGGGGACGCGGGCGCCGCCCCGGCGCCGTCTGCTGCGATCGCCAGCTGCGCACTGGTGTGCGCGAGGGCCAAGTCGAACACGGCGTCCAGCGGGGCGGTCGACGAGAATCCGAGCCCCAAAACAGACGCGTAAAACACGGCCGTCCGGGCGTCGTCGCCCGCCACTCGATACACGCAAAACGCAGCGGCGGGCACCGCCGCCGCCCTCGCCAAGCCCACCCACTGCGAGCCCCCGCAGCCTGGCCCCACCCCGATTCCCTCGTCCGCGTCCACAACCTCCAGCGCGACCAACCCATAGCAAACCAGCCCTACGCTGTACACAGCGGCCGCGGACCCATCGAGGCACACCCAGCACATTCCGACGCCCCCGAAGGCAACCATCGCCAAGCACACCGCCCGCGCGCGAATCCGCAGCCCGGACGGGCCGTTCAGCCGGGGAAGCCACCCCGCAGCCCCCTCTGGATCGGGCACGGTGAACGCGACGGTGGTCGCGACGATGACCGAGCCGAGGAGGCTCACGCAGAGGAGGAACAGCGGGAGCTCGACGGCGGCGCGGCCGAAGGCGGGCACGCCTGCGGCCGCCGCGGCGGCCGCCGGCGCCGCCCACAGCTCTGCCCACGACACCGCGGCCGCGAACTTCCGCAGGAGGTCATACACCGCTTTTTCGTGCGCCGACACCCGCACCCCCCCCCCAGCCCCCGTCCACGCGACCCTCAGGGTCGGTTGCAGGCCGCGGGGATGCGCGGCAAGCCCCGGCCCGGTGGCCAGGGCAGCGATCCCTGTGAACACCGCCAGCGCGGCGCTGACGGCCGGCAGCTGCTCCTCCCCGGCCGCCGCAGACGCCCCCGCGAACACGAGGAGAAGCCCGGAAAACAGTGCGACTCCAACTCCCGTGCTGACAAGCCCGCGGCGGCGGGCGCAGGCGCGAAAGCTCGCGGCGGAGACGCCGGCTCCCTGCGCCTCAGCCACCCTTTCCTCGTCGAGGGTGCGCTCGGTGACGCCGGACAGCAGGACCTGGAAGCCGGCGAGCGCCCAAACAGCGACGACGGCGGCGGCCGCCAAAAAAACAGCTGCCGGCGCAGCCTTCCAGGTGTCGCGCTCCTTCCCGGCGACGCCGACCGCGGCCAGCGCCGCAGTGCACCCGAAGACGAGGAGCAGTTTCACTAGCTGCGTCCAGCATGCCGGCGGCATCTGCGCGCCGCGGGGCCAGACGGGGCCGAGGGAGAGGAAGGTGGCGGCCGCCAAGAAAAAGGAGCACGCGCCCGCGGCCAGGGGCGCGAAGGCGCGGCGGTCGCCGCAGCGCTCGCCTTGCCTCCGCAAAGCGTCCGAGCTGGCGAGGACGTGGAGGGGGAGGCGGTCGACGGTGGCCTGCGAGTACCCGTGCACGTTCAGGGCGACCAGGGTCAGGTTCGGGTCGTTGCGCAGGGCAGCGACGTCGACGCAGCGGCTGCCTGGGGCGGGCGCTTCGATGCGCCAGCCGTGGCTCGCCGCCACCACGGTCAGGCACGCAGTGACCACGAGCCCCAGGCATAGGGCAGCCATGACCGTGAGCCACACGGGGCTGCTGCCTCCCTTCATCGTCGGCACCGCCCCTTCATGCAACTTTTATCCCTTCCTGTGGAGGCTCTTTCTTTTCCTGTTTCCCTGCGAGGATTTCTTTTGCGAATGGACTTGGAGAACTTTTTTTCTGATTTTCTACGAACTTTCGGACTAGTAGTTGGGGCGACCAAGGTCATGTTTCACACGCCCCCATCACCAGCGCTCCACACGGGCCCGAAGAAAGTTTTCGTTGACCGCACTACCCTGAACCCAAGTCCTGGGCATCTGCGCGCCGTGGGGCCAGACGGGGCCGAGGGAGAGGAAGGTGGCGGCCGCCAAGAAAAAGGAGCACGCGCCCGCGGCCAGGGGCGCGAAGGCGCGGCGGTCGCCGCAGCGCTCGCCTTGCCTCCGCAAAGCGTCCGAGCTGGCGAGGACGTGGAGGGGGGGGAGGCGGTCGACGGTGGCCTGCGAGTACCCGTGCACGTTCAGGGCGACCAGGGTCAGGTTCGGGTCGTTGCGCAGGGCAGCGACGTCGACGCAGCGGCTGCCTGGGGCGGGCGCTTCGATGCGCCAGCCGTGGCTCGCCGCCACCACGGTCAGGCACGCAGTGACCACGAGCCCCAGGCATAGGGCAGCCATGACCGTGAGCCACACGGGGCTGCTGCCTCCCTTCATCGTCGGCACCGCCCCTTCATGCAATTTTTATCCGTTCCTGGGTAGGCTCTTTCTTTTCCTATTTTTAGCCCTGCGAGGGTTTCTTGTACGAATGGAACAGATTTTCTACGACTTTCGGGATAGAGCATTTCCTTTCAAGCTGGCGCTTATGTAAAACAAATACGCGCCGCGGTCGCCGCAGCGCTCGCCTTGCCTCCGCAGGGTGTCCGAGCTGTCCAGGGCCGGTGGTCGACCGAATAATTTCAACAAAAAGCGTAAAGAATGGTCAGCGAGAGGTGGTTGAGTGTGTAGTCCTGCTCACGGGCATCTTGCCTGGGAAGGGTCGAAGCGCCGAATGAGCCGAGGAAGCTAAGCGGATAGCGTGCAGAGAGAAGAAATAGCCAGCAAATGATCCTGTCAGCTTGGCAAGACGTGTGCCCAAGCGGAAGCCTCAAGGAAAAGGCAAACAAACGCGGCGCACGCATCCGGAACTAGTGAAAGCGCCGCCATGAGCGAGAAATTCGAAGAAGAAAGACGTCCAAACCCGTGCATTATGAAGCTGGTCCCGACTTTCGTGTTTGATCTTGGTATACAGTATAGTTTGAGGCTAGCATGCAGTGAACCTGCGGACGGTCTGCATCAAGCGTGATTGGGTGCGAGTTGTTTGAGAGTGTTGAGAGTGAGGCTGGAATGCAAATAATCCGGAGATTAATTCTGCAGGGTTCCCTCAGCGCAGTACTGCGCACTCACAACTTAACCACATGGATCAGCATGCACTGCCGTTAAACAGCGGCTGCCGGCTTATCCCGTGACACCGTTTATATGTAGTTGACTATGAACTGCATTGTAGAAAGAGTAGGGTTGGCACTCTTCTCTGGTTCGCTCCTTCGTAGCTCGCCGGAACGGCAACTGGGTAGGTTACCATTTCGGGTTAGGGTTTTGGGGGCATTGCCTCACGTGGATCCTGAGACCTGGGGAAACGCAGGAGCTACGCGACGATCTCTGCCCTGTTTTGAAGTCGAAGCGAGGGGAGGAGCGCGATCAGAACTCGATGCTGGAGCACACCCGATGGACGACGACCCGCCGCAGCTGTAGTTGAGCGGGCCGATGGCCGAGTTGCCGGACGACGCGTGCAAACACTTCAGCTTCCCGCCAACGGGCGCTCCTCCGAGGAGTGGGGTGCATGCGTAAGAGGAAATGCAGGAGCTCGACGATCTCTGCCTGTTTTCAAGTCGAAGCGAGGGGAGGAGCGCGCGGCCGCGGGGGACGACGACCCGCCGCAGCTGTAGTTGAGCGGGCCTATGGCCGCGTGCAAACCCTTCAGCTTCCCGCCAACGGGCGCTCCTCCGAGGAGTGGGGTGCATGCGTAAGAGGAAGTGCAGGAGCTCGACGATCTCTGCCTGTTTTCAAGTCGAAGCGAGGGGAGGAGCGCGATCAGAACTCGATGCTGGAGCACACGTGCCCGGCCGCGGGGGACGACGACCCGCCGCAGCTGTAGTTGAGCGGGCCTATGGCCGCGTGCAAACCCTTCAGCTTCCCGCCAACGGGCGCTCCTCCGAGGAGTGGGGTGCATGCGTAAGAGGAAATGCAGGAGCTCGACGGTCTCTGCCTGTTTTGAAGTCGAAGCGAGGGGAGGAGCGCGATCAGAACTCGATGCTGGAGCACACCCAGTGCCCGGCCGCGGGGGACGACGACCCGCCGCAGCTGTAGTTGAGCGGGCCTATGGCCGAGTTGCCGGACGACGCGTGCAAGCCGGGCAACTTCCCGCCGACGGGCGGCAGCCTCGGCACACTCGAATCGGACCGCGGCAGCGGCTTCGGCGGCAGGTCGGCCGCCTGCTTGGCGCGGTCTTCGGCCGGCGGAAGACCCTTCGCGTGCGGCGGGTTGGCGATGCCGGGCAACTCTCCGAGGACGAGGGTCAGCTTTATGGAGTCGAAAGGCGTGTCTTTGGGAGGAAGTACCGGGTCGCGCCGGCTGTTGGCCTCTTGCCAAGCTCTGCTATCGAACGCTGTGCACTCGGAGAGAAGCGGTTCCAGGTTGTCCAGCGATTCCCCGAGCGAAAGCATGCCTTGATTCTCGCTTTGGCTGAACCCACCCGACGTTCCAAGCAGCCCCGACGTGCCGACCGACGGCAGCTTCGTCACGCCCTGGGGCTGGGCAGGCTTCTGCTTCGCCTGCGCCGGGTGCCTCCGGTTGGATTTCAGCAGGCTCTTCCGGTTGTTCCCCCGGCGGGCTTGGCCGAAGCTCCGGCGCCGGTAGTCGTCTCTGCCCGTGTCGAAGCTCGAGTACAGGTCGCCATTTTTGGGGTCGCCCCGGTGCATGGCCGCGCAGGCCTTTCTTTCTCGCGGCGCTCCACCACTCCTATCCCCTCTACCCCAACCCCGCAGGCCTTTTTGTGGAAGAGGTACAGGTGACCACATGGGTTGCAACTGCCTTTACGTGTGATTACGTGATGTTCTGTCTTTTCCCATCCTGTGTCTCATGGTGAGAAGCATGTGAAACACACGACTTGTTTTGTTTGACAACGAATAGTATGGCACTCCTTCTTTTAGAGTGCAAGTCTTTTGTCGGAACTCACCTGCTATGGAAAGTTTCATGTAGTATGCTGCCAACTACTAATTCTTAGCACAAGAAACACGGTGCAGTGTAACAGCATGACTCCTCAGCAGACACTAGAGAGAAACGCGTTTTTTAATGTTTATTTTGAGGCCTTTTCTCGTTGCTCGGACCTTCCTCGTCTGGACGGGGCGGAGGTACAGTCCGTGCTTTCTCTGTCCTTTTCTTTTGTTTTTCGCGCAAGCGAAAGAGAAAAAAAAAGGGCGACTCATCGGCGACGATGGACCCGGCTTTCTGATAGAGCCCGCCTGCATCGCACCCGAGCGCAGACTGTGCTGATTTGCGGGGTGACGCAGTGTTTCGTGGAGTCGTCAGACACCCCTGCATTTCGATTTACTAGAGTGGCAGCTCGCTTGAAACGCTGGGTTTTTGAGCGTCTCCGGCGTTGACGAAGTTGATCTTCAGCATACGAGAATAAGAGGCGTGTGCACAGAGTGAATGCACAACAAAGAGAGTGTCG
Source organism: Diplonema papillatum (assembly GCA_030068145.1). Lineage (NCBI taxonomy): Eukaryota > Euglenozoa > Diplonemea > Diplonemida > Diplonemidae > Diplonema > Diplonema papillatum. The sequence continues at coordinate 49,861 of JAPJBO010000024.1, forward strand.
GTGCGCACCTCTGTTGTCGTTCGTTTGCGGTTCGGCCATTGTCAACCTCCCCTACATACAATTTGGCCCTTTCGGTGGGTCCTTTTTTTGAGATTCCTCTAGGGAGTAAGATAGTGTGTTGTGTAGTTGTAGTCTCTCTATCTCGATGGAAGCCCCCTTGTATCCAGAGTATCGTGACATCTATTGACATTGTGTCGGATCAATTGGATAGTCGGTTGGACAGTACACAAGGCAGCGTTGTAGAGCAACGCCACTTTCTGTCAGTTCAAACCTGAGGACGGAACTGCGCAAGTCAGTCGTTGTTGACCACGAAATTACACCCAAGCATATCTCACGAGCTGCATCTCGAACAGCTCGATGCGGGCCCAACACATCAACTACGAACTTCCGAAGCTGTTGCGGGCCTCAAAGCCCCAAGCGCAAGCACGTCTGGTCGTGTTGTGAACCGGCAGCTCCTAACTGACCTGCTGCTACATCCACCTCTCGTTGTCAACTGCAGCTGATCAGGACCTGAGAGTCGATGGCGAAGCTGAAAGCAAGCTTCGCTCTGGTAAAGCGGGATCAACCTTCTTGCATCTCACCGAGGTATCTGTGTCGCGTGAGGTTGCGTGTTCACGGATGGATGTGCTGGGCAATGCCTGCGATTGGCGCAAGCTTCGGGGATACACCTGTCGCAAAACCGTGTCTTCCCCCCATTCGCTTGTGAGGCTCCATCTAAGGCAAAATGCTCATCGATGCTGGTGCTGTCTATCACGGTAGAGGTAGTCACCTGAGTGCAGATTGTCGCCACAAATACTCAGGTCTCGACTCGTAATCTGCTACCAGCATTCAGTCGAGCTGCGGATTTCCTGCGTGGTCTCGATCAACAACGTACTGCTCTGGAAGGCTTGGCAGGCGGTGCATATTCTGGATCGCGAACGTCATTCCAACCGGGAGAGAACAAGTGAACAAGTGTGTGAGTCTAAGACTTTCGCTTGCAAACTCTCAATGGGACCAACAAAACATAGCGAGCCGCATACATTGTTTTATCGGAAGAACAGCTGCCGAAGATGCTGCCTTGCGGGTGGAAGTCGACGTCGTTGATTGCGGCCTTGTGCCCCGGAAGCTGGTACACGACCTGTGTTTGTTGGTTTTTTCCTTCGTTATTCATTACCTCCATGATTCATCGTCCACTTTCGAGGATCATTTGAGTGAAAAGCCCAGCTTTGAATCGAGAAATCCGTCTGGAAACGTCAAAGAAACTGGACGCGTGCACGGCTACCGTTGTGATCGTCATCTGCGTAGGGTGCAGCTGCTTCTTCTTCGGGTGCCTCTTTGTCGCCAACATCCTCGTCGAGGAGAGGGACTGGCTGACGAAGCTCTTGAGCGGTCAAAGAGACGTCGAGCCATTCGGCACAACTGAAGAAGTGTGAAAACGGGTTTTGCCTGGAGGCTTTTCGTGTTATTCTGCAGATGCTTTGAGCTATGTTTGCGTCTATGCTTTCATTCGTCTTCCAACAACCATAATTAAGCACGAAGAAAGAAACGATTATTTTTACACTGCACAACCCCCGGTCCGGGATCTGTGCACTACTTGCGGCGCATACCTGTTCTGTGATGGCATTCCAAATAAAATGCGACGGCGGCATGTCGGATGACCCAGACGACACGTAGCTGCCACTTGGGTGCCACGCACACCGCAAAAGGTTCTTGTCGGCACCATGCTGTGTGTGTGGTTGTTCCTGTTTGCAGACACTGCGGCAGATCAGGGGGTGAAACCGCCGCGGGTTTCCGGTCTCCTCACTACTGTGTCCCACACATTGCTTAAGGCGAGAAACACTCGAGGGGCTGCCTTGTGCTTGCTTCGACGGAAGCTAGCGGGAGAGACGATACAACGACGAAGGGTCCTTTTTCGTTGAACGCTTACGAACCCTACCTGTGTTTCGCGGGCAACAGCACACTTTCCTTCTTTCGCAACTGCTGCCTCCTCGAGTACTTCCTTCAGCAGGTGCTTGGTCAGAACAGAAAAAGAGCTCGTCACTCGCACAACCGGCTGATATGAAGATGATAATGGGAAGAGAGAGTTGTGTTGAACGCTGCGCCTGATCGTTTTTGCGTAAAGCTGGATTCACGACGCACGTGAAAACGCCACGGTTTGCGGCGATGCTGTTACAAAAAAGCCGTGCACCGCGAGTAGAGCAAAGTTGAAAGGGAACCTAGAGTTTTCGTTGACCGCACTACCCCAAACCCATATCCTCGACGTGGTTTCGGGTGGCAGATTGGCAAATGATCATGATCAGACCGTCCTACTTGGGCGGTTCAGTTTCCTCACACATTCCAATGAATTTTCCATCCAAAGCTGGGTTCAGGACGCAAGTGAAAACGCCACGGTTTGCGGCGACGAGCTACTCATTTCCTCCAACATTCCATGTTTGGAAAAAACCGTACACCGCGAGAGTAGGAGAAAGTAGATAAGGGAAACTAGAGGTTTCGTTGGCCGCACTACCCTGAGCCCAAATCCTGGACGTGGTTCCAGGTGGCAAATTTGGCAAATGATCATGATCAGAAGGTCCTACTTCGGCGGTGCAGTTTCCTCACACATTGCATGTAGCTAAAAAGAAAGGTAGCTACCTTGTGCCCGTAAAGGACTCTGGTGCATCGAGCGTTGTCCCCGCCAGCCACGAACGGCCGGATGTCCCACTGGCGCAGCGTGTTGTCGGCTGCGTTGGAGAGGAGGTGCGTGCCGTCGGGCGAGATGCGCAGCCCGGTGACGACGTCGGTGTGCCCGCGCAGCGTGTACAGCACCTTTTCCTTCCGAGACTCCCACACCTGCACCTCGCCCGCCGCGTCGCCGGCGTAGACCAAGTCCCCGCCCGCCGCGATGTCGACGCTGGTCACCGGAAACGCACCTTCGTACGACTGCGCCACGTTTTTGGGTGCCCGCGTGTCCCACAACCTCGCGAAACCGTCGTCTCCTCCGGCCACCAGCAATGGGTCCCCCCGCTTCGACACCGCACAGCAGTTGACGATTTCCGCGTGTTTGATCTTCTTGATACGCGTCATCCCCGGAACGTCCCAGATGCAGACCGTGCAGTCTGCGCTGCTGGTGTACAGACGGTCGCCCGATGTGTTCCACTGCAGCTCTGTGATGGCGTTCGTGTGGCCCTTGAACCGGTGGAGGTTTTGGCAGTGGCCGTAGACGTTCCAGATGAAGATCAGCTTGTCGGTACCGGCGGAGGCGAGCGTGTTGCCGAGGGGGCTGAACCTCATCGTCAGCACCTCGCTCTCGTGGCCCTGCAGGTGCATCACCGGCGCTTCGAGGTCGCTCGTCCGCGCCCGCACGACCGCGCCGTAGCGGCTTCCGCTGCCCTTCCCGCCGCTGACCACCTGCATCTTCCGCCTCCCGTCCCCTGCCGACTGCACCAGCGCGCCATCCGCCGATCGCTTCATCTTCCCACCAACCGCAGCCCACCTCTTTGCCCCCCCTCCACCTATTGAATTGAAGAAAGTCTTCTTTCGTTTCGATCGTATTCGACTAAAACTTACGAGCTCGTCCCTCGGCTGATACAAAGCTGGGAAGAGAGTTTTCGTTGAACGTGGAGCTTGATCGTTGTTACGTAAAGCCGGATTCAAGACGCAAGAAAAAACGCCACGGTTTGCGGTGATGAAGTTCTCATATTCTTCCAATATTGCATGTTCGGTAAGCATCTTTGCAACGAATCCAGTTGGAGGCGCGGTGTGGTAGTCACGTGTGTGCACCTCGCTCTCGTGGCCCTGCAGGTGCGTCATCACCGGCGCCTCGAGGTCGCTCGTCCGCACCCGCACGACTAGCGGCTGCCGCTGCCCTTCCCGCCGCTGACCACCTGCATCTTCCGCCTCCCGTCCCCTGCCGACTGCACCAGCGCGCCATCTGCCGATCGCTTCATCTTCCCACCAATCGCAGCCCACCTCTTTGCCCCCCCGCCGCCTATTGAGTTGCAATTTAAATTCTGGGCTTTTTATCTAATAGCCACCTGCTAACTTTTTATTTAGCTTATAGCCACCTAAAGTAAAACTTTTTAATTAGCTTATAGCACTTTCAAATCTTTTTCTTTAGCTTATAGCCACAAAAAACTTTTTATTTAGCTTATAGCCACAAAAAACTTTTTATTTAGCTTATAGCCAGGAGGTCCTGAAACTTTTTTTTTAGCTTAAAGCCACCTGGTGAAAACTTGGTCGAACTTTTTGGTCAAAATTTTTTGGTCAAAAAATTGGCCAAAAAATTTGGTCAAAAAAAGTCGGTCAAAAATTTTGGGTCAAAAAGAATCGTCAAAAAATCGGTCAAAATTTTGGCCAAAAATGTTGGTCAAAAAAAATCGGTCAAAAAATTTTGGTCAAGATTTTGGGTCAAATTTTTTTGGTCAAAAGATTTTGGCCAAAAAATTTGTTCAAGAAAAACCCCGGAGTTTCAAGCGAACTTTCACTCTAAAAATCGGTCAAAAATTTTGGTCAAAAAAGTTGGTCAATTGTTAGCCAATCTGAGAAAAATCACACACGGAATTCGAACCCAGAAAACCCTTTGCCGTGCTGTGCCAGCTACTGGAGTGGCCACACCTATTTGCACACGTTCATCTTCGCTGCAGGTAGGGGTTTTCGGGCCCACCCGGAGCGAGGCCAACCTTCTCCACGTCTTATCATCTCATCACTCGAAACACCACCACGTCGTATCATCTTATCATTGCTTGAATTTTTGGAGTCTGATACTCGAAACAGTCTAGATAGGTCACCCACGTGTGTTTACGCCCGAAGGCTACATAAGAACCGACTTGAAAAATCGTCCACAAAGAGCTTGCCGCCGTTTGCGTTAAAGAGAGTGTCATCGAAAAGTACTCTGGTCTGAACTCTGCGAGCTATGTATCATGTTTCCCGGTTTCTCTTTCAGCACCCGTATGCTCGCAACATTTATGCCCGGTACTTCCAGTCTTTTAGCGTGTTGCACCCCTTGCTCCCACTACGGCCGTCCAGATGCCGCCGGGTTGCAGGAATCTGATAGTCCCTGTCACGAACACCGCCACGAACTCGCTGACGAAGAAGGTTGTTGGAGGTCAAGAGAGTTAACAACGCAATGGTTGCCAAAGTGTTGCGCCGCAAGTCGGCAGTCGCAAATCGGCAGAAAGGGGGTCCAAGTAAACGAGACCTAAGCAAAGTTGAAATGGGATGAGATTAGACGCTACCCCAGAATCACCTTGACTCCCCCAAACGTATCCCACACATTGAAGCTTAAAACTTGCAACTTGAAATTGGAAACTTGAGTTCGAATCCAAATCGCACAGTTGTCACAGTCAATGGCTGGGTAAATGGTTCGAATCCGCCATGGGTGTGTTCTCAGGGATTGGAGTCTAATTGTCGACCAAAGAAATTGACCCAAAATTCGGCCAAAATTTTGACCCAAAAAAATCGACCCAAAAAAACGACCGAAAATTTTGACCAAAATTTTGACCAAAACAAATCGACCAAAAATCGACCAAAAAATCGACCAAAAGTTTGACCAAAAATTCGACCAAAATTTCGGCCAAAATTTTGCCAACTCAGAAAAATGACCAAAATTTTGCAAAATGTGGCTCGAAGCTAATAAAAAAGTTTTTTGTGGCTATAAGCTAAATAAAAAGTTTTTTGTGGCTACAAGCTAAATAAAAAGTTTCAGGCCCTCCTGGCTACAAGCTAAATAAAAAGTTTTTTGTGGCTATAAGCTAAATAAAAAGTTTCTTGGTGGCTATAAGCTAATTATCCCTTAAATTCTTGTTTCGTTTCGACCGTATTTCCGGCAGAAATACGACTTCTTCATCACTCGGCTGATATAAAACTGATGAAGATGGTGATGGAAGAGAGAGTTGTTTTCGTTTAACGCAGCTGCCTGATCCTTTTTACGTAAAGCTGGATTCAGGACACGAGCTTCTCATTACCTTCTCTACATTTCAGGTTCGGCATCTTGGCAACAAATTGGAGGCGCGGTGCGGTATTCATTACCACCCAGGGCTCGGATTCCGCCAGAAACTTGCAACCCGAAGAGGGAAGTTTTCTACTACCTTGCGCATCGCCCGCAACTCAACAAGTCGCGACGGACGCCCCGCACGACTAGCCGTTTGCTGTGAGATAAACAAAAGCAAGGGAGAACGGAAAAAGCAACGGAGGTGCTCAATAAGGAGGAAGACGCTCCGCGGCTGCTATTCGCTGACGAGCCCTTCCGCGACTATCCTTGCGCTTACGTACCTCGAACTCTAAACCAGAAAGAGAATTGAAACGACAAGTAGGAGGATATACACCGTCTCGGGACTGAGACGCTTCTGTCCTCTACAACAGGACAAGACAAAAGAAGAAAGAAGGCAGAGGACAGTGGCTTCAGTGGGCAAACAGAACATGCAAATGCGAAAGTTATGTCTTTGAATACAAAATACTCGAAGGACTGCCTATGTGCTCATGTCGACGGGAAGGATAGAAGGGGAGAAAAGAAGGCAACTACAACTTGGTCCTTTTGGTGGGTTCCGCCCGACACTAAACCCAGATCCACCAGTGTTTCGTGTCGGCTGCAGCATGTTCTTCCCAAACCTTTGCATCTGGCGGCGTCCTCGAGTATTTTCTACGAAACAGATGCTCATTCAAAGAAGAAAAGAAGGAAAAGGTATCTAATATCGGCAGGAGGGAAGGGAGGAGAGGGGGATTCCAAGAACGGGGTTGGAATGGATATGTGCTCAACACCGCACTGGTCCCGTCAAGCCACGGACACGTAAGGCGGACCATCAGCGCGGAACCTCACGCAGGTCCCGAAAAGCTCACAGGGAACGCGTAAAATCCATGAGAAGCTGAGCGACGTCAACCTCGGCGTAAAGCTCGATCTTGTGCCCGTTGACCTGTGCGGCCTGGGTGGCGGAGGCTGGGAGCGGGCTAGTGAGCTTCGCGAGCCCCACGAGGGGCACAGGGGGGTCGGGGGACGCCTCGTGGACCCACTGCCACGAGATGTCCCAGTCGACGCAGGGCGCCGCCGCCATGCCGACCGCGGGGGAGAGCAGGTGCGTCGTGATCTTCCGCGTCTGCCCCGGCGGCACGACGACTTCGCACACCCGCGGTCCGAGCCAGTCCACCGGCGTCTTCGAGAAGTCCACCGCTATCTTCCAGCTCAATCGGTCGTTCGTGTTCCGGGCAAGCATCGAGAACCACCGCCACGCGGCCTGCGTCGTGACTTTGCCCCCCCGGTCGTCGTACGACGTGTCTTGGTGCCCGGACTGCGCCCCGGACCGCAGCAGGCGCTCTTCACACTCCTGGATCACCCCCCGGCTCGCCGCCGCAGGCACCGCACGCACCTCCACGGAGCCCGCCCAGTCGGCGGGCGAGTGGTGGTGGATAACCAGGGTGCCTACTTCGCGGTGGCCGCGGGATTCGACGACTGGGACGAAAAAGTGGCGTCCGGCCGGCAGCGAGACGTCCATCGACACCGTCGACGCAGACTGCAGGCCGGTCCAGAACACGGACCCGTCACCCTCGGAGCCTTGCACGACGAAGACTCCGCCGGGCGCTTTGGGCAGCGCGTCACGGGATTTCCTCGAGTATCCGTCGACGTCGAACTCGACGCTGCCGGTCCTGTGCAGCCCGACGGTGACCTCCAGCGGTTCTTTTGCGTCGATGCACACGATCCGCTCCGTGCAGATCATCCCGGGCGCGGTCCCGTACGCGTTGCGGCAGGCCGCGTCCTCGGAGTGGAACCTGACGGGGAACCGGAGGTCCAGCCCCGCAGGAGGCCTGCCCAGAGTTATGGTGTCGAACAAGGCCTCGACTTCCCCGAGGGACAGCCAGCAGTTGTGGCGGCGGTCGGCAAGGCCCTCGGCGAAGGTCGGGCCGCCGGCGAAGCGGCCTGCGCCGCGGACCAGCCCCGAGAGGTTGCGGAGCTCGGCGTCTCTTTTTTCGACTTCCCGCCGCACGCACGCAGGCAGCCGGGCCACACCCGCCTCGCCCGCCAGCGCGCCGCCCGCGTCTCCCGGGACGACGAACGGGTTGCGGACCTCGACGTACTGGTGCGTGTCTACCGCGACGAGACGAAGAACGACGTATGCCATCCCGGGGGCGAATGCCCAGCGGTTCAACGGGCTGTTAAACGCGGCCGCGACGGAGGACGGCGTGCTGAGTGCGACGGTGTTGTCGGGCCAGGTTTCCGGGCGGAAAACGGGGGGTTGGACCGAGGAGGATACGGCGATCAGCGCGTCCTTGGTGAGCCCGTCCCGCAGGAGCCCCGCGAGCGAGTCGCCGGTCGCGCCGTTCGCGCCGTCCCGCAGCACGTGCTCGGTGCACAGCGCTCCCGTGAACATCTCGAGGGTTTCCCGCACCGCGGCGCACTCCCGCAGCGCGCCGTAGCTCCCGTGGCGCTTCGCGACCGCTTTTTCGAGCATCGATACCCAGAGCCCGGAGGCACTTGACCGCGCGAACCGGCACCCACCGCCCGGCAGGCACGGCAGGAAGTTGTCCAAGTAGTCCGTGGCCCACATCCCGTGGTCGCACAGCCGCAGCTTCGCGTACCCAGCCCGCCGCTTCTCTGCGTCGGGGAACAGGCGGTGCACCAGCGACGGCCGTTCGGCGAGCAGCGCGATGACCGACACCAGCCAGCCGTCCCCGAGGGATCCTTGGTCGACCTGCTGCGGCTTCGGCGACGTTTTGAACACGGCGGCCTGCGTTCTCTCGGAGAACGCAGCGTCGCCGCCGCGGGCCCACACCGCGTGTAGACCGGGGACGGAGAGCGAGTCAATCGACGGCGGAAACTTCGCGTCGACGAAGAGCAGCGATCCGCGGCTCTTGTCACACCGGGCGGCCGCCGCCTTCGGCTCGAGCCCTCGCGTCGCGAGGTGGAAGTCGCCTACGTCGGCTTCGACGTCGCACGCGGGCGAACGGTGTGTCACAGACGTCGCCGGCGGCGGGAAAATGGGCTCCAGCACCACCTCGACCGCCTCGAACAAGTCGGCCGCCGTCGGGAACCCCAAGGAATTGAGCGCGAGCACGATTTCGCAGACGCTCCGCGTCCCGAACGGCGGAACCCGCTGGCGCAGGGCCTCGAGCGACCCCGCTAGGCGGCCGGGGGCGTCGGCGGGGTGGACAGCGGTGACGCGGTCGTGGCGGCGGATGCGGACGGAGGCGGCGGCCGCCGCGTCCGAGCAGTTGTGCAGCGACACGCGTACGAGTCCTTCCGTGACGCCGCCGACGGGAGGCTGCGGCGTCGGCTCGCGCGCCGCGCTCTTCCGGGCCGCCGGGTGCACGTCGTACTCGCGCAGCGACGCTTCCAGCAGCAGGAAAACGCTCGCCACCTCGCGGCAGGCCTGCGCCCTGCACGCGACCCCCGGCCGCAGCGGCCGCTGCGCCGCCGCGCCGCCCGCACGGTCCGCGAACACGGCCACGTGCGCCTCCGGGAACTCACCTGGCAGCGCGCTGACTGCCGGCACCGGGCTGCGAGCCGTGGCTTGCGGGCGCCGCGGCGGCGGCGCTTCGACCGGCGGCGACGGCTGCGGGGGCGGGTTCTGCGGCTGTACGACGGGTGTGGCGTGGCACGACGGCGGATCGCTGACTCTGCGCCGGTTTCCCGCGGGCGGGGGAGAAGGCGCGGCTGGCGGCGCCGGGGAGGTGGCCGAGGGCTTGGGGGCCGGGGGGGGGTTGTGGGGCTGGAGGACCGGTGTTGCGTGGCAGGACGACGGCTTGTCGACGGCTGGGTCACTGGGTCTGCGGGGTTTCGCGGGGTCCGACGCGTCGTCGGCGGACGAGGCGACGGACGGGAAGCTAATCGGACAGGGGAACGACCGCGGCGTCACCGGCTGCTCCCTAGGGGTCACCGGCGGCGGCGGCGTGAGCCGCCGTGCGGCCGACGGCAGCCGGGCGAGGCTCCGCGGGACGTGCGAGGAGATCGGCTTCGGGACGACCGCCAGCGGGATCGGGACGCTGTTCGCGACCGACGCGTCGCTCACGCTGCGCTGCTCTGCGACAGCGTACTCTCCCCCCGACGTCACCCGGCTGTCGGAGGCTCCCGCCCACTTTCCAGGGGCGACCACCAGCGAGCTCCTCCGGCTCCCCGGACCCGGATCATCTCCCTCGCCTGGCCCACGGGAGCTCCCGGCGCTCGACGGGTGCAGCGGAGGCGGCGGCGACCGCCTCGAATTCACCGAGTTTCGGTCCACGACCGCGGGCCGCGGCTCGGCGTGGAACGCGGACTCCGCCCTATCGAACGCGTCGCACGGCAGCACCCGGGGCGGCCGCGATTCTGCGGGGCCGGCGGCGGCGGTGCGGGAGGCGAGGCAGTATTTCAGCACGCGGAACAACGAGTCAGCTATCAAAAGCCCCGGTGCGGGAGAGTCTTCGACGAGTTCGAGCGTCGGCGTCGCCGGGGCGCCGTGCCCGTAGATGGTGACGCCGGCGCCGCGGGCGGACGCGCTGGTGTTGATCTTGCCGACGTCGCTGAGGGGGAACACGCTGGACGCCGCCGGGGAGTCGGCGTACCTGATCACGAGGCGCTGCCGCTGGGCCTCCACCCGGGCGACCACGCGCTCCCGCACCTGCCCCCCGTCGCCCGCCCGGCGGATGCGCACCAGGTCCTCGAACTCGAAGCAGCTCACATTGTGGAACAGCGCCGCCTGCGGCGGCGCGCTCACTCTCGGGATCGGTGTTGGGACGACCATCCCACCAGCATGTCAACGAACAGGGACCGACAACGAACGAGATACTAAGAAGAGACAGGTCTCGACGACAAAACACCGAACACAGCGGTGTGCTTTCCCCCCCCGTTCCGCCCGCACGCCTGCAGAGGGTGATAGCTTTTTTAGAGTTAAACCGGGATTTTAGAGTCTCCGGGTGACCTTGGTCAGATAGGTTCTTTTAGTATCAGGGGGCGGGGGTGGATGGGGCGCGCATGGCTTCTTTCGTTTGCACTTTTTTAGAAGCTAGTGTGTTAAGTCGGTGTCGTTGAATCCTTTTTCGAGTCGGCGATCGAGAGCCCCGGCGCGGCGGAGTCTTCGACGAGTTTGGGCATCGGCGATGATGATGGGGGGGGGAGTCTCGTGCCCGTAGATGGTGACGCCGGCGCCGCGGGCGGACGCGCTGGTGTTGATCTTGCCGACGTCGCTGAGGGGGAACACGCTGGACGCCGCCGGGGAGTCGGCGTACCTGATCACGAGGCGCTGCCGCTGGGCCTCCACCCGGGCGACCACGCGCTCCCGCACCTGCCCCCCGTCGCCCGCCCGGCGGAGGCGCACCAGGTCCTCGAACTCGAAGCAGCTCACAATGTGGAACAGCGCCGCCTGCGGCGCGCGCTCACTCTCGGGATCGGTGTTGGGACGACCATCCCACCAGCATGTCAACGAACGGCAACCGACGACGAAAGAAGAAGTCTCTGGGTGACTCCGGGTGACCTTCGTCAGTGGAGGGGGCATGCATGGCTTTCTTTCGCGTACACTTTTTTAGAAGTGAAAGTTTCAGACTGTTTCTGTTTCTTGTGTGTTAAGAAGTCGGAATGTGTTGAGTCTCGGATTGACATCGGAGATGACGACCAACCAACAACTGAAGGAGAGCGTGGTTGCGGTGGGTAGGAAGACACTGCTTTTCTGTCATTAGTCCTGCTGCGATACTTCCGGGACCACACAAATGTTGTTCTGCCAACAAGACGAGTCCTAATGCTCGGGGAGGGACTTGGGGCCAACGAAGAAGGCAATGGGATCAGGAGAGCACATCAACGAGCAAGCATTGCCTCTTCTGCGCGCGCTGGAAAGCGAGACAGGAGCGGGGCGAAGGAATGCACGGGCAAGGCCAGGTAAACGTTTTTTGCAAAACCACCGGTCAACTGACGCGTCCCGCCAGAACTTGTGGTTCGCGAGCCAAAGGCGGTGACATCTTCCGGGAAGCTGTCCGCGTGGTCCTGCGTGGTTCGTTGAGAAGTCCTCGTGACACCTAGCAGAAGTGCGACGACCGTTTGACGTGTCCGCAGAACTCGATGCCCAAAACTGTGAGCACGTAACCGTACTGCTGATTCAGCCCGTCTGCACCAGGCGGAGGTGTCGGTAGAAGCTGACCGACGAATTCACCGACAAGGGCCGCCCGGCACTGGATGAACGACGAGACACATTCAGCGGGCATACGCAGCTTCGCCGGGCTCACCCACGCGTTCCGCGTCCCGAAAAGCATGCCGCGGTAGTAAATGTTGCCGTCTCCGTCGCAGTCGGTACTCGAACTCCTCCGAGTGTGGCATGTAGCAGGATAAAAGCTCTCAAACGCCCAACGCCTAGCAGAAGTGCGACGTCCGCTTGACGTGTCCGTAGAACTCGATGCCTGACACCGTGAGCACGTGACCGTACTGCTGATTCAGCCCCGTCTGCACCAGGCGGAGGTGTCGATAGAAGCCGACCGACCACGTGTTCACGTAGCTGATTCCCGTTTCGAAGCGGCCGGGCGACGGCCCCTTCACGGGGAAGGTCTTCGACAGGCAGTCCGCCCGGAACTCAGCCCCCTGCACCTCGTCGAGAAGAAACCAGTTTTGCCACATGTCGGCGGTGAACAAAGACGCGGAGGCGCTCGAGCAGTGGTTGGAGCCGAACAGCTTCCAAGACACAGGGTACGACTTGAGGACGGTCGACGTGCCCACAGTGTACCACGTGGGGCACACCGAGACGGGGCCGAAGTCGAACGCCACCCACGAAAACGGAAGCGAGTCAGTCTGGTAATGCGAGACGCAGCGGTGCGCCAGCGCCGCGATGTCGTGCGAGCGGCCGGCGTCCGGGGCGCCCCCCCGCGAATTCAACGACAACGGCCGCCCGGCGCTGGATGAAGACGAGACGGTCAGCGGGCATACGCACAGCTTCGCAGGGTTCGCCCATTTACTTCGCGTCCCGAAAAGCGTACCGTGGTAGTAAATGATGCCTTCTCCGTCGTAGTCGGTGCCCGTCCACTCGAACTCCTTCTCCTTCACGGAGAGGATCCGGCTTGCTCGAATCACCACCCGCCACTCTTTGCACACCCGAGCACATCCTCTCAGTTGCTGGCCGGAAAGCCAAAGGAACGCAATAGCGAGGGAGTCGTCGGGGATCCTCTTGGTGCACGAAAACGTGCCCAGGCGGGCCTGCGGGGACCCCGGCTCGAAAGAGAGCGACGAGGCGAACCGGGACGGTAGCAGAGGGTTGCCGGGCGGCCGGCCGCTGGCGGGTGAAGGCGACCCGGCGTTGTTCCTCCGGCTCCGGCTCGAAGCGCACCGCTCGAGGTTGATGAGCATAGTGGTCCGCGGCTGCACGGCCGCCGGTTCTTCGTCGGCGGCCGCCGCCGCGGCCGGCTTGTGCCCCGTTTTCGCGACGGGGAGCCCGCAGCGGAAGCGCACCTCTCTGTTCGCGCCCATCAGCTGCGCCAGCGACGCGCAGCGCCGCTTCTTCTTCGACGTGAACGACCGGCACCGCGTCATCTCTGCGCCCTCCCACTATCCCCCGTGTCGGTGTTGAAAACAAAATCCTGGTAGTATGCGCTGAGTAAGATTGTCTAGGACGAATGCACCTCCATAGGGTTTTCTTGTAGCTGCGGGTTCCGTGAGCGCACTCATAGGTAGTATCTGATAGCGTAGAGGGAATGGTACATCTTTAGTGTATTGTACCCAAATGTGCTCACACTTACGTGCTGTGTACACACACACACCACGAGCAAGGGTGGGGCTCCTCAGAGCAACTGCAGCACTGTTTAGAGGTACGTTCGAGGTTGATCAGCGGTATCCTCCGTGGCTGCAAGGACGTGGTGAAAGGGACCCGGCGTTGTTCCTCCGGCTTCGGCTCGACGCGCACCGCTCGATGTTGATGAGCATAGTGGTCAGCAGCCGCCGCCGCCGCCGGCTTGCGCCCCGTTTTCGCGACGGTGGGCCCGCACCGGAAGCGGACCTCTCTGTTCGCGCCCATCAGCTGCGCGAGCGACGCACAGCGCCGCTTCTTCTTCGACGCGAACGGCCGGCACCACGTCATCTCCACACCCTCCCCATTGTCCTCCGTGTCACTACTCACTGTTTATTAAACAAAGTCCTGGGGGGAGTGTGAGTGCCAATGGTCAACCTATACCCCCGCTAGGCTTGGGAGCGACTCATACTACCGAGAGATGCCCCGCCCCCCTTCATGTCATTCTCTTCGCGCACGACGCCTTGCTGAACGTGGTTTGGCAGACGCTGCTGCATGCGTTGCCGATCGACGTGGGTCAGCCTAGATAGATCTTGCAATTGCAAACGTACGCACAGGCACCGCGCCAGCATTGTATTGAGTTTGACTCTATTCACAACCATGAGGGGGAAAGAGAGAGACAAACTTGCGTGCAAGGACCATGTCTCCGGAGAGTTTCCGTTCTGAGTGAGTCGTTTCGTAGTTCTGTGATGGTGCCGATGCCAGTGCAGCTGGGAGGGGGCAGGCGAGTGGGTTGCGACGATGATATATGTATGCCACCTCTGCGGCGCCCTCGTAGGGAAGGTCTTCGCATCGCGCTTCTACTGACACCACATGGCTCCGGCCCAGCACATACTTGATAGGGCTTCCCATGCCAGGTCGTTTGCTCTTGTTGGGATTGCCACGCGGGTAATACCAAAGCACCCTTGAAAAGGCCTCATGGAGTCCTTCCAACCAGTACTGGTGTAGCAGGCCTATGGGACAGGCGAATATACACTGCCAAGAGCGACCTTCAGCCCAGCGAAGAACGGTTGGCTCAGCTCGCATAGCTCGCCTTAATCCAGAACAACGATGCCATGTCAGCCAGCTCGATGCATTCGTTGCACCTGCCCTTCATTGCTGCTTGAAAGGCGTCAAGGCGAACACCCTCCAATGTGCAACTGGCCAACGTTGGATCAGCGCCCTCGAGGAAAATAGACCGGACTACCTTTGGTTATCCGTTGAGCCGCTGTGGCGACAGGCGTCCAGACAAACGTCCCGCCTACCTTGCTCGCCTCGTCCGTCCGGTACCGCGCTGCTTGACTACCTTTTGGCCGCGCTTGCTGAGGCTGCGGCCACCAGCAACTTCACGCGTACAAGATCTCTTTTTGGCCGCTTCTGCGCTTTCAGAGTACTGTGTATCCGAAGGAGCCGCCTTCTCGCTCGAAGGTTACGCATAAATGTCAAATGGATTCGCGCCACCAACAGCGAGCTTGAGGGCAATAGAGTCGGTCGGTTCGTTTGGAAACGCATCTCTCTTCCCCTCGATGCAATCGCAGCCCGCATAGCTCGCAAGTTTCCAGAACGGAGAGACTCTAGTTATCAGTCCGATGCATAGCTTGCACCCACCTTTCAGAGCTGCCATGAACGCGTCGTAGTTAACACCTTCAGAAAGACGCCCCCTCAGCGTAGGATCAGCGCCTTCGAAAAGGAGATACCTGACGACCGCCGAATGACCCTTGAGTGCCGCTGTGGCTACAGGGGTCAAACAGAACCAGTCCCACGACTTTGTGTCCCCGCCCATCCTTTCCTCTTCACCCGTCCACCGCCTCGCGTAGTTGAGTAGCTGCCTCTTCGCCAAGTTCGTCTTCGTTGCTCTCACCAGAGAGATCACGCGTGCAAGATCCCCTTTCTCGACTGCTCTTACAAACTCAGAGTGCTGTGTATCGGTGGGACCCGATGGCGCTGGCATTGCGTCATCACCGTTGCTGGGGCGTATCGGTGTTTCTTCGCCGGGCAAATATACAGTGCCCAGGGAGACCTTGAGCGCAGCAATGTCGGTTGGTTCGTTCGAAAACACATCTCTCCGGCCCTTTGCGTAATGGTGTCTCGAGTAAATCGCAGACTTCCAGAACGGCGACGCTGCCTCGAGCAACGCGATGCACTCCTTGCACCCGCCCTCCGTAGCTGCTTGAAAAGCATCGAGGTAAACATCCCCTGATGGGCATCCGCTCAACGTTGGATCAGCGCCTTCGAGGAGAAGGTACCGGACGACCTTCGGGTGTCCCTTGAACGCCGCGGTGGCGACAGGCGTCAAGTCAAACCAGTTCCACGACTTTGTGTACCCACCCATCTTTTCCTCCTCTTCCTCCCAGTGCCGCGCGTAGTTGAGAACCTGCTTCTTCGCCGAGCTCGTCGTAGCTGCAGCCACTAACGATTTCACTCGTTCGAGATCCCCTTTTTTCGCCGCTTCTGCACATTCGGAGGGCGCGCATTGCTTCCTCAGTGCGTCTTCCTCGTCGTCGTCGTCGTCGTCGTCATCGCTCGTGACAGATCCCCGTATCGGTGTCTTTTTCCCGGCCAGAAGTACAGTACCAAGAGCGGCTATGTGCGCAGCAATGTTGGTTGGCTCGTTCGAATACACACCTCTCCGGCCCTTTGCGTAGTGGTGTCTCATGTGACTCGCTGACTTCCAGAACGGCAACGCTGTCTCGAGCAAGGCGATGCAATCCTTGCACCCGCCCTTCGTAGCTGCTTGAAAAGCGTCAAGGTGAACATCCGCCGACGGGCGTCCGCTCAACGTTGGATCAGCGCCTTCGAGGAGAAGGTACCGGACGACCTCCGGGTGTCTATTGAGTGCCGCTGTGGCGACAGGCGTCAAGTCAACCCAGTCCCACGACTTGGTGTACCCACCCATCTTTTCCTCCGTCTCCGTCCAGTGCGGCGCGTAGTTGAGAACCTGCTTCTTCACCGAGCTCGTCGTGGCTGCAGCCACTAGCGATTTCACACGTTCGAGATCTCCACTTTTGGCCGCTTCTACACATGCGGAGTGCGCCCATTCCTCCTTCAATGCATCTTCCTCGTCCTCGTCGTCGTCGTCGTCGTCATCGCTCATGGCAGATCCGCATGTCGGTGTCTTTTCTCCGGCCAAAGATACAGTAGCAAGAGCGGCGTTGTGCGCAGCAATGTCGGTTGGCTCGTTCGAATACACACCTTTCCGGCCCTTTGCGTAGTGGTGTCTCATGTGACTCGCTGACTTCCAGAACGGCAACGCTGCCTCGAGCAACGCGATGCACTCCTTGCACCGGCCCTTCGTAGCTGCTTGAAAAGCGTCGAGGTGAACATCCGCCGATGGGCATCCGCTCAACGTTGGATCAGCGCCTTCAAGGAGAAGGTACCGGACGACCTTCGGGTGTCCCTTGAGTGCCGCTGTGGCGACAGGCGTCAAGTCAACCCAGTCCCACGACTTGGTGTACCCACCCATCTTTTCCTCCTCCTCCGTCCAGTGCGGCGCGTAGTTGAGAACCTGCTTCTTCGCCGAAATCGTCGTAGCCGCGGCCACCAACGATTTCACTTGATCTAGGTTTCCTCTTTTGGCCGCTTCTACACATTCGGAGTGCGGTGTTTCGGTGGGAACCCATTCCTCCCTCAATGCATCTTCATCGTTGTCGTCGTCTTCGTCGTCGTCGTCTTCGTCGTCGTCGTCTTCGTCGTCGTCGTCGTCTTCGTCGTCGTCGTCGTCTTCGCTCATGACAGATCCGCATGCCGGTAGGGAGACCTTGAGCGCAGCAATGTCGGTTGGTTCGTTCGAAAACACATCTCTCCGGCCCTTTCTGTAGTCATCACTCGCATAACTCGCAGACCTCCAGAACGGCAACGCTGTCTCGAGCAACGCAATGCACTCCTTGCACCCTCCCTTCGTAGCTGCTTGAAGAGCGTTGAGGTAAACATCCCCTGATGGACATCCGCTCAACGTTGGATCAGCGCCTTCGAGGAGAAGGTACCGGACTACCTTCGGGTGTCGCTCGAGTGCCGCTGTGGCGACAGGCGTCAAGTCGAACCAGTCCCACGACTTGGTGTACCCACCCATCTTTTCCTCTTCTTCCTCCCAGTGCCGCGCGTAGTTGAGAACCTGCTTCTTCGCCGAGCTCGTCGTAGCTGCGGCCACCAGCGATTTCACTCGTTCGAGATCTCCTTTTTTCGTCGCTTCTACACATTCGGAGTGCGGTGTTTCGGTGGGATCCCATTCCTCCATCGAAGCATCTTCCTCGTCGTCGTCGTCATCGTTGTCGTCATCGTCGTCGTCGTTGTCGTCGTCGTTGTCGTCGTCATCGTTGTCGTCATCGTCGTCGTCGTTGTCGTCATCGCCGTCGTCGTCGTCATCGTTCATGACAGATCCGACAGATCCGCATATCGATGTCTTTTTTCCGGCCAAGGATCTTGGGGCCTTGAGCGCAGCAATGTCGGTTGGTTCGTTCCAAAACACTTCTCTCCGGCGTTTTGCTGCCCTCGAGAACGATGAACCTTCACGGACCTTCCTCTTGGCCGCGCCCGTCTCGGCTGCGGCCACCAGCGATTTCACGCGTTCGAGGTCTTCTCTCTCGGCCGACTCCGCACATTCGGAGGGCCGCCAGTGAACGTCCGTGTTCTCGCATTTCTCGAACGTCGGTACGGACTTCTCGTCGGAGAAATGCACGGTTGGAAGAGCGGCCCTCAGCGCGGCGAAGCTTCTTGGTTGGTTCGGAAACCCAGCTCTCTTCGTGCTGTCGTAATGCTGTTGCGCGTAGCTCGCTCTCTTCCAGAATGGAGACACGTCTGCCAGCAGCTCGATGCATCTTCTGCATCCGCCTTGCGTTGCAGCTGTGAAGGCGTCGTAGACTTCATCGGACGGACATCCTAGCAACGTAGGATCAGCGCCTTCGAAGAGAAGATACCGGACGACTGCCGGGTGTCGTTTGAGTGCCGCTGCTGCGACCGGCGTCAAGTCGAACCACTCCCACTCGTAGATGCAGCCCCTCACTAAGTGCTCCAGTGCGGTCCAGCGACGCGCGTGGTTGAGGACCTTCCTCTTAGCCGCACTCGTCTCAGCTGCGCGCACCAGCGATCTCACGCGTTCGAGATCGCCGTCCCCGGCAGCCTTCGCACAGTCGGAGCGTTGTTCGTCGGCTGGAACCCCTCCGAACCGGCACCGCGTGAACACATCGCCATCCCATCCCCCCCAGCGGAGCAGTGCTTTGCCAGAACCGCTGTCGCCACCCTCGCTGAATTCATGACGGCGCGTAGGATGGGGGTAGCCAACAGCGGTGGAGTCTTTCGTGCTTTGAAGAGCGGCCTTGAGCGCGGCGAAGTCTCTCGGTTCGTTCGAGAACACAGCTCTCTTCGCTGTGTAGTAGCGCGATCCAGCGTAACTTGCCCTTTCCCATAGTGGCGCCCTGACCTTCGCCAGCAGCTCAATGCATTCCTTGCAACCGCCGGCCGTTGCTGCTTGGAAAGCGTCGCAGGATGCGTTTCCGACTACGCAGGCGCACAGCGTAGGGTCCGCGCCTTCGAGAAGGAGAAATCGGACAACCTCCGACTGTCGGTTCCGTGCTGCTGCGGCGACCGGAGTCAAGTCGAACCACACCGTCGCTTCTGATTCCATTTGAATCCTGCGCGCGTAGTTGAGAACCTTCCTCTTGGCCGCAACCGTCTCAGCTGCGGCCACCAGCAACTTCACGTGTTCGAGGTCCCCCTCTCCGGCAGCTATTGCGCATTCGTATTGAGCATCGGGACCATCGCTATCGGAGTCGGCGTCTTCTTCTTTGAGAGATTCGGCGTCGTCGGATCCTTCCCTCATTTCGAGATCTCCCGTCTCGGCCGCTTTTGCGCAATCGGAGTGTTGGTCGTCGGCTGAAAAGTTCGAGAAGGGGTACCCGTCTTCCCCGCGCTCGTCACTGTCTGGTTGCCGGTACCCATCGATGCTGGAACCGTCGCCGTAGTCTTCTTTGTAGCTTGCTTCTTCCTCGAACTCTTCGTCGTCACTGACAGCCGCTTGCGCACCAACAGCGACCTTCAGAGCGGCAAAATCGGTTGGCTCGTTCGAGAACACAGCTCTGTGTTTCTTCTTGGACTGATGCCCCGCGTAACTCGCCGATTCCCAGAATGGAATCGCTTTCGCCATCAGCTGGGTGCATGCCGCATTGCCGCCTTTCAGAGCGGCTTGGAAAGCGCAGAGGGAAACACTATTCGGCGGGCGTCCCCTCAGCGTCGGATCGGCGCCCTCAAGAAGAAGAAAGCGGACAACCTCCGCATGACCCTGGAGAGCCGCCGTGGCGACCGGCGTCAACTCGAACCACTTTTCCGTCTGCCAACTCGCTTCGGCATCCGCGGCCTCCCTATGCCACGCGTAGTTGAGAACCTTCTTCCTGTGCGCCCTCGTCGGGGCCGAGTTTACCAACGATTTCACACGGTCGAGATCTCCCCTGCCGGCTGCTCGCACACATTCGTAGTATTGCCGTTCTTTCAAAACCGGTGCTTCACCGAGGGCGACCCTGAGCGCGGGAAAGTTTGTCGGTTCGTTCGAAAACACGGCCCGCCCCGCCTCGCTGCAGCCGTGCCCTGCGTACCGGGCGGACTTCCAGAACGGCAGCACGTTCGTCGTCAGCTCGATGCATTGTCTGCACCTTCCCTTTGCCGCCGCTTCGAAAGCGTTGAGGTAAACACCCTCCGACGGGCACCCACTCAGCGTCGGGTCGGCGCCTTCCAGGAGAAGATACCGGACGACCTCCGGGTGTCCCTTGAGCGCCGCTGTGGCGACCGGAGACAGATCGAACCAGCCCGCTTCGCTGGCAGCGAGGTTGCGGCGCCGCGCGGTGTTGAGGACCTTGTTCTTGTCCGCACTCGCCTTGGCCGCGCGCACCAGCTGTTTCACGCTTTCCAGATCTCCCAGGCCGGCGGCTTTCGCGCACTCGGGGTGCTCCATTTCCTCCAATTTGATGGAGGGTCGCGATTTCACGCTTCCCGGATCTCCCACGCCGGCCGCGTTTGCGCATTCGGGGTGCTCCATTTCCTCCAATTTGATGGAGGGTCGCGATTTCACGCTTCCCGGATCTCCCACGCTGGCCGCGTTTGCGCATACGGGGTGCTCCATTTTTTCCAATTTGATGGAGGGTCGCGATTTCACGCTTCCCGGATCTCCCACGCCGGCCGCTTTTGTGCATTCGGAGTGCTCCGTTTCCTCCAATTTGATGCGGGGAGCATCTTCGTGCGGCGGAGATGCCTCGCCAAGAGCAAGCCTGAGCGCGGGAAAGTTCGTCGGTTCGTTCGAGAAGTCGACCCTCTTCTTCTCTTCGTAGTTATACCCGGCGTAGCTCGCTGTCCTCCAGAACGGCAGAACTTTCGTCGTCAACGCGATGCACTCCTTGCACCCGCCCTTCAAAGCGGCTTGGAAAGCGTTGAGGAAAACACCCCCCGACGGGCATCCGCTCAGCGTTGGATCAGCGCCTTGGAGGAGAAGGTACCGGACGACCTTCGGGTGTCTCTCGAGTGCCGCTGTGGCGACCGGCGTCAGGTCGAACCAGCCCGACTCCCCCAACCACCCGCCCGCTTCGCTGGCTGCGAGGTTGCGGCGCCGCGCGGTGTTGAGAACCTTCTTCTTGTCCGCGCTGGCCTTGGCCGCGCGCACTAACGACTTCACGCTTTTGAGATCTCCCAGGCCGGCCGCTTTTGCGCATTCGGGGTGCTCCATTTCCTGCAAAATGATGCGGGGAGCATCTTCGTGCGGCGGAGATGCCTCGCCAAGGGCGAGCCTGAGCGCGGGGAAGTCCGTCGGTTCGTTCGAGAAGTCGACCCTCTTCTTCTCGTCGTAGTGGTGCCCGGCGTAGCTCGCTGGCCTCCAGAACGGCAGAGCTTTCGTCGTTAGCTCGATGCAAACCTTGCACCCGCCCTTCGTAGCTGCTTGGAAAGCGTTGAGGTAAACATCCGCCGACGGGCATCCGCTCAACGTAGGATCAGCGCCTTCGAGGAGAAGGTACCGGACGACCTCCGGGTGTCTCTTGCGTGCCGCCATGGCGACAGGCGTCAAGTCAAACCAGTTCCACGACTTGGTGTACCCACCCATCTTTTCCTCCTCTTCCTCCCAGTGCGGCGCGTAGTTGAGAACCTGCTTCTTCGCCGAGCTCGTCGTAGCTGCGGCCACCAGCGATTTCACTCGTTCGAGATCACCTGCCCAGGCAGCATCCACACAGTCCCTCCGATCCGAGCTGGAATCGGGTTCAGGTTGGCAAGCGACCCCGAATTCCCCGAACGATCCTTCGTAAGAAGACTCATCGTTGTCGTAATCGTCGTGCCAGTAGCCGGCGCTCATGAACTGGTGTATCTCTGCAGAAGAAGATCGAATCTTGCACCGATCAGTTCGCGGTGTTGAATGGATTCGCCGGTGCTCGTGACAGGAGACACGGCGCCGTGGTGAGGATCCCCGAAATTTTTTTCCCGGTGTTTTTGATGGGAGTGTCTTTCAACCTGAGAGGTGTCTTTGACAGTCACTCTGCCCTGCTTTGGGGAAGAAGGTAGCTACACACTCAGTTTGCACCTTCAGACTCAGATCAGCGGTTCAAGGGCATGAACCCGGACGGCGTGTGCACGTGAGAAAGTTATCTTGTATCTTTCACAGTTTCACTGAGGGAGTTGATGCACCACGGAAGTCGATAAGAGAACTTCACACAGCCTTCAGGGTGTGGTTGGTTCAAAGAAACAGTCAAGTTATCCCACCCTACCTAACCCCCCGGTGACCTCGCCCAAGCTCGTTTCCCCGGGTTAAGGCAGTCAACATTCCCAAGGCGTTTGTCGCTCTTCTTCCCTACGGACGCTCCTGACCGCTGCCTGCTCCCCTTCCCGGACAGACGTGAAAAGGGAGTAGCGCGTTTTGCGACAAGTGTGCCCCACGGGATAACGTCCTTTCTCCCGTTGCCTGGTGGTTGAACGCTTCGGGTCGGCTCTGCATCTCCTTGGAGGCTGTGCTTGCAGAAGGTGGTGCTTCGGATTCCTTCGCTTCGGGTTCCTTCGGCTTCTCTTCAGCTGCCGGCTTGTCGCTGCCGAACAGCGCGCCCAGCAACTTCGCAGAATCGATCCCGCGGAACATGATACTTTGAGATGTGGTGGCTGCGAGGAAAGGCGGTAGTAATACGAAGTGCTGGCAGGCTCATCAGACACAGCGATCCTACCGGTCTTGAAACACGGACCAGGGAGCTACCGTGTGCGAGAAGTCTTTTTGGCTCCTCAACCAGCCAAAGGCCGAAACATTCCTAGACTGCTGCACGTGTTATCGCCGCGTAATCGAGCTCAGGTCGCTGTCAGGGAGTAGACGAACTGGCTCATCATACACAGCACTTCTCAACTGATGTAAAGTTCGAACGTTGCTGCCTGCTGCCATCCAGCTGTGAACTCGCAGCAGACCCCATGAAAAGGGTAAGGTTCAGGAGTACTTCAAGAAAGGCATATTATTATGAACGAAGCAGACGGACAACGAGACAACGTCGGAGGCATGTGACTCGCTCCTGACTCGAGAAGCGAGTGAAAAATACCTGAACAAGGAGAACGAGGCGGCCAGAAAAACGGGAAACCCTCCTGCGCAACGCGGGAGAAGCTGAAAGAGGAGAGAACAGTACTTTGCTTTTTTGCACTATCGTTTTTTTTTTTCGTTGTATTGGAAACGACGGAATTCGGCAAGCAGAGCTGCTTTCACTCGCACTATAAAACGAACAGTTGGTTCGGCGTTGGTTGAGCGTGATCCCGACGAAGGAATAGCATTCGCAACGGTGTCATAGTGGACAGTGGAAGAAGTCGGAGAGTATCGCCTGGAGGAAAGAGAAACGGGTAAGCTTGAGCCCACTTCTCCTCGAGGGAGAGACTGGCTACAGGCCACCAGGGGGGGTGTATCAGCTTGGGCCGACTGCGACCAATGTTGAGTGCACCACCTCGTTCTCCGTCCCGGGTTCGTTCATTCTGGGACATCCTGCTGCACACAAATCCACGCAGTTGCCATGCATCGGGGAGGGGGATCCTTCCAGCCCCTTCGTTCGGGGTGCGAACTTTAGAATTCCACTACTTTTTCAGCCTTCCCCCGTCGGTTTCAAGGAGAGGGAGGCGGGTGGTGGGCGGGGCAGGGCTTTTGTTAACATTTTCGGGTCAAAGTCCCTCGGGCGGGCGGACGGACGGTGTTCGCGCGGAAAGAAGCGGCTGGTTTCAGCCGGAAATACTCGAGGGACTGCCTTGTTGCTCGGAGGCTAGAGGAAGAGACAACAACATATCTACGAAATGGGTCTTTTTTGTTGAACGCTTACGCCGGTCACTCAACCCAGATTTATCTGTGTTTCGTGTGGGCTACAGCACGAGATTGAATATTGTTGCGATAGTGGGAGTCATCGGCATGCCGATGAGTACCACAACTGGCAGTCTTCTCAAGTATTTCCTACAAAGCAGGTGCTTATACTGAAAGAAATTCTTGAATGAAATACTGACCGGCTGATAATCAGCCGATTTTTGAAGGTCTGTCGATCAGAAGCATTTGGCGACAACATCCTGAGAGAGAGAGAGACGAGTTAGAGTGCAGGGACCATCTCTCCGGGGAGTTTCCGGTCTCCTCACTCTCGCTCATTCTTGATTTACATTGCCCGGTTCGTGCAACCAAGCTGATTCCGCTTCAGCCTAGCAAATACCCTGACACTGCTGCTGCCATCTGATGCGAAGAAACTGTTAGAGGGATGCACCACTGGTTAGAGGGATTCACTGGTATGCACGTGCAAGTGCGACCGAAAGGGCAAACCGCAAACCCGCCGGCACCAGCGGCGGCAACGCCAAAGTTTGCACTGTTGAAGATCGGCTGACTTTGTGCGATTCCGGTAAAAAAAACTATGCCTTCGCTCTTTCGCTATCCTTTCAAAAACTGTTGCGCTGACGCATCCACACAGAGACCCCTGTTTTTTTTTTTAGCAGGACGCAGGGCATTAGCTTCCCATTCCAAATTCCGTCAGCTGACGGAATTTGGAATCCGGGCGGCTCAAAAACCGTACACCGCGCGAGTAGGAGAAAGTAGAAAGGGAAACTAGAGTTTTCGTTGACCGCACTACCCTGAACCCAAATCCTGGACGTGGTTTCAGGTGGCAAATTTGGCAAATGATCATGATCAGAAGGTCCTACTTGGGCGGTTCAGTTTCCTCACACATTGCATGTGGCTAAAAAGAAAAAGAAAAAGTGCAAAAAACGACCTTCGATGAAAAAAGTCGTGGGGGTCCGGTGGAGGCGTGGGTTAGGCCAGCTGTGCCAGGAAGCTGACTGGCGGTCAGGGGCTGGCCATCGGCGGGTCGCCGCTGGGTATGGTGGGCTGGCTGGCAGAAGTTTGGGGCTGCCGCGGGTGCTGAGCCGAGTGAGAGAGTCGAGGCTCAGAAGCAGCCCGGAATTCTTGACAGATTCTCTCCGAGTTGACACAAGTGCCTTGTTCCGTGTGATATCCGGTCTGCATCTACTCGTGCCAATGATTTACCAGCACACAGTATCTGAGTGGTGGATGGATTTGAAATGGGCCGCTCATTGCTCAGGCTTACCTTTTTGGAACACATTGCAATGTCTCGAAAAAAGGCTCGAAATGTAATCAGCCGGCAAGCCAGCTGATCGCGCGCACACTGGACGGACATACAAAATATAACAAAAGCCCTGGCGGGGGTCGTATATGGAGGAGGTTGGGATGGCGGTAGACTCGCTAGAACGCACCGGACTTGTCTTCTTATTGCCGAGACAATCCGATTCTGGAGTAAGGGTCCTCCTGGAATGGAGATAAATGCAAGAACGTACTTGGAATGGCATGCGCTCATCAGCTTCTCAACGGAAAGGACGGATAGAATCACGAAAGAGAACAGAGCGAAATAACAACAAGATGGGCTGGCGAATGGCGACACGTCAGCGAAGCAGGACATTTTAGTCTCCTCTGCAATGAAACAGACTGATAACTGTCCAAATCGTATCGATGTCGGAATGGGAAGATCGTACTAGGAAGTTTGGCTGGCGCATCTGCTACACATTCACGCGGGTGTCCTAAGGCAAGCTCGGCGGGAACAGAAATCAGGCAACGCGGGTGAAGGTGATGGGGGGGGGGATGTTAGTTAGGAAGGAACGGCGGGGATTGCAACTGCTTGAAATGGTAAATGGTATGTACTCAACACTGTGTCTGTCCGATCTTCACCCCCCCCCCTTTTAGCCTGACACAATATTCGGACCATCAACAGCGCGGAACGAGGGTCCGCGTTGCAGAATGCGACGTGAGCCTGGTAACTTGCGTTGTGCCGTGATCCATTTTGAGACCCAAGATTATGGGTGCCTTCCCGCCAAGCAGGAAGTACCACCCTCTGCTTGGCGGAGCGTAGCGCATCCACTATTCGATGCTGCTTACCGGCGGCGGTGAAGGTGCTGTGGAGGCCAACAGGCAACAACCAAGCAGAGTGCTGTTGGGTAGTTTGAATAATACAAAGCACGTGAAACACCTTTGCGAGCACAACTGTTTACAGCTGTCGGTATGCAGCGGGCAGGACGTCCAAAATTCGCCATCTGGAGGATGCACGACTCCCTTCTTTCTCAGGGGAAACAAGTGGCGATGAATCTGCCGTTATGGTAGGATTCATATTTGTCGCACCACAACTTGGCAGGTCTTGAAACATGGAGTATACGTTCGCCCGCGAGCAAGTTCGTGGCAGCAGATGGCTGCCAGGGCCACGAAGGGCAGACCTGGCAGAGGAAGGAGAGGAAGGGGCGTGTGAAACGTGACCCCCAACTGCGGCAACATGCCCGACTGCAAAGTGAACGCAGGCGAAAGAGCCGACGCATTCGCCGTGTGGCCGTGCTAGGTTCAATCGTGACTGGAACACGTATGAACAGCCGCAGCAAAGTCCCCACGAACTACGTGTGAAACGTGACCCCCAGCTCCGGCAACATGCCCGACAGCAAAGTGAACGCCGGCGAAAGAGTCGAACTGCTGCGTAGAACCCGCGTCCGCCGGCGCCGAAGACCGGGCGGGCCGTCCACGGCGACGCGACCGACGCGCGCAGCGGTTTTCGGTGCGGGTTTCCGACGGCGGACGGAAAACACGTGATGCAACTCTCTCGGAGCACGACGGGGCGTACTTTGCACCGTTTTCTGCCTGAGCAAGTGCGGAGTCTTTCGAGGCCAGTCAACGCGGCCATGACGCTACTACGCGGCCGCGCGTTTAGAGCCACGCGCACTGCGTATACACCGCTTCCATACCACCGTACACCATGGTCTCACGCATGTCTTTCGGAGCTTCGTGGAATTGTTCGAAGCTGTCTATCATGGCTGTGGTCCATCAAGAGGGGACGGATGGATAGGCCGGCTTAACGTAACCACGCACGTCTAAAAAAGAACGGTGCAAGTCTTTACACATAAAGTAACCACGCATGTCTGAAAAAAGAACGGCGTCACTTTTTACACACAAAACACGACTCAAGGCAGCCGCCTGGCTGATATCAGCGCACGCACTGTTGTGAAAGGAACCTGAGTATGTACAGACCCACAAAATTATGTGACGCACACAACCCGTTTACTACGTGCGAAGAATGACCCCCAGCTGTGGCGACGGGCGTGCCCGACTGCAAGGAGCCGCCTCGGGGTCGGAGCTGACGCCGGCGACAGTTCGAACTGCTGCGCGGCGCCCGCGTCCGGCGGCGCCGCGCGCGCGCCGAGGACCGGGCAGGCCGTCCAGCCGCGACCCCCGCCGCGTTTCATGGTGGGGCGCGTTCCGCGGCGCGTGAAAAACACGCGATTCGACGGACGCTACGGGCGACTTTCCAGCGTCTTCTGCCGGAGCAAACGCGGAGTGTTTCGAGGCAAGTCGACACAGACAGTCATGATGCCGCCATCCGACGATGCGCTCTGCTGCCCGAACGCGGGTGCGTTTTACACGCGGTCACTGCATGTAATCATGCACGTCTGCAAGAATAATGGGGCGGTCTTTTCATACTTTTCAGACAAACACGAGCCGATCCTAGCCGAGTAGACTTTATGCCTGAAACCTGAGACCTGGTACGTAGAGCCGCAGCAAAGTATGTTACGCACTTCCCACTAACTAAAAGACTGAAGCCGTCGGCGAACCGCAGCAGGGCCGACGGTTCCTTTTCGTTGACCTCCAGCACGGCCCCGGCGAGGCGCGTTGTCGAACAGCTCGAGGGGGCCGCCGCCCGGGGAGACCGCGTCGAAAAACGACGGGCCGGCCCCACGACAGGCGAGTGAAAAACCCGATGCAGCCTCTCGAAACACTATAGGCTAACGAGGCGTCTTTCGAGGCAAGTCCACGCAGTGGAGACACCGCCACCCTACGAGCTGTTTGAGCCACGGCTAGATAGTGCATCCACTGCAAAGCACATACCGCACCTCTCCTCAGGTGCGGAACTTGACCCCCAGCTGCGGCGACGGGCGAGACGTGCCCGACTGCAAGGAGAACCGCCTCGGGGTCGGAGCCGACGCCGGCGACAGTTCGAACTGCTGCGCGGCGCCCGCGTCCGGCGGCGCCGCGCGCGCGCCGAGGACCGGGCTGGCCGTCCAGCCGGACCGGTACGCCTGCCCGAGCCCCGCCGTCGGCGACGGCGTCCACGCCGCCGCCACCGACCCCCGCCGCACTTTTTGGTGGTGATGATGCTGCTGCAGGTGCTGGTGCGGGTGGTGGTGCGGCCCGTTCCGAGGCGAGTGGAAGCCGCCCCCGGCACCCCCCCTGCCGGCGCCCTCGCAGCCCGCGACCCGCCGCAGCCGCGGCTGCACCCGCGGAAACGCGACGTGCGCCCACGGCCCGTCGGCGGCCGAGACCGCGGCCAGGGGGACCCAGCCGCAGAACGAACCGCAGCGGGGCAGACGCTTCTTTTTCGTTGACCTCCAGCACGGTGCCGGCGCGGGGCGCGTTGTCGAACAGCTCGAGGGGGCCGCTGCCCGCCGGGGAGACCGCTGCGTCGAAAAACGACGGGCCCACCCCACGACAGGCGTTTCGCGGCGAGTGGAAACCCCGATGCAGCGTCTCGAAAGACTATGGGCAAACGAGGCGTCTTTCGAGGCAAGTCGACGCAGTGATGACACCGCCTCCCAACGAGCTCTGTGAGCCACGCGGCCACTGCATGTGACGACGCATGCTCGGCTTCGTTTTTACGGCTGGCTAGTACATCCACTGCAAAGCACATACCGCACCTCTCCTCAGGTGCGGAACTTGACCCCCAGCTGCGGCGACGGGCGAGACGTGCCCGACTGCAAGGAGAACCGCCTCGGGGTCGGAGCCGACGCCGGCGACAGTTCGAACTGCTGCGCGGCGCCCGCGTCCGGCGGTGCCGCGCGCGCGCCGAGGACCGGGCTGGCCGTCCAGCCGGACCGGTACGCCTGCCCGAGCCCCGCCGTCGGCGACGGCGTCCACGCCGCCGCCACCGACCCCCGCCGCACTTTTTGGTGGTGATGATGCTGCTGCAGGTGCTGGTGCGGGTGGTGGTGCGGCCCGTTCCGAGGCGAGTGGAAGCCGCCCCCGGCACCCCCCCTGCCGGCGCCCTCGCAGCCCGCGACCCGCCGCAGCCGCGGCTGCACCCGCGGAAACGCGGCGTGCGCCCACGGCCCGTCGGCGGCCGGGCTCCGGGAGACCGCGGCCAGCGGGACCCAGCCGCAGAAGCCGTCGGCGAACCGCAGCAGGGCAGACGCTTCTTTTTCGTTGACCTCCAGCACGGTGCCGGCGCGGGGCGCGTTGTCGAACAGCTCGAGGGGGCCGCCGCCCGCCGGGGACCCCGCGTCGAAAAAGGACGCGCACCCGACGACGCCCACCTCGTCTCCCCGCGCTACCAGCGCGGAGGACCGGCTTTTCAACAGGAGGTCCGACGTCCGCACCGCCGACGACGTGTCGTACAGCGAAAAAGACCGGTGCGTGAAGCGCTGCTTGCCGGGCCCAACGCCGCCGACGGCACCCGGGGCGAGAGACCGTGTGGCGGCCGCGCCGTCCCTGCTGCGGCTGTCGAAGCGGAGGGGGAATTCGATGCAGGCGTGGCTCGCGTCGTCGGAGAGCGAGTCGAAAGACGCAGCGTCCGAAGCGGACCCGTTGCCGGTCGAAGCGCTGCGGCTCGAGGGGCTGAGGAGCGGCGACGAGGCGGGGCTGTCGTCGGTGCCGGGCCGGTGGTGCCGCGGCGCGCGCTTCGGTCGGCGCAGCCCCATGAGCAGCAGCAGCGGGTTCTCCGGCGGCGGCCCCGCGTCGAGCGCCCGCCAGTCGACATTACCGAGGTCCACCGAGTCCGGGAAGTCGGGGGGGAACGAAGGCAGGAACAAGTCCGAGCGCTCCGCCGGCTCGTCCCTCTCCATCGCTATCCGAACGTCCCCGTCGGCCTCTTGCACCGGCTGCGTCTGCTGCTGCGTCGGCGCCGCTTCGCTTGCAGGGGGCAGAGGGTCCTCGGGCGGCGCAGGTGCGGCACCGCGGCCCTTCGTCTCGTGCCTGTGCTTGTAGTAGACGATCCCCGCGATGATCACGACCGACAGCGCGAGGGCGATGTAGAGGAAGAAGCCCTCTATCATCGCAGCGCTCCGGTCCTCCTACACTGCGAAAGAAAGAAGACTACCACGAAAGGAACCCGGCACGTTGGCCAAGATGGCAGTACCTCAGGCTTTGAGGAGTCGAAAGCACAAACAATGCAAGCACAGCCGAAACAAAATACTGGAACTGCGAGGCGCAAATACGATCCTCAACTACGTTGCAGGATGCTGTAGTGCCTCAGGCGTTCAGGGAGTCGACAGCGCAAACGATGCGAGCAGCGGCCGTGTGCACAGCCGAAACCGAAGACTGGAACCGCGAGGCGACGGGGAGCCGTGCGATGTGGCCTAGATGGCAGTGCCTCAAGCTTTGAGGGAGTCGAGAGTACAAACGATGCAAGCAGCGGGCTGTGTGCACAGCCGAAACCAGAGACTGGAACCGCGAGGCAACGGCGCGATCCCTCAACTACGACGTGGAGTGCTGGCAGTCTCAGGCGCGGAGGAAATCGACTTTCAGTTCGTCCGCACTGAATGCGAATGACGGGGAATTCCTAACAGTCTCTTCCTCTCGATTTTACCTCGGCGACCGACCAGGAAACTTCGAGAACTCTCACGTACACACCGTACAGAGAAACGTTTTCTGCAACAATCTGGAAGAAAGGTCGGCGGAAGTACAAGGAAAAAGAAGAGGGGAGGGAAGCGGAGGCGAATAGACGAGGCCCCTCAATGAACCTCTTCCTTCCCTTATTTCCGTTCTGCGTCTACGTACCCTATCGAGACTCCACGAGACGGGGCGTCAGAGCTGGTCTCATCCGGCAGCGCTAGTGTCAGCCGGATGAGACCCACAGGCAGACTTTGCGTGGACCTGCGTCGGTTCTCCCAGACCCCCGCAGACCCACTCCCCCCGGACACCTGTTGTTCGTTGCTTTTATTTCCCTTTCCTCTGTCGCCCGCCGGCAACGACGGACCTCGCTTTGCAGCGCCAACACGGGAGAAGAAAACTTGGAGAGACTGTGTGCCGGGGTGTGACACCTGGTTTGATTGCGAGATAATAATACCTCGCCGGTGCGCTGCGTGCTGTTCTTGTTCATTGAAAACTGAAGACCGCACGACTGACATCACTGGTCCCATCTGCACCCAAGGAAATCCGACACCCACAACCGTGCCTGATCAATCAGTTGGAAAATTCAAGGCCGGCCCTGATTGTGACTGCGACTCCGGCGGTGCTTGCACCACTGGAGTTAGGACCGGACAGGGGGTTGGGCAAGCGCTTGTCAGGTGGGCCCCCGACAGAATGTGCCAGGCGGCGCGCTTCTGGTAAGTTGCGTGGGCTTAACTAGCCGTAAGCAAAACGAGTGTGGCCTCCACCATCCGTTGTAGGGCAACCCACGAGCGAAGTCCTGGAAGGCTAAAAGAACGGAGCCGACCTACCATGATCGTGTGATGTCGTCAGTTGCAGCAATTGCTACCCTCCAGACAACAGATGCCGCGGGGACCCAGGCTGTCAACCATACGAAGCGGGCCAACACTTCCATCCTCATTCAGACGAGGCTCAAACTCGTTTCATGTGTAGTAGCCTGGAACTCTGCGGTGCTTACGAAAGAAAAAGGAGAAGGCGCGACGACGAGGCATTCAGGGCTCAGTTTCGTTGCTTGTCCTTTTTTTTTCTCTCTTCTTTCGTGAAAGTATGCAACTACGTCAGAGCTAGCTTGCTCACGAAACAGGAGTTGTAGGCGAAAGTGTACCTAGTAGAGGTAGACCGACCGACTCCTCGTGAGACTTAAAAAGAGAAGACTACCTCCTCCCGCGTTGCGTCTTCAAGAGTTTTGAGGTTTACGGGTATTTTGGAGTCTTCGTTTGACCATGGAGACAAGGAAATGGGTAGAGAAGGGCGAGACATGTTTTTTGCGCTCTGGCTAATGTTCACGCTAAGAACGTAGTCTTGTTGCTTCAGTTTTGCTGCAGGAATGGTGCATGTATACGTCAAAGTCTGAGTGTGCGAGCCCCTCCGAAGAAAGGCCCATCACACTCGGACAGTCGCCAAATCATCCACGAACCAAGTGGCTGGGAGGAGTTGTCTTTGGATGCGAAGAAATAAGGGAAAGTGGAAAGCGACCTTGTCCAGGCACTCGTCCACCACGTCTCATTTCTGTGGGTCTCCCCGTGGACGGGGTGCTTTGAGCAATGTATGCGATAGGTAACTCCATGACGTTAATCGTCGATTACTTCGATTTATCGGAGCAAGCCCCCCACTCCGGAAATGCTCTGAATTGTTTGGATAAGCGCAGCCACAGCTGCAATCGAGCGGTCTCAGCTCTGTTGGTGTTGGTTAGTCGGTACTACGCCGTGAGGCGGCGCAGAGAGGGGTTCAGGGAGACCCGGGGTGACAGTCCTGGCTCCACCAAGCGGCTCAAGCTTTGGGGGTTTAGGGCTGAAGGTTGTCGCTTGAAGCTCCTGGCTTCTTAAAGCCTCCGGGTGACTCTTGGCAATTGGATTTTCTTTTACTCGCAAAGCGTTGTTAAAGGTGATAGTTGCACGTGGAAAGAGTGTCGGTAAGTACCTTCTTTTCCTTGCGCTTTCGGCCACTGTCTTCATGCCTTACATACGGTAGGCTCTCGTCCGCAGGTTTCGTTTGACCGACACTTCCGTGTTCATTGCGGGCACTCTAGTATGCAGGTTCGTACCTAATATTCGGAACGCGTGCAACGAGTGGTAGCACAAACGGGGAGTGTCGGAATGCAAAGAAACCCGGTTTATTCCTTCCTGATAGACTGCGAGCCGCGATAAACCGTAAAGGTTTGGAGTCAGAATGCAGAGAATCTGTGGCGATAGTTTGCATTGGCCACACACGGTGACTATCTTTTCGAACGTGCCAAGTCGTGTTTCCGGTGTTTATGCTTACTTTTTTCGCTCGTCTCTTCGTCTTCGCGCGGCCGCGAGGCGGCGGCTTGTTCTTCCCCTTGCTGGTATGCCTCTCTTTCGATTATATGCGGCAATGTCATTTCGCCGCGGGCGACAACACCGTGATAGGCAGCGGCAGACAGTGCTATGCA
Source organism: Diplonema papillatum (assembly GCA_030068145.1). Classification (NCBI taxonomy): domain Eukaryota; phylum Euglenozoa; class Diplonemea; order Diplonemida; family Diplonemidae; genus Diplonema; species Diplonema papillatum. The sequence goes on from JAPJBO010000024.1 coordinate 83,069, forward strand.
TGGGGTAGAGCGCTCAATATATTCCCGAACTCTATACGCATGGGCATGCTAACCGTCAACTCTTGGTACTGGAGACCTCTAGCCACTGCTCACGTGTTCGGGCGTGGGGTTTGGAGGTTCTTTCTAGTGTGCGCGGGACTAAAGGGAAGCATGCACTCCGAGTATTCGCTTTTGGGGCGCACTTCAGAAGACCTTTCTTCTTCAGTGCCACGCTTTTCTTATTTCTTGAGAAGGCGCTGCTGGCTTCGGGTACACTGCTCGAACAACACATGTATTTGTCTCTGCACCCCGGACTCCCACTCCGGATTGCGGGAGTGGTTTTGTGGTCGTTTGTGCGGTCGGCCTCACTCCCTCAATGCGGGAGTGGGATCCCCTCAATGCGGAGTGGGACTCCCTCAATGCGGGAGTGGCACTCCCTCAATGCGGGAGTGGCACTCCCCCAATGCGGGAGTGGCACTCCCTCAATGCGGGAGTGGGCACTCCGCACTTTTTCTCTCCCGCATTGACTTAGCATATGGCTGCTGAAGTCCGATTCATCACGAGCTTCCGCTCAGTCTGTATAACGGGATCATGTTCCCTGTCGTTTTGCGGTCGTTTGTGCGGTCGGCCCCACTCCCTCAATGCGGGAGTGGGCACTCCGCACTTTGCATTGACTTAGTATATGGCTGCTGAAGTCCGATTCGTCACGAGCTTCCGCTCAGTCTGTAGAACGGGATCATGTTCCCTTTCTCTCCCCGGATAAAAATACTCGGAGGCGCCGCTCGGTGCTTACTTCGCCCGACGGAGGCTAGAGGGGGGAGGAACAATACAATTACAAATGGTTCTTTTTTCTTTGTTGACTGCTAACGCCCGGCACCAAACCCAGACTTGCCTGTATTTCGCGTGGGCTAAAGCACAATTTTCTCCTTTGACTCTTGTTGCAGCGGGGAGTCAGGCATGCTGACGACACACTAAGCCAGTTTCACTCGGTAACACCGGAAGGGTCACCATAGCGCTTACGTCACGGCGATGCAGAAAATCGCCACAGATTCTTTGCATTTTAATCCAAACTTATCCCAGAGTCTAGCAGCAGTCTCTCAGCAAGGGATAAACCGGCACACATGGTGCGGTGCTCTGCTCATCAGATTTTACTCAGCTGTCGTTTCATCGGAGGTCGATGGTTTGCAACTGTACAGCAATATGCGCGGCAAAAGTCTCTTCCGGTGACACGCAACAAAAGAAAGCGTGGCATAATGTAGTGGCTTTAGTTCACTGGCATGCCGATGACCCCCCTCAAATGAGAGTCTCCACCAATGCAAACAATAGCACATCCGCATTGGTCCGATGTTTTGTGGCTTTCGAAGAAAGTCACACGGTTGCGGCGTGGGGATGTAGGGTGAGCACGAGGGGTAAAGGTACCTCAACACCGTATTTCGGTCCGCTTCTTGCGGCCCATCACCAGCCATTCTATCGCCGCGGCGTTGTGATAACCATCCTGTTCTTTGTTACCAACATGGCAAATTTGCGCTTGGAGCTACGGTTCCGCAGAGTGAACAGATGGAGCGTACTGCGAAGTGGAAAAAAGACTCACGAAGGGCGTGCTTGACAGTCGAGTCGTGGGCAAGAGCAGGACTCAATTCTCGTCAAGGACTTGCTGTTGTAGGTTGAACGAGTTTTAACACCGGCAAAGCTGACCATTCCCCTGGTTGAACGCGGTGTTCCTATTTTTCCGTTCCTCTCCCTTCCTTCCTTCCTCTCGCAGGTTGCATTTACTGGCCCCGATACATGTTTCATCATCGTTTCCCGTTGGCAAAGGACAACTCCACCAATGCAGCAAGAACCTGGAGAGAGAGAGAGAAAGAGAGCGAGAGAGAGAGAGAGGTCTAGTCGAATGCGCTCGTCTCTGGTATCACTTGTTCCTGTCGGGCATTGTCGCTCGCTTCAGAAGCTGGAGTTAAAGAGCTACAACCAAAACGCGTGCAAATGCAAACCGAAAAGCGGGTGTGACGCCCGTTTTCTTTTAACTCCAGCTTCAGCTCCAGCTTCTGAGGTCGAACATCCGTGTACTGAACAGGTGCGTGAAGTGCTTTGTGGCTACGAAGTGGGTTCATGAGTGCACGGTGCGCGGGTGTGCGTGTTGCAGTCGTTGGGTGGGGGATCCGCCATTGGTGATGCTGCACCATATCAGCCTTCGTCCCGATCCCGGCGTCGGACCAAAAACGCTGAAGCAGCGGTGCGCCGACAGTGTAGAACACAAGAGACGGAAAGCTCATCCTTTGTCTCCAGCATTCCTGCCTAAATGTAGTGCGACTAGCATTTTGCAAGGGTGGGACCAACACAAGCTCTGCAGCAATTGCTTTTGCACTCGCAGTATAGAATACAAGTTGGGGCGTGCGAGCCGATACTCTTTCCCACAACGTAGTACGGAGAAGAAACGAATATGCAGAACCAAAACGGAGTCCTGTTAGGAAAGTCTGTGTCAAAAAGTATTAAAAAAAAACCCGTACACCGCGCGAGACCCGGAGGCATAGGGGAAGGAAACCAGAGTTTCCGTTGAACGCACTATACTGAACCTGGACGTGGTTGCAGGCGGCAATTGATCGTGATCAGAGGGTCCGACTCGGGCGGTTCAATTACCTCAAAGAATGCATCATTGCATGGCAAAGAAATGCTCGAGGGACTGCTTTGTGCTTATTTCGACGGAGGCTAGAGGGGGAGAAAATGATACAACTACAAAGTGGGTCTTTTCTGTTGAACGCTTCCGCGCCACTGAACCCAGATTTACCTGTGCTTCAGCTTCGTGTGGGCTACAGCACATTTACTTCCCTATAGATTTGGAATATTGTTGCGATAGTGGAGAGCCATCGGCATGCTGATTGAGTACCACACTATGATTCTTTGAAATTTCGCAACTTGCAGTCTCCTCAAGGATTTCCTACAACGCAGGTGCTTATAAAGGGGGGGGTCGAATAATAACACCTGTGCTATTATTCGATTTGTCGAATAATAAAAAAAGTTCCGGGTAACCGAACAGTAGCAGGATCCAATAGTGGTAGTGTTTTTAGACCACCAGACGTGTGTCAAATAACTGTTATTATTCGACCCCCCCCTTTACACGCGAGGGAAAGAAGTGCGTAGTTGGTGTATTCTTTTGCTTTTCGTTGTCGACAACATTATTTATTTTCAGCGTCTTTTCATGCCTTTTAGTGACGGTATTTTTGGTTGTCTTTCTCTACCATGGATTTTCTGGACTTTATGGTGCCACAGAGTTGTCGTACTCGCTCAATGCCGCCCACGTCATGTTCAGTGAGTTCTTTTAAGTACATGAACCACATGGATTAGCATGCACTGCATGCGTTTAGCAGCAGTTGCCGAATCATGCCGTAGCACCGTCCTTTCGCGTTTTTGGCTTTTTTCTGATGAAATAAGGACAAGATTCTTGAAAGAGACAAAACCATATCGGAAGCACTTAAGTGGGGAAAATATTTATCGGAACGTTTCCGATAAATATTTTTTTGTTTCCGATAAATATTTTTTTTTGTTTCCGATAAATATTTTTTTTGTTTCCGATAAATATTTTTTGTTTCCGATAAATATTTTTCTGTTTCCGATAAATATTTTTTTGTTTTCGATAAATATTTTTTTGTTTCCGATAAATATTTTTTGTTTCCGATAAATATTTTTGATACGGGTTCCTGGGGACTAGTCCCCAGTGCGAAATGTGCCCAAGGGGAGTCCCATTGGGCAAGCAATTTCATTGGATTTTGCGAGGACCCGAAGTAATCCGGAGCCAGTGTGATAGACCTCTGTGATGTGGGCCGCTTCACTGCTCGTCTGCATGTGGACTGCTCTGTACCTGTGCCTTCTCCGCGCTTGCAGCTTTTCAAGCCGGCCACGCCTGCTTTCCCTTTTCTGTCTTTCGACCTCGGTGATCCCTCGCGGGCGTCCTGCTGTGCCATCTGAATCTCCTCGCCTTCCTTCCTGGTTTGCTTGGCACCCTCTGCTCGCGCAGCTTGCGGCGCGGGTCTCTTCAGAGCCGGTCGTCTTCGTGTGCGCTGTTCTGTCATCGCTTGCCTTTGTTGCCGATTTCTGCAACAAAGGCAGTTTTGGCCCGTGAAATGGGCTAGTCTTTATTGTGTGAGTGCTTTTGTCTCCAGGATTGAAATGAGGCTGACGCGGAAAACCTACCGTCCGACATGGCACAGGTCAAGGAAACAAATATTTTACGGGAACTAGTATGCACGAGCCCCGATACTACTAAGCCCCGTTGGCATACTTACACTCCATGGCTGCCTCGATGGCACCAAATCCGTAGTCGTGGTTAGACATTTTCAGGTAGGATGTTACCTGGTCAGGACCGCATGCAGTTTTGTCGTATTGGAGCCGCATAGGACCCGGATGAAGTCGTTGCGAATACACACAACAGATCAACGGAGGGTAGAACTGGGGAACATGCAGATCAGACGGAAGTAGAATGTGCAAACTTATCCTTTTCTTGACTTACTATGCCGTTCTGAAAGCTGTTGAGGGGCCCCTACGTAGGTTCTCGCATGATTCGTTCGCCTTTGTAACACTATCCGTTTGAAGTAAGCTTTGCAGTTGTGTTCTTGCAATATCGAGCCGAATGGTGGGTGGCGGATTTCCGCGCTCGTGCGCAAGACGCAGTTTTACTGCAACGGCAGTGCAAGCCGAACCCGGTTCGTGACCTTTGTCGCGGTGAAGTGGTACAAAGTCTTCAGCTTTCAGATCCGGATACTGCTCAATGCAACCAGATAGTTAGATGCCACCACTTTACCTTTAGCCATACTACAACTCACTTGATGGATACCCGTGTGCTGCATTCGAAAAGGTTTGCGTATCTGGTGTTGAAAATTGAACAGCCTTTGCTTGGGAGGCTTTCGACCCGAAACTAGATAGAAAACCGATCGTATTTGGCTTCGTCGCGGTCGTCCACGGGACGAAGTAGGTGAACCTACTGTCAAAGTGATCAATACTTATCGGAAACAGAAGAATATTTATCGGAAACAAGAAAATATGTATCGGAAACAGAAGAATATTTATCGGAAACAAAAAAAATACTTATCGGAAACAAAAAATATTTATCGGAAACAAAAAAAATATTTATCGGAAACAGTTTCCGATAAATATTTTCCCGACTTAAGTGCTTCCCTTATGGTTTTCTCCGTTCTTGAAAAAGACAGGCGCTTCGTTTTTGCCTGCGTGCCCGGTTGATCAATCTCCCACTTGTTTAATCCGTGTTTTCGGGGTTAGGACTTCTGTATCAACCACCTTCTGCGAGCGGTGATCGGCCTTGTTCATGCCGGTCCTTATTTTGCAACGAAAGGGGCACCCCAGGAGAGAAACCATTTCTTCCGGAAGCAAACAGCAAGGCAAACAACAAGGCTCACAACATACACGGTGCGCACCCACCCGGGCCCTCAGAAGAAGATTGCTGTTTTGGCAAGAATGCGGCGCGCGCAAAGAATATTCGCTTTTCGGGGAAAGGACAAGGGACTGCTGCTTTCGCGGGGTGCGACGCACGGGCACACGAAATGAGTACTATCCTCATTTATTAAAGGTCTACCACACCCTCTTACTTCACCTCTTTTTTTTAGTCTGTTTCTTTCTAGCGTTTAATGTGGTTTAGAGGATTTCTGACTGCAGTTCACGGTGCGGTTCTTTCTTCCTCCCAGTTGACGGAGGAAAGTGGAGCATGGCCCACTCGAACCGATCTACAGAAAAACTCGGGTGGATCGAGGTGGGTCTTGCCACAACTGGAATGATTCTCAGCACACTAGCCCTAAACCAACAGGACCAAATAATGCCAGTCACACCTTCCTGATTCTCTCCCACCTCCCATCCCCGCGTAGCTGCATCGGTCGGTGTGTTGCCAGTCAAAGCCATAAGCCAAAATCCGAGACCGCGATAAGGCCAGAAGAAGCTAGCTGATAAAGGAGTCGCGAGGTGACATAATTCTTTCGTTTTCACCACCGCACAGTTTCCTTCTTCTCCTGCTTCAATCCAAAAAGCAGGATCAAGGGACGTGAGGTGACACGAATATTTCGCTTTCACCACTGCACAGGTTCTTCTCCCTCCTTCCACCCAAAAGAAAAAGAGAATCTTCGTGCACGGAGGAGTTTCAGCGCTCGCGAGGCAGACGCTGGCACGCCTCGTTCACGTCCGCGAGAAATCCGCGCGTTTAGTGCACACAACAGACTCTTGTCAAGAAGTTTCTGCCTGTTCTCACCTCGTAGCGTCGTGCCCGTCATGCTGACATCGATGAAGAGCCTGCAAAGCCCAGTTTGGCATCGCAGTCTGGCGACGCAGACAAGTAAATAAAAGTTGCAAGACGGACACAGACGCACGGCGAAGAAGGCCCAGTTCGCCACTGCAGAGAAGCCAAATGAGTTGCAAGACAGACACAGACCCAAGACGAAGAAGGCCCAATTCGCCACTGCAGACAAGCCAAATGGGTTGCAAGACAGACACAGACGCAAGACGAAGAAGGCCCAGTTCGCCACTGCAGACAAGCCAAATGGGTTGCAAGACAGACACAGACGCAAGACGAAGAAGGCCCAGTTCGCCACTGCAGACAAGCCAAATGGGTTGCAAGACAGACACAGACGCAAGACGAAGAAGGCCCAGTTCGCTACTGCAGACAAGCCAAATGACCTGCAAGACGGACACAGACGCACGGCGAAGAAGTCCAGTTCGCCCAAGCCAAACGGGTTGCAAGACAGACGTCAACACTGATACTAACTCGGTCCACGTTTGGCTCAATAATGGATCGAAGGCTAAGGAACAGTGCGAGCTGTTTCGAGGATGCATGACGAATGGTTGCCGATAACTTAATCGCGGTAGAAACCTTGACGTCGATCGCATGCAGCGATGCGTTTCTACTGCAGGCACACCGTACTCATGCACACCGCACACACAAGTGTTCGCAGGCCACAAATAGTAAACGAGCCGTCAGTAGGTGGACAAAATCAGTTAAAGGACAAACGATGCGGCGTTCCGACACAGCCGCGGCACTTCCACCCCGACTTGCGGTTTTCACCTGGTCGGTTTTGATTCCCGCAGACGACGCAAACGTTGGTACGGCGGTCGGGCGTGGTCATGGCCAGATGAGGAGTCGTGCTGGACAGGTTCGGGCGACTGCCGAAGGACCGGGTCAGCGAGTGGGTGCTGCCGGCACTGCGCGAGAGGCCGTTGCTCCAGCCGCTGCCCTCCCCCCGGGGGGTCAGGGGGTACCGGACGCGGACGCTGTTGCTGAAGATGGGCGAGTTGCGGCCGTTGGCGGCGCCTTCGTAGCTGGCGGACCGCGATTGCCTGGGCGTCGACCGGCCGGCGGCGGTGCTCGACGGGTTTGTCTCGCGGGCGGTGCGAACCCGGACGAAGAACTGCATCAGAGACGGGTCCATGAATGGGTTGGCGACGTCGCACATCGAACAGCACGGTTTGTGCTGCCAGTTCAGGTACGTGCACTGCGGGCAAGCCCACGCATTTACGCCTTCCTGCCGCCTGCGGCCGCGGGTTCCTGCATTGCTTGCATCCAGCAGCCCGTTCGGGTTGCTTGCGTTGCTGCCGCGCACCGTCGCGCCCGCGGCGTTGCTGAAGCTCGGGTCCTGCTGCAGGAAGGCGATGATCGTGTCCGCCAGCCCGTCCGTCGCGACGAACTCCGACTTCGAGATCGAGTTGGACCCGCTTTGGTCGAACAGCGGCCACACGGACTCGACAATCGCTGTCACATCCTGCTCGCGCTGCGCCTGCGGTATTTTCGTTGTGCTACGCGTCCTCGTGGCTGCGAGTACTCACCCGCCTAAGGTTCTTGGCAACAAAAAGTTCAGCGCCCGAATCCAAGCAGTGTTTCTCAGCTACAGGAAGCAAAAGTCGTAACACGTAGGTATGCATAGCACCTCGGTGTGCATGCTACGCTGCTACATGGTATACAAGCCACCTACAGCCCGTATAGCTACGTGGTATCCTCCTCTGCTACTACGTATGCACTGCGTAGTGGTTTATCACTACGTAGGAGAAAGAAGAAAAGGGAAACTAGAGTTTTCGTTGACTGCACTACCTGAACCCATATCCTGGATGTGGTTTCAGGCGGCAGATTGGGAAATGAGCATGATCAGAAAGCCCTAGTCGGGCGGTTCAGTTTCCTCACACGTTGCATGTGGCCAAAAGAAAGAACTGTGAAAACGGGCTCGAGAAGCGGTACACACCTCGTCGTCGGCTCGCTCGAACGTCTTCACCAGCGCGCGGACGACTTCTGCCTTCGTCAGGTCCCCGGTTTCGGATTGGTCCCAGAAGTCGAACCACCCGTTCTTGTCTTCTGCGATGTGGGGGCACGAAGTGCCCTTACGCATGGCTGCCCCCAGCTTCTCGTGCACGTAGTCGAGAAGCCCGCCGGCATCGGCGAGCTTGATCGTCCCGCACGCGTCGGGGTCCCACTCGTCCCATCGGTCGCCGAGGACTTCCTCCAAGTCCTCTTCGGAAACGAAGCACGTAGATTTCACGACTTCCTTGACTTCTTCTTTAGACAGTCGGCCTGTTTGATCAACGTCGACCAGCCTCAACCACTGCGCGTGAGGCGTGAGTTGTGAAAAAAAGAGGATGGTGAGCTCGAATAGTGTTGTCATGTTTCCCTTAGTAAAAGAGGATGATGGTTGTCATGTTTCCATTGGTAAAAGAGGATGATGGTGTTGTCATGTTTCCATCAGTGAAAGAGGATGGTGGGCTCGAATAGTGTTGTCATGTTTCCATTAGCAACAGAGGATGATAGGCTCGAATAGTGTTGTCATGTTTCCACTAGTGAAAGAGGATGGCGGGCTCGAATAGTGGTCATGTTTTCATTATTCTACGCGTGATCATTTGCAATGCACCTCTGCGCTGGCCATGGTAGATGAGCTTGCTGCGAACCATGCTTCAACCTTTTAAGCCTAAACCTGTGTAGCTTTGGAAACCGGTACAGAACAAAAGCACATACCCCCCTCACATCCGAGTCGGGATCTGGCATTCTGCAAATGCCGTTGAACGACACTCGGCACATCGGGCACTTGAGATCACCGGTTGATAGGTTCTCGATTTCCATCTCGAGGCCGTAGCCTCTCGTGATGAAGGGAGACATGCCCTTGATGCAGTCGTAGTGGAAATAGTGGTTGCAGACCTGTTTTGGGGTTGAAGGTGGTGGAAGCAAGAGGATGAAGCCAAACGGATACGAGAGGACTCTCACCGAACCAGCGTTCTCATTGCCGCCGCTACCGCAGTCAAGTGTGGTACTCATGAGACTGCAGTTGCTGGTTTGCGAGGATAGTTGAGTCGCAGTTTTTGAAAGTTAATTAACCGCTCTCGGAAGCAGTGACTCTGACTCACTCTGACTATGCCATGGGGCATCCAATACACCCCAAGAGAGGTAAGGAATCAATTGCTTTGCAACACGAACTCACTATGTATAACTAACTAAACTCCAGTAGCTGCCACAACTGGCGGCTGCACGACGACCACCAAAGCGTGGCAGAAGCCTTCTCCATGGTGCTTCATCGCGAAGGTGCACTAAGGTTGGACTTCAAAAGCATAAAAACAATACCCTAGACCGCGTTTCCTTGGCCATCAGGACGCCGACGGAGTCACTGGGGAGGGGTTCGAAGCAAATGCAGCATTCGTGCGAAGCTGACATCTCTACCCCCCCTGTGCCCACGCCGATCGAATCCGACGTGGGCGCGCTAGTTCGGCCGTCGCCTTTGAGGTTGTGCGCCGACACGGCGTGCGTCTGCACAGAAGGAGTCCAGCGCCCGGGGACCCCAGCTTCTCGGCTGTTCAGTACGCCCAGGCCCCCCGGCTTAGTCTTTGTTCAGGTACACCTGGGGCAAGGTGTAGGGAAGGAAGAAGCGGGGGGGTCAAGCTGTGTGGCTTTGGATTCGAAACCCTTATCTTTTGGACTGGAGGCAGTATAGGTTGTATACCCAAGGTAGGACCCAGTAGTAGTAGTAGTAGTTTTTGAACTTGTTATGCAGCAACAATCTGTGTCGATAGACTGCACAAGCCGCTACAGACTACCTCTTTGCACGCGTCGTGTCATGCTTCGGTCGCTTCTTGCCCCGCGTACTGTTTGTCTCCGGTGCACGCTTCACGTCCAACGTGCAGTTTGATGACGAGCTCGAGGAATCACCAGATGATTCGGCGCACTTCCTTTTCTCCCTCGCGGGCTGTCCCCGCGGCCGAGATCTCGACTCCCCTATGTTCCTTGCTTTCACCTGCTCGGCTTCGCGGCTCCGCTTCGGCTGGGTTCGTTGCTGTCCACCTTTGACGTGCGCCCCTCGTTCACAGGCGGTTGCTGCGGCCTCGGCTTCTTACGGGTGCTTCCACCTGCTTGCTCGCCGTCGCGTCCGCGCTTCCGCTGGGAGCAGACGCCGTCCGTCCCTATTGCACGTTCAACGTCCGGTGGTCCCGCGGCACCCAGTACTAGTAGTAGTTTGAACTTGATATGGAGCAACAATCTGTGACGATAAACTTCACAAGCCGCAACAGACTACCTCTTTGCACGCGAAAAGGTGATACTTTCTCGATTAATGCGTGTCATCCTTGCGCAGGGACCATGCTAATCTTCTCTGTATCGATCCAATTTACGGGTTTTCGGGTGTGTTGTTTGCCTGGCTACGGAGTCTACCGTGGGTCAGCTCCAGCCCTTTCCCGACGACAGGCGTGGGACTCGCGCTTGATTTTGAGGCCTTTGCACGGTCGAAGCTCCCGGGGAGAACGTTCGCCGAGAAGGGGTTGCCAATTGGGTACCTTATGCGAGCCATCAACGACCTACGTTGCGCCGACTCAGGAGTCGCCTCCTTCCCTGGGAAATGGCGGCAGGGGGTCTGTGCATTGAAACACCCCGCCCTCAGCCCCAAAAGTGTCTCAATTACAAGCGTTTTCTGCTGTCTCAATTGCACGGGGAGGGTAATTAGTTTGGGAAATCGGTAGCCACTTGACCCGTAGGCCCGTGGCTGTAGCTTGGCTCCCCCATGCTAGCTAGTTTTCCCTGGTACCAAAGTGCAGACGTTTAGAAGAAATGTGAAAACGGGTTTTTGCCTAGAGGCTTTTCGTGTTATTTTGCAAATGCTTTGAGCCATCTTCGTGTCTGTGCTTTCAGTCGTCTTCTTAACCATGGTTAAGTGCGTAAATGGTGTCAGCCGAAGCTGGTAAAGCTTCGGCGCCGCCCACGTTATGTTTGTTTAGCATTGAGTTCTTTTAAGTACATGAACCACATGGATTAGCATGCACTGCCTTGAAAGTCAGGTTATCGGATGACGTCGTCACCTGCCATTGCGTCGTCAAGGTCGAGCATTTGTGGCGCTAGCGGGATTTGGCTTTCTTGCGATTCCAGAGACTGAGTCGGCGAGTACGAGGGCGGGCACGTGTGCCCGTTTTTCACTTTCGAAGGCATTGGTGTGCCCGTGGTCCCCGGTCGTTTCTGAGAGCTGCTTGCCCTCGGAACCTTCTTTTTCCTTCGATGCACCCCTGAGTCGGGTGTGGTCGCCTTCGTCTTCTTCCGCTTGCGGCCGGCGATCGGGCCTTCCTTCGGGGTGCCGAGCACCCTCTTCTTCAGCGCTGGTCGTTCGCTGGTTCCTGGCGTTGGTGGCGGCCTCTTGGTCGCCCGTCCGGTCGTCGCCGTCTCCTTTTTCGTTGCCGCGAGCGGCGCTCGCGCCGCTCGCGCCGCTCGCGCCGCTCGCGCCGCTCGCGCCGCTCGCTTTCCTACTGGCGTTTCCCGTTGTACGCCCACCTGGGTGGGTGAGGAGGGCCTCTTCTTCTTGTTGCGTCCGGGGGTTGACTGGACGTTCGGCTTGTTGGACTGGTGGTGGCCGCGGCTGCAACATGCCGCCGGTCGCCTCTGCGTCAGCGTAGGGAGCCTTTTGCACTCTTGGCAGGTTCCTCTGCCATGCGTGCGGCAGGCATGATGCCCGCTGCGGCAACACGCCGCCGCCGTCTTGCACTCGCCGCACTTCGTCGTGCTGTGCCCTGTGCACACCGCGATCGGCTGCCCATCGTTCGCGTGGTGATGGTGCCGGCAGCACATCTCTACCGTGGGAACGTCCCTTCGGACGAGTGCTCTGCACGCCTCACACTTCCCTTTGTGATGGGTCGCGCACGTGACGAGTGCCTTCTCTATATCGACACCCGGCATATGCACGGGGTCTGGGTGCAGTTGTGGTGGGGCAGGCAGGGCCCACCTCGCCGCTCTCCCGATCGTCCAGTCAGGGTACGCCGGGCACTGCGTCCCTACATCGCTTCCTTTCACTTGTTCCTCAAGTATCGTCCCCGTGTGTGCCTCGCGAAAGCGTGGCCTGGGCCGTATACCCGATATCCCCGAGATGCCCATGAACGACAGCGACGTCGTCGGGCACACCCTCTCCCCTCTCATGCAGCTTCCCAGCCCTTGCTGTGCCGCCAGCTTGTCCAACGCGCTCATCATGCAGCGCAGGACGTTTCCCCGTTCTCTCACCCCCTTCGGCGCATTCCCGTGCAGCGGCATGCTGAGGCCCGAGAAGAGTTCAAAGTCGATCGCAAGCTCTAGCATTGACGCCTGCCCGCTCTCGGTCCACTGCATGTCAGACAGCCACGCTACCAACGCATAAAACGTCGGTAGTCCCCAGGTCTTGTTTCGCTCCCACGTCCATGCCGGGGCAATCCGCGCAAAGGGGTGGTCAAATTTCTCGGCAGGCATCGCATCCGCTCTCGACCAGGGGGTCGTGGGGTTCCTGGCTACCCAGCCACGTGCTTCGAGCCCTGCCCGTTCCGCAAGGATTTCAGCCATCATCTCCTGGAGCCGCCTCGATAAGTGGGCGTTCCCCGGTACAACCACACCATGTTCCAGCGTGCATCGGGGCCACTCGGTTCGGTTGGCCGCCATCAGCCCGGCGTGTGCTTCCCGCCGGCGAATGTGTGAGTATGCGTCGCAGTCCCAGTAGATATGCTGTTCGTTCTCCGTCACGCCGCTCCCACAGTGCTTGCAGCTGGGCGCCTGCGGCTCAGCTCCGGCCTGCCTCATCCGCGACGTGAACTCCGCCGTGTTCACACCCCCCGCAATCGCAACTCGAATTAGCTTCGCCGTGTGCGCGGAACATTCCCTCGTCTTCCAGAACGCATTCGTGCGCTCCAAGTCGGCTCTTTCCAGCCCCTGATATCCTGGCCTTCTCGCCATCAGTCGGGCCCACGTCCTCGTTCTCAGGTCCGCCCTCACTTCGTGCCCCCTCTTCGAGGGCGACGAGGCCAGCGGGTCGAACACTGCACCATTCCGTCGTAGCGTGCGAGATAGGGGCCCAGGTTCCCATATGTGTCCACACTCCTCCATGCTCCTCATCGTCAGCCCGACTGGGTCGAGGGGTTGGTCCCCCTCGGCGTACCGCCCCCGGATACTCTCCATCAGAACCTTCGACACCGGCGCGAAGGAGCAGCCTGATAGCGCTGCCGGCAACACATTCGACTGCACAATACGGACCCGCTTTTCGTACCGGAACGGCGCGTGGCGGAGGCCTTCCGCTAGGGCCGCCGCCCTCTCTACCCTCTTAGAGTCGGACCTCTCCTTTCTGTTCTTCGCCGTTGAGACTAGGGCCCCCAGACACGTGACGGACTTGCTAAATCGAAGCAGCGGCTGTAAATCGCCCTCAGCGGCTTGAGAACCCGACCGTGCAGTCCTAAGTCCTCAGCCAAGCGTAGCACTACCTCTCGCGGGACCATGTCGAAACACTTCCGGAAGTCCAGCGCCACTCCGTAGAGCGGCTCTCCGTCCAGCAAGGCGTCCTCCACCTCGAGCCCTATCTCCAACAAGACGTCCTCGATCCGGTGGCCCGGCCGAAAGCCTTTCTGTCCTTCTTCGATCCACCCCTCCTGCCACAGGACAATGTCCGCAAGCCTGCGGCAGGCCCACAAGCGGTACACGGCGGATGTGACGGTTATCGGCCTCGTGTGCAGCGGGTCTTGGCTCTCATCTTTCGGCACCATCGACACCAGCGCAGTTGTCATGCTTGCCGGCCAGTCCCCAGTCGCTTCGACCAGGTTCATGACGTCTGCAAGTGCATTCAGCAGGGGGAGCGGCAACTCCCGCAGTTCAGCCATGCGCCAGCCATCCACCCCTGACGCGCTTTTCTTCGGCTTCTTCCTCAGCAGAATTCGCAGCTCCTCCCCCGTGATTGTTCCGGCTTCCATCAAGTGTGGGCCGATGTGATCCTGGAACCGATCCCGAAACGGCTCGTACTCCGGCTCTGGCCCGTCCTTGTACTTACGCAGGATAGGGTCCCACGCAGTGTTCAGCGCCTCGTCCATCTCGTCAACATTTGCAGTCACACCCGCCCCCGTTCGCAACACCCCCGACGGCTCAGCGCGTCCGGCGCAGATGGTTGTCAGACATCGTCTGCTCGCATCGGCCCTCTCGTTCAGCTTGTCTCGGTACTTCGTAAACCTGGCCGCCGATCCTTCCCTTCCGAGCCTACTCGTCTCTTCCCGCAATGCCGTGAGAAGCTGCTTCGCCTCCTCATGATCCGGGAATCCTTCTGTCCCTTGGCCACCTTTCATGCACGCCTGTGCCAGCCGTCTGCTGTTCTGCCAGCAACGGGATACTTCATGCGGAACTGCCTCCGGCCCGCGTCGCTGCGCAAGGTAGCTGCAGATGCGTTCCATCCTGTGGATGGCCTTCCGGAGCCGTAGCTGTCTGCTGTTCGCCGCCCCCGACCCGTCGCTCGCAGTGCTTGCCGTGATACAGACTCTCTTAGGCGACGTCTTTATCCCCCGGCCGGTACTCCTTCCCCTTTCTTCCGCAGGGATTCCGAAGGCATCCTGCAAGTACTGCTCACTGACTCGTGACCACTCGAGCCAGGCCTCTTCCACTCGCTGTGCTGCCAGCCGTTCTGCGAAATCGGAGTTGGTCAGTCTCTGTACGGCTTCCCTGTTAGCTTCTGTGTCCGAGAGGCCCCACTTGGGTCCCCCCTCGGTAGGGATTTCCCGCGGTACTTTAAATCGCCACACGATTTGGCGCAGCGCCGCAATGTCCAGGGTCATTGTCACGAGCCGGTGTCCCGGTACGTTCACCGCGGTGGTGACGCATTGACGGAAAGCTCCCGTCGTTATTCGGTTGAGGAGTATGCGGTCGATCCTCGTGCCTGTCGTCCGGGCGCTGGTAAAGGTCGGTGGTGGCGGTGTGTCACCGGTACGCGCATGGTGCAGTTCCGCTGCGTCGGACCATCCGTTCCTTAGTGCCTTCCGCAGCACAGGGGACCGGTCTTCTTCCGTGTTCAGGTCACCCATCACCATTATGGGGACGTCACCGAGGCTATCTGCCGCTGCGAAGAGGATCTTCTCCAGCATGTCCTCACGCTCCTCGCTCTCCGCCCTCCCGTTTCCGGAAGGGCAGTAGACATTGAACACGTGCACGAACGTGTTGCCGGCCCCTGTTGCTACTACCGTATGGCTCACTCGGTCCGGGGACCGTATTGCTGCGTGCGAGAGCGCCGTCATCGTATCGTACGCAGGTATCGGTCTCAGTACTAGAGTGGAGAGCCCCCCGTTCGCGGCGTTCACCGTCGAGCGACTACCGGAGTTTCTACAGAGTCTTCCGGGAGGCGGCAGGCCCCAGTGGCAGCACCATTTCCGCAGGTATTCCTCCGCCTGCGCCCGTTTGCACGGAAGGAGTGTCACCTCCTGGCAGCAGAGAAGATCCGCTTCCACCGCGTCGGCCGCTGGGAGATATTGAAGTAAGCTAGTTACGTTCAACGTCGCGAACTTCATCTCCGTGCGGCCGGGGCCCGGGTTCTGTTCGATGTCTCCAGCGCTTAACAGCTGCTGTCTAGTAGTTTCCTTAATAGATATAAGAGTTCTTTGGCGATTACACAAGTCAGTACGTGGCGCGGGGCTGAACTGTTGCTGGGGGGGTGGGGAGGACGCCTGAGGGCGGGGCGGGGGGGGCATGGGGGGAGTTTCTTGCGGGGTGTCCCGGCCTTGCAAACGTTGGGAGGCGGCCTCGCGCACGGCCCTGTAGGTGAGCGAGACCCGGTCGCGTGCGACATCATCGGGACGAATCCCGTGTGTCCACAGGCTCCTGGCCTCGCCTTCCATGTGGCACAGTGTGCCGACCGGCAGGGGGGTTCTCACTCTCCGGCTCCCCCTCTCCCACTCCATGACCGTGTCGCTCAAGAGCGATATGGTCGCTACCCTCGGACCCAGTTCTCTCTGGTCTTTGTGGGGGTTGATCCCCACTCCCCTCCGGTACCAGTTGGCCAGCAACTGGTCCGGTTCCCACCCGAGACGGTCACGTATGAGATCCGCCGCTTCTTTCAGGGGCCCCTCGGGGATACCCCGTTCCAGTCTGACCGGGGGTCCGCCCTGTCGGTAGGCGTGTCCCCACTGCTGGGTCTCTCTGCTTTGTTCTCCCCCCAGCCTCCTCCAAGTGGCTTTCGGCCCAAGCTCGGGTACTCGGCTCAGTCTGTCCAGAAGATCCCGAGGGACCGTCTGGAAGCTTAGTCCGGGGATTGCTCCCTCCACCCTGACAGGGCCCCCCCCGCAGGCACGCTGGCCTTTGTGGGGGGATTGTTTGTGCGCTGCGGGTAAATTTCCCGGGCTAATGAGGCCTGGCGCATTGTGGGAGAGAGGGGGGCAAAAAGAAGAAGAAGAAGAAGAGGGATCGCCACCACCTTCGCCTGCTCCATCGTCGAACTGCGTGCTGGGACTCACGCGCTGGGCGGCCTGCACCGGCCTGGCGGGGCCACAACTGGCGCCGGGGACGGGTCGCGGTGGCAGTCAACCCGCACACGCCTTGCACGCGCCGACGTTGCAGCCCTCGCATGTCGTGCGGATCTGGCCCTTCGCCTTCTTCTTCCCGCATAGGGCGCAGGAGAAACCGGCGGTGGCCTTCGCCGGGCTCCCGAAGGCGTGGACGTGCCCGCCCGCCTCTGCACCGTCCATTGGGACATCGTCCCCAGCGGGTTCCGGCCCGTCCGCTGCCGGCTCCGGCGTCTTCCTCTTCTTCTGTCCGGCCGCGTCCGCTGGCGGGGCCGCCGGCTGCGGTAGCTCGTCCACCTCCGCCGCCGGCAGCCGCATCCGCCGCTTCCCGCTGGGGGCGGCAGCGAGCCGCCTGCGCCGCTCCCTCGGCAGCTCACCTCCGTCGTACGGGTTTACCCGGAGGTCGGGTGCCCCCTCCCGCTGCAGCACCCTGAAGGGAGGGTCGGCCGCCGACGTCACCACGCAAACCCGGGCCCCACTTCGCAGGAACGACGTGGCGACGTCGACCTGCCAGCCGGCCTCCCGCAGGACGTACTCGACGTCCGCCTCGTGCTCCCGCGGCGTCGCACCCACCACGAGGAAGCGCGGCTTCGACTCGAGGGGGGCAGCAGCGTGTTCGGCGGCCGCCGCACGCACCTCCTCCAGCACAGCGCCGCTGCGTGCGCGCACGAGGAGGCGGCTGCCCGTGAGCACGAGACCGGCTGCCGCCGCGCCTGCCCGCTCAGCTACCGCCAGCGCGACCGCCCTCGTGACCCCCTTTTGCAGGGCGACCACCGGCATGGCGTCCCGGCAGGCCTTCTCCGTCGACCGCCAGAATCCGCCGTCCCGGCCGGAGCTGGCCAGGATCGCTTCGGCCTGCGCGCGGGGCACCCGCACGACCAGCTCGCGCCTCCCCTGCTGCGACGACACGCCCCACATGGCGTCGTCGGGGACGCGGACCTCCGTCTTCAGGGCCGTCTTGACAGCCCTCCGGCACAGGCGAGTCAGGGCCGTGCGCGGGTCCCTCTCGACGCACTCCCAGGTCTCCGGCGAGGCGTGCTTCCTGGCCACGACGAAGGCCAGTACCGTCGTCGCGGCGTTCGGCTTCACCGCGCTGACGGGCATCTTCTGGACCTTCACCTGGCCCCGCTGGCATACCGGCCCGCCGCCCGCCCACAGGTACATATCCTGTACCCGCCCGCCTTCCAGCAGCACTGGGCCCCGGCGTGCGTCGTCGAAGGCCTCCCGGCACAGCACGCCGAGGCGCACCCGCTTCCCGTCGCGCTCTGCGACGTCCACCGCATCTGCTGCGGGACCCTTCGCTTCTTCGGCTGCGGCGGCGCTCGGGGCGACCCAGAGGCCAGCTTCGACAGCTTCGAAGTCGGGGGAGGGGAGTACCGGCGCGTCCCAGTCGGCGGCGTCGATTTTACCGGGTGGCGGGGGCCGCCTGGTCACTTCTGCCCAGGTGGGCGCGTACCCCTGCCGGGGCCGCTGTTGTGGTTGTTGCTGCTCCTGCGGGCGGCGCTGCTGCGTTTGCTGTTGCTGTTGCTGTTGCGGTTGCGGTTGTTGCTGCTCCTGCGGGCGGCGCTGCTGCGTTTGCTGTTGCTGTTGCTGTTGCGGTTGCGGTTGTTGCTGCGGTTGTTGCTGCGGTTGCTGCTGCTTCGGTTGCTGCCGCTGCTGCTTCGGCTGCTGCTGCTGCCTCGGTTGCTGCTGCTGCTGCTTCGGTTGCTGCTGTTGCTGCAGTGGCGGCCGTTGTTGCGCCGGCTCCCCGCTGTTCGCCTCGATCTGACGCCGGAGCAGCGTCGTGGCGACGTCGAGGATGCCGAAAACGGCATCCAGCTGGTCGCGGTTGGCGCGTTCCGCCATCCCGCGCGCTTCCTGGATCAGGGCGTTAATCCTGTCCATTTTGACGGAGCTACGGGTAGCCCGCGTTCTTTTCGCGGATGGGTACCGCTGTTGTGTTATGGAGGGTGTTTGTCCTGGATGAATTCCGGGCGCACTTTACCGGCCGCGTGAGCAGCCAATAAAGTACAGAAACTGTAGCTTTTAAATCGTTGGTCAGTGGATTAGCATGCACTGCCTTGAAAGTCAGGTTATCGGATGACGTCGTCACCTGCCATTGCGTCGTCAAGGTCGAGCATTTGTGGCGCTAGCGGGATTTGGCTTTCTTGCGATTCCAGAGACTGAGTCGGCGAGTACGAGGGCGGGCACGTGTGCCCGTTTTTCACTTTCGAGGGCATTGGTGTGCCCGTGGTCCCCGGTCGTTTCTGAGAGCTGCTTGCCCTCGGTACCTTCTTTTTCCTTCGATGCACCCCTGAGTCGGGTGTGGTCGCCTTCGTCTTCTTCCGCTTGCGGCCGGCGATCGGGCCTTCCTTCGGGGTGCCGAGCACCCTCTTCTTCAGCGCTGGTCGTTCGCTGGTTCCTGGCGTTGGTGGCGGCCTCTTGGTCGCCCGTCCGGTCGTCGCCGTCTCCTTTTTCGTTGCCGCGAGCGGCGCTCGCGCCGCTCGCTTTCCTACTGGCGTTTCCCGCTGTACACCCACCTGGGTGGGTGAGGAGGGCCTCTTCTTCTTGTTGCGTCCGGGGGTTGACTGGACGTTCGGTTCGTTGGACTGGTGGTGGCCGCGGCTGCAACATGCCGCCGGTCGCCTCTGCGTCAGCGTAGGGAGCCTTTTGCACTCTTGGCAGGTCCCTCTGCCATGCGTGCGGCAGGCATGATGCCCGCTGCGGCAACACGCCGCCGCCGTCTTGCACTCGCCGCACTTCGTCGTGCTGTGCTCTGTGCACACCGCGATCGGCTGCCCATCGTTCGCGTGGTGATGGTGCCGGCAGCACATCTCTGTTTAGCATTGAGTTCTTTTAAGTACATGAACCACACGGATCAACATGTTTAGCAGCGGAAAAGCAAAAGCGCGGTGAAGAAAAAAGAAGGCGGGCTCGCATTGGTTTTATTTGGTTCCTCCCTCTCTGTCCGGGAGTGGTGCAACAAGGCGGACACGGTCGCAGGAAAAAATGAGGGGGGCGCGGGGAAAGGGAGGTTTCAACAAGAATCGGTGAACTCCCCGGTCAAAGTCGGTTCGAGAAAAAGACCGGCTTTCGCAAACTCGGAAAGGGTGCTTGGACGCACAGTGAATGTCGGGGGGGGGGGGTCGAAGGGGGGGAATTGCAAGAACGTGCTTGGAATGAATGATGTGCTCAACGCCGCACTAGTCCGCCTGCGCCGCGCGTTTCGGTCCTTTCAGCCGCAGACGCATTAGGCGGACCGGAACCTGAGCGTCGGCAGCCAGGACAGCGCTGTGAGTCTGGTTTGTCAAAGCGGCTTTTCGTAGCTCACGCCAGGGCCGCCCATGCTACTAGAGCGCAAATAATGTCGTGGGAGGGGTCGGGCAGGGCTAGGTGACGCCGGAGCTCCCGTTCGGTTGCGCCGTGTGGCCACGGGCATCATCAGGCAGGCTTTATCCGAGCACTGCATACCACACAGTGCCACTGGTTCGCAGACAGGTTGGCTGTTTCTAGCTTCCTACACGTTAGAGTCCAGCCTCGGACGCTGGAAATAAAGAAGGGGTGCTACAACAAACGCGTTCGAGCGCACACCCCAAAAAGCGGGTGTGACACCCGCTTTAAACCCCAGCTTTGGGTCCAGCTTCGGAGGCTGGTCTCCACCGTGTAGGACTACGCCCCGGTCAGGGGACGTCGCCACGGCATCGTGCACGGTTGTGCATGTTGCTAATTGCGTCTCAGCATCTCTGGAATGAGAAGACAAGCGGACGGACCTACGAGAGAGGAAGAAAAGGTCAAGACGAAGGTCATCCCGGCAGTTCCGTCTGCCTGCGTTGCAGAGATACGCAGCGAAGTGTTGCTGCAAAACCCGCTGAAATCAGCGCGGGCATGATAAGAGCCACGCTGATCATCCGGTCTCCTCACTTCTCTTCGTGCTGCTACGGCGGGCGTAAGTCGCTCCGGAGGCGCGCTGCAGGTTGCAGCTTTGCTACAGAACTCATAGAATTGCTTGGAGCTGTCTATCACAGTACACTATGGATGGAGCTGAGGGGTCTCCAGGGGCGATCCCCGGCCAGGTTATTGTCGACAGACGGCAACAGATGGGCGGAAGGGGGAGGGAACTGAGGCGGGAAAGAGGACTGGTCGAAGGTCAAGACTCGCTGCGATCTTGTGTCGTGTGGGGCATGCTACGAGGGCCGGGGAAAGAGAGTTGAAGTATGGCTAAAGATAAAGTGGTGTCACCTGAGGGGGTAATCTCAGGGCCGCCTACGTGATAAGCCGTTCAGCATTGAGTTCTTTTGTAAGTACATGAACCACATGGATTAGCATGCACCGTTCAGCAGCGGCTTGCCGTTGGCGTTGGCACTCTTACAGGTTCGTTCCCTCGTAGCTCGCCGGGACAGAAAAGAAAGAGTTGCAAACGAGCAGCCCAAGCAGCGTAATGAAGAAATTATCAGGGCACAGCCTCACAGGCCGGTCGGACAGACAACGATGGGCAATGCACCTGGAAACGGGCGCCTGCACGCGACGATCGGGACGATCGGAAGACGCAAAAACACGAGCAAAAGAAGTCAACACGAGACAGCAAATGCAGGGTAACCACAACGACGATGCGAACTACAGCTGCAGAATTATTATTACCGGTGTGCTTTCTAAAGGGGGGGTCGAATAATAAACAGCTTCACGGTGAAGTCCAGCCTCAGAAGCTGGAGCTAAAAAGAGTGTGTGGCACACCCGAAAAGCGGGTGTGACACCCGCTTTTTTAACTCCAGCTTTTACTCCAGCTTCTGAGGCTGGAATCCACAGTGCAAGTTGGTCCCTTTTCGTATATCGAACGCTTCCGGCCGTAAACGCAGATTATCCGGCGTTTTAAGGACATCGTGTCGAATGATCCGAGTTCCCGCAGGCACTTTTCACACTAGACCCTCTGAAGGCTTGTTGGTTTCCATTGAGCAGGGCTACTCTATCGGCGGATCGACATCGCTTGGTTAGCTTGTCTTTTTCTGTTTTGGCTCGCGGGGCCGAAGGTGCATGCAGTAGCTATTTAGCCCCTGCTTCCAGGAAACAAAAGGGGTGGGTAAGCGAGGTTGCAGCGATCTCTGTCGGCTGGGGCCCTTTCGCACACACGATTTCGCGCAAACTTTCGAGACCCCCTTTTGTAGCTTGCCCTCAATCCTTCGTGAAGAACCCAGCTTGTGTGCAACGCTTTGTAGCAAACCAGAAACCGCGAATCGGGGGTTATTGTAGGAGGTTTCAGCGGACCCCTCACGAAGAACTAGAGAGTCTACGGAGGGGTCCAACGACAGCTTTTGGTTCGCAGAAGACTTGTGATTTACTCGGAACTCTGTGATTTACTCGGAACTCGGCGCATTACAACAGTAAATTTGTTCTTCGCTTACACCACCGTGTGTTGTTTTCTCACTCAGGACTTTGACCTGTTGTGTTTGTGCGTCTTGTCGTGTAGGGGTAGACCCGCATGACCTCACGTTCGTTCAACACGTGGTTCGGTAGGTACAGCACTTGGGATGCCTTCGGTTCTTTGTGTGTGTGCAACATGTAACACAACAGTGCGCTAACCAGTGTTTCGCCACATTTCCACAGTGGTGCCTGAGGACGTAGAAAGCAGTGGGGGCAGGGTGGGTTTGCAAGAACGTGCTCGGAATGGATATGCGCTCAACACCGCACTGGTCCCCGTCTGCTCCGTTTGTCGCGCATTTCCTTCCAAGCTGGCGCTTTTGTAACAAACATCAGGGGTAATTCTGAAACCCAGGCCCCCCGAGGGGAACCGTGCTGAAGACACACCGTGTGAGGATGCGTGTTTTTTGCGGTGTGCAGTCCGGCAAGAAGGAAGAAAAGCGTTGGCTAGCGTTGATGTGATGACTCAATGCTTGCTACCTCCTTTCCTGCCTGCCTTAGCCGCTGGTCTGACTTTTTCTCCTTCAGGGGGAGTTGCCTCCCTCTTGCGACGGGCAGGTGGAGGCTCCTCTCAGGGTACTCTCAGGATGCGACTCTGGAGTTTGACCAACACATGGAAAGAAAATCTTTGGCCAGTGAATAGGCGGGACCCCTCGAAACCGAAAATCCAGAATCCTAGAATAAACCCTGCTTTCATGTTTGGTAAAAAAAGAAAAAAAGAGACGAGTTGATGGTGGTTGATTGATTTCGTTTCTTCTGGGTACTCTTCTTCCATGTACGAAGGCTACCGAACGAATAATTGAGCCGCAGCTCTGGTTGTGCGCACGAGCGGACCTCACCTGCATAGTACGCTGCCAGCTTCTATTTTTAATCCCAACAAGGCATTGTTCCTAGACCAATCTGGGAACCCAAAAAACGTTTTCTTTTTTTTTTTCAAGGAAGTCAAGGCAGCATTTTTGCAGCGGCAGGAGCAGCAACGCGCCCCACACACGCCAGATCCGCGGCCGTGGAGTCCCTGACGACACTGTGGAGTGCACGGAGCCTGCGCATACAGTAGATGTCTGCCTCCGGACCCTTTTCTTATTGTCGGTGCTAGTGATGCACCCACCCATAGTGCGGGTAGCTCTTGCAGAACTTAGTCTCTTGTTGATCATGCTGCTGCACTGGCTGCAAGGCTGCAGCAGGTTCATTTACAGCAACGACTTTCTTCGTCTCTTGGCTGAGAAACGTGGCTTGATTTGGGCGCTGTCTTGATGGCATCGACGGGAGGTGTGTACAAATTGCAGTGCAAGCTGATCACTCGCGCCTGCTCGCATTCCTCCTTGAAGAAGAGAATACTGGCAAACATCGATCCGCATCACGACGCAAGTTCTCACGGTACCACCGAAACTGCTCGTCGCGTTTCGCCCTGAGCTACGCTGTGTTATCATGCGCTGTGGTTTTAGGATGATCCGATATCTGCCACCGACAGAAGGTCCGCAACTAGTATCCTGTTGCGGCAGATCCGACGCGTCGATGCCCTACTTCGTGTTCGGTGCGGTCCCTGCTGCGGCCTTCAGGTCCACCAACGCAACGACTGTAGCCGTCGGCCGTTTTGTTTGCCGTGGGGTTTCCACTCCACAGCATGCAGGTCAGCCCGCGGCGAAGAACTGCCGCTGGGGGGAACCGCAGACCCTGCTGTTTGGATGATGCGCACGGCGGCAGCCGTATCCTGAAGCGCAACTACTGCTGTTTTGCCCTCGGATCGGAACCGCCCGGGCGGCCGCCCAAGTCGCTCGTTTGTTTGTAGATTGGCTCTGTTTTTCTTCCGGACCTGCTCTTTCCGGAGTAGAACGACGCAGTCTACTCCGCTACCGACACGAGATCCGGTCGCGTGTCAACAGCAGCGTGCGTGTGTGCCGACGGATGATACAGCCGAGCGGAGAGAAGAAGCTTCCGCCTCCGTGTTCTACGACGGTAAGCTACACCCACAAGCCGTGAGACGTCGTGGACGGCGACATGTGCGGATTGCCTATCTCGCAGAGTGAGCAGTTGTTGAGGTACCGCCAGTTGAGGACGTGCACTGCGGGCACGCCCACGCGTTGATGCCCTCCTTCTTGTCGTAGTCGTTGTTGATGGGAGGGCCAGGTTCCGGCTGCTGCTCGCCCGGTACACGACGGCCTCCGGGAACGCCGCGGGCTACCGCTGGGAGAACGCAGACACTGCTGTTCGGATGATGCACATGGCGCGGCAGCCGCGCATCCCGAAGCGCAAGCACTGCTGTTTGCCCTCGGATCGGCGCCGCCCAGGCGGCCGAGTCGCTCGTTTGTTTGTAGATTGGTTCCGTTCTTCTACCCGACCTGCTCCTTCCGAAGTAGAACGACGAAGTTCACTCCCGCTGCTGGACACGAGATCCGGTCGTGTGGCGACGGCAGCGTGCGTGTGTGCCGACGGATGATACATCCGAGCGGAGAGAAGAAGCTTCCGTCTCCGTGTTCTACTTCGTTACGAAGCTACGCCCACAAGCCATGAGACGTCGTGGACGGCGACATGTGCGGATTGCCTATCTCGCAGAGTGAGCAGTTGTTGAGGTACCGCCAGTTGAGGAAGGTGCACTGCGGGCACGCCCACGCGTTGATGCCCTCCTTCTTGTCGTTGTCGTTGTTGATGGGCGGGCTGTTCGGGTGCGGGTCCCTGCTGCGGCCGCGCTCGCTCAGGTTCCGGCTGCTGCTGCTCGCACGATACACGCTGACGGCCTCCTGGGGCGTGTGCGACTCCTTCGCGATGGCCTGCACACTGTAGCCGGTATCCGACTCGAGAATCGCGATAATGGTGTCGGCGAGACCGTCTCGGGCCAAGAACTCCGCTTTCGTCACCGAGTTCGAACCGTTGGTGTCAAACAGAGGCCACGCGGAATCGACCATTGCTTGCACGTCCATGTCACGCTTGTCCTGCTTGCATGTGGACGTAACTTCTTTCTCAGGAGAGTTTCAAGCCCCTGAGACGCAAGCCCGGGAGCGAAAGTCAACCTTTTCGAATACAAATCGGCATTATTTGCACATTCTGTGGCCCGATGTCGGAATAAAAAAACGGGGCGCGCAAAAATGGTGCTGGTTGATAATTTTGATGCAAGCAAGACTACTTGGATGGCAGGTCCAATAAATGCACTCTGTTGGTCGCAGATTTCAGTGACTGATACACTATGCCCGGTGTAGAAACTAGGATCTCAGGTCCAATAAAATGCACCTTGTGGGTCGCAGATTCAAATAGTGCCTGATACAATATTCCCGGTGTAGAAACTAGGATCTCAGGTCCAATAAATGCACCGTGTTGGTCGCAGAATCAAATAGTGACTGAATACAATATTCCCGGTGTAGAAACTAGGATCTCAGGTCCAATAAAATGCACCTTGTGAGTCGCAGATTCAAATAGTGCCTGATACAATATTCCCGGTGTAGAAACTAGGATCTCAGGTCCAATAAAATGCACCTTGTGGGTCGCAGACTCAAATAGTGCCTGATACAATATTCCCGGTATAGAAACTAGGTTCTCAGGTCCAACAAATTCACCGTGTTGGTCGCAGAATCAAATAGTGACTGAATACAATATTCTCGGAATAGAAACAAGAAATGGGGGACGATACCCTGCAAACGTTTTCGAAGGTCTTGACCAGGGCGCGCACCACCTCCTTTTTCGTCAGGTCTCCGCTTCCGGACTGGTCCCAGTAGACGAACCAACCCAGCTTGTCTTCCGTGATGTGCGGGCACCCGATAGTTTCTCGCATGGTGCTGCCGAGCTTTTCGTGGACATACTCCAGCAGCCCCAACGTTCTGGACAGCTTGACGCGTCCACTGTCTGAAGGGTCCCACTCCTTCCACCGGGAGCCGAGCAGCTCAGCCACATCGTCATCGGACACCTCGCATATAGACCGCACCACTTCTTTGACTTCCGCCTTCGTCAGATACCCAGAGCGGTCAACGTCGACGAGCTTCAGCCACTGCGTTTTGTTTTTAGCCACATGCAATGTGTGAGGAAAACTGAACCGCCCAAGTGGGACCTTCTGATCATGATCATTTGCCAATTTGCCACCGGAAACCACGTCCAGGACTTGGGTTCAGGGTACTGCGGTCAACGAACGACAGTGTTTTCCTATGCGAAAAGTCGAGGTTTTCGAGCGCTTACCGGCACTGCCGGCACGGTGGTTTTCGGGGTGTCTAAAGGTAGCAGACGGGAATCGCGCTATGATACGCGATTCGTGGCCGTTTTTAACAGCAATGAGGTTTGTACGACCATTCGTGCTGGGATCCGCGTTCGCAGACACAGCAGAAGCCCAAAGAATTCGAAGCACCTGCCGGATTTTTCTGCTCTATGAGCCCGACGGCGAAATCGCAACTCCGCCCTTATTTGCTCAGGTATAGCTGTGGTACCCGGTTCGACAGGCGGTCGTGTTTCTGCTGCCAATTTGTTCTCTTTTCCGGCACACAAACAACGCCTATTCTTTTTCATTTTACCTTTTCCTTGAGTATCCGGCTTACCGACATTCATTTGAAAACTTGTTTCGGCACGAATTGGTAGCAGGTCCCGGGAACCGTGGTTTCGGGCTTCGTGGAGCCGGACTGATTGAGTCTCCGGTCGATCATTGAGGCGGTCATCATTGATGCCGTCCTGCCGGGATCATCTTTCCAAAGACCGCGGAGGTCAGCGGACCGGGAGCTACCGGAGAGGGTGTGTGTGCGTTGTGTGGTAACCTGATACGTGTGTGTGCGATGACGTGGGTTTGCGTGGCAGCCTGATACGTGTGCGCTGGCTGTTACGCGAGCTTGATGCTCCGCATGGATGCTTGGTGTCGTGTGCCGTGGGCACCGAAAAGGACTGCGTGTTTATCCCGCTCAAAAATACTCGAGGGACTGCCTTGTGCTCATTTCCAAGGAGGCTAGAGGGAGGAACCAATACAACTACAAAGTGGGTCTTTTTGTTGAACGCTTACGCCCGCCACTAAACCCAGATTTACCTGTGTTTCGTGTGGGCTACAGCACATTTACCTCCTTTGTTCTATCGCAACTGGCAGTCTCCTCAAGCATTTCCTACAAAGCGGGTGCTTATACAATGGTCTCTCCTTCTCGCCAGTCTCGCTGCTCCGTACTCGCTGCTCTCGTCCTTGCTGCTGCGTGACGCCGGATTGATGGTGCGTAACAAAAGTAGAAAGGTCATGCAGAGATTCTCGTGTGTATACCACGAACTTCTTCGGTGACGCCTCAGGACACTGGACTTGAAGAAAAAATGGGCAAGGGTGGGTGGACAAGCGAGGGGTAAAATTACGGTGTTTTTTCTCGGGAGCGACGGGGTAATAACCTTTGTACAAAGTGTTAGCTCTAGTCGGAATAGTATTAATCTTCTAAGATCTTCGATCTTATACGACGAAAATACTCGAGGGACTGCCTTGTGCTCATTTCGAAGGACGCTAGAGGGAATAGTTTTAATCTTCTAAGATCTTCAATCTTATACGACGAAAATACTCGAGGGACTGCCTTGTGCTCATTTCGAAGGACGCTAGAGGAAATAGTATTAATCTTCTAAGATCTTCGATCTTATACGACGAAAATACTCGAGGGACTGCCTTGTGCTCATTTCGAAGGACGCTAGAGGGGGAGAAAAGAATACAACTACAAAGTGAGTCTTTTTTTGTTGAACGCTTACGCAGATTTACCTGAGTTTCGGGTGGGCTACAGCACATTTACCTCCTTTGATCCATCGCAACTGGCAGTCTCCTCAAGCATTTCCTATAAAGCAGGTGCCTATACAGAAGAAAAGAAGAAGAAGAAAAAGAAAAAGGCCTCTCCTGGTCCAGGAACGTGACGGTCAACCACAGCTTGCAAAGCTTGAGTCGGAGGCAGCACAGTGCCACAACCCCGTCCGCTCTGCCCTGCGGCTGACCGTCTCGACGAGATTGTGTTCAGCGCGAGCGCCCAGCCCCAAGGTACGCCAAGCCTTGATGCTTTAGTTTGGGAAATCGGTAGCCACTTGACCCGTGGGCCCGTGGCTCTGCAGTACCGCCGAACACGTGAAGCTTGGCTCCCGTGTAGCAGGCTTTCCCTCGTACCTTGTGGTGCTTATACAAAAAAAATGTATGAGAGGTGAACCATACGCGTTTGGTATCCTGGCCCGGATCCGGCATTCGACAAATTCCGTGGAACTGCTGCCGGCACAAAGGGCACTGCATATCGCCGGTGGATGACCGCTCGACTTCCATGTCCAGTCCGTATCCTCGGGTGACGTACGGGTGCATAAGCTTTATGCATTCGAAGTGAAAGTAGTGATTGCAGACCTGCGAGGGTTGTGGGATCGAGTTCAGCACATTCTTCGGGTAACAGTAACAGCGTGTTTTTTTGATCTTTGTTCAGTGTTTTAGTTTTAGGCGGAGACTTGCCTCTTTTGGAGAGAAAATGTTGGTTTAGTGCCCAGGCAGAATCTTGCCTCTTGGGAGGAGGGGTCGTTCATCTAATGCATACCCGTGCTCGTCGTTTCTTGTCCATCAGAACCGCAACCACACTGCCTGGGAGAGGGTCGAAGCAAATGCAACACTCGAGCGATGCTGACATTGTGCCTCCTCCGCTGCTGTTTTGGTTTCTTCTTTTTTTTTTTTGTGTGTTTTCTTTGTGTGTTCTTTGGTTTTGCTTGTGACCCCTATCACGCGCAACTGCACACCCGAAAAGCTGCATCGCGGGAGGCAGGGGTGCGGCTGTATTGACGGGAACACACCGTCCACAAGAATGTGACAGCTTGGGTTAGAATGAAAAGTAGCTGTGGCGGTAATCTGCATCGTCGGCACCGCGGGTTCCTCTTCGCACGTGATGTATCATGCTTTCGCCTCTTCCGCTCGTCTTGATCGTCGCGCTCAGGCGCGCGTTTCGTGCTTCGACTTCGACTGCTCGTCCAGGTTCATCGGTTGCGCGTCGACAGTTGCATCCTTACGGCGCTTGGGCGATGGCCGTGTTGTCTTGTAGCGTTATTTTGTCTTGTATTGGAGCTGTGCTTGATCGTCGCTTCTTCGTCTTCGCTCTCGAAACCGGGTTTCCTCAGTTGCTTCCGGAAGGACCAGCACCACTGTGACGGACCGCAGCAATTCGATGCACTTCCGGGAAATAAAGGTAGACTGGCTCAGCTGTCGACCCTTGACGTGGCTGCGGTGGACACGAGGATAGGTAGGGAGGAAAGGCTTCTTTCTGGTTCTCCTTGGGCGCACATCGAGATACAAGCCTCCAGCCAGAGTTGCTCACACGCTGCATCGCGGGTTGTGGAGATCCACCCTTGTGACCCGAGCTGGATCCAACCATTCGTAGTTTGACCACTGTTTCAACCCGCTGTTGCCGGTGTTTCTCAGCTGTCGACCCTTGACGTGGCTGCGGTGGACACGAGGACAGGTACGGAGGAAAGGCTTCTTTCTGGTTCTCCTTGGGCGCACATCGAGATACAAGCCTCCAGCCAGAGTTGCTCACACGCTGCATCGCGGGTTGTGGAGATCCGCGCCCTTGTGACCCGAGCTGGATCCAACCGTTCGTAGTTTGACCACTGTTTCAACCCGCTGTTGCCGGTATTTGTCAGCTGTAGCAAGCACGCTCTCTAAAAAGAAAAATGAGCAGGACCGCCAACTTCAAAGGAAACAAGTTTTGGAAAAGAACCAAAAGAAAGAAAAAAATAACAGACGAAAATGCCGCGAAGGGCACGCCGCAGACACATTGAGGGAGGGTACGAGACGTTGTTCCGGAATACTAAGCCCTCGAACAGGTGCTGCTGTCTAGCGAAAATAAAAGAGAAGAGAAAACAGCATTCATAGTGCAGAGGGGGACGAAAAGGAACGGCAAATACCAGCAACAGGTTGCCACGGGACAGGGGAGAGTGAGTGTGCTACATCGCGCCACAGGTCTTGCACTTTGCACTCTAAGTCATGATCAGCTGTGCCCATAGACTCCTTCCACTGTGTCACAATGCACTGCCGTGAAAGCAGATGATATCAAAGATTTTCAGCAAAGGGAAACTTTTTGCTGGGAATTTTTGATTGTGACACACACACACGGATCTGCATCCCGCATATTTTTATAGTAACCTGGTCTGAGGGTCTGACCTGCTAGAATTGGATGCTGCCAAAATTTGGCACTTTTTCCTGAAGGAATTGCCAGGAAAATGGATTTTTGAACTTTTTTTTTTCAGGAATTTTTGTGGACGTTTTGCGCTTTGCATCGCCCAGCCAGTCGCCCAGCCAGTCGCCCAGCCAGTCGCCCAGCCAGTCGCCCAGCCAGTCGCCCAGCCAGTCGCCCAGCCAGTCGCCCAGCCAGTCGCCCAGCCAGTCGCCCAGCCAGTCGCCCAGCCAGTCGCCCAGCCAGTCGCCCAGCCAGTCGCCCAGCCAGTCGCCCAGCCAGTCGCCCAGCCAGTCGCCCAGCCAGTCGCCCAGCCAGTCGCCCAGCCAGTCGCCCAGCCAGTCGCCCAGCCAGTCGCCCAGCCAGTCGCCCAGCCAGTCGCCCAGCCAGTCGCCCAGCCAGTCGCCCAGCCAGTCGCCCAGCCAGTCGCCCAGCCAGTCGCCCAGCCAGTCGCCCAGCCAGTCGCCCAGCCAGTCGCCCAGCCAGTCGCCCAGCCAGTCGCCCAGCCAGTCGCCCAGCCAGTCGCCCAGCCAGTCGCCCAGCCAGTCGCCCAGCCAGTCGCCCAGCCAATCGCCCGTGAGTCATCGTATCCGTGCCAGTAGACTCCTTTCGATGTGCCGCTACGCAGATAGTGAGACTTCCGAGAAGTCTTGCGCTCGACGACACACCCGTTTCAAAATCCTGTGCTGGCGTTTTTATAAGGAATACCAAAAAGTGAAAAAGACGACGAGAAGAAACGTGGGAGAGACAGAAAGAAAAGAAAGAGGGTAGTTGGGATATGTTCAACGAAAACGTAGCCTTTAACTCTAAAAAAGAAAAAGAAGAAGATATGCATGCTGCCGGGGCAGCAAATATGCACCACTTCTTTTGGTTTTTTTCTCTCTCTGACACTCTCTCCCTGGGTTTCACTCTCCCACTCTATTTGCTTTCGTTCATCCTCTTCGACAAAAAAGCCGGCTTGCTGCTTCGAACGGACCCGTGTGCTTCTTTCGATGTGAAATTATGGAAGAAAGTGGGATCCTCAGGATACTACCCCTCTTTTGCTGTGCATTCGTTCATGGATGATGAGCACAGAAGGTGAGTTAGAATAGAGCATCTATTTGGTGTCGGAAAGTAGGTGCGAGATCAGGCAAACCTTGCGCGCAAGCTTCGTTTAACCGAGCATCTGATAATGAGGGAATACCCCACATTCTCGCTTTCATTTCACCAGCCCTGTGACAATTATCATCTTCACCGTTTCTGCGCGCGACCTTTTCCGAGCAAAGATGCTATGAGAGAAGCGTCATGCTACCTTGAATGCAAGGTTGCGGTTCGAGATTCCGTATCTGGCCGCATCAGTGCACAATATCGGGTCACGCATCTCGCAGCTGCCGGGAATAACTTCAGATTTCAGGAAAGAACTGCGTAGTTTTGTTGAACACACTTCCGGAGTTGAGGCTTGCACTGACGAACGAAGGAACGGACGATCAGCAACAACTGATCAATGGCGAAAAAAACGTTAAAAAAACGATACAGCAAAACAATTGTTCTACGCGTGTACAAGGTCGCGTTTCCCTGGATTAGTACTATGTAGTTGGCTTTTCATGTGCACTCGTTGTTCCGGAAATGCGCCCTCCAGCGCAGATGTACTCTTTAAAAACGAAAGGAAAAGCTAAAAACCGTACACCGCGAAAGTAGGAGACCCCTCCTGTTTTGGTTTCGGGGTTCCCCACTTCTCGAATCGGTCTTTTCTTCCGTTTCTAGTCTTCCCTTTTTATATAGTTGTTCCCGTTGTGCGTTCATCATTCTGGCTTCGGTGCCTTGTTTCTCCCTTGATTCCGACAAGCTTTCGTACGGGAATTGGAAGCTGGCTTCTTTTTACGACAGCCACATTCCAAACTCTCGTGGGAACCGGTTTGGGAAGGATGATCTTCTTGCCATGCGCTTTGTTCCAGTCCCTGCAGCAAACTATAGGTCGTTGCACGAAGCAGTCAAAAAATCCACGCGTGTTCCGCAACTTGCACCCCGTCCTCGCTTCCCTTCGTGCAGGGTGACTAATGGGCTGTTGCCAGAAGCAACAGCAGCATAATTATTGCACTCCCCAGCGTTTGATGAGGTTTGAAGGTCCTGTGTTTAGAGCCCCTGGTTGGCGGGCGAATACCGGGAAGGGATGTAGACCCAATATTATTAGCACACTTTAACCTTGGCTTTCAGAAGGAAATAATACTCAAAACGAAGTTGTTAGCGGTTCTTTTTCGAGGATCGTCTAAAGCCTGGTTGCGCGGATTCAATGCCGGATTGCCGGAGGACGGCGGGCCGACCTCCGTTTGCCAGAACCGAAGAGCAGCGTAGCCAAAGGCGGGGCACCTTGCTTTATTTGCAAGACTCTCTTGCGCGGGGGGGATTGCAAGAAAGTGCTTGGAATGCATATGTGCTCAACACCGCACTGGTCCCGTCTGCACCGTGTTTCGGTCCTTTAAGCCACGGCGGACCATCATCAGCGCGGAACCTGAGTGCCCGCAGACAGGGCAGCGGTGTGAGTCTGGTTTGTCAGGCGGCTGTTCGTAGCTCTTGCGCGGGGGGGAGGGGAAATCTTAGTTTCGTGTTCAGACGCTACTTGCCTCTCATGTATGTTCGATGCTGACATCAAACATGCACGGGGAGGGAAGCTGGGGTTGGGGCGTGAAGGCCCTCTCTTTTTCCGGCGGAGGGAACAGGGGGGCCCGTGCACACGGCGGACACCCCAACCGGATGGGGGAGTGTTTATGCGGTCTTTTTTGTGCGGTCAGTTAAACTTGGGGATTTCTGATCAAATCTTCGGAGAAAGACGGTAGCTTTTCCTGCGGAAAAGAGCTTGGAAGGGAATCGAACCTGGGTGTACCGTATAGGCAGGGGGAATAGTTGAGTTGCAGCTCTTGACAAAGACAGATGGAAAAAAGAAGGTGTTTTTATTCTTCGCTTTTTCTCACGAACGGGGGGGTCGGTCCTGCTTTTGGCTTTGTAGGTTCTCCCGACTCCCCTATTCGTGGTCAGCACAAACTCAAGAGGTCCAGTCAACTATTCCCTGCAGTATTGGCATACTTTCAAGAAAATAATTGCCGGCACCGTAAAAATTATAAAACGTGGTAGCCCTACCTACCCCCCCCCCCTAGTTCCAGTGGGGAAATTCCCCGGTACGGTAAAATGTGACCTCCCGTTGTTTCTTCTTATTTTCTTTTTCTACCAAACATGAAAATGTTGGAGGAAATATGAGAAGCTCGTCGCAAACCGTGGCATGTTCACTTGCGTCCTGAATCCAGCTTTACGTAAAAACGATCAGGCACTGCGTTCAACGAAACCAACTCTCTCTTCACATCATCATCATCATTAGTTTTGTATCAGCCGCGGTTGTGCGAGTGAACGAGCTCTTATTTGCATTTTACACCCGCAATGCGGGAGCCGCACTCCCGCATGTTGGGTGCGGAATACAGGCGAATTCGTGTTGATTTCGCCGAAAATCACTGCCGCACTTTTTCACTCCCGCATCCACTCCCCCGACCGGTGGGAGAGTACACCACGTAGAGATCCGCTCAATTCGAACGATGACGTATCCAACCGGGTGAATACCATCGTATTGGCTGAACAGTATCCCTAACACTGCTCTCCCCCCTCTCGTGGTACACGACCCACTTGCTATGAGGTCAACTTTTAGTAGTCCAGTAGTCCTTACGTCCTCGAAAAGTAGCTTTGGCGACCTGAAAGACTTGGGCCAAAGGAATCGCCGGAATCGGTGACGGTCTCGCAATAGCATGTGAGCATCACCTGTGGGTGACTTCAACGGCATGTGATCGCATGATTCATCACATGTAATACAGTGTAAAATCAATTGCTATTTCCATAACAAGTGCGTCGTGTAAGCAACCGTATGGCACAGATGTGTTGTGTTTTTCTTTCATTTTTTTTTTTTTTGGAAGTCGTCAGGGGCGAAGCTTTGCGCTGCAGCGCTTGCGTTCGCTATCCGGTGGATTTCGAGCAAGAAACGCGTGCCGCCCTGCTGTCGGAGAGCGGATTGCAGCCGGGAGAAGACGGTGCCGTGGAGCGACGCTTTAGGTGCGTTTTTTTCCAGCTTTCCGGTCTCTCTGCAGGTGTTGGTATTGTGTGTGTGTGTGTGTGTGTGTGTTTGTGTTGGTGTACGGGGGGTGACGCGCCGCATGGCGCATGGAGACCGCACGCAAAAACACGATATCGAGACTCTACCGCCCTTGTGCTTGTAAGGGGCCATACGACTTCATGCGGTTACTGTTTGTGTATGTGCGTGCGCCTGTGGAATTCAAATGATGGGTAGCATCAGGTGACCTGATGCGGGGAATAGCCGAGAATGTGGTCTGTGTGTGGGTGTGTTGGAGGTCCATCTCGGGTAACCGTGTGTAGCCCAATGTGCGTGTGTTGGAAGTCAATCTCGGGTAACCCCTGAAGCGGTGTATAGCCCAATGTGCGTGTGTTGGAAGTCAATCTCGGGTAACCCCTGAAGCGGTGTATAGCCCAATGTGCGTGTGTTGGAAGTCAATCTCGGGTAACCCCTGAAGCGGTGTATAGCCCAATGTGCGTGTGTTGGAAGTCAATCTCGGGTAACCCCTGAAGCGGTGTATAGCCCAATGTGCGTGTGTTGGAAGTCAATCTCGGGTAACCCCTGAAGCGGTGTATAGCCCAATGTGCGTGTGTTGGAAGTCAATCTCGGGTAACCCCTGAAGCGGTGTATAGCCCAATGTGCGTGTGTTGGAAGTCAATCTCGGGTAACCCCTGAAGCGGTGTATAGCCCAATGTGCGTGTGTTGGAAGTCAATCTCGGGTAACCCCTGAAGCGGTGTATAGCCCAATGTGCGTGTGTTGGAAGTCAATCTCGGGTAACCCCTGAAGCGGTGTGTAGCCCAATGTGCGTGTGTGTGTGTGTGGTGTGTGTGTGGGGGTGCGTGCGTACACGCGCTCGTGGTCGAAGTGGAAGGAGAGATGTTGCTTTTAAACAAGCCACGGCTGTTCTTTTCTTATGCTAACCGCGGGACCTAAAACGAACCCGCAAAAGAACAAGAAGACACACACACGAGACAAATGGATAAAGCAGAAGCAGAAATTATGGGAGGCGCTCAAAAGAAAAGAGGAGACAAAAAAAAAGAGTCGGAGACACAAAAAAAAAAAAAAAAAAAAGGGACGGGGGGAGAGGGGGAAATGAACCCCGAAGGAAGAAGAGAAAACTGTGGCATTTTGAGTCGATGCGGACAGGCCCATGTTCTCCTGGTGCAGTAAAAGTAGTGGATGTAAGTTGCACAACATGCACGTATAAAGCCAGCGCTGGAGATCTGCAGCATCATCACGAAGACAAGCGCGCGACCGGCATCAGCAGTGGAGCCATACGTACCTGCGTGGGAGCTCTGTCACAGCATTTGGAACCGCCCATGTAGCGGGCCATTCCTTTTATTTACGAGATTGCACTACTACTGCTTAGTGCTTGCTGCAGAAGGTGGGGAAACCGCAGTGTCGACACGCAAATTGCTCGTCAACCAGTGTTTTTCCTGTGCGGCTAAAAAATATTGTTTCGCCTAAAAACTTTTTTCCACGAAAATAGGGTTGGCTAAAAAACCTTTTTTTCTGAGATAGCAAAACGGAAAACCACTGTCGTCAACCACCAACAAAACCCCCCCCCTCCGTACTGGAGCCCGAAGAGGGTTGACGACTTCCACAGAGACTTGTGCTGCCTTGCCAACGATTCCTTCCTTCCCCCTTTTTGCATTTGTTTTGTCCTTTTTCTTCTTTTTTTATTTAAAAATTTAATTTTCGCGAGCCGGACACGCTCGTGACCACGCCTGCAGTCGCTCTCACGACCGGTTCCAATGCACAGATCCCAAAAGTTTTTATTTTTGGCAAAAGTTTTTTTTTTCCGGGGGTTCCCAAAAATTTACGCGCGCGCGGACATGGGCCAAAAAAAAAAAAAAACCGCCTACCCTTATTAGAAAGTCTTCTCTTCCCCCCCCTTCGTGTCCCCTGGGGCCGGCCAGCCTGTGTGGTGGCACAGTATAAACAGGCAGGGGAAATATAGCGCAGGAGACAAGGTTAGTGGGGGTGTGAGAAAGTACGGAGCTGCGGCTCTTTTGGCGATCTTTTGGCGCCCTTTTGGCCTGGACCAGATGGTGTCAAAGAGAGCTGCTTCCTTCGCGCAGGCCTCCAGATATCAGCGGTCGTGTGTCACATCTTCTGCAGTTCTTCTTTCTAACCTGCATTGATCGTGACGAGTATCGTACCACCGGAGGATCGGTGTCCACGTGCTCTGCAGCACTGGAGGGAAGTGCGTACCGCCTTGGTCGGCGTATTGCTTGTTAACTGTTTGCATTGAGGTTGTTGAATCATGCAGCGCAACACTCTTCCTTCAGACGGGTTCTTGTGTTTTGAAATCGAGGCTCGCACCGCGGTGCGTTTCGGAGTATCGATGCTGCTGTCAAAAGGAGGAGCTATGCTGCTACGCTTGCTGATACCGACATCGTCAGAGATAGAACGGCGCCACTTTTGAATCGCTGCCGGTGCGCCTGGCAGGCTGTTCATTGACAGGTTCAGGTTGCTTTACCAAAATCGCTATAAAAGCACGCGTCGAGGCCCTTTCTC
Source organism: Diplonema papillatum (assembly GCA_030068145.1). Lineage (NCBI taxonomy): Eukaryota > Euglenozoa > Diplonemea > Diplonemida > Diplonemidae > Diplonema > Diplonema papillatum. The sequence goes on from JAPJBO010000024.1 coordinate 119,922, forward strand.
AGACTGTTCCGAGTTTGACGAAGCCTGGAAATTTCTGAGTCTCCGGTTGACCGCTGAGGCGGGGCGGCGTGGCGAAGGGCGGGTGAAAGCGGTTGCAGTGACCACTTCCTGCTTTTCTGGTCCTGTTTCTTCGCCATGCCCGCCGCCGTCCTGAGGTCGGTGCGGCCGAAATGTCTAGCTCCCTCTACGGAGCCGGAACTCAATCAACCCCGTGCTGGTGCGAAAGTCACGCTCTTTCAAACTGCGTCCAACTTTTGCTACAAGTACACCTCTTCCAACCCCTCCATTATGTACGTCCCGATGTGTATTCTTTTGCACACGTTTATGGCGAATGCAAGCGTCTCGCGATCGACTTTCACGCCGTCGGGCTACTGGCCGGGCACAAGTCTCGCGGACCCTTGTACGCGAACCAGATCATGCTAGCATCCGATTCTGTTGTAAAGGGCAGGGTTCGAACAGGCTACGGAGTGAAAACCGTACACCACGCATGAGAAAATAGGTAGCCGACTGCACTGCCCTGCACTTAAAACCCAGGACGTGGTTTCAGCTGGCGACTGATCATGATCAGAGCGTCCAACTCGGGCGGCTCAGTCTCTTCTCTCTCACACATCGCATGTTGAACGCTTTGTCCTGGACGTTTGTTTCTTGGCGGAGGCGCAAGGAAACGCCGTGTAGGGCCCGTGACGCGTTCGTATTTTCCTCCAGTTTGGTAAAAAATACTCAAGGGGCTGCCTTGTGCTTGCTTCGAAGAAAAGGAGAAAGCAATACAACTACAAAGTGGGTCTTTTGGGTTGAACGCTTACGCTGTGTTTCGTGTGAGCTCAGCACATTTACCTCCTTTGATCTTTTGCAACTGGCAGCCTCCTCAAGCATTTCCTACAAAGCAGGTGCTTATACAAAAATATTCGACGTAGCTGCTTCGACTCCGAATGGAAGGGGGGAAATATAGAGGTAAGGGGCAAATACAATACAAACACAATCTGATTTGTTCTTCGCTTACACCACCGTTTGTTGCTCAGGACTTTTGACCTGTTGTGTTTGTGTGATTTGTCGTGTAGGGGTAGACCCGCATGACCTCACGTCCGTTCAACACGTGGTTCGGTAGTTACAGCACTTTGGATCCCTTCTAATCTTTGTCGGGCAGCATCGTCGAGCATTTCCTTTCAAGCTGGCGCTTATGTAATAATACATCCTCCTCCTACTGCGTATACTGGCTCCGTCTGCTGCTTCGTCTTCACCGTCGCAGGTGATGCATAAATCGAAAGTAGAAAGGTCAAGCAGTGATTCGGTGTGTTTGTCACAATCGTCTGCGATCTTATACGACAAGAAATACTCGACGTAGCTGCTTCGACTCCGAATGGAAGGGGGGAAATATAGAGGTAAGGGGCAAATACAATACAAACACAATCTGATTTGTTCTTCGCTTACACCACCGTGTGTTGTTTTCTCACTCAGGATTTTTTGACCTGTTGTGTTTGTGTGATTTGTCGTGTAGGGGTAGACCCGCATGACCTCACGTCCGTTCAACACGTGGTTCGGTAGTTACAGCACTTGGGATCCCTTCTGTTCTTTGTCGGGCAGCATCGTCGAGCATTTCCTTTCAAGCTGGCTTATGTAAAAAAATGTTGTTGGGCCCGAAGGAAGCTCGCTTGGAACTCTAGATTCCTCCAGAGTCAAGTCTGCGCCGGCTTTCGAAGAGCGGAACCTTTCAGGCGCTGTCCAGTTTCGCTTTAGGCAAGCCGGTTGTGTCAGACTCTTCGGCATTTTCACAGGGGTATCGTCGCGTGCACCCAGAATGAGGTGAAATCTGTCATGTCCCCTGGAAGAGCCGTGGACAGAGAGGAGGAAGGGAAAGGGGGGATGGGTGGAGGAGTTAGGGCTTAGACTGGGTTTCTGGGGGTTTTTTTTTTGTTATGCTATCATTTTCTTGCTTGCGAAACTGTGGGAACGTGGGGAGGGGGATACGCAGAACAAGGAAACAAAAAAGAGAGAAGAAAAACGACATGAAAGCCCTCGGTGGTCAGGATAAGCGCGGAAGCGGCGTCAAGGTTTGGCATCGGCGATTCGAATCGTGGCGGAGGCTCGGTGCTTGGAGAGGGGAGCTGGGGAAAACCGTAGCTTCTCTTTTGGTCGTGCATATTCATTTTTTGTACTAGCTGTACTAGGGAACTCTGACGCGAAACGGGGTCCATCTGGTTGGGTGAGCAATCCTACTCTCCAACGTTAAAAAATACTCGAGGGACTGCCTTGAAATATTTTCAATCGGGCAGGATAGCTGTAAGGCCTAGCCAGTTACCGGTAATTCGAACCAGAAAACACTCCATTCCGAAGCTAATTGTACGTTAGTGCTCAGCACACCCGTGCTAGCTTGCATCGACACTACGACCGCATTCGAGGGGATGCAGACTTATTGTTCATAGGGTCGCCTCTCTGCTCGGTGAGTTGGCGAAGAGGAGGGTATTTCGGGATGCTTCTAGGATACTTTTTCTCGTTTTTCGTTTCCCTCTCTCCGCGAGTCAGGGCGTGCGATGTGTGATGGAAACGGGCCAAGCCGACACTGGCGGAGTCTGGACATGTTGGCGTGTTGCCCGTACGCCATGTCTTCGTACGGAGTATCGTGCATAGAACCAGCAAAGCAAATGCCGGGAATGTTCGCTCTGTGTTGTCATTCCATCTGCAAAGAGACAAATAGTAAGCGCATTCCCTTTCTTCGGACAATCAGAAGGCTGGGGGCAGTTTCTCATCACACATTGGCTAGGGGGATGCACGGTCTGCGCGTGCATTCAAGCATCGCTCCTCGCTTCGAGTTTGCCTTTTGCACCCCATCACATACATCCCTGGTGTTCTTACGACTTTTACTGGTCGATTGCTGTTTTGCGGAATCTTTCACGACTCCCTTTTTTTTCACTTTAATACTTGCGTGTCTCTCTTTTCTCCAGCGTGAATTCTTTTTTTTTTTTAAGACTGTTTCTGTTTTTTGTATGTCTCCCGGACTCAGGACAATCCGAACCGAACCTGCCAAGCCACAACGAATCGCAGTGCCTGCTAAACTGCCTTCACTGCCTCTCTGCCACCGGAATTGCACAGTGGACGGAAACATGGGGAAAGGGAGCAATGCATACTACGACAATCGCACGTACGAATTGAACATGGGTTGTCGGGAAAGGGAGGAAAAAAGGAGGAAAAAACAAGAAGGAGGGTGCAAGCACGTGCCTTGGAATGGCATGCGCTCGACACCGAGTGTCCCTGCTTCGGTCCTGTATGCCGGAGACACATGAGGCGGACCGCCATGGTGTTTTAAACTCTCCGGTTGACCATTGAGGCAAGTGGCGGATCTCAGCCAGAAACGAGGCTACACGTCAGCTGTCAGGCCAGACTCACCTCACCCAGGCGAGCTTCATGCCGTGCACACGGCTGGCGGATCTTAGCCGCAGCGAAGCTTGTTTGTGCGCACTTCCTTCAAGCTGTTTTGTTCATCCAATGGGAGTGAGGATAGTACGCTGCCATCGATCTGTTCTTGTTCTTGACACAAAACGTGTGACTTTAACTACAGCTAGCCGAGTTTGTAACTGTTTTTAGAGTGAACTCGTTCGCTTGATAATCCGGGGTTCTTGTATCCAGGTGACCCTCGTCGGCAAACGTTTTTAGTACAAGGAGCGGTGCATGTAAGTGCAGGGGGTCGAATCATCTGAGTAGTTCTGTGTATTCTCGATCCAGCCTCAGAGTGCTTCATGTATCACTGTCAGGGAAAAAACTCAGAGGTAATAAAAGTAGGTCCAAAGGAAGGAGCAAAGAAGAGAAGAAAAGACGAACTTTTGAAGGAGGGAAAGGGGGTAGTCTAATCAACAAGTGGAGAAGGGGGGGGAAACTTAGTTTATTGTTCAGACAGCTGCCTCTCATGCGAATTCGGTGCTGGCATCAAGTCTTCTTCGAAGGCGGGGGGGTGCAAACTTCGGCAGATTTGGTGTGATCAGCTTCAGCTTTCCCGGGTTTGCGCCCGTTCTTGCGGGTTTGTGGAGGGTTCTCACCGGTTTTACGAAAGGGTGTGGATCCCACCGTTTGTCACAATTTTTTTTTGTCTTCCTGCACACTCCGTATCAGCCCAGGAGAGGGGCGTACCAGCGACTTCTTGACCCAGACGCGCGGGTAACGTACTTTTAGACAGTTTCTCTGACTCTTTACGTCAAAACGCAATGGCAAGGGGGGAATGCAGCTTGTGCGGTTTTGTAGTGCGCTGGCTGGGGGTACTGCACGGACTGGACGGCGAGAGGATAGTTGGTGTGTAGTCTAGTCCCGTGCAATGCCGTAGAAATACACGCGTTCACGGTGAGGTCCCGCCTCAGAAGCAGGTGTTAAAGAGGGTGCGCCCGAGCCACACCCGAAAACGGGTGTGCCACAACCAAAACGCGTGTGAATCCACACCCCGAAAAGCGGGTGCAACACCCGCGTTTGCAACTCCAGCGTTAACCCCAGCTTTTGAGGCTGGACTCCACCGTGCAGTTGTCGTCGTGCGCCTTGCCATTTTCTGAGTCCAAGCTCTTCGTGATTTTCTCGTTGTTCTTCGGGCACCCGTACAAGTACGGGTGGCCAGTCGGGCTTGTTGTGAGGCCGTTGTTTTCGGTTCCTTAGGGTTTCCACAGGGGAATTTCACGGTGGAGGTGAGTTTTCCTTGGTGTCGCCCTCTGCGGCCATTTTCTGAGCCTTTTGTAAGAGGCGTAGCAGAAGCGCGAAGAAATGCGTAGTTTTGTTTTATTCTTCTTTTACTTGTTTGTTGTCGGGTTGAGGTGTCATTCAGATGTAGATCTGAAGCCGCCCACGTCATATTTTGTTAAGCATTGAGTTCTTTTAAGTACATGAACCACATGGATTAGCATGCACTGCCTTGAAAGTCAGGTTATCGGATGACGTCGTCACCTGCCATTGCGTCGTCAGGTCGAGCATTTGTGGAGCTAGCGGGGTTTGGCTTTCTTGCGATTCCAAAGACTGAGTCGGCGAGTACGAGGGCGGGCAGGAGTGCCCGTTTTCCACTTTCGAGGGCATTGGTGTGCCCGTGGTCCCCGGTCGTTTCTGAGAGCTGCTTGCCCTCGGTACCTTCTTCTTCCTTCGATGCACCCCTGAGTCGGGTGTGGTCGCCTTCGTCTTCTTCCGCTTGCGGCCGGCGATCGGGCCTTCTTTCGGGGTGCCGAGAACCCTCTTCTTCAGCGCTGGTCGTTCGCTGGTTCCTGGCGTTGGTGGCGGCCTCTTGGTCGCCCGTCAGTTGTTAAGCATTGAGTTCTTTTAAGTACATGAACCACACTTAAGCAGCGGCTGCCAAAACTTGCCGTGACACCTATGATCAAAGTAAGTGGGAAAGAAGAAAAGTTGTTAAAAAAAGAAATAGATGACATTTTTTTGACTCTCGTAGCTCGCTGGGGTCAGGCGCGCCAGGTAGGTGCTGGGCTCATTTCGGTCTGGGCTTGGGCTTTGCAGTCCTTCCAAATTCCCTTCAAAAAGCTTTCAGAAAGCGGTTATTATTAACCGGACCCTCCACCGTTCGGAAAATGAAGCACAACATGGAAATGGCCGCCTTTATTTTAACCCGTCACTATGGTGCGAACACATGCGTTGTGAGATGGAAGGGGGATTGCAAGAACGTGCTTGGAATGGGTATGTGCTCGACACCGCACGGGTCCCGTCTGCGCCGTGTTACGGTCCTTTAAGAAAACGGACACATAAGGCGGACCATCATCAGCGTGGAACCTGAGTGCCTGCAAACAGGACTGCGGTGTGAGTCTGGTTTGTCAGGCGGCTGTTCGTAGCTCGTCACAGCCAGGACCACCCGTGCTACTAGAGCACAGGCGAATCCGTCACGGGGAGAAGGCCCCTACAACCGTGTCTGAGGCAATCAGTTAAGTGGCTGGGGGGAAAATCTTAGTTTAATGTTTAGGCAGAGCACTGCCTCTCATGCAGGGGGGGGGGGGGGGGGTTTCGTTTATTTGGCAAAATCGTCCCTGTCACGGGGGGGGGAGGGGGGATATACCATCTTTGAGGGATAGTCGCATCTAGTGGATTGTTTGTAGAGACCTTGGGACAAGGGATAATAAATAGTTAAAGGAATGGAAAAAGAAGGGGAGGGAACAACGAATGAAAGAAACGTGAAAACACGAAAACATGGCCTCTTCTACCATTTGCGCCGGAAGAATGGCGCCTTGTCGGGGAGGGGGAGAGGAGCGGGTCTGTTGCTAGTTGTTGGCTGTGGCCCGCTTCTCCCCCTCTATCACTGCATTCTCGCCTTCGAAACCTCTTTACCCGCACCAGCTCGAGCAGCCGTCTGGCAGCAAGACCAAGACAACCGAAACGTGCTGCAAACAAAAAAGAAACGAGGAAGAAATAGGAGGTAAAACTACTGGACCTTTCGCGCCACCTTTCGGTTTCAGGAATAGAAAACCGCGAATGAAGTGCGCGTTTGCGGGGGGCGGTTGGTTGAACGCATTCCTTTTTGCTGTGTTGCACTCCCGATGCTCACACTCAGTTTCTTTTACGGGCTTATCTCACCAAATCAACAACATCGCCGTGCTTTGTGAAAGCGGTGCCGCCTCGTATCTTGATCTACTGAGGGTATCACACCCTCGGCGACGAAGAGCGACACTGCACGCTTTCACGCACCGGGCACCACGTGCATTGAACAACACGAAACACTCGAAGGCAAAAGCGTGGCAAACACTTGCAGTTTTCTGAGGGAATAGGAGCAAGACGCATGGCTAGATGAGCACGACCACCTCGAATCGACACCGGAAGAATTCGGGGTGGGGCTGGCTTCTACGACTAGTAATATCCTGGTAAAAGGTAGCACTCCTGAACCAGCCCGAACCAACAGGATCAAAGAATGTCAGTCACCCCGATTCTTTTTGCCAGAAGACGCCAGCTCCAATTCCTTCAGAAAGACGGAAGCCCCAGATAAGGAGACACCCGAAGGTACCCACAGTGTTTCCCTTCGTTGTCCGTCTGACCTGGACCAGAATTCGGGATCCACGGCTGGGCTACAGTAGGCTTGGTTTTGACTTTTTCCTTCGCCAACTTTGGTCAAAATACATAAGATGACCAAAGTAAGTCAGCCTGGCTTAGGAAAAAAAAAAGAACTCAAGACATGTGCGGAGTTACGGACCCGAAGCAGACCTGGCGAGAGTTTATGAACAAAGCAACGTGACGTACTGGCAGATGACTTCGCAGCGCGCAACGCCATTGTAATGAAAAGTGTATGCGAGCAAATCAGCTACCAAGAGCCCAGCGGAAACGCTGCGGAGTGGGCATCCCGTTGGTCTGAATTTCTGCGCATCTTCTTCTTCCTTTTTTGAACGGTCTTTTTGAGCGGGGCCGTTGCGAGTCAGCGAAGATTCAGAGAAAAAGTCAAATTCGCTTCTTCTATTCCGTGTTTTTGTCTTAGCAAGCACTTGCTCGCACTCGAGGGGCTGCCTTGTGCTTGCTTCGAAGGAGGGACTCAGGGGGGGAGGGGTGTCTGCATAACAACGAGCGAGGCGCCACGCGGGCGGGGAAGAAATAAAAAAAGACAAGACTGTCGTTGAAGCTGCACGACAGCCAAAAGTCATAGTTTCAGAGTGGCGAGACCACTGCGCGAAATGTTCGCCACTTGGGGAGGGGGAAGAGGGGGAGAGGAGGTGCCCGCGTCGTAGTCAGCTATAGAAACCAGAACCCACGACTGGAGAGAGAGAACACGTCAAAGAAGTCAACGGGCCTCCACCGTCTCGGCGGGGCAGCGCGCAGGGCAGCAGCACCAACGCCACCGGCGGCAGCAGCAGCAGCAGCAGCAGCAGCGGAGGCACGAACGCCAGCGGCGCGTCGTCCCGCACGGCCGGGAGGTCCAGCAAACCCCGCTGACCCTGCCGGATGCCCTTTCGAACCCGTCACCGTCGTTGTGATGCCGAGAAATCAAGGATTATGGGTTCAGGGGAGGGGGTGCGCCAGGCTACCCCTGGTCCTGGAACGACTCTTATTTGCTAACCGCCTGCACGTATTCTCATAGCCATCGCTACCGCTGACCTTTTTAGACTTTTCCGAGAAATGGACGAGTCAGAGTAGAGACCGTCTCTCCTGGATGGTTTCGGTCTACGTGCTCGAGAAGCATATTAAGGCGCCTTCAACTGCTATCTGGCTCCGGCCCGGCGCTTATTTTGCAAAGAAGGGGGTTCTTTTGGACATCCAGCTTTACTTCCTTCGTCTTGTGGGGCCACCGCACGTATCCGTTCGTGGGGAGTCTTTGCTGATGAGCTGCTTGACTCCGGAAGGGTTGCCTTTTTTTGCGGCTTCGCCGCTGTTGCACTCGTTGCCGGTGGCGGAGGCCCGTCATAGTGGCAGCTCCTCTTTTTGTAGCTTGGACCTCGAACATTTGCTGCATAAGCAGCACCATCAGGCTACTGTTTCTGGTTCGAACCCCAGTTTCTACCGGGGTCGAGCTCTAAGCTAGTACTCTGATCGCTGAAGCAGGTGCTTATTCCAAAAATACTCGAGGGGCTGCCCTTGTGGGAGAAACAATACAACGAACTACAAAAGTGGGTCCTTTTTGGTGAACGCTTACGCATCAGGACCCCCCGGGGCACCCCACGCAGTAGGCTACTCCCAACTCTGAAGGAAAGTTTGTTGGAACGCTTACGCCCGCCACTAAACCAGGTTTACCTGTGTTCCGTGTGGGCCCCAGCACATTGACCTCTCCCCCATGATATTTCGCAACTGGCAGCCTCCTCAAGTATTTACTACAAAGCACGTGGAGCCGGGGGAGGGCTGGCGGGTGTTGGCCGGGGGGTAATTACAATGTAGGCAGGTTAGTGGAGCACCACTGTCCCTTTAAGGCGAGGAGGGGGAAAATGTTTCTTGGGTTTGAGGAGAGGGGGCAATATTCTGGTGTGGCGCACCAGGCTGGCACCTGTGTGCGATAGATACACAATTGCAGTTTACTACTGCTGATGTTCAGAAGGATGGAGTAACATCAAGACTTGCTCGTACGAGTGCCGTCGCAAGTACTTCCTTAAAGCGCCGTCGTCACTGCGAACAAACTAAGCAAGACCTGAACGATGAAGCAGAGGTAACGAGAGATCGATTCTCTCGAAACCGTTCGGTTAGTCCCTGAAGGAATGCATACAACGAAGCTCGTAGCGTTTTTCTTGCGCGTTCCTTCTGAGGCCTCAGTGAGGACGGCCCGACGTTTTCCTGCCCGGGTTTTCCGTCAAACGATGGAACATACTTAAATTTTTAGCCACATGCAATGTGTGAGGAAACTGCCCAAGTAGGACCTTCTGATCATGATCATTTGCCAAATTTGCCACCTGAATCCACGTCCAGGATTTGGGCTAGTGCGGTCAACGAAAACTCTAGTTTCCCTTTCTACTTTCTCCTACTCTCGCGGTGCACGGTTTTGAATCGTAGGAAAGAAGTGCCAGCCTGCCCCTCTAGCATCAGACCACACCATCGCATTCTGGAACCACCTTTCTTGCAAGGCAGCTGTGTGTGTTCCAGAAAGGAGTGTGGGAGAAGAAGCGTTCATGCTAGAAGAACAGAAAAATGGAAAAGACAGAGAGAAATAAATGTGAAAACGGGTTTTTTGCCCAGAGGCTTTTCTTTTGAAAAGTTGGGGCGGGGAGACAGCATTTCAGAAAGGTAAACAAACAGATTCGTGTGTAAAAAAAAAAAGGAAGAAGAGAGAGAGAGAGAGAGAGAGAGAGAGAGAGAGAGAGAGAGGTGTTAATGAAATGAGTTTGTCGAAGGGTGGAAATGCGGTGGGATGGGGACGATGCTCTTTTTTCTTGAGTCGAGGGGGTTTCTGAAGCGCGATGAAAAACTTCAGGATTGGCACCTACTGACAGTCTTGCAACATATGAAATCATGAGGAGAGAAGGAGAGTAATGAGGAGTATCAACAGGAAAGGGGGGCTGAAGGACAGGCAAGGAGGTGGATACGGATGGCCCGTCTGGATTCCTGCATTGTAACTGAGGGACTTGAGCGGCGTCTGCTCGAGCGATGACTGTCTTCTGGCTTCTTCATTGCTCGAAAACTGAATCCATGTTACTACACGGTGGTGTCCAGCCTCAGAAGAGAGCTGGAGTTAAAGCTGGAGTTAAGAACACGGGTGTCATGCCCCCGCTTATTGAGTGTGGATTCACACGCGTTTTGGCTGTAGCACACCCGCTTTAACTCCAGCTTCTGAGGCTGGACCTCACCTCTACCGCTCGAGTGACTTGCTGTGTGCATGACACCGTCTACACTGCGCGCGATTCCAAGAAGCACCGGCATCTCTTCACGACGAAGACTTGACTAGTGTCCCTGGTTGTGTGCCGCAGCATCCTCATCTTGGTGTGTAATACCACCACAGGTTCTGCGAAAGGGCCAGGTTGGGGTGGGGGGGGGGAATTTTTCAACTATGGGTCAAGGAGAGAATAAACGTTTGCCCCCCTTGGTTCGGAGAACAAGAAAATGTCACAATTTCGGTTGAGTCGGCACTCTTGGGTATCACGCGCTGACGGACGCGGCCAGGAACGTGTTGGCTTTTTCCTGTGTGCGCGTGTGGTATACGTGTTAGCTGTCCTTTGCATTGCGGTATCCCTGTGTATCTTTTAGGACGTGTTCTTACGTTCCGCTGGTTGGTCGGTTTCTGCTTGACCCCTCCAACCTCACTGTGTCGTGATCATTTGCCAATTTGCCACCTGAAACCACGTCCAGGATTTGGGCTCAGAGTAGTGCTGTCAACAAAAACTCTAGTTTTTCTCATGCATGGTTGATGTAAGCATCAAGTCTTCTTCGAGGAAGACGCTAGAAAAGGGATGCAGAAGTAGAAAAAGAAAAAGAATAGGCGCGATGTTTGTTTGTACGTGCCGCTCTCCGCTTCATCGTAATCCTCCCCGCGGGGGAGTTTCACGACGGGGATAGCACCCCATTCGACTTCTCCCTCGAGGATGTCAGTCCGAGTTAGTGCCATTTTTTGTTTGTACGTGCCGGGGGAGGATTAGCCTGTTAGTGAGTGATAGTGAGTGAATATGATCGGTAGGCTAATCTTCTCCCAAACACGCTGCCAGCGTTCTCTTTCGTGTTTACAATTAATTGTTATTACGAAAAAAAGGGATGCGCACATCTCCCAAAGGGGGGGTACAAAGCCTTGGGGGACCAGCCCCCTGTATTTTCCCCCGCGGTGTTGTGTGCACCTCGTTCTTCGTCGCAGGTTTCGCTCTTGAACGCAAGCCATCAGTGGGTCCTTTGGATGGGGATTTTCAGTCCTGTTCCAAAAAAAGGGAGGGAAAAAGTCTTAGTTTAATGTTTAGCACTGCCTCTCATGCAGTGTTGATGCTAGCATCAAGTCTTCTTCGGGGAAGATGATGTCTAGGAAAGGGATGCAAAAACTATAAAAAAGGTAAAAAGGGGATATTGTACAGCTCCCAAAGTGGGGCATGAAACCTTTGAAGGACTCGCCCCTTGTATTTTTCACCGCGATGTTGTGTGCACCTCGTTCTTCTCAGGTTTCGCTCTTGAACGCAAATCAATCCAAAGTCAGAGCTCATCAGTGGGTCCTTTGGATGGGGACTTACAGTCCTGTTCCGGTGCGAGCACAACTTGGTTTCATTGTGTTTCTCCTTCCTTCATTCCAAAAAAAGGCCCGGGGTGTGTGGCATACCTCCTTGGCGAGCGATTCCTGCAGCCTGACCTTCCTAGCGAGCTCAGGCCGCACAACGCGCGGCTTCGTGCGCATGAAGGAGAGGGAAGTAAGCGGGAGAGATGCTGAAGGGGGCGGCGAGGTGACGTTGTTGTCGTCGTCGGACCGGTCGTGGGCTTCCAGCGACGGGGTCGACGACGTCGCGTCGGATTCGTAGATGTATCTGCAGGCCTCGCTGACCCACGACGACGCCGGCGACGTCGACAGAACCTCGTTCGGGACGCTGGCGCCGAAGTCGATGGGCGGGGTCTGGCCGCGGAGCATCAACATTTTAGCGACCGAAATCGAGCCCTTGTCCTCCTGCCTCTGCGGGAGCTTGACTGACGACAAGACGCAGGAAGGGATGAACGGCTTCGCCTGCGGGTTGCAACCCGGCGTGCTCAGTGAAGGACTCGGCGGGACCATCAACTTGGGCGTGGCATTGCTGCTCCCGTCCTCGGTCGTCTCGTCAATGCTCCGGACACTCGGGCTGGGACAGTAGGGCTTGACACACGGCGAGAAGTTGTGCTTTCTGGCAGAGACCATTTCAGAAAGTTGCGGAGTTGTGGGGGGGAAGTGGTTCTTTGTCTGCTTTGTCGGCGCGAAAGGCAAAAGATGGGATGTGTGTTAAGGTGCTAGATGTGGGTGTATAGACAGACGACCAAGAAAGGTGTCAAGGGGCTGGACGGAGTGGCGCGCGACAAAGAGGACGAGCGAAGGAAAAGGGAGGGAGGAAGGAGGGGGAGAGGGAGGAGGGTACTGCGACGTTTGCTTGTTTTGCAATGGACTGAACGCAACGGGGGGAAAATCTTAGTTTTTCGTGTTCAGGCGCTACTTGCCTCTCATGTCTGTGTGGTCCTTTTTAAGATGGTGGATTGTGTCTGCGCTCTCTCCCTTAAGGTTACCGCCCGAGGGAACCGGCTGTGAGCCGAAACTCGGCGCCGGTCTCTCCGGACTGCACCAGGAGAGAACTTCGCGGCGGATCACAAAGCACCCGCCCTGCACGAGACACGCGCCCAAGACCCGTGCACGGCTACCGTAGCACCTTCCATTTGCACCTTCCTCGGATGCTACGGTCGGGAAGGGGCTCAAAGTAGTTGGGAAAACACGTTCCCCTTCCCCGCGTTCTGCATGTGGTGTCGTTAGCAGCCGCAGATACGTCCTTCGCCCTTGGCTCACTTTCGGGGGTGTCGCTGGCTCACCTACCAGTGTGTTCCTGGTTGTTGCCCTCTACTTGCCTCTCATGTATGTTTGATGCTAGCATCAAGTCTTCTTCGCGGGATTTTAGAGTCTCGGGGGGAAAATGTTTCTTGGGTTTGAAGAAGGGGGGGGGACTAACTTTCAAATGGTCGATGGCCACGTGCAGTGCCCGCCTAATCCGTGACGAATGAAGTGTTTCCCCGCAGCTACAACTTCTCAACCAGGCAAACAACAGGCAAACAAGCAATTTGCGCACATTCTATTTGCAAACGTTTGCGTGGTATTCATTGGGCCTTCTCTGACACGGTCATGCAATGAGAGTTTTGGTTCGTTGCCGTATGGCGAGTGGTCGCGTGCGATGTTCGGGTTCGGCTTGTATGCTTGAATGACTCAATCCTGGCCGCCTCCTGGGAGCACGGATGTTCCATGCGATTCAGTCCTGGACTGAGATGGTTCCGTGTGACGTTCGCTTGCTTTGGAATGACCTAACTCGAATGGTTCCATGCAATGTTCGCTTGGCTCGCGATAACTCGACCCTTGACCGCTTCTTTCAGGAAGCTCAAATGCTCCTTCTTCTAGGCGACGTTCGCTTTCACAAACACTGGGCTGCCTTCGTCACCAGTTTTCAACTAAGGCTGGACGCGCGCAAGAAAACCGTGGAAAACGCTGTCGGTTCTCAAAGAGGGCTGCCGTATGGCTATCTAGAATCTAAAACCCCCAAGGCTGCGGGACAAACGACAGGTTAGTGTAGCGGGTCAGGTTCATAGGCACGGATGTTCCATGCGATTCAGTCCTGGACTGAGATGGTTCCGTGTGACGTTCGCTTGCTTTGGAATGACCTAACTCGAATGGTTCCATGCAATGTTCGCTTGGCTCGCGATAACTCGACCCTTGACCGCTTCTTTCAGGAAGCTCAAATGCTCCTTCTTCTAGGCGACGTTCGCTTTCACAAACACTGGGCTGCCTTCGTCACCAGTTTTCAACTAAGGCTGGACGCGCGCAAGAAAACCGTGGAAAACGCTGTCGGTTATTAAAGAGGGCTGCCGTATGGCTATCTAGAATCTAAAACCCCCAAGGCTGCGGGACAAACGACAGGTTAATATAGCGGGTCAGGTTCATAGGAGCAAGACATATCAGGCAGGGCCGTTCCTCCGCGAAATCGGAGGACGTAAATATCGAGCCGCGCATACCGTCGCGTCGGAGGACCGTTTTTCCTACCCGAATTTCCGGCTCTGCTCCATCGGGGGGGTCGCCTCCTGAAACTCCCGGGGTTTGTGTTCTATAAAGGTGGGTAGGAGAGCAGACCCCCCTCCCCCCCCCCCCGGCGCCGCTTGCGTCCGGCCTCCGTTCAACGCTGCACCAGCTGGTGGGCGGGAGTTTCGGCGGGGGTCAGGGCCGGGGGAGGAAGAGGACGGACAGGAGGCAGATGACGAACCAGACCCAGTGCCACCACAGGTGGTACTTTTCGTACGAGTACGTCCCCGGGTGCCCAGTGGCCCGGTAGAGCCAGGTGCAGTAAATGAGGAGGAAAACCGTCACAAGCTGCGACACCAACGATGCGCTGAAGTAGAACCCGTACGCGATCAGCGGAATCGTGGACACAAGCGGGCACAGGTGCACCAAGTGCAGCCAGGGCCGGGTCTCCCCCCGGATGTGGTGCAAAGCGGTCAGAAGGAGCGAGCAGAACAGCAAAGCCGCCAGGAACGACCGCCCCCGCAGCAGCAGCAGCGCCGTCGGGATCAGGTTGGCCGCCGCCGACACGATCATCGGCTCGGCCTTCTTCCTCTTGCCCCACCGCACCAGCAGCGGCTTCTTGTTGACGTCATCGTGCAGGTAATCCAGCATCGCGTCAATCCTCCTCGCGTACCCGCGCAACTTATTCCGCACGCCTCTCCCCAGCTCTCGGTCCTCTCCCGTCTTCCAGTAGAACACAGGGATCGCCAGGATCCCGGCCGTCATCTTGTCCACCTGCTCCCGGACGGTCAGTAGGCGCCTCAGCTGCTTCTTCACTTTCTGCCTCTTCGACAAGCGCGAGGGTGGCTTTTTGGAGACCGAAGCCGGCGACGCCTCCGATTTGACCGCCTTCTCTTCCGTCCACATCCGACTTAATTTATCGAGTTCGATGATCCGCGTGGGACCCAGGTCCCGGAGCCTGCCCCACGCTTCGTGCGCTGTGTGTTCGACTCGGAGTTGGGCCAAGTGGGCCTTGCGCTTGATTTCGCCGGTTCCCTTTTTTCGGAGGCATTCCCACAGCTGCTTCCCGGTTCGTGGGCCCTCTATTACGCGGACTTTCGGCGACATCCGGGGTGTGGAGTACCACACCGACGGCGACGGGTTCGAAAGGGCATCCGGCAGGGACAGCGGGGTTTGCTGGACCGCGCCCCCGCCGCTGCTGCTGCTGCTGCCGCTGCTGCCGCTGCCGCCGGTGGCGGTGGTGGTGCTGCTGCCCTGCGCGCTGCCCCGTCGGCTGGAGGGCGCGAGCGAGAGGCGGACCTTCCGCGCCAGAGGCCGCAGGCCGCTACTGGCGGCGGCGGCCGCTGCGGCGTTTGGCAGCGTGAGCGGGGACTGCTGCACGGTTTTGACCGACGCGCCGCTCGCGTCGCTGTTCGTGCGCGCCGTCTGCGAAAGGACGCCTCCACGGCTCGTGCGACTTAGTATCGGAGTCGGAGGGGTCGCCATTGTCTCCTTTGTTCAGCTTCTGCTTTTCTTTATCGCATTTCTTTGAGGGTTGTGCGAAGCCCTGAAAGGTTTGGTGGTTTGGTGCAGGTTGCCTTTCGCGGCACTATTGCAAGGCGTCTGTCCGAGAAAGTGCTCCTTGCCTGTAGTTTTCGAGCCCGCAAACTGCACGCTGTCCTTAAAAACTCGGTCTTGCGAGTGGACTCCCCCCCTGAACCCATAATTCTTGATTTCTCGATGTCACATCGACGGCGACGGGTTGGACCGTGCGGGACGACGCGCCGCTGGCGTTCGTGCCTCCGCCGCTGCTGCTGCTGCCGCTATCGCCGGTGGCGGTGGTGGTGCTGCTGCCCTGCGCGCTGCCCCGTCGGCTGGTGGCCGCCGCCATGGTGGAAAATCGGGTCGCCGTCCCGCCTCCCGAGTTGAAGGCAGCACCGTCGAAGGACGCGCCGGTGGCCTCGACGGCCGCGTCGAGCGCGACGGCGACGGGGTCTAGCACGGCCGGGAAGCGACGTTTCGGCACCGGAATCCCAGACGGGAGGCTCCTCCTCAGGCGGCGGCGGCGACGTATCGCAACAGCTGGCGGTGATGGTTGGCTTGGTGCGCGCCCTCCGAGCGAGAGGCGGACCTTCCGCGCCAGAGGCCGCGGGCCGCTTCTGGCGGCGGCGGCGGCCGCTGCGGCGTTCGGCAGCGTGAGCGGGGACTGCTGCACGGTTTTGACCGACGCGCCGCTCGCGTCGCTGTTCGTGCGCGCCGTCTGCGAAAGGACGCCTCCACGGCTCGTGCGACTTAGTATCGGAGTCGGAGGGGTCGCCATTGTCTCCTTTGTTCAGCTTTCGCTTTTCTTTATCGCATTTCTTTGAAGGTTGTGCGAAGCCCTGAGAGGTTTGTTGGTTTGGTGTAGGTTGCCTTTTGCGGGGCTATTGCAAGGCGTCTGTCCGAGAAAGTGCTCCTTGCCTGTAGTTTTCGAACCCGCAAAGTGCACGCTGTCCTTAAAAACTCGGTCTTGCGAGTGGACTCCCCCCCTGAACCCATAATTCTTGATTTCTCGGTGTCACATCGACGGCGACGGGTTGGACCGTGCGGGACGACGCGCCGCTGGCGTTCGTGCCTCCGCCGCTGCTGCTGCTGCCGCTATCGCCGGTGGCGGTGGTGGTGCTGCTGCCCTGCGCGCTGCCCCGTCGGCTGGAGGGCGCGAGCGAGAGGCGGACCTTCCGCGCCAGAGGCCGCGGCCCGCTTCTGGCGGCGGCGGCGGCCGCCGCCGCGGCGTTGGGCAGCGTGAGCGGGGACTGCTGCACGGTTTTGACCGACGCGCCGCTCGCGTCGCTGTTCGTGCGCGCCGTCTGCGAAAGGACGCCTCCACGGCTCGTGCGACTTAGTATCGGAGTCGGAGGGGTCGCCATTGTCTCCTTTGTTCAGCTTCTGCTTTTCTTTGTCGCATTTCTTTGAGGGTTGTGCGAAGCCCTGAAAGGTTTGGTGGTTTGGTGCAGGTTGCCTTTCGCGGCACTATTGCAAGGCGTCTGTCCGAGAAAGTGCTCCTTGCCTGTAGTTTTCGAGCCCGCAAACTGCACGCTGTCCTTAAAAACTCGGTCTTGCGAGTGTACTCCCCCCCTGAACCCATAATTCTTGATTTCTCGATGTCACATCGACGGCGACGGGTTGGACCGTGCGGGACGACGCGCCGCTGGCGTTCGTGCCTCCGCCGCTGCTGCTGCTGCCGCTATCGCCGGTGGCGGTGGTGGTGCTGCTGCCCTGCGCGCTGCCCCGTCGGCTGGAGGGCGCGAGCGAGAGGCGGACCTTCCGCGCCAGAGGCCGCGGGCTGCTTCTGGCGGCGGCGGCGGCGGCCGCTGCGGCGTTTGGCAGCGTGAGCGGGGACTGCTGCACGGTTTTGACCGACGCGCCGCTCGCGTCGCTGTTCGTGCGCGCCGTCTGCGAAAGGACGCCTCCACGGCTCGTGCGACTTAGTATCGGAGTCGGAGGGGTCGCCATTGTCTCCGTTGTTCAGCTTTCGCTTTTCTTTATCGCATTTCTTTGAAGGTTGTGCGAAGCCCTGAGAGGTTTGTTGGTTTGGTGTAGGTTGCCTTTTGCGGGGCTATTGCAAGGCGTCTGTCCGAGAAAGTGCTCCTTGCCTGTAGTTTTCGAACCCGCAAAGTGCACGCTGTCCTTAAAAACTCGGTCTTGCGAGTGGACTCCCCCCCTGAACCCATAATTCTTGATTTCTCGGTGTCACATCGACGGCGACGGGTTGGACCGTGCGGGACGACGCGCCGCTGGCGTTCGTGCCTCCGCCGCTGCTGCTGCTGCCGCTATCGCCGGTGGCGGTGGTGGTGCTGCTGCCCTGCGCGCTGCCCCGTCGGCTGGAGGGCGCGAGCGAGAGGCGGACCTTCCGCGCCAGAGGCCGCGGGCTGCTTCTGGCGGCGGCGGCGGCGGCCGCTGCGGCGTTTGGCAGCGTGAGCGGGGACTGCTGCACGGTTTTGACCGACGCGCCGCTCGCGTCGCTGTTCGTGCGCGCCGTCTGCGAAAGGACGCCTCCACGGCTCGTGCGACTTAGTATCGGAGTCGGAGGGGTCGCCATTGTCTCCTTTGTTCAGCTTTCGCTTTTCTTTATCGCATTTCTTTGAAGGTTGTGCGAAGCCCTGAGAGGTTTGTTGGTTTGGTGTAGGGTGCCTTTCGCGGGGCTATTGCAAGGCGTCCGTCCGAGAAAGTGCTCCTTGCCTGTAGTTTTCGAGCCCGCAAAGTGCACGCTGTCCTTAAAAACTCGGTCTTGCGAGTGGACTCCCCCCCTGAACCCATAATTCTTGATTTCTCGGTGTCACATCGACGGCGACGGGTTGGACCGTGCGGGACGAAGCGCCGCTGGCGTACATGCCTCCGCCGCTGATGCTGCTGCCGCTGCTGCCGATGGCGGTGGTACTGCTGCCCTGCCGGCTGGAGGGCGCCAGCGAGAGGCGGACAGAGGCCGTTAAAGGAGAACGTTGGGAGTCTTCGAATCCCCGAAGGGCAGTACCTTGAAGAGCTTTCTTACGCGATGGCTCCTCGTCGAGAATTCTCCGTCGGCTACTCACTCCTGCATTAGGAGAATGCTGCTACTGCAAGTTTCACTGGAATACAGAAAAAGACAGGCGCTTCGTTTTGTTTGTGCGTGCCGGTTGATCGTTTTCCCACTTGTATTTACCCTGTGTGTATTCAGGTAAGGAATTCTGATCAACCACCAAAACACGCTGCCTACGTCTTTTTAGCCTGCACAATACATTGAAGGGCAACCCACAAGATTGTTAGTACTAAAAACATTTTCCCCGCCAGCCAGCCCAAAGGAACCTGAAGTTCGTTCGTAATGCCTTGTGGAATTCCCTCGATGAATCGCAAGTATTCACTCCAAACGAACAGAACGCATCACATGGCGTTCTGTCCCCATGGTCCACTGAGCCTTCCGATCGCCGCGTGGTTGCTGTCTGCCTGGAAAGAGGAGAACACTGGGGTTTGCCCTCTGCAAACGTCCCTGCACACAGGCAGAAAAGCAGAGAAAACGGCGGGAAAACGACACAGGCGGGGGAGGGGAAGGGAAGGATGGAGAGGGGGCAGGGTTACTCTGTGATCACGAGAACTGACTTCAAAGCTGGACTGCTGCTTTGCGGTGGCGGGCCCCCCGGGTGATGGTCCGTGTGCGATGTACAAAGATAAAGCTCTGGGCGGCGGCCGCGCGGAGGCAAAGACCTCTGCTTCAGTGCTTCTACTTGTCAGCCAGAGGTGACTCGTTTGCCGTATAGTCAGCGCTGGGCAGTTCTTGCGCTGAACCGAACAGGTTGGGCCTCGCAAGGAACCCTTCACCGCTGCGTGGGTTGGTGTGGTTCATTTTAGAGTTATAGTTCGGTTGAGTATCCGGGATTTCAGAGTCTCCGTGTGACCTTCGTCGAATGGGTTCTTTTAAAGCTAGTACGTACTGGGTGGGTTTGGGGGGGGCATGGCTTCTTTTCGTGTACACTTTACTTGCTTTCTGTGGCAAGTCGGGTTCGAAACAATTTGTGCCCGACACCTTTTTTAGAGTCAAAGTCGTAAAGAAGGCGGTCGAATAATAACACCCTGTGTATTATTCGATTTGTCGAATACTAAAAAAAGTTCCGGGTAGCCGAACAGTAGCAGGATCAAGTAGTGGTAGTGGATTTAGACGACCCCCCCTACAGTTTAACGTCTGGGCAGCACTGTCTGCCCTTCTTGCACGTTCGATGCTGGTATCAAGTTTTCTTCGAAGACAGTGCTAAACAGAATAGAGGGGCTGCAAGAACGTGTTTGGAACGGGTGCTCAAGACGGCTCTGGCATCTGCGCCGTGTTTCGGTCCTTTAAGGACACGAAAGGCAGAGTCTGGCGTGTCGGGATAAATGTAACAATGGGAAAAGAGTGCGGGGAAGTAATCCTGCGAGTTGACGGCAGCACGCGAAGTGCCCTACTGGAATGGGGGATTGCAAGAACGAAATGTGCTCAACACTGCACTGGTCCTCCGCACCGTGTTGCGGTCCTTTTAAGCCACGCACACAGAAGTAAAGTCGAACTCCGAGGGAAAACTTAGTTTGGTGTTTAGGCAGTACTGTGTGCCTCTCAGCATGTCCTCTGCATGTTTGATACAAGTATCAAGTCTTCTTCGGGGGGAGAATTCTAATTTATTGTTGAGGCAAGATGCATGTTTGATGCTAGCGTCAAGTCTTCTTCAAGGAGCGCAATGGGGAATACACACCTGATGGTGCTGACGGCTTCGGTCTTGATCGCGATGTCCGGGGTGAAGCTAGGCAGGTCGCGCGCGGCGGCCGGCCCCGCACCCGCCGCCTCCGAAGCCGCGGGCGCGACGACAGAGACGGTCTCGACGACGGAGACGGTCTCGACGGCGGAGATGACGGACGCAGCACCGTCGAGCACCCACGAGCCGGCCTGCACAGGCTCCACGGTCATGAGTTCCCCACCGGTCGCGCCTTCGGCGGACGCGGCGAAGCCTTCGCTCTGGTGCGAGAGGCTGGGCTCTGCATCTTCTTTGCCCGCGGCCGTTCCGCCTTGCGACGACTGCTCGGCATGCAAAGGCGACGCCACCGGCTGCTGGGGCACTGGTTGCGACGTAGGCGTCGGGTACAACTTGTCGTTGGGGTCGTATCCGAGCTTGCGGATGACCACCGCTTTGTCGCCGTCCTTGAACTGCGGGCCCTCCACAAACCGCTCGACGTGCACCCGGATCGTGTTCTTCACCGACTTCGAGGACAGGTTCGGGAGCGCGGCGTAGTCGGCGGCCGCGAATGGTTGCCCCGTCTTCTTCTCGTGGGCCGTCTTCAGCAGCTTCACGATGTTCTTCGCCAAAAGTGCGCCCGTGCTGTTCAGCGTCTTTCTGCGGAGTTGAGTGGGGGCTGTTTTGTTTCCCTGAAAGTATGCAGGAAACAGTTGACACTAGCCCTCGTGAGCCTGTGCCAACGACTAATGCAGGCCATCGCTACAGGTATTCTGCGTTCTAACCTCAACATGTGCCAACGATTGCGGGAGTCGGTGAACCTAACGGGCGCTGTTTGTTCCGGGGGAACATGGTCTGATAGTGAGTGAACGTGACCATTAGGCTGTTCTGCTATTACGAGCAAAGTGGCATACTGCGAGTAGATGAGGATGCGCTTGTGCAGGTGGCGCGCCTTCTCCGGGATACTGTATGCTTCCAAGCAGGTCTTGACGTAGGCCAATAGCGTCGACTCGTACTGTGTCCGGGCATCTTCTTCAGCTTGTTGCCGGCGCTGAGCTGCACTCCTGTGGTGGTTCAGTGACTTGACGGCGTCGTTCACCGCACTACCCTGAACGCAAATCCTGGACGTGATTTACAGGTGGCAACTATTCGATCCTACGCGGGCGGTTCAGTATCCTCACACGTTCCATGCGGCAATAACCCGTCCGCCGCGAAAGTAAAAGAAAGGAAAACGATCGCGTTTCATTGGCCGCGCTAGAACAGAGCACCCGGATCAGACAAACCTTGTGCGCTAGCTTCCGTTTAACCGTGAATATAACAATAATCACGGCTTTCCCCAAATTGTCGATTTCATTTTTCATCCGCCCTGTGGCAATTATCATCTTCACCGTGACGAAGAGTGTCGTGTACACGTTTCGCCTTGGCTCGGAGCAACGTGGTCGAGAGAGGTTGTTCAGCCCCGACGGGCATCACCGAGCTGAGAGAAGCTCAACCCCTCGAGGAACGTGGCTGCGCAGGACCTGAGTTTCCACAAAAAGACGTTGTAGGCATACTTGTAGAACGCTGGTACAAACTCGCGGGAGCGCTTCTGAGGCAAGCTGGGGTTCTGGTAGTACCATGTCGGCACGCCGTCGTCTACAGCATTGGCGGGGTGATAGAGCAGATTTGCCGGAGGCTGGTCGCTGTCAGCCAGGCGAGCCTGTAAGAATGAAGTGAGGTGAGTTGTCTCGTTGATGCGCGACGGCACTGTCCAACCGCAGGCGTGGGCCGCAGGCGTAGCTTCGTCTGAAACAGCACAGTCGACGGATCGTAGGTAGCATAGCACCTCGGTGTACATGCTACGCTGCTACACAGTACGTAGGGTTGCAGGTGGTATATACATACCACCTACAGCCTGTATTGGCTTGGATCTGGCAGCATCTTGGCTGCTACATGCCCTCACTTACGAATCCGGAGGGCAAAACAAAGGGTACCGCGCCATGCTCAAGCAATTCACCCGAGTGACCGCGTACTGGTATCACAATCAAGTGTACGCAAGGCGCACAGCACATTCTTACATCGCTGCCGGCCTGCCAACTCTGGAGCGACGCAAAGGGCTCCATAATGTGGCGTTGCTCAGCATCCAGTCAGCCTGCAGTGCCCAACGAGGGGCTGAACGCATGTTTCATGCTAGCACCGTAGAGGCTGCTCAAACAGCAAGAAAATGAGAGACTCAGAGAGGCAAAAAAAGGGAGTGCAAGACTCCGGCAAGTATGAGGAGGATGAGGGGAGGGGGGGGTGTGGCAGTGCGTACCTGCTGGCCCTTCGCCAGCTCCTTGATGCGGGAGTCCTTCGCCTCGCGGAGTCGTGACTCTGTCAGTCTTTCCAACTTCGCCAGCGCTTGCTGGCTCGCAAGCGTCTGCTGGGCCAATCTGCGAAGGGGGGTGTTTGCGGGTTTACTTGTAGCTGAGATTTGCAGTGTGTGGTGATGTGTGTGGTGGTTCGCAACAGCAGTTGCGCAAAACTTCCGGGGTTGGAACCATCGATATCAATTCCCAGCTTGTCGCTTCTGCGACACGTTCTCATCATGTTCACAACTTGTGAGCGAAGTTCAAATACACCGTGCTCACAAAGCGGGGTTTGCCGCCTTTGCTGTTCTTTTGACGAGGTGGTTCATGCGAACCCTTCGTGCCTCCCTGGCAACTTCGACCGATTGGGGATGGAGGAACCGAGCATCGGAAGAAGAAGAAGTAGTATGTGTCGTCTGCCGAAGCAGCCGGAGACAGAAGGCGCAGGGGGCAGGTCTTGCTTTACAATTCTCTTCTTCATGGAGACCCGCCCCCGGCGATCCAGACTGTCCAATCACTGTCGAGAAAGGTTTGTGCCCCAAAGTGATGAGGTGGTTGACCAGGCCCCCACGAAGCCTTATACACGACACGGCTACAACACGAGGATGCAGCCCTGCTTAGGTGTGCACTCAGCCATCACAGGGCCTCAGATCTCGCTACTTGACCTGACACAGCTGCCACCCAGAAGGCCGCAGCAGTAACCTTCGCAATGAAGGCACGCGCGGCTGAGTGTATGTAGGCGATCCATACGACAGCTGCATCAGACGCAGCTTGATCCGAGAGCTCGCTAGGGGAGGTGACGCTGCTCACCTGCCAGTCTCACAACTGACTGCTGCCCAACAGGGGATGGAGAAACCGAGCATCGGAAGAAGAAGAAGAAAAAGACCGCTCCTGGTCCAGGAACTTACGGTCAACCACAGCTTGTAAAGCTTGAGTCGGAGGCAGCATTAGCAGGCTTTCCTTGGTACCTGCGAGAATCGGAGAAGAAGCAAAACATCCGCTCCCCATGATGCAAACCGCGGTTGATCGAAGGTGCCATCCATCGCACTTGCTGGATGCCGTGGCTCCGGTAACAATCAAGACCGCGGCCGCAGCTGGAAGTTGTGCTACGGAGGCGCGCGGAGAGTAAACGCATCGACGCGCACGGAGGAGTTTCTGCTCTTCGGATCGTCTGACGAGAACAGCAAGAACAAAGGGAGAAAGTAAGAACACGTCTTTGGAACTGATACCACTAGCGCAAGGGGATGCTGAGTGACTGCCTGAACTCGGACAAGGGCGGACACGACACGTCGCGTTGATGGTTTTGTCCTTTAAAAGAGTGGTGTCTCTCGTCTCACCTAACACTTGTTGCGTTGGTGGTAGGCTTTTGTTGCCACCACGAGAGGCAGGCATCTATTGGCTACCTCAAGAGCCGTCATGGTTACAATCCCCAATTCACCAGATCGAAGCGTTGCAGGCATGCTGGGAAAACGAGCTTGGGGATGATCCCCTGCATCCATTCCCTCAGTGAAACTGTGGCGCGGGGAGGCATACTGTCTGTTCATGTACCCGCCGACCATTTTGTTCTGGGTAGTGTCGACGACCTTGATGGCCTGGTTGAAGAGGTTCCGCTGCATGGTCGGGAGGGCGCCGGTCGACGCGTACTTGGCGGCGAGGTTCCGCGACGACCCGCGCGAGTGCTGGATGGCGCCCTCGGTCTCCTGCATCGCCTTCGCGGCCGCCTGCGCCTTTGGATCCGCCCGCCGCACGAGTTTGCGGGGGGCAGCGCCGTTCATCGAAAGCTCGACGAAGCGGTCTGACGGGGTCGCCACCGGCCGCCGGACCTTGCCCGACACGAGGCCGGCCCGGTGCTGCGCCATCACGTCCTTCGCTGCTCGGATGCCGGAGGCAACGGCGCCGACGAGCAGGCCGTAGTGCTCGCTGTCCGTTGCGTCGCCGCAGAAGTACAGCGGGCCCTTGTCGCCACTCCCGACAGGGCGGGCGAGGGTCTGGAAGTGGACCGGCCGCGTCTCCGGCTTGAAGAAGGGCGCCGAGCCCAGGCTGAACGGGTTCGACCGCCACTTCGACACCTTCACGTCCGTCGGGTCCGGCACGTCCACCGCCTTGAACGCGAGCCTGTATTGTTTTTAGAGTGCAAGTTCGCTTAGGGATCCGGGGTTTCATAGTTTTTAGCGTTATTTGTGGATTAGAAGGTCAGTATTTTAAAGTCTCCGGTTGACCGTAGAGGCTTGAGTATGGCGGGGGGTTGAGAAAAGTGAGAGGGTGCAGCTCGTTTCGGGTGTTGTGTCACTCCGTTGTGAAACCTTGTGAAGTCCCCTAACGCGTTTAGGGGGTGCTTGGGATTGGGTAGGGTGTGGTCGTTCTGCTACGGCGTGAAAGGCTTTGTAGTCGTATTAGATCGAAGATCTTAGAAGATTAATACCTATTCCGACGAGAACTAACACTTTGTACAAAGGTTATTACCCGAGAAAAACACCGTAATTTACCCCTCGCTGAAGAAGTTCGTGGCCTATACACAAGACTCTCTGCATGACCTTTCTACGTTTGTTACGCACCATCAATCTTGCATCACGCAGCAGCAAGGACGAGAGCAGCGAGTAGAGCAGCGTGCCGAGCGAAGAAGAGAGTATTAGAGTTATAGTTCGCCTGAAAATCCGTAATTTTAGATACTCCGGATGACCTTCGTCGAATGGGTTCTTTAAAGCTAATACGTACTGGGTGGGTTTGTCGTGTAAGATCGCAGATCGTAGAAAATATAGCCGCCGATTACCTAACACTTGTGCAAAAGGTTAGTAACCCCTCCGCTATCCTGAAAAACATCGTAACTTAACCACTCGCCGACGATTGTGACAGACACACCAGAACCACTGACGAAGCGGCAGACGGAGCCACGAAGCCGCAGACGGAGCCACGAAGCGGCAGACGGAGCCAGTACACGCAGTAGGAGGAAGATGTAGTATACGTTTTTTGTCGGTTGTCTCCGGTTGACCATTTAGGGGGAGTCGGGTAGATTTTTTGTATGGACACTGCCTCTCATGCATGTTTGATGCTTTAATTTTAAATAGAAAAACACGGGGGAGATCTTAGCTTGATGTTTACACAGAACACTGCCTCTCATGCATGATTGATGCTAGCATCAAGTCTTCTTCCTAAGAAGATGTGGCAAGGAATGCAAAAAGGGTACAGCTCTCCCCAAAGTAGCGTATAAAACTTTGAGGGGCTTGCTCCCTGTCATTATCTCAAAAGGAGGTAAATGTGCTGTAGCACACGAAACACAGGTCAACCTGGGCCTAGTAGCGAAAGACAGGTCAACCTGGGCTTAGTAGCGAAACACGGTCAACCTGGGTTTAGTAGCGGGCGTTAGCGTTCAACACAAAAGACCCATTTTGTAGTTGCATTGTTTTCTCCCCCTCGACCTAAGCACAAAGCAGTCCCTCAAGTATTTTGACGAAAACACACCTCAAGTGGTGCATCGCCTCTTCGGTGAGCGAATCGATGCCGCCCTCCTCGGCCAGCTCCGCCGCGTTCCCGGACAGCGAAAGGATGACGTGGGGCGGGTCCATTTCGAACTGGCCTCGGGCTCCGACGCCGCGGAGGACGTTGTCCTTGCTCTTCTGCAGCACGAAGTCGCCGGTCTCGATGTACGCGCCGCCGACCTCCTGCTCCTTCCAGAACGCGCGCTCGAACTCGAGGACAAGCGTGTTGCGAAGGCCGTTTCCGATCCTGCTAATCGCGGTTCGCTTCGCCTCAGGCAGCTCGGGCGTGAATCGGATACCGCCTTCCTCCGGCTTTGCCTGGAGGACGCCGATAGGGACGGACACGACGCAGTGATCTGTTTTTTTTTCGGAGGGCAGGGTTTTTTCTAGGATTTCAAATTTGTTGTACCTCGTTTTCGTCGGCGCCGCACAGGGGCTCGTTCTGTACTCTCTCAGGTGGGTCTCGTCGTTGGTTGTCAACACGTGCTGCATTTCCTGCCTGTCTCGTCTTTTTCTCTTTCTTCCTTTCTCTTCTTTTTTCTGCCCCTTTTTTCGCACTTCTGGAGCGATTGCGTTGCGATGTGGGGTCGCAGCTTTTCTGGCGATGCTGCAATGAACAGAAAAAAAAAACCCCACTCCAGCCCACTCAGATTTTCGCCTGTCCAGGTAGTGGGGAAAATCCCCACTCCAGCCCACCCCAGAAAAAACCCTGGAGGGGGAAGGTTTGCTTGGATCGGGGCGGAGATCACCTCAGTTTAATGCTCGGATGAATCAATCGATGGGACGGACACGACGCAGTGGTCTGTTTTTTTTCGGAGGGGGAACGTTTGCTTGAATCGAGGCGGAGATCACCTCAGTTTAATGCTCGGATGAATCAATCGATGGGACGGACACGACGCAGTGGTCTGTTTTTTTTCGGAGGGGGAACGTTTGCTTGAATCGAGGCGGAGATCACTGCTCGGATGAATCAATCGATGGGACGGACACGACGCAGTGATCTGTTTTTTTCGGAGGGGGAACGTTTGCTTGAATCGAGGCGGAGATCACCTCAGTTTAATGCTCGGATGAATCAATCGATGGGACGGACACGACGCAGTGGTCTGTTTTCGGAGGGGGAAGTTTGCTTGAAACAAGGCGGGAACCACCTCAATTTCGTGCTCGGAATCAAATTGTCAACTCCGACGTAAGTCTGATCTGGTCCTGCAATTGGGTGTGCTACCTAAGCATTTTATTCTTGAAAGTATGCCAATACTGCAGGGAATAGTTGACTAGACCTCTTGAGTTTGTGCTAACCACGAATTGGGGAGTCGGGAGAACCTACCAAGCCAAAAGCAGGACCCCCGTTCGTGAGAAAAAGCGCAGAGCAAGTTTCCCACTGTACTTCCCGCTCGAGAAAACACATGGTTTCCCCGGACAGTGAGTGTTGGGGGGCTGGCCGGCCCCGGCTCTCCGGCCAGCTTCCACGCTTTTTCAGGTGCCATGCGATGCAATACGTTGCTCCGCGACTGTCGAAAAATCGATCCCATGCTTATCATTTACGGCGAACGATGCTATGGGAGCTGGTGTGTTGCTGTCACAGTCGGTGGTCGATCTGTGTACGCGTAACGTAAGACTCTGGGAGGGTCACCGTTGGCTCGCTTTCAACGAGCTCATTGTTGCTGGTTGATGCCAGTCGAGGGACTGCCAGCTGCGAAATCTCGAAGGAAGGGAAAGTGCCGCAGCCCACAGGAAACACAGGTAAATCTGGGTTTAGTGATGGGCGTAAGCGTTCAAGTTTCCCTGGGAGTACTCACAAGGTGAGGCAGCCCTTCTAGAGCATTTTTGCTAATCGGCTGCACAGACTTCAAGCAAGGGTGAACTCTCTAGGGAACCGGAATAAAAGGAGAATAATAAGGACACACCGAACGTGAGCTTTTCGCCGGTATGGATGGTCACCGTGACTTCGTTGTCGGTGTGCGCGACTTCTTTGACGATGTGCCCCTTGCGCACGTCGAGCCCTGTGGCCAAGTGCTTGCAGAGCGAGAGCCAGCTCACGGGGATGATGTTCACGTTGTTCACCTGGTGCTGCGTGGCGGCTTTGCCCAGCTTGTCTATCCGGGCGTGCGACTGCTGCTCCCAATCAGCGAGGACACGCGAGAACAGCGGGCCGAGCCTCTCGTCCTTCGTCGCCTCGATCCGGATGAAGTCGTCGCAGGTCGCGAGCGTCTCGTCGTCCTTGATGCCGTTCTCGATGTAGCGCTCGAGCTCCTTTTCGACCTTTTCCATCTGCTGCGCGGTCTCCTCCGCTTCGATGTCGACCGGATTTCCTAGCGTTATTTGTGGATTACAAGGTCGGTATTTTAAAGTCTCCGGTTGACCGTAGAGGCGTAGGGGGTTGAGAAAAGTGAGAGGATGCAGCTCGTTTCGGGTGATGTGTCACTCCGTTGTGAAACCTTGTGAAGTCCCCTAACGCGTTTGGGGTGTTTGGGATTGGGTAGGGTGTGGTCGTTCTGCTACGGCGTGAAAAGCCAGGAAGCTTCGATGTCGACCGGATTTCCTAGCGTTATTTGTGGATTACAAGGTCAGTATTTTAAAGTCTCCGGTTAACCGTAGAGGCGTAGGTATGGAGGGGGGTTGAGAAAAGTGAGAGGGTGCAGCTCGTTTCGGGTGATGTGTCACTCCGTTGTGAAACCTTGTGAAGTCCCCTAACGCGTTTGGGGGAGTTTGGGATTGGGTAGGGTGTGGTCGTTCTGCTACGGCGTGAAAAGCCAGGAAGCTTCGATGTTCCTACTCAGTGGTTGTTATAAACGGGGGGGAAATCTGAGTGGAATGTTTAGGCAGAGCGCTGCCTCTCATGCATGGTTGATGCTAGCATCAAGTCTTCTTCGAGGAAGATGTTGTCTAGAAAAGGGATGCAAATACTCGACGTAGCTGCTTGGACTCCGAATGGAAGGGAGGAAATATAGAGGTAGAAGGGCAAATAGCACAAACACAATCTGATTTGTTCTTCGCTTGCACCCACCGTGTGTTGTTTTTCAACTCAGCACCTTTTTCCCTGTTGTGTTTGTATGTCTTGTCAGGGGTAGACCCGCATGACCTCACGTTCGTTGAACTCGTGGTTCGGTAGTTACAGCACTTGGGATCCCTTCGGTTCTTTGTCTGGCAGCTTTTGTCGAATATTTCGTTCCAAGCTGGCGGTCACGTAAAAAGAAGTGCGCAGTTTTGTTTTATTCTTTTACTTGTTAGTTGTCAACAACTTCTTTTGTATTGAGGTGTCATTCAGATGTAAACCTAAAGCCGCCCACGTCAAATTTTGTTGAGCATTGAGTTCTTTTAAGTACATGAACCACATGGATTAGCATGCATTGGTTAAGCAGCGGCTGCCAAAACTTGCCGTGACACCTAGGATCAAAGTAAAGGAGGAAAGGAGAAAATGCTTCTAAAGAAGAAAAGCAGGTACCCTCGGGGTCGAAGTAGTACAAGTCGATGAACGACTTCGTCTCATCGGGGTTGTGCCACCACTCGTCGCCGACGCCGATCTGCTTCAGGAGCGTGTGCAGCACGGCGGCCGGGTGGTCGACCGGATCCCTGACGAGGCCCTGCGCCATTTTTTCCTGCTGCGACACCTGCGACGCGGTTTCCGGATCCGCTTCTTTTGCTCGGTGCCGGTCCTTCGCCACGGAGTCGAGGTGGTCCAGCGGGTTGGTGATGGGGACGAGTTCGGTGTCGTGTGAGACCGCTGATCGGTTGTCTTCGAAATCGTCGGCGTTCGCGTCGTCGTGGTCCTGCAGCATGTCCGGGACGTCGTATCGGTTCGGCGGGCCGACGGGCACCTCGTGCCCGCTGCGCAGCCGCACCGTCTTGCAGCGGCCGCCGACCTCGTCCTCGCCCTCCAGGACGACCACCTTGAACCCGGCCCGCCGCAGCTGCTGCCCGGCGATCAGCCCCGAAATCCCGGCACCGATGACGCACGCGCTGCGCCCGTTTTCGATGACGGGGTACCTGCGGGGACGGTTGAGTGTTTTGGGCAGAATATTGCCTAGGGGGAGAGAACCTTCATTTGGTGACTGGGCAGAATCTTGCCCCATGTATAGGGGGAAGGTCTTCGTTTGGTGTTAGTTTGGTGCGTGGGCAGAATCCTGTCTTTCATGTATAGGGGATGGAAATCTTAGTTAAGTGCTTGGGCAGAATCCTGCCAGGGAGACCTTGTGCCCCCTCCGCAGCCGCACCGTCTTGCAGCGGCCGCCGACCTCGTCCTCGCCCTCCAGGACGACCACCTTGAACCCGGCCCGCCGCAGCTGCTGCCCGGCGATCAGCCCCGAAATCCCGGCACCGATGACGCACACGCTGCGCCCGTTTTCGATGACGGGGTACCTGCGGGGACAGGAAGGAGTATTTGGTTTAGTGTTTTGGGCAGAATCGGGGGGGAAATATCTGAGCAGAATCTTGCCCCATATATAGGGGGAAGGTCTTAGTTTGGAGTGTGGGCAGAATCCTGCCCACAAGAAGGTCTAGTTTGGTTTGTGGGCAGAATCCTGTCTTTCATGTATAGGGGATGGAAATCTTAGTTAAGTGCTTGGGCAGAATCCTGCCAGGGAGACCTAGGCAAGATTCTGCCCAAACACTCGACTCAGATTTTCCCCCGATTCTGCCCAAGACACTAAACCAAATACTCCTTCCTGTCCCCGCAGGTACCCCGTCATCGAAAACGGGCGCAGCGTGTGCGTCATCGGCGCCGGGATTTCGGGGCTGATCGCCGGGCAGCATCTGCGGCGGGCCGGATTCAAGGTGGTCGTCCTGGAGGGCGAGGACGAGGTCGGCGGCCGCTGCAAGACGGTGCGGCTGCGGAGGGGGCAACAGGGGGACAGTACCTTCATTTAGTGACTGGGCAGAATCCTGCCCCCATATATAGGGGGAAGGTCTTAGTTAGCTAAACTAGCCAACGTTTCCTTCATGCTTTAACAAGTGTGCTCCCTCAGGAGGCGGATACTGGTTGTGAATAGGAAAAACAGTCTAACACGACAAGAAGGTCCTCGGACTGTTTTGCTGTCGGGAGAGGAAAGAAGAAGTGTGAAAACGGGGTTTTGCCTGGAGGCTTTTCGTGTTATTCTGCAAATGCTTTGAGCTATCTTTGTGTCTGTGCTTTCAGTCGTCTTCATAACCATGGTTAAGTGCGCAAAAGGTTTCAGCCGAAGCTGGTAAAGCTTCGGCGCCGCCCACGTTATGCTTGTTTTAGCATTGAGTTCTTTTCAGTACATGAACCACATGGATTAGCATGCACATGTTTAGCAGCGGCTGCCAAACATCCCGTGACACCGCGCAAAGTGTAAAACGCTCTTTTGTTTTCTTTTCGATTGCTTTTGATGGGGCTTGCAGGCTGATATGCATTCGTTTGTGCGCACTTTCTTCAAACCTGTTTTGTTCATCGAACGGGAGTGAGGATAGTACGCTGCCATCGATCTGTTTTTGTTCTTGACAAATTGCATTTGTTAGACACAAAAGAAGGTGAGGGAGAACAATACTTCTGCTTGAGGGTTCCGTAGTTGATGAAGCCGTTCTCTTCGAGGTACGAGAAGGCGGAGTGTGCGGCTTGGAGCTGCGAGTTGTCGGCCTTGTTGCGGAGCTGGCTGAGGTAGAGCCGGGTCCTCGGGTGCGTCTCCCACAGCTTGATGGCCATGTTGCGCGTGTACAGGTGGGACCTCACCTCGACGTCGGTCCGGCACGAGCGGAAGACTTTCTGCTCGTCCGGGGTGAAGAACTTCCCCGGCAAACCGTTGCGCAGGGCAGCCATCACCTGCTCACGAGCCGGGACGACGAGCAGGCCGGGCTCGTCGAGGTCGGCCGTCTCCGGGTCCAGGCTGGACTCCCGCGGCTTCTTGGGCGTGTCAGCGGCTTTCCGGGGGGTCTTGGGTGCTTCTTCCTTTTTTTGCCGCTTCTTCGGCAGGCGCACGACGGGTTCGTCGTCGGACGTGACGTGCGCATCGTCTTCGTCCGCGTCTTCCGTTCCCGCGTCTGGTTCGCTGGATGGCGTGCGGCGGCGCTTCCGCTTCTCCTTCTCGGGCTTCTTGTCCTTTTTGTCCTTCTTTTTCGCGGCCTTCTTCTCTTTCTTGTCCTTTTTGCCCTTCTTCTCCTTCTTCTGCTTCTTCTCCTTGGCGGGGCGCAGATCGAAGACTTCCTCGTCGTCGTTTTCGTCGGCTTGCTCCTCCGTCTTCACCTGAGTTTCAGCAACAACACCTTCAGCGCCTCCATCCTTGTCCGCGGACTGTTGCGTGGCGGCTCCGTCAGGGCCTGCGAAGTCGAAGTCCGGCTCTTCGGCCGCGAAGTCCTCGTCCGCCATTCTCGGGCTCCCGCCTCCCCCCCTTCCTCTCTCTCTTCTTCGCCCAGGTCGACGTCCCTCGGCTCCGCTTCTTTTCTTTGTGCCTGGCGAGGGGGGCTCAGAAGTTTTTAGAGTTTTTTTTAAAGTTCGCTTGATATTCCGGAACTTCAGGGTCTCCGTGTGACCGTTGTTAAATGGGTTCTCTTATAGCGGCTTGCTCATCCGTCTTCACTTGAGTTTCAGCAACAACACCTTCAGCGCCTCCATCCTTGTCCGCAGACTGTTGCGTGGCGGCTCCGTCAGGGCCTGCGAAGTCGAAGACCGGCTCTTCGGCCGCGAAGTCCTCGTCCGCCATCCTATGTGTCTTGCCATTTCCATGGTCTTGCGACCGACACCGAGTTCACGTTCGCGTTTTAACATAAACTATGGAACTTTCCTACTTAAGCACAAACTTATGCAGAAGTCCACTTCTGTCAAAATTCACGTTCACCCCCACCCGTCAGTCCCTTGGTCGACGCAAAAGCAAGGCCAGCTTACTAACTCTCGAAGAACGTTAAGGACAGATGGAACAACATCTTGTGCGTTTGGATATTGGAGGCTAGTGAGAAACGAGGACGTGCGTTGCGGGCCGAGAAAGAAACGTGGAAACGGGGGTTTGCCTGGGGTGGGCTTTGCGTGCTATTCTGAAAGAAAGACAGTCGGCCAAGGGGACTAGCTTTTTCCGGGCTCAATAAATGAAGAAAAAGGGGAAAGTCCGTCGAAAGTCGCTTCCTCGGCCTCTTTTCGAGCTCTAAATGGGGGTGAGCGCTCGACTACCCCTTTCACGTTTTTTTGGTAGAGATCCTAGCCGGATCAGGCAGAGGGGGAGGAAAGGTAACCCCGGTATCTCCACTCGCGCAGATGCATTGCATTGTTCAACAATATTCCAAGATCAAAGGAGGTAAATGTGCTGTAGCCCACACGAAACACAGGTACATCTGGGTTTAGTTAGAGTTTTTTAGTTAGTGGCGGGCGTAAGCGTTCAACACTGTGTCCCCCACACTGGAATCTGCAGTGCACGAATTTGTTTGCGAATATGGGACAAGAACAAGAAGACTGTCCAAAGGGGTCCGCGTGGATAGGGAATACACTTCTGGGCGGAGTTTCCTGCGTGAGCACTCTGGGTTTGTTTAACTTTCTCATGCGCGAGCCGTTCAGTACAAGAGCACTACTAGAAAAGACTAGAGAAGAGCGAAGCCGACCGAAAACTTGTGCAACAGTGTGCTAGTTTCTCTTTGTTAAAAAAGCGCATTCAGTTTCTTTAGCTTCTGCGAATGTGTGCGCGCACGTCGAGTCCTTCAGCGCGATGCCCCCCCGAGTCACGGGATACAAGTTGGAAGGCGCGTCAAACTTCGTCGCCTACTCATCGCGGTCCTGTTTGACGACCTCGCCTGTCTCGCGTACCACCCCTTCGTCTGTGTCCACTTCAGGTTGACTCTCCTTGGACTGCTGTGTTTGCATACGTTTACGTCGAGTTTTCAATCTGTTCCCGTAAGTACGTCACACATACACCTACCCGTCCTGAAGGTGACCTGAGCTCGATAACTTTTAGCGTCTACATCACCTACTCTCAACGCGGATCGCTGGAGCTTGGCACCGTTTGAGACGCGTGCTTTTCGTACCACGATTTCTTCAGTGCCTGGTTGATCCTCCCTGGACTGCTGCACATATGGGTACGTCTCAAAAATACCTTAGAAATTGTGCCATTTTCATTTTGCGAAACGCCTGGTCGCAAATTAAAAAATGGGCACAATTTCTAAGGTATTTTTGCGACGTACTCATATGTGTACTTCGAGTCAGTAGCGCCCACTCTCTCCCGGGGTTCAGGTTGCAAGGCGCCATCACGTATCGTAGCCGACTCATCGCGGATAGATGGGACGCTCGGCACCGCTTGACGACGTCGCCTTTCGTGCTACTCTGCTTCCTGCTTTCACTTTCGGGTGAACCTCCCTTGAACTGCTGCAGATGTGCGGCCACTGGCTGGGGCGGAGAGCTGAACCTGAACCGAACTGTGGACCAGCCTCAGTTTAAGCCACCGTAGCTGGTAGGCACGTCGTACGCCAGAGGATCACGGCGCTTCTGTAAACGGGTAGTTGGGCGTGTGGTTGCGTTTCGAAAAGGTTTGACCGCGGATAGCAAGACACGGCGCCTCCACCGGCGGAGTCCAGCCTCAGAAGCAGCTGGAGTTAAGATAAGCGGGTGCCACACCCGCTTTTCGGGTCTGCATTTACCCGCGTTGGTTGTGCCTCGGGCACATCCTCTTTAACTCCGGCTTACTTGGATCACCGTGTAGCACAACTTCATTGGTTTTGGGTTGCTTCCTTCCTTCGCTAGTTTAAGAAACGGGAGGGGGGGGAATCTTAGTCTAGTGTTCAGGCAGAATCTTATCTCTGTATGTCTGATGCTAGCAAGTCTTCTTCGTGGGAATGCAGTGTTTTGTTTTAATTTCTTCTTCTACGTTGTCACGACCTCCTTCTTTTCCGTGGTAACTTTGGACTTCGTTGGGTAGTTCGTTTTCCTCTATACGCCCACGTCGATGATCGTTGAGCGTTGAGCTATTTTGAGTACACGAGCCACTCGTTAAGCTGCCAACTACTAATTTTTAGTACCAACAAAGCATTGTTTCAACGCAAAAAAGGGGGAGGTTTGCAAGAACGTGCTTGGATAGGATATGTGCTCAACACCGCACGGGTCCCGTCTGCGCCGTGTTTCGGTCCTTCAAGCCACGGACACATAAGGCGGACCGTCATCAGCGCGGAACCTGAGTGTCTGCAGACAGGACTGTGAGTCTGGTTTGCCAGGCGGCTGTTCGTAGCTCGTCACAGCCAGGACCACCC
Source organism: Diplonema papillatum (assembly GCA_030068145.1). Classification (NCBI taxonomy): domain Eukaryota; phylum Euglenozoa; class Diplonemea; order Diplonemida; family Diplonemidae; genus Diplonema; species Diplonema papillatum. The sequence goes on from JAPJBO010000024.1 coordinate 155,149, forward strand.
GTGCTACCAACGATGCATTGTTTCAACACAAAAAAGAATAGGCGTGTGTTTGTTTGTACGTGCCGGGGGGGAGGATTAGCCTGCTAGTGGATGATAGTGAAAGAATATGCTCGTTAGGCTAATTTTCACCCAAACACGCTGCCAGCGTCCTCTTTCGTGTTTACAATTAATTGTTATTACGAAAAAAAGGTACACCGATTGAGTAAGACATACATCAGCTGCTGCCAGGACAAGTAAAGCGGCAGCCACCAACAATGCATTGGTACAACGAAAAAGGGGGAGAAGGGGGAGGGGGATTGCAAGAACGTGCTTGGAATGGGTATGTGCTCAACACCGCACTGGTCCCGTCTGCGCCGTGTTTCGGTCCTTTAAGCCACGGACACATAAGGCGGACCATCATCAGCGTGGAACCTGAGTGTCTGCAGACAGGACTGCGGTGTGAGTCTGGTTTGTCAGGCGGCTGTTCGTAGCTCGTCACAGCCAGGACCACCCGTGCTACTAGAGCACAGGCGAATCCGTCACGGGGAGAAGGCCCCTACAACCGTGTCTGAGCAATCAGTTAAAAAACTCAGGGCACTCGCCCTGATTGTGACTGCGACTCGCTAGGCAGCACTGACTTGTCTTCTTTTTACGGTGGCAATCTGCGAAGTAAACTCCACAGAGCACAGTGGACATGGGGTTGCCGTGTGCAGCACCAATGGTTGAAGTACCAAAAGGAAAAGAGTGCGAGGAAGTAATCCTGCGTGCTGAGGGCAGCAAGGAGGGGGGGGGCAGACCTTCCAGAACAGAAAGCCGCCTATCAACGCGACGCCGACGAGGACGCCGATGACGATGCCGGCAACCGCCCCTTTGGACAGCTTGTTGCCCCGCTCCGCGGGGTCTACGGCGCTGTGGCAGACGGAGTGCGTTTCGACGTTGTCGAGGAACGGCGTCACGACGCATCCCCAGTAGTTGCCCAGCAGCATCACGTTCGTGCCGTTCGCCCGCGCGATGCCGTCGTGGGGTATCACGAAGTTGCAGATGAACTGCCGGCACGACGCGAGCGTCACGTCGTTGACGAGCTCGTCCGGGCAGTAGTTCCACAGGTCATGGCAAATTGGGTCGTCTTCCGCAGGCGGAAGCTCCACGGGCACCACGGGTTCGGCAGGCACCTGTTCACCCGGAGCCGCGCCCGGCGTTTTAACAGGCGGCGGGGCGCACAAAATGGACGTCGTGTTGCTGTCCCCCACGGGCTGCACGCCGCAAAAAGACTCGTTCTTGACCACAACGCTCTGGGGGTCGGTGCCACGGACGGCCATGTCCTCGTCGATGAGGTGGTAACAGATGTATTCGACGCACTCCGGAAGCTCTTCGAGGTCGACAGGGTACCCTTCGTCGCACGTGTCGCCGTCGTACGCGGTGAGGGCCAGACAGGTGGCGGGCGCCGCTTCGCAGACTATGCTGTCGCGCTGCACGCCGTCGTACGGCACCACGACGCAGCCGTAATACGTGCCCTTGAGCTCTTCGGAGGCGTTGGCGCCCTGGGCAATCTGCCAGCCGCTCAGCAGCGTGTTGCAGATGCTCGTGCTGCACTCCACCAGCGTGTCGTGCGTAGCTGGAAGCACAGCTGCCGGGCATGCCACCGCAGTTGCAGCTTGGAGCACCGGCCGTCCTGAGTATGGGTGTGTGGAGTTCAACGACAAGTAACACCTGACGCGGAGTTTATATAGCCCAGGTTTTTAGGTCGCAGACTATGCTGTCGCGCTGCACGCCGTCGTAAGGCACCACGACGCAGCCGTAATACGTGCCCTTGAGCTCTTCAGAGGCGTTGGCACCCGGGGCAATCTGCCAGCCGCTCAGCAACGTGTTGCAGATTCTCGTGCTGCACTCCGCCAGAGTGTCGTACGCAGCTGGAAGCACAGCTGCCGGGCATGCCACCGTCGGTGACGTCAGTTGCACCGGCCGTCCTGAGTGTGGGTGTGTGGAATTCAATGACAAGTAACACCTGACGCGGAGTATATATAGCCCAGGTTTTTAGCTTCGCAGACTATGCTGTCGCGCTGCACGCCGTCGTAAGGCACGGCGCCCTGGGCAATCTGCCAGCCGCTCAGCAACGTGTTGCAGATGCTCGTGCTGCACTCCGCCAGAGTGTCATGCGTAGCTGGAAGCACAGATGCCGGGCATGCCACCGTCGGTGGCGTCAGTTGCAGCTTGGAGCACCGGCCGTCCTGAGTGTGGGCGTGTGGAATTCAATGATGGGCACCACCTTACACGCGGAGTATAGCCCGGGTTTCCAGCCACTTGGCAGAACACTTCGGAACTGCGCAGAACTCTGCCATACTGGGGGGGGTCGAAGACAGGAGGTACCTTGAATCGAAGAGGTACCTTGACTGCAAGAGGCATTGTGGAAATCTGGAAAAAAGTTGGATTCTTTTTTTGGTCCGCATAACAGACCTGACGGGTTTCTGATCGCGATGAAGAGAACCGTGAAAAATAGACCCGGGGACCGAAAGTTATTTGCATGGTTCGTGGGTCTTTACCAGATGCGGGGCACCGGGCATGGAAACCACAGGTTTTCATCGGGAAGGAGGTTCGTGACATTTCTTTGCTGGCCCATGTTGCAGACCTTTTTCGGCGAATTTGTGCTCACGTTCAGCTCCGATGAAGAGAACCGCGAAAAATAGACCCGGGGACCGAAAGTTATTTGCATGGTTCGTGGGTCTTTACCAGATGCGGGGCACCGGGCATGGAAACCACAGGTTTTCATCGGGAAGGAGGTTCGTGACATTTCTTTGCTGGCCCATGTTGCAGACCTTTTTCGGCGAATTTGTGCTCACGTTCAGCTCCGATGAAGAGAACCGCGAAAAATAGACCCGGGGACCGAAAGTTATTTGCATGGTTCGTGGGTCTTTACCAGATGCGGGGCACCGGGCATGGAAACCACAGGTTTTCATCGGGAAGGAGGTTCGTGACATTTCTTTGCTGGCCCATGTTGCAGACCTTTTTCGGCGAATTTGTGCTCACGTTCAGCTCCGATGAAGAGAACCGCGAAAAATAGACCCGGGGACCGAAAGTTATTTGCATGGTTCGTGGGTCTTTACCAGATGCGGGGCACCGGGCATGGAAACCACAGGTTTTCATCGGGAAGGAGGTTCGTGACATTTCTTTGCTGGCCCATGTTGCAGACCTTTTTCGGCGAATTTGTGCTCACGTTCAGCTCCGATGAAGAGAACCGCGAAAAATAGACCCGGGGACCGAAAGTTATTTGCATGGTTCGTGGGTCTTTACCAGATGCGGGGCACCGGGCATGGAAACCACAGGTTTTCATCGGGAAGGAGGTTCGTGACATTTCTTTGCTGGCCCATGTTGCAGACCTTTTTCGGCGAATTTGTGCTCACGTTCAGCTCCGATGAAGAGAACCGCGAAAAATAGACCCGGGGACCGAAAGTTATTTGCATGGTTCGTGGGTCTTTACCAGATGCGGGGCACCGGGCATGGAAACCACAGGTTTTCATCGGGAAGGAGGTTCGTGACATTTCTTTGCTGGCCCATGTTGCAGACCTTTTTCGGCGAATTTGTGCTCACGTTCAGCTCCGATGAAGAGAACCGCGAAAAATAGACCCGGGGACCGAAAGTTATTTGCATGGTTCGTGGGTCTTTACCAGATGCGGGGCACCGGGCATGGAAACCACAGGTTTTCATCGGGAAGGAGGTTCGTGACATTTCTTTGCTGGCCCATGTTGCAGACCTTTTTCGGCGAATTTGTGCTCACGTTCAGCTCCGATGAAGAGAACCGCGAAAAATAGACCCGGGGACCGAAAGTTATTTGCATGGTTCGTGGGTCTTTACCAGATGCGGGGCACCGGGCATGGAAACCACAGGTTTTCATCGGGAAGGAGGTTCGTGACATTTCTTTGCTGGCCCATGTTGCAGACCTTTTTCGGCGAATTTGTGCTCACGTTCAGCTCCGATGAAGAGAACCGCGAAAAATAGACCCGGGGACCGAAAGTTATTTGCATGGTTCGTGGGTCTTTACCAGATGCGGGGCACCGGGCATGGAAACCACAGGTTTTCATCGGGAAGGAGGTTCGTGACATTTCTTTGCTGGCCCATGTTGCAGACCTTTTTCGGCGAATTTGTGCTCACGTTCAGCTCCGATGAAGAGAACCGCGAAAAATAGACCCGGGGACCGAAAGTTATTTGCATGGTTCGTGGGTCTTTACCAGATGCGGGGCACCGGGCATGGAAACCACAGGTTTTCATCGGGAAGGAGGTTCGTGACATTTCTTTGCTGGCCCATGTTGCAGACCTTTTTCGGCGAATTTGTGCTCACGTTCAGCTCCGATGAAGAGAACCGCGAAAAATAGACCCGGGGACCGAAAGTTATTTGCATGGTTCGTGGGTCTTTACCAGATGCGGGGCACCGGGCATGGAAACCACAGGTTTTCATCGGGAAGGAGGTTCGTGACATTTCTTTGCTGGCCCATGTTGCAGACCTTTTTCGGCGAATTTGTGCTCACGTTCAGCTCCGATGAAGAGAACCGCGAAAAATAGACCCGGGGACCGAAAGTTATTTGCATGGTTCGTGGGTCTTTACCAGATGCGGGGCACCGGGCATGGAAACCACAGGTTTTCATCGGGAAGGAGGTTCGTGACATTTCTTTGCTGGCCCATGTTGCAGACCTTTTTCGGCGAATTTGTGCTCACGTTCAGCTCCGATGAAGAGAACCGCGAAAAATAGACCCGGGGACCGAAAGTTATTTGCATGGTTCGTGGGTCTTTACCAGATGCGGGGCACCGGGCATGGAAACCACAGGTTTTCATCGGGAAGGAGGTTCGTGACATTTCTTTGCTGGCCCATGTTGCAGACCTTTTTCGGCGAATTTGTGCTCACGTTCAGCTCCGATGAAGAGAACCGCGAAAAATAGACCCGGGGACCGAAAGTTATTTGCATGGTTCGTGGGTCTTTACCAGATGCGGGGCACCGGGCATGGAAACCACAGGTTTTCATCGGGAAGGAGGTTCGTGACATTTCTTTGCTGGCCCATGTTGCAGACCTTTTTCGGCGAATTTGTGCTCACGTTCAGCTCCGATGAAGAGAACCGCGAAAAATAGACCCGGGGACCGAAAGTTATTTGCATGGTTCGTGGGTCTTTACCAGATGCGGGGCACCGGGCATGGAAACCACAGGTTTTCATCGGGAAGGAGGTTCGTGACATTTCTTTGCTGGCCCATGTTGCAGACCTTTTTCGGCGAATTTGTGCTCACGTTCAGCTCCGATGAAGAGAACCGCGAAAAATAGACCCGGGGACCGAAAGTTATTTGCATGGTTCGTGGGTCTTTACCAGATGCGGGGCACCGGGCATGGAAACCACAGGTTTTCATCGGGAAGGAGGTTCGTGACATTTCTTTGCTGGCCCATGTTGCAGACCTTTTTCGGCGAATTTGTGCTCACGTTCAGCTCCGATGAAGAGAACCGCGAAAAATAGACCCGGGGACCGAAAGTTATTTGCATGGTTCGTGGGTCTTTACCAGATGCGGGGCACCGGGCATGGAAACCACAGGTTTTCATCGGGAAGGAGGTTCGTGACATTTCTTTGCTGGCCCATGTTGCAGACCTTTTTCGGCGAATTTGTGCTCACGTTCAGCTCCGATGAAGAGAACCGCGAAAAATAGACCCGGGGACCGAAAGTTATTTGCATGGTTCGTGGGTCTTTACCAGATGCGGGGCACCGGGCATGGAAACCACAGGTTTTCATCGGGAAGGAGGTTCGTGACATTTCTTTGCTGGCCCATGTTGCAGACCTTTTTCGGCGAATTTGTGCTCACGTTCAGCTCCGATGAAGAGAACCGCGAAAAATAGACCCGGGGACCGAAAGTTATTTGCATGGTTCGTGGGTCTTTACCAGATGCGGGGCACCGGGCATGGAAACCACAGGTTTTCATCGGGAAGGAGGTTCGTGACATTTCTTTGCTGGCCCATGTTGCAGACCTTTTTCGGCGAATTTGTGCTCACGTTCAGCTCCGATGAAGAGAACCGCGAAAAATAGACCCGGGGACCGAAAGTTATTTGCATGGTTCGTGGGTCTTTACCAGATGCGGGGCACCGGGCATGGAAACCACAGGTTTTCATCGGGAAGGAGGTTCGTGACATTTCTTTGCTGGCCCATGTTGCAGACCTTTTTCGGCGAATTTGTGCTCACGTTCAGCTCCGATGAAGAGAACCGCGAAAAATAGACCCGGGGACCGAAAGTTATTTGCATGGTTCGTGGGTCTTTACCAGATGCGGGGCACCGGGCATGGAAACCACAGGTTTTCATCGGGAAGGAGGTTCGTGACATTTCTTTGCTGGCCCATGTTGCAGACCTTTTTCGGCGAATTTGTGCTCACGTTCAGCTCCGATGAAGAGAACCGCGAAAAATAGACCCGGGGACCGAAAGTTATTTGCATGGTTCGTGGGTCTTTACCAGATGCGGGGCACCGGGCATGGAAACCACAGGTTTTCATCGGGAAGGAGGTTCGTGACATTTCTTTGCTGGCCCATGTTGCAGACCTTTTTCGGCGAATTTGTGCTCACGTTCAGCTCCGATGAAGAGAACCGTGGAGAATAGACCCCATCCCATAGCCCCCCCAAACCCACCCAGTACGTATAGGCTTTAAAAGAATCCATTCGACGAAGGTCACCCGGAGACTCTAAAATCCCGGATTCTCAAGCGAACTATTATGTTACTTTGTTTGTACGTGCCGGGGGAGGATTAGCCTGTTTGTGAGTGATAGTGAGTGAATATGATCGGTAGGCTAAACTTCTCCCAAACACGCTGCCAGCGTTCTCTTTCGTGTTTACAATTAATTGTTATTACGAAAAAAAGGTACACCGATTGAGTAAGACATACATCAGCTGCTGCCAGAACAAGTAAAGCGGCAGCCACCGCAACAGAGCGCTTCATGTTCCCCTATCCAACCACCTTCCCACCTCCCTTTTGCCTCGTTTCCGTTGCTTTCTGGCTGCACGCGGCGTTGTGGGTAGACGAACCCAAGTCGGGGATGGCAAGAACGTGTTTGGAATGGTATATAACGTACTCACACCCGCACTGGTCCTCCATCTGCACCATGTTGCGGCCCTTTAAGCCACGGACACACGAGGCGGACCATCATCAGCGCGGAACCTGACAAGATAGCACTGTGAGTCTGGTCGGGTGTCTTTGCCAGGCGGCTGTTCGTAGCTAGGACCACCCATGCTACCAGAGCACAGGAAACGTCGTCACGGGGAGAAGGCCGGAGAATCGTCTCGCCACGCCTGGGCTGGCGTTCGACGGATATCCGCTGCAGCTGCGCTGAGGCAGCGAAGAGTAATAGCCTCGACGCGTATTTAGTACATTAGAAGCAATGCATGATATCCAAACCGTGTCAATGAACACAATTGGTGGACGAGTCTGGTGCCAGCACCCGCGGTAATTCCAGCACCAGTAGCATATATTGATGCTGCTGCTGATAAAAAGCTTGTAATTCAGGTTGCAAGGTGCATCAGCGTCCCGCGGGTATTCAGAAAGCTGGGATAAACCCCTCGCATCAGTCGCATGAGGAAGCTTGCCGCCGCAATGTACGTTGTGTCTACAACCACCATTACCACCGTTCGTAGAGCACAGGCCTCGATATGTAGTTCGTTCTTGTTCTAATGGTTTCCCGCCCCACGCACATCCCATTAATTTCGCGTGCCATGGCGGAGAAGAAGAGGAAGACGATCCGCAAAAGACATTCGTTTGCTCATTTTTACGCGCAATGACGAAACACGCTGCAATTCTTCAACAAGCGCGGGCTACGTGTGAAAGAGCAGAAAAAAGAGGACACGGAATAGAGCTCGAGGAGTGTCACGAGGGCCTGCTAAGGGCGAAGGTGACCGTGGCCACCCAATGAATGAACACTGACCGGACGGTAGCATTCCGTCTCGCGGCACTCAAATACGTCCGGTGTCGACGTACCAGGAGGGACTTTTCGTAGTCGAACACAATCACAATGTCTGTCCATCTAACCTGCTTCTTGGAGAAAGCAATGGCCAAGATGAACACCGCCACTCGAAGAGTGAGAACGACTAAGTAGTTACTGCCCAGACAACTGCGAAAACCTCGAGAAGGTTGACGTAGGATATGTTAGGCACTCAAACTAACGCAGGCAGGCATGGGCCGAGCTTCCCCGATGCGTCGAGTTGTCGGTCGCCTTCCTTTTTTGGATCAGAGCTGTGCTGTGCACCAAGCGTGGTTGTAAGGTGGGAAGGGTAGGAATGTAACACACGTGCTTTTTCGAAACGGTCTGTGTCCAGAACCCGTGTTTTTCGGTCTCTTGCGCGAGTTGCACGACGGGCACATTGAGCGGGCCCTCCTGCAAGCGTAAACTCCGAGTGTCTGCAGACAGGACAGCGACGTTGGCAGCTGTTTGTAGCTCGTTATAACCAGGAACCATAGGTCCCCCCACAACTGTGTCGGAGCAATCAAGTCGTGCTTACAGGAGGAGTCTGTTGTACGCAATCGCAAGAACGCGCCAAAGTATGGGCGCGTCGCCATGAAAAGGCTCGCCGCAGTAGATTTCAGTGTGTTCGTACCAGTATCAGGGCGCGTTTCGTTTCGCGTGTAACCACTGTGCGAACGAACTCAAAAAAAAGGGCTTAAAACCAACAAGACTGCGCCAAAGTTCGCGTCCTCTTCCGACAAGAGACAAGTTGCGATGCGTGTGTTCTAGCAACCTTTTTTCTTTCGTTTCACGGGCCAAGCAGAATATTGTGCCTTCAATCAAACAGGGGGTCTGGGAGTTCCCAAGCAAAAAGCCGAGATAGCCGCCCCAGCCTGTGACTGCGACTACAAACGTGGTTGGAAGGTGGGTGGCAGGGAAGGGTGCACGCAACGTTTCAGTATCGACGCCGTGGGTGGACTGTCGAAAAAAGAAAGAAGAAAATGGATGCGATGATGAGGCAAGCTGCTTCCCCTCTCCCTCCCGGCTTGCTACACAGTGTGGAGTCCAGCCTCAGAATCTTGAGCCCAGTTGGTGTTGGGTAGCGGGCGTCGATAACATGTGACATAACATCGATTATCGATCACATGGCCCTTCCATGTCATGGGCTTCATAACAAGTGGGTCATGGAATCTCTGAGCAGAGACTCCTAATCCGAGAACGCTCTGTTTCTGCCGAAGATCCAGTCCTCTGCACGGTTGGAGTCCAGCCTCAGAAGCCTGGAAGTAAGTTGATTGGGTGTCACGCTCCAGCGTCTGAGGCTGGAATTCACCGTGTGGTAAAAGGGAAAGGCGGGCAAGAAGTTTCCTACGCCTTCCGTGACGCAGCCGAGGCTGGCGCTGGTCACAAGCTTCGCGTACATATTGAGCGTCCCGCATGTCGCCCTGAGGGGCGGCACCGACCATGCGCCCAGCGGGCGTCGAGCTCTTCTTTGAAGACGATGACGGGAAAGCTGATGCGGGTGTCACACCCGTCAAAATTTTGAGTCCGAATTTGGGTCCAGATTTAGGGTCCAAAAATTTGGGTCCAATTTTTGAGTCCAAATTTTGGGTCAGATGTTCTCGGCTTTTCGGTGTGCATTTCCACTACACCCGCTTTTCGGTGTGATTCGGGATCATCCCAACTCCAGCGTCTGAGGCTGGACTACACCGTCTGGACTCGGAAGTTGGGTGGTAAACTGGAAAGGCGGGCAAGAGGTTTCCTACGCGTCCGTGACGCAGCCGAGGCTGGCGCTGGTCACAAGCTTCGCGTACTTTTTGAGCGTCCCGCACGTCGCTTTGAGGGGCGGCGCCGACCATTGCGCCCGGCGGGCGTCGAGCTCTTCCTTGGAGACGTGGACGTTGATTTCGTGCGTCTCCGCCGAGATGCTGACGCGGTCCCCGTTTTTGATCAGCGCAATGGGCCCCCCGACGTAAGCCTCCGGCGAGATGTGGCCGATGATGAAGCCGTGAGAGCCTCCCGAAAACCTGCCGTCCGTCAGCATCGCGACGTCGTTGCCCAGGCCCGCCCCCATGATCGCTGATGTCGGCGTCAGCATTTCAGGCATGCCCGGTCCTCCCTTCGGGCCGACGTACCGGATGATGATGACGCTGCCCTTCTTGATCTCGCCCTTCTCCAGCGACGCGAGCATGTCCTCCTCCGAGTCGTAGACGAGCGCCGAGCCGTCGAACGCCAGCCCTTCCTTGCCCGTCAGCTTCGCCACGGACCCCTCGGTGGCGACGTTTCCGTACAGAATTTGGATGTGCCCCGTCTGCTTGATCGGCTTGTTGTACGGGTTCACGATGCACTGCTCCTTGAAGTCGAACGCTTTGCACTGATCGAGGTTCTCGCCGATGGTTTTACCCGTGACGGACATGCACTCAGGATTCAACCGGTCGTTCTCGAGGAGCAGCTTCATAACAGCCGGGATACCCCCAACCTCGTGCAAGTCTTCCATCACGAAGCTTCCGCTCGGTTTAAGGTCCGCCAGGAAAGGTGTGCTGTCCGACGCCTTCTGCACGTCGTCGAGGGTGAGTTCGATGTCGAATGCCCTCGCCATGGCGATCAAGTGCAAGACGGCGTTCGTCGACCCGCCGAGGACCATGATCACGTTCAAGGCGTTCACGAAGGAGTCCTTGCATACGATGTCCCTCGGCTTTAAGTCCAGCCTCAACAGGTTTTCGATCGCCTGCCCGGCCGCAAGGCACTCAGCTTCCTTGCCCTCGTGCAAAGCCGGCGTCGACGAGCTGAACGGGAGGGACAGACCCATCGCCTCGATGGCCGACGCCATAGTGTTGGCGGTGTACATGCCTCCGCAGGCTCCGGCTCCGGGGCACGCCCTTTTGACGATGTCCTGCCGCTGGCCGTCGTCGATCGACCCGGCGATGTACTGCCCGTAGCTTTGGAACGCGGAGATGATGTCCAGCTTCTCGTTGTTCACGCCGCGCCCGGCGCGGATCGTCCCTCCGTACACCATCAGGGAGGGCCTGTTCACGCGGCCCATCGCCATCACGCACCCGGGCATGTTCTTGTCGCATCCTGTCGCCGTGTGTATTGGTCCCAGTGGAAAGCGCGCGGGGGTACAGTGGGTACAGCCGCGCTACAGCGCCTCTTCATGTATAGAAATGCTGGTACGCCCAGGACAGCTGCCGATGGGCGGCTGCCGCTCGCCTGACCCCCAGTGTACACAGTACCGAAAGTCGACGTAAAGGCAGTAGAGCGAACAGGCCACTTGCGGGTGGGAGAGTCAACGGGGGTCAACCAGTGCATCAAACAGCGTCGCCAAACCTGTTAACACTTTGCGCAGGGAAGTTCCTGTCTTCTCCTAGTGAGGGGTTAGCCGGTAGCCAACCCCTCACTAGGAGAAGACAGGAACTTCCCTGCGCCCGATCGCAAACAGTGAAAATTTCGAAACACTGGTGCGCAGTAGCGAGCCGAAATGGAACTTCGTCGACTCACGCAAAGGGCACACGCTGACCACCCCTGGCGCTGCATTGCTGGTAATGCAACCCTTGGCCACAGATTCACCGCGTTCTTACCTCAATCTTAACGGAAGAACGCGGTGCATCACAGTCTACAGTCTACAGTCTACAGTCTACAGTCTACAATCTACAGTCTACAGTGTACCACGAGGCGATGGACGGGCTTAACTATGGTGCAGGAAACTGGAACAAGGGACGGAATACGGAGTCGAAGATCCCCCCCCCCCGTTCAGTACTAACTAACACGCAGCGGCGCTCCCGTTGACGTAAAGAATACCTGGAATGGCAATGCAAGCATCGTACCACTGGGCGCCCATGACGGTCTCGATGGAGTCGGCGATGAGATCCCTACTCTGCAGGGAGAAGCACATGCCCGGGGTCCCGTTGGAGATGCCGTCGCTGACGCCGATGGTGTTGAACCGGTACCCGACGAGCCCGGCGGAGGTGACGCCTTCCTTCACCTTTTCGGACAGCGTGTTCAGGTGCATGTTGCAGCTGTTGCCCTCGTACCACATGGACGCGATGCCCACCTGCGGCTTCGCCATGTCGTTGAACTCGAGGCCCGTCGCGTAAAGCATCGCCTGCGACGCCCCGCAGCTCCTTCGCTGTGTGATCCTCCGGCTGTACTTGTTCAGCGGCTGTCCGTTGACGTCGGCCACGACGCCCGCGTTGATGCTTTCCCGGGTCTGCAAGTCGGGCTGCATCGCCGCATGCTTCGCGGCGTCGCACAAGCGGACGGTCGTGCGCCTCATTTTGGGTTATTTTTCTCTTTCTTCTCCTCCTCTAGGGTAGCTGGTGCCTTTTTGTGTTTCTTTAGAGAGTTAAGGTTCACGTCTAGAACTCGTTATTGTAAAGTCGCTGGGTAACGTTCGTCAAATGGGTTCTTTTATGTCTTAGGGGGGTTGAGGGCATGTATGGCTTCTTTCGTGCACACTTTATTTGCTTGTGTTAGAGTGTAAGTTTTGGCAGGCCGGATTCGCAACGCGCAAGCTAGGGGGTGGATTATTGTGTGTTTCCGGCGTTTTCTTTTTATGTTTGACAGTACGCACAATCACGTTGCTAATAGTGCAGGGAATCGTTGACTACACCTCTTGAGTTTGTGCTGCCCGCGATTGCCGGAGAATCAGGCTCGAGTACGAAGCAATGCTCCTCACGCTGTGCTGGAATCAGGCATGCGCGGAAGGACAGCACTAGCACCCGCTTCGGAGGAAATACTTGAGGAGGCTACCAGTTGCGAAATCTCAAAGGTAACTCTGGGTTGAGCGGCGGGCGTAAGCGGTCAACGAAGAAGACCCCTGTAGTTCTGCCGCCTCCTTCGAAATAAGCACCAGGCGATGCAGGCGGCCAGCGGGCCGCCATGCATCTGGAAACAGGCATGTTCTTTCGGGTGGTTTCTTCTGCATAATTCTGCATTCACGCATGTAGCTATGTTACTGGTAGAGGGTAAAAACCGTACACCGCGAGAGTAGGTAAAAGTAGTTTCGTTGACCGCACTACCCTGAGCCCAATTCCTGGACGTGGCTTCAAGTGGCAAATTTGGCAAATGATCATGATCAGACGGTCCGTACTAAAAAGGGCGGTTCAGTTTCTCACACATTGCGTGTGGCTAAAACATCAAACCTAAACCACATTAAACGCTGTAAATAAGCGCGGGCCGCTTTGTTGCTTTTCTTCCCATCTTGCACTAAAATTAGGGCAATTCTCGCACAACAATGTTTTGTAATCTAATTGACCACAAGGTTACAGTGCACAACACGTGTAGAACCCGCCACAACTGCCATTGCTCAGTGACAGCGCGCACTCGGGGGGGACCGAAGCAAAACGGGGGACGGAAGCTTGGTTCGATACATCCCGGGGAGGCAAACGACGAGACGAACAGAAACGAACATCAGGAGACACGGGCAAAAAAAAGGGGAGGTGCGTGGGGGGGGCTGACGAACAAAAGGGTATGGGGTATGTGTGTGTGTGTGTTGAAGGGGGCGTGAGCGGCGGGGTTTGCGGTGGAGAAAATACTGCAACGACGCCGCGCGCCGCGCCCAGAAGCGAGACCGGTGGTTCAGAGGGACTATACCACCTGGGGGGAACACTGAGGTTACCACCTGGGGGGACCACTGAGATTACTACCTGGGGGGACCACTGAGGATTGGCTTAGCTCCACGGTATGTACTGCGCACGTGAATACCAACATACCGTAATTGGATTAATGTTGAACCGGTTAAACCCTGGAACGCCCCCCAAAATGGGGCTGGGTGTCCCAGTTTTACCCGGTTCGGCATTTTTTTTTTTTTTTCGGGGTTTGCGACTTTGCGTACTTTCCAGAACATCGCGACCCTGGTACTTGCCCGCGCCTTTGGGGTGCTCAATACTCAGCTCGACCCCAAGATGCCGCTGTCATAGGAGGGAGCTACTCAGAATGGTAGCACCAGAAGCTCTAACCTACGCCTGCCGGAGCTGTCCTTACGCCCGTACGGTCTCCGAGGGAGTCGCTGGCGGGGATGACCACAATGATGGGCAAATCGTTGGTAGCCTTACTGCGTCTTACGGGGACACAAATCAGTCCCATGCGTGAGCTCGGGCTCTACACAACGCTCTTCGATGAAGCCCCGAAAAGGCGAAATCGAATTGCCAACAGCGGACATGTCCTTATATCCAAAAATTGTCTTCATACTAAGAGAGAGAGAGAGAGACGAGTTAGAGATCTCTCCGTGGAGTTTCCGGCTTCACTTCCATTCTTACTAACTACGAGGTTGTTTGCAACTTTGTTTCGCAACGCTGGTCAAGAAGAATACCCTTTTATTTTTGGACACAAGACATTCACATCTCGTGGTTCACGCAAAAGTGCAAAAATGAAACGTTATGCAGTGCCGTAGCGCAGAGTGGTGCTGGAGGGACGAGGTGGGGGTGCATAAAAAATGCAGGGCGTTGCAATGGAAAGACGAGAAGCGGTGTGCGTACGCTTCAACAGAACAGAGGGTTACACCAAGGGACCGTCTTTACAGTAACCAGTAGCCAGTATGGCGAGGGCTGTCGGCGGGGCAGCCATTGGCAAGCGATGTATTTCTGCCTGGCCGTCACCGCTACACTTGTGGCATCGACTAGTAATCGGCTGTATCATATGGCTAGTCGACGATTTTGTCGCTTCAGAAGCCGTGCCGCAGTTGAAAAGCCTTCTTCTCCGCGCTCTTCCGTGCAACGTCGACACACCAAGGCATTATTTATTTAGGTACGTTAGGGACTGACAGCCTGTTTAGCTAGTCACTAGGTTGTCTTTAGTCTTTGAGGCGCCGTGATGGTCCTGTATTTGAGTTCGATGAGGATGCCGACAAATCTTCCGTGTATCACACGGTAGTCTAATGGTTAAGACCGACGTGCTGGCCTGGTTTTGAGAGGCAGAACGTGCCAACGTTCAACAAGAAGCCACTTGCCCGTGTCATGTTGACTGCGGCTTCTTGCGGTGTTGATCAATGGTTCGCTCTGCAGGACATTGGCAGGCAAGAACAAGCCTTTGAGGCTTGAGAGGCAGGTTTCTTGAGGCCGTTGCGAATTTCCTTTTGCCCTGAACAAGTTCGAGCCCGCAGGGCAACCTGCCTGCGCCACGTAGAAACCGAAACTGGCGGGCGGGCCGCGGCACCTTCTGCCCTTTCGAGAGTGTATTGTTGAATCTCCGAGGCTTGGGGTATCGGGTAGTGATGAGGGCGAAGACGTATCCGCGGCACTTTAGCCAGCCAAGGCTGCGACGAACGTGACCGACACCAAGATCACTAAGAACATGGTCCTGGGGCCTCCCTTTTGCCAGCACGAAAAATGTGAAAACGGGGGTTTTGCCCAGAGGCTTTTCGTGTTATTCCGCAGATTGCTTTGAGCTATCTTTGTGTCTATGCTTTCAGTCGTCTTCTTAACCATGGTTAAGTCAGTAGTGAAACGTTTCGCTGCACGGGAGCACGTCTGTTCGGCGGTCCAAATCGTGACCAAATATTCGAACAACCCACATGCCCGCGCTTGTGATGATGCTTAGGCTCATGGAGACAGTTTTGCCACAGCCACAGCGCAAAGCAGACGAGGGTTTGACGTCCTGGCATTGCGTGCTTTCTTGGTTGATCGGTGCCTCGGTGCAAACCTCATCCTCCTTCGCATCTCTTGACTCGAAAAGTACTATTATCTTTGCTTGTGTACGCGATGGCCTTTTTCCCGATCGGTATAAAATCAGACAGGCGCTTCGGTTCGTTGCTTGTACGTGCCCGTTGATCGACACCTCCGCTTGTTTTCTCCCCGGTTCTTATCCAGAATTAGGAACTCTGAACCAACCACCAAACAAACACGCTGCTTTCGTTGCCTCCTTTTAGCCTTCGCGCAGGGTAAAAGACACTGAGCTCGCAATGGCTGCAAGAGCAAAGAAGTAGTTGCTGGCGCAAGAAGCGCTTAGACACTTGACGTGTTTTTTCACGAGTCGGTTTGTCGTTTTCAGTTTTGTTGGATTCCAACTTTGCGTGTGAAACTACGCAATCGCCCGCGTATCTTTTACCCTGCTGCACAAAGAATTGTAGGGCTGTCCATAAACAATGTAAGTGCGTAAAAAGGAAGAATTGCTAGTTAGCGCCGTCCTGCAGCCTCTTCGACGAGGCCAGAGGGGGAGGGACCGTACAAATGGGACATTTTTGTTGAACGCTTTTACACCCGGATTTGCCTGTGTTTCGTGCAGGGCTACAGCACAGTCTCAAGCCGCTGCCACACGGCAGGGTGAGTTCAAGGGCAGCGTCCTGTCGGTTCGGGTTCGTGAGGTCAGCATGACTCGTGGTTTATCGAAGAACAAGCCTGGTTCGCAGACTACGACGGAGAAATCTTGGAAGCTTCCAAGTCGCTGTCAAAGGATGCGCCGTATTGCTTTAGTGGTATGATCCTTTGACAGAGTGAGCCGATGCCTCTCATCTCACCTTTAAAACACGGCTGAGTCACGCATGCGCTTGACGGACGCTAGCATCCGACATTTCGCACGCGCGTCGCAGTCGTTGGGTGGTATTGATAAGGGGTGTAATCGGACACTCGGAGCGTGCCATGTTGCTTTAGTGGCTCTGTCCTTTCCGTCGGCGAGCAGGTGCCTCCTTTTCTTGCGGCGGTAGGGATTCACCGGGACAAAATACTCCGACGATGCTGCTTTGACTCTGAACACAATCTGATTTGTTCTTCGCTTACACCACCGTGTTATGTATTCTCACTCAGGACTTTGACCTGTTGTGCTTGTGTGTCTTGTCGTGTAGGGGGAGACTCGCATGACCTCACGTCCGTTCAACACGTGGTTCGGTAGTTACGGCACTTGGATCCCTTCGGTTCTTTGTCTGGCAGCTTTCGTCGAGCATTTCTTTCCAAGCTGGCGCTCATGTATAAAAAGATGGGAACGAGCGGACAGTCCTCAGTGGAAAATGCAGGCACGCCACACAGGGGAGACCTTTTTTTTCATATCGCTTCGCGGAAGGTGTTGTTCAGTAGGGAGAGGCATCCAGACGGTTGCGGCCGGTTGGGCCTGGGGTGCGGGCGCTTTTTAAGAGTGAACGCAAGCTCGCTCGAAGTTCTGAGCTTTTTGGAGACTCCGGGCGACCCTTGCCAGCGGCAAAGAACAACGCCGCGTCTGAAATGCATTCTTGGAATGACATTTGGTTGAATGCTTCCGGGCACGTTGTAGGGGGAATTCGCAAGGTTTTTGAGGTGACCTCCGAGTTATGCTAACCACTTCCGGACGAACTATGGTAGTTAATATTCAAGAAAAGTTCGCGGGTGTCGAATTCGAGGCTGAAGAATGGTCGAAAATGGTCGCTGTTTGTCAGATCTGACGCAAGATCTTTGAAATGCGTTCTTCATCGGGCAGAAGTCCTGCTCCGAGCTCGCAACGGATACCTGGGGTTTGCCATCGTGCCCCCCTTTTTTCCAAATTAACTCGCCGTCCGTAAGTGGTTAAGACATCCCTAACTAGGCGGGAACGGCAAGGGAGCAGCGAAGGTAGTGACCCCACATTTTTGGTGTTTCAACTGGGTGTGTGGCCCAGGAGCGCAGCAACAATAGGACTTCTTTTTTCCACGTGGAAACTCTTGTGGTGGCCGCTTCCCCACGCGAGCAAAGTGTCGCAAAAGCTGCATGCAGCGCACCTGAGCAATCATAAATAAATACAGAGAGACGTTAGAGTGCAGTAACCGTCTTTTTGAAGGGTTTCGGTCACCTCACTGCACCGTATTGCTACGGCGGACGTAAGACGCATCGTCGGATCTTAGCCGCTGTCGTAGAACAGACAACGGCTAAGATGGCAACTAATCCGCGTGTGAAGTAGTAACATTCACTGACGTGCACCTATAGGACTGCGACCCCAGCAGGCCCTATTATTCCCATGCAACGAGGCCTGAGACGAAACTCGAAAGAGAACCGCATTGTGACACATTATTTCTCGGTTTAAGACAGACGAACAACAAAAGAGTGCGAGAGAATCGGTCCCTTGTTGTTCCATGCTTTATCGTCCACTGCGTTGGGCAAGCGTCCCTTAGCAAGGATCCGGCTGCTGCGCCGTGGAGGTTCTTTGGTCTCTGCCTTGTTCGTTTGTTCGTCGCAAAGGGGCGCTATGCGGGCTGGTAGCAACGGCACTTGAGGACCTCTCCTGCATGCTGCCGATTCACAGCATGTCTCTACAGCCCTCAGTGCCGGTTCATTGCGGCCGGATCCAAAAATTTCTCTTCATGTCGCACGAACCAACAAAATGGTAGCTGGTTCGATTCCTCGCTGCGTCGAGCGTTTCTGAGCTCAGTAGTACCTGACCTGCTGACCTGCTGCCGTGCGGCTTCACTCGATTCCGTGACCCCCGCAATTGTCAGCAGTACAAACTCAACCAAAAGAAGCCTCGACAACCGGGTTTTAAAGTCCCTGCCCGAGTGGGCGAAAGCTTCCGTGAGTCCGATTTAATCTGCGTGACATCGTCGACCCCCATGTCGTCGATCGGTGCCGTGGGTGGTCAAGCTGCACCGCTTGAGAGGTGCTTGAGCAAGGTCTTGTACGCCACACGTCGAACACCGTGTGGCCCTGTTCGGCCGAATTTGCATGCGTCCAAGACCTTTCTTTCGGAGTCTGGGGGGTCTCTTTGTTCTTTGCGCTGTATAGAGCGTAAATCTCTCGCTAGCGCTTCCGGGTTCTTGAGGCACCGGTTGGCCTTCGGCGCTTGAATGTTCTTTCGCTGGCGCAAATTGACGGTGGTTCCACGTAAAGACCGTCAGTCCGGTTGCGGCTCGTCCATCTCATACGCCATAGGCCCTCCTCAGCATGGTGCCGTAGTCGGCGGTAGTCTTTCTACCCCCTATCGCGTTGATCTCGACGCTTCTCCCGCGTCCTTTTTGGAGGCTCCTTGGTTGCATCTGCTTTTTGTGTTTCCCTTTTAGGGTGAAAGTTTTTGTGTTGCCGACAATCAACCGCAGCTGATGTGCAGTCTGGTGTCTTTCGACGTTTCTTTGTTGAAGTTACTAATTTTTCTTTTTGGAGTGAAGTTCGCTTGAAACTCCGACCTTTCAAGTTTTTCTTCTTTTGTTTTTTTTTTTTTTTTTGGATATTATAGATTTTGTGACGTTGCTCTTTCTCAAAGATTGCAGGCTTCCTAAGGTTCGTTCTTGCTGTTTTTACATTAAAGCCCCTTCTTCGTGAGGCATCGTTTTTTTTTTTTGTATAAGCACCTGCTTTGTAGGAAATGCTTGAGGAGACTGCCAGTTGCGATAGATCAAAGGATGTAAATGTGCTGTAGCCCACACGAAACACAGGTAAATTTGGGTTTAGCGGCGGGCGTAAGCGTTCAACAAAAAAGACCCACTTTGTAGTTGTATTGTTTTCTCCCCCTCTAGCCTCCTTCGAAATGAGCACAAGGCAGTCCCTCGAGTATTTTGTGTCTCGCTTCGTAGCACTAACTCTGTTGCACGATGGCGATCATGCGTTTGTGTCTGGAGGAGAGCAATGGCGGCGTAACTTAATTTGATGAGGTCTTGTCAGCCCCGTGGTAGGTAGACCGGGTTAGGCTGGATCCGGGGCGGCGCAAGAAACGGGGGCTTGCAAGAACGTGCTTGGAATGGGTACGTGCTCAACACCGCGCGCCGTGTTTCGGCCCTTTAAGCCACAGACACATACGGCGGACCATCATCAGCCCCTGGGAGGAACGGGGGCGCGGGGTCACGCCTCGAAACCCTTTCCCACCCACCTGCATGTGTTCTCATCGTTACTGCGCCGACGTTTCCCGAAGACCAGAACAAGCCGAAGTGGGTCCGTTTCCATGCATGCTTGCGGGTGCATGTGATGAGGTGTCAAAACCTCCTTTGCACTAAAAAATATTTTTTTTGACGTCACCCCATACTGCATGCCGGCCGCGCTTCGTCGAAGAAAGTGTACAACAATAATACGGGAGTGGTCGTTGTTATTGGTGCTGGTTTTGAGGGATAAGGAAAAGGTAAGAAATCTTTTTGCGGTGGCCTCCGCCGGTCTGGAAGTTCGTGCTACCTCCGTTCTTTTACACTCGTTCTCTTCTCTACTCACTACTTTACGTACTCTTTCACTCTTTTACTCTCTTTGGCTAGCCCAAAAAGACTCCTGCGGCCGACACCACGAACACATTCGCAATGAATGTGGCCCTGAGCCCCCCGTGCATACATATAATAATAGGAGAGGGGGGTTCTTTTGGCATCGTCTCATGTGTACGTGAGTCAGTCCACCCTGCCTATCCCCGGGCAAGTGCATCTTCGTACTACCGACACACCCTCTGGGTGCTTCCGAACTGACTGCTGCTGAGGCAGCAGGACACCTCGTCCAGGTGGGTAGCGTCACCTCCCCGATGCGAGCTGATTGCCGGCTGCATGCGGGCCTTGTTGTCGCTGCTGCTGTAGTAGGGTTTGCCTTCGTGAAGAAAAACGCAATCGCACGTTGGTCAAGCAGAGGCGCTACGGTGCAGACCGACAATGGATGGGAAGAAGACATCGAGGACTTGCTGCAGTCGAATGAATTGGTCATCGCCGAATGAGTTGGACATGAGCGCTAGCATGAAGTAGGCACTGCACCTTCGTACTACCGACACCCTCTGGGTGCTTCCGGGCAACGCCCGATCGGGGGTTTGAAACATGATGATTAACATCAAAAGCCCGCGCCCACGCGGCGTTGACTGTGGCTGGTCTTTGAAAGGGCTGCCTTGATGTTCGTTCCTATCGCAGTCGATCCGCAGTTTATCACACGCGGTGAATTCCAGCAACTTTTGCTCGAGCTAAAGTCCGGCCTCAAGTGCGGGTGTGACCACACCCTATTTGCGGTGTGGCGCACCCGCTTTTGTCTGGTTTCACTCGAGCAAAAGTTGCTTGAGTTCACCAGCAAAGGCTATCGTAGGCTACCACAGGCGATTGTAGCCTATCACAATCGAGCGTTTATTGTGGTTTAGAAGTTCGGTGTTTTAGGTCTCCGGTTGACCATTGAGACTGTGAGACGGGTAATGTGAGGGAAGTAGGTATGATTATACACTTTAACTACGGCTAGCCAAGTTTGTAAATGTTGCGACCGACACCGAATCTATCAGCAGTCTACCAGCTGGAAGTGGACCGGCTCATTGCGGTGTTTTCCCCGGGTTGGACGCGTCAGTTCTCGTTGGAAGAAGAGTAATTACCATCTAAGATCATCAATCTCAATACGACTCTCTTATACGACAAGAAGAAACGGGAACGTGTTTCCTTGCATCGTAACCCTAGACGGAAGGCTTCACGGAGCCCGTAGGCAAATGTGTGCTGTCAAAATGGGTCAATTCTTTAGGGACTACCACCTGGGGGCTCCGAAGAAGGGAGAATACGTGGGTAACCGATCCCATGGTCGTGTAAGCCCAATTTTGTTGTCTCATGATGTGCTCCGAAAAAGCTTTTTGAGGTGTGCTGCAGGCAGATCTGGCTCCTTTCAGTAACGATTGGAGCAGATTGATAGGGTAGTGGACAGAGAACTTGCTCCATGTTTGCGTTGTGTTTCCGACGATCACACGGGCGTGCAGAAAAGCTGCCGCTGACGTTTTTTAGAGTAAAAGTCTATTGTCAAGTTGCCGACAATCAACCGAGGTTGGTGTGCTGTGGTGTCTTTCGACTCTAACCTTCCAACCGCCCGCCATCCTTGCGTTTTTCCTACTATCCATGCCATCGTTTTTCGTTCTATTTTTTGTTGATTTTTGTACCCGTACTCTCTGAAGTTATTTTTTCTTCTCTTTTCTGTTTTTTTGTTTCACGCTTTCAAGCTTGTTCCCATCGCCCCGTTCTCGCGCACTGACGAAAGAGGCAGATACAAAATAAAAGGAAACTGTTTGACCGTTGTTGGTGCGCTGAAGCTTCGCTGTCTTTTAGGTGGGAGGAGGAGTCCGTGATAGGCGCCTTCCGTTACCTAAGGTTCTACGGATCGATCGACTGCTGTGGGCTACAGGAAAATACAAAACGGCGGTGGTACCAATAACCTACGACCAACCTTTCTGTGTGACGTGGTGACTGCCGTCGCACCGCGGCCCCGGGGGAAGTTCGACCAAGGACCGCCAGATACATGCGGCAGAAGGAGACCGGCCTTGCGTTGCAACCACCCTTTCCCCCTCAGTGCCGGCATTGATTGATGCACGGAAGCAGACCCCGAAGAGGGGTCTGCTTCCCTTGGACAACTGGCGATGCAAACGGACCCCTACAAACCATGACCCGCACGTCGGGTCTCACCGAGTTGACGGCAATAGAAAGCGATTCAAGTACGCAGGGGAGAGGGCTGTTCCGTCCCCTGCTCTCCCCCTCATGAGAGCAAGCGGAACGCGAGGAAAGCCTTGATTGTACAACCTGCTCACTGGGAAAGCAAGAACACTCCCGGGGGTAGGTCTCGCAATGAGTATCAACAGATCAGCAACGACTCAGCACTCAAAGAAAAGGGTTCTTATTCTTCGCTTTCACCACCGTGTGTGGTTTTTCAACTCAAGGACTTTTTTATCTGTTGCGTTTGTGTGTCTTGTCGTGTGGGTAGACCCGCGTGACCTCACGTCCGCTGAACACGTGGTTCGGTAAGTACAGCAGGGGA
The DNA here is from genome assembly GCA_030068145.1 of Diplonema papillatum. Lineage (NCBI taxonomy): Eukaryota > Euglenozoa > Diplonemea > Diplonemida > Diplonemidae > Diplonema > Diplonema papillatum. Next base: position 177,663 of record JAPJBO010000024.1, read on the forward strand.
TACCTTCGGTTCTTTGTCTGGCAGTTTCGTCGAGCATTTCCTTCCAAGCTGGCGCTTTCCAGGGTTTATCCTGCATGGTTAAAAAAGTATTTCTTCACCGAGAAAAAAAAATCTCAAAGCAGGCCGGTTAAAAAAGGTTTTTTAACCACGGGAGTTTCTGGTGAAAACTTGTTTGTGCTTGCAAGGCCAGTGTCACGGAGGCTAGAGGACCCGCAAGACCCACAAGTGGGGTCTACAACAAAGTGGCGAAGCAGCAACACGCCCCACGAAGGTCGCATACCAGGCTTACAGGTCATCAAGAAAACCTCGCTCAACGTGGGGGAAAAAAAAACTTTCCGGCCATGCTACAGACTTTTTAACCATAATCTTCCCGAATTCTGGGGATTAGAATAACCCCTGGCGCTTTCGTAAAAAAAAGAAAAAAGAGGGACTCTGCCAATTTTGTCAGTGGGATGCGAGCAGGAAAGTGTGTGGGAAAGCGGGGGCCGTGGTAGAGCGAGAGGAGGAAAGGGATTATCGAACAGCAAAGAAGACGACGTGACGGGAGGAGCAAACGGAAAACGGGGAAGTGGGGGTCGTTGTTAATGGTGCTGGTTTTGTGGAATCAGGAAAAGGCAACGAAAATCTTTTGGTTGCTCAGGGTAGTCGAAGGCCTGACAATCACACGAATGCAACAAATTTACACATCTTTTGGCGGTGGTCACCGTCGGTTCGATAGATTTGCGCAATCACCCTCCTTTTAACACTCGCAACTCTTCTCTACTCACTTCCTGTACGTACTCTTTCACTCTTTCACTCTCTTTAGCCAAAAAAAGACTCCTGCGACCGACACCACGAACACATTCGCATGAATGTAGCCTGGGGGAATGGGGGGGCGATTGCAAGAACGTGCTTGGAACAGATACATACGCGTGTGCTCAACACCGCACTGGTCCTGTCTGCGTAGTGAGCCAGCATACCACGATACCACGATAGGTACTATGGGATGGTGTGGTGATGTCTACACACCCACGAGTATGGTGCAGCGTTAGGTGGATACCACCAGCTGATACCTACTCAGCATCCCTGATACCTAGGAGGTGATGGATGGGTGGGTTGTGCGTGTTCCGGTCCTTGAAGCCACGGACACATACGGCGGTCCATCATCAGCGCGGAGCCTCAGAGTCTGCAGACAGGACAGCGGTGTGAGTCTGCAGACAGGACAGCGGTGTGAGTCTGCAGACAGGACAGCGGTGTGAGTCTGCAGACAGGACAGCGGTGTGAGTCTGCAGACAGGACAGCGGTGTGAGTCTGCAGACAGGACAGCGGTGTGAGTCTGCAGACAGGACAGCGGTGTGAGTCTGCAGACAGGACAGCGGTGTGAGTCTGCAGACAGGACAGCGGTGTGAGTCTGCAGACAGGACAGCGGTGTGAGTCTGCAGACAGGACAGCGGTGTGAGTCTGCAGACAGGACAGCGGTGTGAGTCTGCAGACAGGACAGCGGTGTGAGTCTGCAGACAGGACAGCGGTGTGAGTCTGCAGACAGGACAGCGGTGTGAGTCTGCAGACAGGACAGCGGTGTGAGTCTGCAGACAGGACAGCGGTGTGAGTCTGCAGACAGGACAGCGGTGTGAGTCTGGTTTTGTCATGCCAGAGCTCGTCACAGCCACAATTCGTCACGGGGAAAAAAGCCCCTATACGCGTGTCTGAGCAACAGTTTAAAACCTCAGGGCCCCCCGCCCCTTGAAACGGGGGTGGGGTGGGATGCAAGAATTGTGCTTGAAATGGCTCACCCGGTCGCGGCCCCTTCCGCCGCGGACGGAGTGGCGAGCCACCTGAGTGCTTGCACAAGTCAAGAGAAGTCGAAAGGCTGGTGGGCCAGGCTGGATCGATCCGGGTGGCTCCCTAGGCATAGTGGTCAAACGATTCGCATGCGATAATAATTATCGCATTATCGCACAAAGTTATCGCATATAATCGGCGTGCGATAATATGCGATAGTCCATACTGTCGCATATTAGTATTTGCCCTGGTTTCAAGCGTGCGATGCGAATGAAAATGCGATAATTGGCGCCAAACCCCCAAATGCGAATATATGCGATAATGCGAATCGTTCGACCACTATGCCTCGGAGAAACAGAGGCGGAGGTGGTCACGCGCGTAGTCAGTCCCAGGACCCGCCCACCTGCATGTGTGCTGACGCACCACTACCGCGCCGAACTTTTTCCGAAAGAGAGAGAACACTGTAGTACGCGCAAGGGTGTTGATCCGGTGGCCTTACTTGGGTGTACAAGGGGTGTACTCGGGAAGTACCTGGGAAGTTCGCACGAAGTACTGAATGCAAAAAAGACAGGCGCTTCGTTTTGTTGGTGCGTGCCGGTTGAACGTTTTTCCCACTTGTATTTGCCCTGTGTATATTCAGGTACGGAATTCTGATCAACCACCAAAACACGCTGTCTACGTCTTTTTAGCCGGCACAATACATTGAAGGGCAACCCGCCAGATTGTTAGTACTCGTCGTCTTTTTACCCTGTACTTGGGAAGGTACTTGGGACGTTCTTAGCAGGTTCATGGAAAGTTAAGTTTCGACTGTGGATCACACCAATGCAGGGGTGCAGGCCATAATCGCCTCTCTGGAAGCCCAAGCGGAGATGATGTAGCAGTCCCAGGGCCCCCCTTCCACCCTTGCGTACACTGTGTTCTCATCGGCGCGCGTGCGAGAACGAGGGGAGAGAAATAGAGAGGAAGAAGGGGTGAAAAAGGACTGAGGCTTGTCTGTGGTGGTTTCAGTTCGGGGTTTCTTCGGAACAGCGGATCAATATCCGGTGCTACCACTTCTTTCTCTTCAGGCAGGTAATAGGGAAAGCCTGCTACACGGGAGCCAAGCTTCACGTGTTCGGCGGTGCTGCAGAGCCACGGGCCTACGGGTCAAGTGGCTACCGATTTCCCAACCTAAAGCATCAAGGCGTGGCGCACCTTGGGGTTTGGCGCTTGCGCTGAACACAAGCTCGTCAAGACGGTCAGCCGCAGGCCAAAGTGGACGGGGTTGTGGCACTGTGCTGCCTCCGACTCAAGCTTTGCAAGCTGCGGTTGACCGTCACGTTCCTGGACCCGGAGCGGCCTTTTTCTTTTTCTTTCTCTTCAGGCAATTATGCGGGGCTCGTGTTTTTGCAGTGCGGCTAACCACCCAAGTCTGGTCCGAAGCGGTGGGGACCATTGTCTGACCACTTTTCCGACCCAGAACAACGAGGCAATGAAGCCGGACACATGGGAGCCAGGACAGACCTGGAAGGGGGGGGGCAGTTTGGATGGCCTTTGACGGCTGTGGCCCTTCGGGATCTCGGGAGCTAGCTCTTTTTGAGCACATGGAAACTTTTGCGATATTCATTGTTGGGGTACGCAGGAAACGGAACTCATTGGTGGACTGGGTGCGTGTGTGTGTGTGTGTGTGTGTGTGTGCGAATTTTGTTTGTACGTGCCGGGGGAGGATTAGCCTGTTAGTGAGTGATAGTGAGTGAATATGATCGATAGGCTAAACTTCTCCCAAACACGCTGCCAGCGTTCTCTTTCGTGTTTACAATTAATTGTTATTACGAAAAAAAAACACTGTACACCGCGTAGTAGAAGAACACGTGTGAATGTAGAAAACCCGTACACCGCGAGAGTAGAAGAACAAAGGGATGCCAAAGGTTTGTGCTTGACGGCACAACCTTGAACCAGAACCGTGGACGTGGTTTCAGGTAGCAAATTGAAACGATCATGATCAGCTCGGGCGGTCCAGTTTCTTCACACGAGTATTCCCTTCAAAGCAGGTACGTATACAAAGCAAAAAGGAAGTGTCCGCCCCCGCCGTCTCGTGATTATCTTTTTTTTTGTGTTTCCGACGATCCGAATGGACGTACAGATTGGTGTCTTTCGACTTTTTGGATGCTTGTGAAGTTCAGCTTAGTGCGTGCTTGTGGTGGGGTTCCCAAAAGAAAATGTTCCGTGTTATCGTATCTTCGAGCTAGACTTGATCTCGTGCATTAGCCAAGTGGCCCATTCTGTTGCTTTTCCGCTGGGCTCCTGATAGCGGACTCGCGCGCAAACAGACAGTATGACTGCTGTGTTGCGGGCTGCAAATTCATCCAGTACTTGTCTGTACGTTACCTCACTCTGTCCAAAGATGCGCGTGAGGTTGGCTTCGGGTCCGTAGCATAGAATATGTCGTTCATCGCCAGCCGTCAGGACATGATCTGCACTTCCTCGGTGGTAGCAGCCTTCTACGGCGCACTCGTTGCGGGTTTTGAACGGCATGATGGCTCTACGGGTGAGTGCTTGGAGGAGATCCGTAGCTCCATGCAGGTTCCGCAGCGCCCGCAGGGCTTGTGCGCTGAGGCAGCGAGGTGGTACGTCGGTAGATAGTCGATTACGGACCGCGGTGTCGCGACTTTTTTTTTTTTTTTGCCGGGAGGCCTTGTTTGGTATCGGCTGTCGGTCGGACTCTGGTCCAGTAGACATGTGAAAACAATTTTTTCGCCTAGAGGCTCTTCTTGCTTATTCTGCAGGTGCATGGAGCCAATATTGTGTCTACGTTTTCGGACGTCTTCTTGACCAGGTGTTTACAAATGGTGTCATCCGAAGCTGGCGAAACTTCGAGAGTGTCCGTCTGCGCTCTTATGCCCGCGTTGGTAACACGGAGACACGCACTGTGGGACTAGAAAACAGCGTCTGTTCCCGTACAACTGTTGGGGGGTCTCGTCATACCCCATAGGTCGCTAGGCTAGAACGTCGAGTCGATACTCGAGACTTCTGGCTACGTTGGCAGGGAGGGGGGCGGGGCGGGAAATCATAGTTTAATGTTAAAAGCAGTACGGTCTGCCTGTTATGCATGCCTGATGCCAGCATCAAGTTTTCTTCGGGAGAAGAAGAAGAAGAAAAAGAAAAAGAAAAAGAGAAAAGAAAAAGGCCGCTCCTGGTCCAGGAACGTGACGGTCGACCACAGCTTGCAAAGCTTGAGTCGGAGGCAGCATAGTGCCGTTGCCCCGTCCGCTCTGCCCGTCTCGACGAGCTTGTGTTCAGCGCAAGCGCCAAGCCCCAAGGTGCGCCACGCCTTGATGCTTTGGTTTGGGAAATCGGTAGCCACTTGACCCGTAGGCCCGTGGCTCTGCAGTACCGCCGAACACGTGAAGCTTGGCTCCCGTGCAGCAGACTTTCCCTGGTACCTTGGGGAGAAAGAAAAAGAAAGAAGAGGGGGAGGGAGTGCAAGTAATGGTTAAAGGTAAACGGTGGTGTCACCTGAGAGGGGTGGTCTCAGGGCCGCCACGTGATAAAAGCAGCGGCTGCCGGCTTCTCTCGTGACACCTTCTGGGTAATTGAATTTTGTGGGAATTAACTACTACGCGGAAAGAGTCGTGCTGGCACTCTTCCTGAAGAAAGCGATTGCGACCCGAGGGCCGGGCCCTCCGCCTCTTTTCTTTTCGTTTCTTTTTTTGTACAAGCGCCTGCTTTGCAGGAAATGCTTGAGGGGGCTGCCAGCTGCGAAATATCAAAGGAGAGGCAACTGTGCTGCAGCCCACACGAAATCTGGGTTTAGTGGCGGGGCGTAAGCAACGAGAAAGACCCACTTTGCAGTTTTTTTGAGGTACCAAACATGAAATGTTGGAGGAAATAACGCCGCAAACCGTTGCGTTTTCACTTGTGTCCTGAATCCAGCTTTACGTAAAAAACGATCAGGCACTGCGTTCAACGAAAACAACTCTCTCTTCCCGTCATCACCATGGGTGTCGGTGGTACAAAAGGGGTGCAGCCAGGGGTACCTGTAACTGGGGGCCCGGGCCCTGGAAGATTTTCCAGGGGGTTTGGCCCTGAACGATGACCAAAGGAAAACTCTCTGGCACGAGATGCAATTCGTTTACAATTCCATTCCAGGGCCCCAGACTGTCCTTGAGCTCAACGGATTCAAAAGCGTTCAAAAACGTCCTCGGAATGTATTTTTCGACACAGCCACGAAACCTGAAGGAAGTTTTCACGTTCTGGCACGAAACAACTCTCACCATAGATGGCCGGTTGATAACGTTATATAACGTTATATAACGTTATAACGGTGATAACGTTATATAACGTTATATAACGTTATATAACGGTCGAAAACGCAAAATAACGGAAAAAATAACGCAAATAACGGTTTTTAGAATTTTTCCGATTTTGGCCATGTTTCCAGATTTTTGTCATTTTTTCCTCATTTTGGTCCATTTCGGCCATTTTTTCCGATTTTGGCCATTTTTGCCAGATTTTGGTCAATCTTAGCCAATTTTTCCAGACTTTTGCCGATTTTTTCAGGTTTTGGCCATTTTGCCGATTTTTTCCAGATTTCGGCAATCTTTGCCGATTTTTCCAGATTTCGGCCATTTTTGCCGATTTTTCAAGATTTTGGACAATTTTGAGATTTTGGCCACTCTGGCCGATTTATCCAGATCAGTCAATTTCGGCCATTTTTTCCGATTTTTCCAGATTTCCCGATTTTCCAGATTTTGGTCAATTTCGGCCATTTTTGCCAATTTTTCCAGACTTTTGCCGATTTTTGGATCCCGGTCACAAAAACTGTTCGGAAACAAACCCTGGTCCGAAAAGAATTCGTAGTAACCGGTCCTCAGGGGTCCGTATAGCCCCTCCCCAGAGCTTTTTCTCTTTTACTTATTTTCTTGCGGACTTCCACCCAAGCGCGACAAACGCGATCCTTCCGGATTCACATGACTCTTTCACTGTGCGATGTTGTTCTTGGGATGTGGATGTCTGCAGTTTTGGGTTTCCGGCGCGTGTCCCTCAGTCGGTGGCCCGTAACGGTCGTTTGCAGTGTCCTTCGTGAGGCAGCAGATGTCACCAGCATGATCCGGCCACTGGAGTCCAACTTGTCCAAGCTTGTCCACTCGGCAGACCGTTGCGTACTATGCCAGTCAGACAAGGTCCCAGTACCAAATATGGGTGCATGATGAGCACGAGACATGCAAAGTCGAGCAGTCACAGCTGGCGCTTCCCGTAGAACCCAGCCAGCCCGGGGTCGGTTTTCTTGATCCGGTCGATGAATCGTTGTTCCGGGCTCTTACTTGGTGGTTTCGTGACAGGGAGAACGCTGGGGCCAGTCAATGCCAGGTCGCGGGACAAGGCCTCGACGCGCAGCGTTTCCGCCACCTTCTTCCTTCCGCGTCGCGCCTTTGCAACCGAGGCGCTGCTGCTGCTGCTGTTGCTATCCGTACTTTCGGCGCGAGGCCGTTTGCGCTGTGTACCTGGGGTCTTCGGCTGAGCTTTCGGCTGAGCTTTAGGTTGAGCCTTCGGCTTCGGCTGGACCTTCGGGGAGCTTTTCGCAGGCATAGTCGATATTCCCTTTGGAAAGACTAGTGTGGCTGAAATCGAAGCGGGTGGGGCGGTACACGTGTTTTTGTGTTTCCGACGATCCCGAATGGGCGTACAGATTGGTGTCTTTCGACCTTTTTTTTTTTCCGCGCACGGACTGCCTGTTCGAGCTTGTGCGGGTTTAAGAAACTCAGACAAGAATAGCTCTGGTGAGGGGCAGGGCATAAATGACCAAAACCCTGGAAAAATCGGCAAAAACGGCCAAAATGGGCAAAGTCTGGAAAACATGGCAAAACTGGTCAAAAATGACCAAAACCTGGAAAAATCGGCAAAAACGGCCAAAATGGGCCAAAATCTGGAAAACACGGCAAAACTGGTCAACATTGACCAAAATCTGGAAAAATTGGCAAAAATAACCAAAATTGGCCAAAATCTGGAAAATGTGGCAAAAATGGCCAAAAATGACCAAAATCTGGAGGACAGTGTGACCTCCCATGGACTGGTAAAAACCCGTTATATAACGTTATATAACGTTATATAACGTTATATAACGTTATATAACGTTATATAACGTTATATAACGTTATTATAACGTTATATAACGTTATTATAACGTTATATAACGTTATTATACCGTTATTATAACGTTATATAACGTTATAACGGTCAAATAACGTTATTTTTCGACCAAAAATGGCAAATAACGGTTTTATAACGGTCAATAACGGTTTTTCTGGATTTAGGGGGGGGGTAACAAATAACTCCGGGAATAACGTTATATAACGTTATATAACGTTATATAACGGCCATCTATGTCTCACAGCATTTTTTGCACGGGACCAGCTGTTTGGGCCGGGGTATGACTCAATTTCGCGGCCGATGAGGAAACTCCGGCACTCGTGGCCAAAAATACACCAAAAAGATTTCTTTTTTGGAATACACTGACTACTCATTCTATTCCGCGGACAACAGAAATACAGTTTGTGAACCCATCATTCAACATCCGACCGGCGCGTTTCTGCAAGGCACAGTAGTTCTAATCCAAAATTCTCGGCATTCCAGTGTGCCTCACAAGCTACAGCGAGAATTGCGAGACCAACGAATGCAAAAGAAACTGGCATGTGCGGGTGAGGACGTGCTGCAGTGACAATGTCTTCCCTTGATGGCTTGCGGACACCTTGCCAACAAGCCAAATTTTGCATTCACGGCAACTTCCAGCTCAGAAGATACCCGTGTGTTGGCGACAACAGTTGCTACGGTCTCGAGGGCGATGGGGGCCTGCTTGAGCCCATTCGACACCAGCTCAAACGCTGAGTATTCCACAAACCAATATGCATCAGGATTGTGTTCTGGGAAGGCGGGGTGACCAGCGTGTAAACTTACGGTCAATCTTATTCTCCCCGACTTTTTCCTATCTTTTTGAATTGAATGAGTACTCGTTGAAAATATTTTTATAAATCTGGAAATCGCGTTACCCGTTGTATTTAACGGTACCCGTTGTATTTAGCCCCCACTGATAATTCGACCCCACCCAGTAACAGTGAATACATAGCTTTTTCTTTTTTTTGGACCGGAATCCCTAAAAACCCGCATTTCGGAAAGTTTTTGTCCCACATTTTCCCCTGGGCATTTTGACCATTTCACCTTAGAGCCTGGTAAATGCACGACTGTGAGCTTTTTTTTATCAAATTTTATCAAGTTTATTTCTTGATTTTTTTCTCGTCTTGCTCTCTGCAATATTGAAGATTCCATCCTTGGATGGCGTGATTGCCGTGGGTCTGGACCCTATCTGGACCCTAGCGCTAACCCGGGGAGACCCTCGATTTACAGGTACCCTTGGGTACAGCTGCCCGCATCCAACCGGCAGTCAGCTCGCATCGGGGAGGTGACGCTGGACAAGGTGTTCTGCTGCCCCGGGGGCACCGTCGTCGGCGGGGGCTGGCGGGGAAGCTTCGCACCCCTGGGGTGCCTCAGGGGTGGTTGGGCACGTGCGGATCGGTGGACGAGCGCATGGCGCCCGGGTTCATGCGAGGGATGTTTTTGAGGGTCACGGGGTACGTCGACTGCCGCGGCGGCTCGTTGGCGGCGGGGTCGATGGCCGGGAAGGACGACGACACGGCAGCGGGCGATTGCGCGGCCGGCGACGAGGCGCCGGACTGCGGGCCTTGAGCGGAGGAGGTTTTGGTGTACTCTGCAGGGGTCGTCAGCAGCCTGCGGGCCCATAGGTCGGATTCGACGACTGAGGAAGGGTCGGTCATGTGCCGCGTCATCATGTTTATCTGCTTGATGTTCCACAGCTGCTCGGTTTCTTCGTCCAGCGCGGGATCGTCCTCAGTCAGACTCCTGTAGTTCAGGTCGCTCGTCCCGACCCTCCTCGTCGTTTCGTTCGGCACCGTGTCCGGGTTGGTCAGCTGCCGTGATATAAGGAGCCACGGGTCCTCTGCCTGCGCCTGCGCGTCCGGATTCGTCAGCTGCCGGATCATGGGGTCCTTGTCGAACATCGGAAACGGGTTCGCCTCCTCCAGCTGGGGGGGCCCGTCGTCTTCGGTGCCGGCGGGCTTCGCCCGTTCGCAGTCGTCGTTGTCAAACGGGGTGTGCGGCACCGGCGACGTCCGTACCCGCGCTTGTGTTACTTCTACTGCGCTACGCAGGCCCGGTTCGATCTCCGGTATCACCGGCACAGGCTGCGTGTGTGAACGCTGTGTGTTTGTGTGTGTGTGTGTGTGTGTGTGTGTGTGTGTGTGTGTGTGTGTGTGTGTGTGTGTGTGTGTGTGTGTGTGTGTGTGTGTGTGTGTGTGTGTGTGTGTGTGTGTGTGTGTGTGTGTGTGTGTGTGTGTGTGTGTGTGTGTGTGTGTGTGTGTGTGTGTGTGTGTGTGTGTGTGTGTGTGTGTGTGTGTGTGTGTGTGTGTGTGTGTGTGTGTGTGTGTGTGTGTGTGTGTGTGTGTGTGTGTGTGTGTGTGTGTGTGTGTGTTTAAGTTCAGGGCTTCAAGCGGGTAACGGCTGAATCGAAGTATAGCCCACTTTAACGGCTGAATCGAAGTATAGCCCACTTGTCACTTTCACCAGTCGGCTTTGGGTTTCCGACACGCTGCTTTTGGCTGTGACTCCTCTCCGAAGGGGTCGGTGGGGCGGGATCCTTCGGGGGACGGATAGAGCGTGGGAGGCTGTCAGCTTCTCCATCCGGCACTCGGCTCAAGACTTCTGTTTTCATCCTGCGGTGTTAGCTGCGCGGGGTTTTCGGCCTGAGTGTCTTTACTCAGGCACCCGAGGATGTCTTCAATGGTGTGGTCCACAGTACGATGTCCGTCGCTTCAATGGTGTGGTCCACAGTACGATGTCCATCTCTTCAATGGTGTGATCCACAGTACGATGTTCATCTCTTCAATGGTGTGATCCACAGTACGATGTTCATCTCTTCAATGGTGTGATCCACAGTACGATGTCCATCTCTTCAATGGTGTGATCCACAGTACGATGTCCATCTCTTCAATGGTGTGATCCACAGTACGATGTCCATCTCTTCAATGGTGTGATCCACAGTACGATGTCCATCTCTTCAATGGTGTGATCCACAGTACGATGTCCATCTCTTCAATGGTGTGATCCACAGTACGATGCCCAGTTTTCGGCAATCACCGGCTCCCCTACCCAGGAGTAAATCGCAAAAGACGAAAGGTCACACACCTGCCCGTCCCTCCTGTCGGCAGGCTGCGCTTGAGGCATGGTCCCGCACCGGCCGTTCATCTGTGGTTGTGGAGGGACTGAACTGCGGGCACCACGAGGATTGAGACAGAACACATCAAAATAAGTCAAAGGGGTGTGGGCCCCCACCGTCAGGCTGGCCCCAGGGGGTTAGTCACGACTTAGCAGTCCCAGGGCCACTCCCCCCACCCACCTGTATGTGTTCTCGTGGCCATCGCTACCGCGCTGACCTTTCCCACAACTCGAGAGAGAGACCCCTCTCCAGGGAGCTTCCGGTCTCCTCACTTCTCTTCGTGCTGCTACGGCGGGCGTAAGTCGCTCGGAGGCGCGCTGCAGGTTGCGCTCTGCTACAGTGAGCGGCGCCTCTCCGGAACAGTCCACTACACTACCGTCAAAAGCTATAGGGCAGAAGCTCTTGCGGGTTTGCACCGACTTGAAGTTGTGTTATCACTCTATTGGCCTGTCTTCATTCCTTCTTTGCGATGTCGCTTCGTTGCCTCACCATGCCAATCTTTATGTGAACGACGCCGCCCTGCGGTGTCGGATTGTCGTGTCTGCACTCGGTATTGCACTGACCGACAACAAACTGGTGATTTTGTTGCATTAGTGACTCAGGCCTTCGACTACCCTGAGCAACGCACTATACAGCAACGCAGAAACGCGGAACCAGGCCGAGGACTCAACGGCTACAGTTTTGCTTCGGAAGACCGTTGTATGCTGCTCTGCTGTCTATAATGTGCGCACAGTCGTCATGACGTTACATGCACCGCCTCCCGGCGCTTCTTTGCATGCCCTTTAGAAGCTCCGGACAAGCTTCTTGGTTCACAATTGAAAAGCACATACCGCAGGGTGGTCATGCAGCGGATGGTTGTCCGTGTCCTCGGCAGGCGCATCTGCAGTGAAAACGGGGCGGGTTATTAGGCGTGTTTTGAGGTTCGGAAGGTCGGCGTCCCTTTTTTTCTTTCATGGAACAACACCACGTCAGTGCACAATACTCGACGCAGCTGCTTTGACTCAAAGTTCGTTTGTGTTTCGCTCTGCTCATGTGTTCCGGTAGTGTTCCCTTCAGTACTACTAAGAATAGCTGAGTCGCGGCTCTTGACAAAGACAGGTGGAAAAGAGAAGGTGCTTTCGTTCTTCGCTTTTTCTCACGAACGGGGAGGTCGGTCCTGCTTTTGGCTTTGTAGGTTCTCCCGACTCTCCAAATCGTGGCTAGCACAAACACAAGGGGTCTGATCAACTATTCCCTGCAGTATTAGCATACTTTTGAAAATACTCGAGGGACTGCCTTGTGCTCATTTCGAAGGAGGCTAGAGTGGGAGAAAACAATACAACTACAAAGTGGGTCTTTTTTGTTGAACGCTTACGCCCGCCACTAAACCCAGATTTACCTGTGTTTCGTGAGCTACAGCACATTTACCTCCTTTGATCTATCGCAACTGGCAGTCTCCTCAAGTATTTCCTACAAAGCAGGTGCTTAATACACTGCTTTTACAAAAAAGTAAAGTTTTAAGGTGTCCTCGCAAACCCGGGTCAACTATTCCCTGCAGTATTAGGCTAATTTAGCATACTTTCAAGAAGTTAATGGTAAGCTGGATTCAGGACACGAGCTTCTCATTACCTTCTACTTCTTCATGTTCGGGCATCTTGGCAACAAATTGGAGGCGCGGTGCGGTAGACAAGCCGAAGAGGGTTGAAGTATGGCTAAAAAGATAAGGTGGTGTCACCTGAGGGGGTAACGCATTCGAGAGTTCTTTGTGTCCGTCTCACCTAGCGTAGCCGCCAGGTACCAGCAAACGATTGCAAGTGGCAGGGGTGTTGCCCACGACAAGAGCACGCCGAGAGTGACTGTTTCCGAGGTCACGTCGTGGAAGACAGTTGACTAGCATCAAATTTGCCCCACAGTCTCGGTGGACTACAAAGCGGCCACGGCAATTCTTGCAGTGTGGCGCTACCACGAGCAAAACCCACCTGCACGTGCCGCAACTGGGATTTTTAGTAACTCCGAGCAACTTATGGACAGTAACGTGGGAGGACTTTTTGAGCCGGTCCATCCCCTCTTGATAGACCGTGGTGGACCGTAATTCACTGCGATAAACAGCGGCAGGCACTTCGATGCAGTTTCAAGAGATAAGGGACGGACAGTCTCATTTTTATTTGTAAGGCCCTGCCCGAGCCCCGCAGATAAAAAGGGCGATACCTCGGTCGGCGGATGCGGTTTTGAGGATCCGCTTCGCGTCGATCTCGAAGTACAGATCATCATCGCCTTCCTGTGCACCGTCCCCGGCGGCCGAGACTCTTTTCAGCGTCTCGTCGAGCTCGAAATAAATATCCTTCTTCTTCCCCGCCGAATTTTTGCTGCCGCCCGGCTTTTCGTCGACCTTTGCCTGTTGTGGGGGGTTTTAGAGTTAAAGTTCGCTTGAGAGATCCTATCTCCGAGTGACCTGCGTTTGAATGGGTTCTTCTAAAGACGTACTACTACTAGTACTAGGGGGGAAAAACTTAGTTTAATGTTTAGGCAGAACACTGCCTCGCATGCATGTTTGATGCTAGCATCAAGTCTTCGTCGAAGAAAGTGTAAAATACATGGATTTACAAAGATCTTTGCATTTTTCCACATGTTTTTCAAAATGAACTACTTCTTTTACATCTTTGTGTAAAAAAGAAAAAAGAAAGATCTTGAAGTTTTGTAAAAAATAGTGACTGTGCGTGGTCCTTTTTGAGGTGAATTGCGCCTGTCGTTGCCTCTCCCTTGAGGTTGTAGCCCAAGGAAACCAGCTGTGAGACAAAACTCGGCGCCAGTCTCGTCAGATTGCACCAGAAAAGAACTTCACGGGTTACAAAACACCCGCCCAACACGAGGCACGCGCCCAAGAACGTGCGGCCACCGTAGCACCCGGAATCCTTTCTCGGTTCTGGTAGACTATAACCTAGTCCAGTTTCACATGTAGGTAAGGCAACAGACTGAACAAGCCGACAACGCTTCTCAGCTTGGGTTGGTTCGACACGCTGCTCTCTCCACCTTGCTCGCGTTTCCGCTTCATTTCGAAACGGGCAAGTTTGTCTACCTCCGATGCAGTGTCACTCCACTTCTTTGTGACTAAAGCACGTGTCCGAGCATCCTGCAGACACTGCTTCTTACCCTTCGCGTATACATGCGATGGGTTTTGCCATAGAAGAGCTTTGCGGCCTCCGGCATCTCATCGAGGTTACGGTCCTCAAGATTCATCGGGCCTGCACGAGCCTCAGGCTCGTGATCGGGCTCCGGGTCCGCGACGAAATCTGTTGTTGCCACGGAGCCAGAGGATTTCGAATCAGTGAGTCGGAATCAGTGGAATCGGACATTGTTTACTTGGTCCGAGACGAGGATATGCTAATAGCTCTGTCGAGCCAACCCCACTTTTTAGGGGGTCGGGGGCGAAGCCCGGGGCACTTTTTTAGCCTACCGTCGTACGCGTTTTGCTAGTAGTCCATTTCCCCCGCTCCGGGTTTTTCTTGATCCGTGACTCGGCACCGGGTATTTGCCGCACAATTCAGGCCTAAAGGCCCGGGTTCGAACCCGGCCGAGGACACCCGGGCGAGGCACTTTTCCGGTCGAAAATGATTTTCGGGGGTTGGTGGTTTTCGGGGTCTATCATGCCCGAAACTTGCGTTTTTTGCAGAGTTTCTCAATAACACGCGGTATTTGGGTCCCCTTGGGTAACGTGAGTCAGTCTACCAGAACTGAGCATCGCCCGAACTTGCTTCACCCAAACTTAGCTTCACCAGAAGTTAGCTTCGCCCGCGCTTTGCTTTTGCATCACCACAACTTAGCAACTTGGTTTCGCCCGAAATTTGCTGCTTTCCGAACTTTACAAACCCCGTAAATCATTGTCGACCAGACAAGTGCCTCGCCCGGGTTCGAACCCGGGACCTCCAGCCCTGAAGGCTTGCGCTGTTCACTCTACCATCACGGTGTCATTTCCAGGGGGAAAACTTCCAACGGAAGTGACTGCAAACAATCGTTCTCCCAGACATTTGTCCCTCACAGGCATCTGTTCGTTACAGGCATCTGATATTTACAGGCACCTCATGATCAGGCTCATCTGATTGCCACCGGGTGGGCGTATGTTGCAGTAGAGTGATTGCCAGGCCTTCGACTACCCTGAACGCACTGTGCACACAGTCGGTGTCTACGTAACAGCAGATAGGTCGCGCTGCGGGGGTGAACGTCGTTGTCCGCAGAAGGGGGTCGTGCCGTGTCGGCGGGTGTCCGCCGCTTCTTCTCACCGCGTTTGCGGAGCCCTCGCCGAGCCTTATTGGCCGTGTGAGCAACGATTAAAGCACAGAAACTGCAGCTACTACCTTGACCTTTTTTCACAAAACTTCAAGATCATTTCTTCAAGATGCGAAAAATGGGCAAGTCCAACAACTTCTGAAAAGGAGTTTGTCAATCCCTGGCCTTCCCCCCCCCAAAAAAAAAGACTCCAGATACGCAAACTCTCTCGAACGCTGCACACGGGCATCCTTCAAGTGACCTCACAACTATCATGTTGCATAAGGCGTATCCGGATCTGAAAGCCGAAGACTTTGTAACACTTTACCGCGACCGGGAAGTCGCGAACCGGGTTCAGCTTGCACTGCAAAAGCAGCATAATTGTGTCTTGCGCACGAGCGCGGAAATCCGCCACCCACCATTCGGTTAGATATTGCAAGAACACAATTGCGAAGCTTACTACAAACGGATAGTGTTACAAAGGCGAACGAATCATGCGAGAACCTATGGAGGGGCCCCTCGACAGCTTTCAGAACACGGCATAGTAAGTCAAGAGACGGATAAGCGTGCGCGCATTCTACTCCTGTTTGATCTGCATTTTCCACCTTTCCCCCCTTTCTTTGATCTGCTGGGTGTATTTGCGGAACTATGCAAGTTCCGCAAACAAATGCAAAATGTATCGAATGAACGAATGAAAGCTAGAAGGTACAAACGAAGACCAGTTTCAGCTTGCTCTGGGGACAGGTTTGATGTCATCTGGGGGGTTTTCTAAAGCCAGGTACCTCGGCTTCAGGTCGGCTGCATCAGTGTCGGCTTTCGACATGGGTTCGGTGGACCGCCCAAGACTGTCCCCAAAAACTCGACTAAAATTTTGACCAAATTTTTGACCAAATTTTTGACCCAACTTTTTGACCAAAATTTTGACCAAAATTTTGACCAACATTTTGACCAAATTTTTGACCAAATTTTTGACCAAATTTTTGACCAAATGTTTGACCAAAATTTTGACCAAATTTTTGACCTCCCAAAATTTAGAACAAAATCTGGACCAAAAAAAAACATGCATATATTTGCAAAAAAACTTAGTATTTTTGCAAATATATGCATGTTTTTTTGCAAAAATAATATTATGCATAGGGTGCGTACCAAAAGGGGCGTGCGCTGCGGTGAATAAACTTTTTTCAAGTACAAAAATGGGCCCCCATCCCAGCCCAGACCCATGGTTTTCCAGTACGTATGGCGGTGTGTTTTGGGCAGGGGTACCAGGTGGGGGAATCACCTTGCATGTGTGGAAAACTCAAAAAACCCCTGTTTTTCTATGTACACGCCCTCTATGCGCAATGGACAGCCACAACAGGGGGGTATGGAGTATGGCAGGGCGGCCATCATTTAATGCCCATGTGGATGGAAACGGCAAAGTAGGCTTCCACCAGCTGTTCCCTAAGGTGAAGCCATACATGAAGGAGTACGTGCCCTGGAAGCAGAGCAAGAGGCTGGAAGGCGTGGATAAGCAGGTAGCATCGTCGGTTTTGCTGCTGCTCGAGCATGTTTCAGGAGGAAACGTTGCCGGGTTGCTAGGCGATGTGTTTCGCAACTCGAAGAACGTGCTTTGGCGAGCATGCATGGGGCTTTCTGAAGAAAGCATTGCTTGGAGCGCGGAAGAGCGAAGCGGGATCATGCGTGGGATGAGGCTTTCTGGTTGGACGGCGCAGGAAGTTGCTGGGGCCGGCTTTGAGCCGACGAGACGAGAATGGCGGAACGTGACAACACCGGACGCTAAAACGATTGGTCGGCCTGCAAATGAGGAATTGCATGGCAGTATCGTGGCTGAATGGCACAGTGCTTCTGTAGACAGCTGCATTGTACTGAAGCGGCTCAGCAGAGAAAGAGGTGAGGCCATCACCATCCGACACGTGCAGACAACGTTCATCGATGTTTACAAAAACTCTGCCCTCAATCCAGACCACCCATCAGCAACGTCTGGCCTCACTGTGTCAAAAACGCAGTTCATGCGTTTTCGTCCGGTCGAGATTCGAAGGGCGAAACGAGCCCACATTTTGAAGGCAAGGTCTCGGACAAGCTGCCCGGCATCTCTTCTTTGCAAGGTAAGGTTGTTTGTTCGTTCACGACGAAGGACGAACTCGAGAGGAAAAACGCGACACTGTCACTGAAGGAGCTTTGCGCAGGCATCAGGAACGGTACGAAGCCTTCTGGCAAGACGTTGCCGACCCCACGTCCAACAGCTCACCAAAGGCACGCATCCCAAAATCTGCTCCAAGCAACCGGAAGTGCAGTCTATGCCACAAGACCGGGCACTACGCACCGCGTTGCCCGGAAAGGGATAACATTGATGAAGAGAGCGAAAGCGACGACGAGTCAGCTGAAGCAAGCGACGAAGAGCCCCACACTCCTAAAAGGGCGAAACACTGAACCTTTCCAACATGATGTAACTTCCGGTCACGAGCTTGCTTATTACTCGCGTTAACCTGTCTTCAATCTCACGTTTTCTCTTGATTCACAGATCGAACGGGCAGGAAAAGTGGAACAGAGCTCATCGGAGACGCCTGACATCCGGAACCGGCCGAAGTATCGTGTTCGTGGGATCACAATCGAGGGTTGAGAATAACCGATTCGACTGTTTCCTTCTTCAGCCTGCAGCACAACGAATCAGCCAAAATGGCCACAAATATGCAAAAAACGGCTAAGTGCATAGCCTGCAGACGTCGCCCTACCCCAGGCCACCATGGATGAAAGCACAACCCTACTGTGGACAAAACACGGGTGCCAGACAGAAACCGGATGCCGTTTTTCTTGGTCAAAAAAAATTATTCACCGCAGCGCACGCCCTTTTGGTACGCACCCATATGCATATATTTGCAAAAAAAAAACTGCATTTTGTGTATGCATGTCACAAAAAGTTGCAGTTTTCTGCGCATATATCTGCAAGTTTCCCTTATTTTTTCGGGGGTTCGCGTAACCCTTCTTTTCCGGAAGATAACGTTATCTTTTCTTTTCTCTCTGGCGCTCTTTTTCTCTCTATCTCTCTCTTTGGCTAGCAAAGCGACTATTGCGACCGACACCACGACCCGTAATGAATGTGATCAAGGGCCCCCCACGTTCTACATGTTGAGCATTGAGTTCTTTAAGGTGCAAGTGCCATCAAGGCAGGCGAGCACTACTGTTGAGCAGGGGTTGCCATGTAGCCCGTACCGGTCTAAGCCTTCATTGTAACTTCCATAGTATCCCCGTTGGGACGGGTCCGACGGTCCGTTAGTCATCAGCGACATTGGGCGGGAAAAAAAAAAGAAAAAAAAAAGGGAAATAAAAGAAAGGGGAAAATGGTGGGTGTGTGGGTGGATAAGCTCGTGGTACTGGGGGGGGGGATTCTCCACCATGCCGGCAAGTGTCCACCAAAGTCTAACTGGCATGTTCCCTTCCAAATTTGTTGGAAGGGAACATTCGAATTGCACGCAAACACGCCTGTGTACGTTCCGAATTTTGGATTTCGATTTTGCCCGCGAGCACGCCTCGGGTACCTTTTACCGTGGAGAGTCTGAGGGCCAATTTGCTGATGACTTGGCGTCCCACCGTGCAATTGGAGAGTTGTGAAGGTGTGCACACGTTCGGGTCAGGCGGCCCATCGAAGCCCATGCAGAGGCGTTCCGGCCCGTTCGGCGCGTTGTACGGAGTGCCGTTCAGCAGCCCGATGCAGAACCAAGCGTCGTCGACGCTGTGGAAGGTGAGTACGACGGTGCCGCTCGAAGCGGCGAGGCTCGCGGCCGCCGACGAGTTCGAGTCGATGCTGCTGCTGCCCGAGTCGGTCTGGATGCTGGTGCCAGCCGGGAACTTCGCACCGCACTTCGTCAGCCGTTCGTACACGAACGGGACTACCGCGTCATTCGCCCGGTGCACGACGACCGTGCAAGACGGCGGGCTGCACTTAGGGGCAACCTCCGGCGCCGGTGCGTCGGCGGTGCTGAAGGACTTCAACCGGTCCATCTCGCTCTGCCGCTGGATCCCCGTCCAGTTCGAAGCGTTCGCGTGGTGCGACTGGCGGGCCTGCACCCGCTTCGACAGCAGCGTCGACCCGTCGAGCCTCGCGCGCGCCGCTTCCATGTCCTCCGCCGTCTCGAACTGCACGAGCGCCTTGCTCGAGCACTGCTGCATGATCTTAGCCGCGACGACGGAGCCGTACTGCCCGCAGGCCCGGTAGAGGAGTTCGGCGGTGACGTTCAAGTCTTCGATCGCGGGCTTCGACGGCGAAAACGCGATGTAAAGGCAGTGGCCCACGCTGCCTTTCGGCAGGGTCGCGATGGAAGGTATGTGGCCTTGGTACTCGTCCGCCTGCCGCGGCACGAGCCAGCCGTCGCCCGCGACGTGCTTCCCCCACAAAAAATCGAGCGCGGGTGAGGCGGCACCGTCCCGGAGGTTTTGGTTGTCCTGCGAGAAGTCGCGGTTCCGACAGTCGTCCTTCCGGAAGGTGAGTTGCTCGATGGCGGACGGGACGATCGCGAAGCTGACGCTCCACGGGTGCCCGTCGCTGCCTGTCATAACGACAGACTGCGTGTTCAGATGCGTCAGGGCGAGTTCCGCAGCCTGCGGCGCCTCGAACTGGACGAGGGCCTGTTCCTCGTTGTGGCTGTTCGTGAACGTCGACAGCTTCTCGACGACTCCGTACTGGCTGGTCAGCTGCCACAGGTTCTTCATCAGCGCGCCGGGGTCGTGGATGGTGTGTTCCCGCATCACGCACAGCAGCACCCGCGCCTTCTCCGGATCGACGGGCCGCTTCTTCGACGTCTGCGGCCGGCGGCGCGGCGGCCTGTTTTTCCCACCCATCGCCTCGCTCTTCCCCCTTCTTCTTCTGTCTGACCGCAAACACTAGCAACCAGCGCCCCCCGCCCGAATTCGGTGGCTGGCTTTCTTCTCTTTTTTTTTTTTTTGTCGTATAAGTTCGCAGATCTTAGAAGATTAATATATCCAACGAATACCTAACACTCGTTACAGGTTGAATAACCCCGTCGCTATCCCGAAAACATCGTAACTTCACCCCTCGCTTGCCCACACTTGGAAAACATGCCAAAGACGGTGACGGAAGAATACCTGTCCAGCCTGAAGCTGGTAGAGCTGCGAGCGGTCGCCGCGGAGCTCGGCGTCGAGGTCAGGGGCCTGCGGTCCAAGGCGGAAGTCAAGGCGCGCCTCGTAGAAAAGAAGGAAGGCGCCCCCCTCGAGGACAGCGACGACGAATCCACCGGAGAGGACTCTGAAGATGGCGTTGGGCAGGCACCTGAAACGGGGGCGAGCAACCCGGGCGCAGGGGCACACCTGGCACGCGGGACCGAGGCGAGCGAAGGACTGCGCGCGCCCCCCCCACTCCACCCCGAGCCCCAATGGCACACCAGGCCTCCGTTCTCGGAGGGGGAGCTGGCAGACCCAACGGAGTGGCTGCGCGACCCGTGGCGGGCGTTTGAAGAAGCGAAGCGGGTTTGGGGCCCATCGACCCTGAGGGCGGCGAGTGCCAAGCGCGAAGTGACGCGCGCCTTCGAGGTGATCCGGCAGCTGGTCCCACGGATACAGGACCCTGCTATACAGGACACCGTCGCCGGCCTCATCCGGGACGCCATCACACGGAGGTGGAACCCGAGGGCGCTGGCGGCGGCTGAGCAGCGCCAGAAGTGGGCCGACTTCCCGTCGGAGATTGTCGAGCTCAGAGAGGAGTACGACAAGGAGGTCAAAAAGACGAAACCCCGCTTCCGGTCCAGGGGCCCCGAGTCTCGTGTACGGCAGGGCGGCAAGGGGTACCGCGGAAGCAGCGCCCACCGAGACGCTCCTTTTCGAGGTGACAGCCGAAAAGGCGGGAAGAAAGGGGGGTGGCCCTCCGGTAAGGGAAATCGGTGGTGATGGTTACCCCTTCGCAAGCGACGTCCCGCTGCGTCCCCGAAGCCGCAGCGCCCCACGTCCGGGACGGCCGCTGAGAAGGTTCGGAGACGTGACGCGGGAGCGAATCACCGACGCCCTCCACCGCATCTACAGCGCGTCGTACGCGGAAGCGACGTGGCGAAACATGCGGTACTCGGCCTCCAAATGGGCCAGATTCGTTGCGAAGGCCCAGCTGCAGAGTCACCCGCACGCGGATCAGCTCCTGGCGTTCATCGGGTGGTGCCACGCCGAAGGGCTGAAGCCCTCGTCGATCCTCACGGAAGTGGCCAACGTGCGGGCGACTCTTCGGCTGGAAGGAGTTGTGCTCAGCGACCACCGCCTCACGATGGCTTTGAGGGGTCTCGCCAAGCTCAAAACCGGAGAGGTGCGGCAAGCGAGGCCGATATCGAAGGAGACGCTGTATCGGACGGTGGACGAGCTAACGACGGTCGACCCCCAGGCCGCTGTGGTTCTCGCGGTCGCGTGGCTGACGGCGTCGAGAGTGGGAGATGTGAGGAGACAGCGCGTAGGCTCAATGTCGTGCACAGCGGAAGGCGTTCTCGAGGTAAAATGGACCGACAGAAAAGACTGGCGAAACGTCGGTATCGTGACGCAAGTCTGGACAGGGAGGCTACAGCCGCTCATAGCTTCCTACCTATTTCGAAGGCCGACGGACGAGTCCCTAGGCGGTGTCAGGACGACTGCCCAGTACGCGGCACTTCTGCCGCGGGGCCACACGGCGCACTCCATCCGGAGGGGAGCCGCACGACACGCCCTCACGGCCGCCGACCCCGAGTCGGTCCGGACCCTGACCCTCCATGCGACCCTGATGGGCCTGATCCGCTACGCCCCCAACTGCCACGTCCGAACGCAACTCCACGCGTCAACGGCCCTGACCGAATAGCAAAGGGAGAGGAGTTTGCCTCCCTTCTTCACGATGACACTGCCGTGAAGCCGTCGCTGAGCAACGCCGTCTTGCTCTGGGATCTGAACGCGAGGAAGAGCACGACACACGTGCCTGCGCCACCGACGGCGAGGATCGCTCAATCGCCACCGCCGCTGTTGGACTTCCTGCGCGCAGACGAGATAGCGAGAAGCGCTGGCGGTCACGCGTGGTTGGAGGCCTCGAGATGGATTCGCGACCCTGGGTTCTTCTACGCCAACTACGACTGTTTCGAAGGGCGGCGGCTGCTGGAGCCGCTCTCGAGGCTTCACCCCAGCCATGCAGCAGATGTGGCGACGTCCACGATCACGGGCCGAGTGCCGAGGAATGCCCCCATCGTTGAGATGCGGGTTTTTACGGTCGCAAAGAAGACGCCTGACGAGGGCCGTCTGATATGCTGGCCGAAGGCGCTGAACGAGCACCCGACCCGCGATCCGAGCCCCGCGACGATTTTGCCCTCGCGAGAGGAGGTGTGGGAGACGATACGCATGTCAACCATGGGCATCGAAGTAGACGCTGTGAGCTTCTTCCACGCGTTTCCGATGCACCCCTCGATATCGAGGGCTTTCGGCATGCGGCTCCCAGTGCACGGAAAAAGGGTACTGAAGGTGATGCCCATGGGCTGGGACAAATCGATGGGAATTGCGACGACTCTGGCCGATCTGCTGGCGCAGGCGGTCAAGCAGAGGTGCCCGGCGGGACGCGTTACACCCTGGGTCGACAATTTCTTCCTGTCGGCTCCGGATTCCCGCACGATGCGGTCCACTTGGGAGGCGTGGAAGGAAGCATCGAGCTACATCGGTCTGAAGACGAAAGACGAGAAGTACACCCCGCGATCGCGCGTGACGTGGCTGGGACTAGACGTCAACCTTGCAGAGAATCTTGTTCGGGCGCCCCCGAAGGTAGTCGGCGCACTCGGCGACACGATTTCAGAGGCAGAACGCATGTGCACGTACCGAGGAGCCTACCGGATCTTGGGGTCCATAAACTTTTACATGTACTTCCTGGGGGTTGACGCCTGGGACTTCCCAACCCTCTCGCGTTTTCAATCGCGTTTCGGCAGGCTTCTAGCCGAACAACCAGCACTCTGGGACACAATTTGCCTTCTTTGGCCCTCATTCTTGTCCGCGCTTCGAGCCGTCACGAAAAGAATAAGCCGGTGGCAATCTGTACCGAAAAGAGCGGGAGGGCCCACGTACCTTCTCTACACGGACGCTTCCCTGTCCGGCTGGGGCATCCTCGCCTCGGGGTTCTTTGCCGAAGGGGGATCCTGGAGCACCTCCCAGTCGAAGGAGCCAATTCACAGGCTGGAGGCCCGTGCGCTGTTGAAGGGCGTAGAGCGCATCTCCCCACTGCTCCCATGGGGGGCCACCATCAGGGCGATGGTAGATAACACCGTGTGTGTTCACTCTGTAGCCCGGGGACGGTGCCGCGATTTTCTCACGGCTGAAGTGCTGAGGGCGGCGAAACAGACAGCCGGCCATAGAGGGCAGCGTCTAGAGCTGAGATATGTGTCCACGCTGGAACAGCTCGCCGACCCTCTCTCGCGCGGGAAGCCCGCGCGCCTTTGAATGCGAGAGCCCAGGACACAGCTTTATTTTTACGTTAATCAAGTACTGCAGCGACTCCGCGCATAAGAAGACGATTGTGACAAACACACCGAATCACTGCTTGACCTTTCTACTTTCGATTTATGCATCACCCGCGACGGTGAAGACGAAGCAGCAGACGGAGCCAGTATACGCAGTAGGAGGAGGATGTATTAGTCGTATAAGATCGCAGATCTTAGAAGATTAATATATCCGACGAATACCTAACACTCGTTACAGGTTGAATAACCCCGTCGCTATCCCGAAAACATCGTAACTTCACCCCTCGCTTGCCCACCCACCCTTGCCCCCCCTTTTTCTGAAGCCGTGTCCTGAGGCGTCACGACGATTGTGACAAACACACCGAATCACTGCCTGACCTTTCTACTTTCGATTTATGCATCACCCGCGACGGTGAAGACGAAGCAGCAGACGGAGCCAGTATACGCAGTAGGAGGAGGATGTATTATTTTCCCCGACGACAACTAGTGTCAGACTAGCCTACCCGAAGGCAGTTGATTCCTTTAGGCAAGATTTCTCTACCGGCGGAAGTTGTTTGGGTTAACGTCTTTTTTTTTTTTTCCCCCAGCCGACGGCGCGGAAGTTGCTTGGGTTGGCCTTTTGTTTTGTGTTGCCGACAATCAGTTTAGGTACCAGGGAAAGCCTGCTACACGGGAGCCAAGCTTCACGTGTTCGGCGGTACTGCAGGGCCACGGGCCTACGGGTCAAGTGGCTACCGATTTCCAAAACTAAAGCATCAAGGCTTGGCGCACCTTGGGGCTTGGCGCTCGCGCTGAACACAAGCTCGTCGAGACGGTCAGCCGCAGGGCAGAGCGGACGGGGTTGTGACACTGAGCTGCCTCCGACTCAAGCTTTGCAAGCTGTGGTTGACAGTCACGTTCCTGGACCAGGAGCGGCGTTTTTCTTTTTCTTCCCCAGCCGACGGCGCCGAAGTTGCTTGGGTTGGCCTTTTGTTTTGTGTTGCCGACAATCAGTTTTTTGTGTTTCGTCTACTTTTTCTGCTTTCCAACCCCCAACGACAGCGAGTGTCGCGAATAGCCCCGCCCAAAAAGCAGCTGATTCCTTTTTGGGCGGTGCAAGTTGCTCGGGGTGGGAATTGTATTATTTTGTGTGCGTGTGTGCGTGTGTGCGTGTGTGTGTGTGAAATCTCAGTAATGGGTAACCCCTGAGCGGAGTCTAGCCCAGTTGCGCAATGCACCTACGTTACTGCTGATGCGCTGGCGGTGGTTGCGACGTGCACGGAAATGCAGCCTCGACTGGCATTGGTTTCCTTCTTCGTGATTTGCATGTTGCTGTCTACAGCAGGTGTCCGGGGGTATTCGCCTTCTCGTACATGTGGTGCAGCGCGGGGCGTCATGCTTAGTACATCTTAAGGCCGCATTGACATTCCGTCTCGTTGGCGGGTGAGATCGTTGACTGGGAGGGTCTTCTCGTCCTCTCCCCTTCCACTCTGCTGTTTCCTTCCAGGTCGCCTCGTAGTATCGCTCGGGTTGGATACTGGCTGCCCACCTTTCGTGGGCCTTGACAAACGGATTCGGGGTTGTTTCTTCCGTGTCGGATGCGCCCCGGCTCATCGATCGTAGCACTGCCTCCGTCTGCGGTGAGAGCACGGCTCGGCACGATACGCCCTGCATTACCCCACCGCCCAAGGCCGTAGCGCTCGTCACGTTCGCAACGCGTCCAGGGTGCCAGGCTGTGCCGTAAATCCGCGCGGCCGTGTTTGCTAGCGTGTGCAGGGTGTGTGTGTGTGTGTGTGTGTATGTGTGTCCGACGAGCCCAAGGGACGTGCAGATTGATGTCGTTCGACTTTTTGTTTGTTTTCTGAGGTTCAGGTGGGTTCGTGAAGCGTTTCTAGGGTCAACCCTTCCTTCAAAAAGAGGAGACAACACTGCATCATCCGGGGCCTGTGGACCTGGTCAACAGGATCGTCAATGTGTCACTACTTCAGATCTCTGCATCCGGGTTGCGGAATGTTCACGCATTCCCTTTTCGGCAATCCTGCACGTGGTCGGGGGCTAGGATACAAGGTTTACTGCATCGGGCTAGAGGTGACTCATGCTTTGAGTCGGCACGCCCATTCCGCTGCCTTTCGGCTGGGATCTAAGCAAGACTTACCTCGACGCCAGTTGTGTCCCCAAGCAGCTTGCGCCACATTCCGGATATCCGTAGAATACCGGTTCGGGCTTGGGCTCTGTCCTGTTCGCTCGCCGTTCCTGTTGCTTTCTTTTCCTGCGCTGAGCGATGCTTAAGTTGAGCACGTAGATCTTCAACAGCTGAGGTCGGTGAGAGTTTCATTCGAACGACCTAGTAGACCCTTTCGCGTTTCCGGCGACAATCGCTCAGTTGCCTGTGACGGCGTTCGCCTGTCAGTGTTGCGTGTCACTGCCTCCTCTCTGGACTCAACCCCCTTCAGGGTCGCGGTGGTAAGCGACAGCAGAATCTGCCTTGTCTCTGGCACTCTAATTAATGAGAGAGAGAGACGAGTTGGCGTTACTCATATCATTCGTGACCCTCGTTTTAGTGGCAGAACCAGAAATTTGGCGTTCAGCGTCACTTAGAGTGAGGTCTCTCGAAGTGATGCTGAATGCTCACTCTAAGCTACGCTGAACCGCAACAATTTCGGTTCAGTGTCAATCAGGGTGAGCTCACTCTAAGTGACGCTGAACCATGATTCTGATAGGGAGAGACCTGGCAGACAGTGCTGCAACGTGATTCACGGTGATCGTTTGAAGTTAGGTACAGTCATCGTCTTCGCGTGATCTCTTTGCGTCCTTTTCTCTCCTTGCCGGTTTGCATACTTCTGCGAACTCTGCCTTCGATTCGATCACCGTGATAGCTTTGCGTGTTAGTGTCTCTGGACGGAGGCAATGCAGTGCAGTTCCAGGCGAAGACAGGATCGCCTGATGTTTAACCAACATGAGTATGCTGTCGGTTTCGCTCGTTGCACGAGCTTCCATTTTCGAGGACACAAGTGCAATGTCTTGATAGAAAAGGCGGAAAACAGGAAAAGACAAAAGCAAAGTGGAAGGGTGGGGATGGGCGGAGCAGTGGGGCACGTTTCTCCCCCTCCCTGGGCCCGCTGCGCCTCTGGAAATGGATGGAACACGGAAGCAAACGGCGCAAAAAAGGGGGGAGTGGGGGGAGTGGGGGGGCAGGGTGGAACATAAGATCTGGGCCTCTGGGCCAAGGGCCAAGCAGGGGTTTTAAGTTTTTTTTGGGTGGTCACCAGATTCTTTAAGGTGAAATGGTCAAAACCCGCTGGGAAATTGGGGCGAAAAAAAATTTACGAAGCGCGGTTTTTAGGTCATTCCGGCACTCAAAAAAATTTTTTTTTCGCTGACTTTTTTCCCACAGACCACCTTTGCCGTTAGGTTTTACCGGTAGATAGGTTTCAGTAAAAATGCAAGTACATGGCCCTACCCGCGCGACCCCGGGTCCGAGCTTTACCCCCCGCCGAAGGGTACGGTAAATCAAACTGCTTGCATGGGGGGTCCGGGGGGCAGCCCCCCCGGGGCACGGTACACAACAAACAGGTGGCCTTACACTGTGTGACGGTCGAATTTGGCGGTTTGTGACGGTCGAATTTGGCCTGTTTACGTCGTGTGATGCTGTGTGACCGTCGATATTGGTCTTTTTACGCCGCGTGATGCTGTGTGACAGGGGAAGGTCCGGGAGGGCTCCATCCGGCGCACGGTAGAAGGAATGCTGGCAAGCTAGCTGAGATTTCCGGCAGAATTGTCCTATTAGCCGTTTGGCCAGCTGTTAGATGGTACGAAACGTCCTTCGCTTGACGAGTCATTACCACGTCTGAACTTCACCAGGGCTTTCAATATTGACTTGTCTCCAGGTTTTTGCAGAAGGTATGCTCTGTACCGACACCTCGCTGGAACACGGGACAGGCGCGATGACCCGCAGACAATACTCGAAGCTCATGCACGTTCATCGGCTCTACCTCATGAAGGGCTCAGACACACTTGTAGACGAGCCTGCCGCCCTCGTTCGCCACTGGCCAAGGCTCACTGGTGTAGCTCGGTTGGTTGCAAATTAAGCTCATCTGCACCATCGGGGAGGTGGATGTGTTTGGTCGTTCCATGCCTGTAGGATGGTCTTATTGCACCTTGCTAAGAGCTAAGAAAAAAATGGCGAGAGCACAAAGGCTTCTGCGTCATCAGACGAGACTGTCTCCCAGTGTCGGGTTTGCACAAAAAGTATGTCGCGGTTAGTATGTGATCGCGAAGCTAGTTTCCTCCAGAATACGCTAGCAAAATCATTTGTTTTTGTTTCTGCAATAACAGAGTTACCTGTCGAATTCGACTCTAAAGTAGCGTGACACGAGCGTGACATGTCAACTTTGACTGAGCAGTAGCGTTACATGAGCGTGACATACTAATATGACAATATATTAGCGTTACACGAGCGTTACCAGCCAAATTCGACCGCAAAGTAGCGTGACACGAGCGTTACCTGTCGAATTCGACTCTAAAGTAGCGTGACACGAGCGTGACATGTCAAATTTGACTGTGCAGTAGCGTTACATGAGCGTGACATACTAAATATGACAATATATTCGCGTTACACGAGCGTTACCAGCCAAATTCGACCGCAAAGTAGCGTGACACGAGCGTTACATGTCGAATTCGACCCCAAAGTAGCGTGACACGAGCGTGACATGTCAAATTTGACTGTGCAGTAGCGTTACATGAGCGTGACATACTAAATATGACTGTAAATTAGCGTTACCTGCCAAATTCGACCGCAAAGTAGCGTGACACATGTCGAATTCGACTCTAAAGTAGCGTAACACGAGCATGTCATATTTGACTGTAAATTAGCGTTACACGAGTGTTACCTGACAAATTCGACCGTGAAGTAGCGTGAGACGAGCGTTACATGTCGAACTCGAGTCTAAAGTAGCGTGACACGAGCGTGACATGTCAAATTTGACTGTACAATTGCCACCGATGGGAAGGGAGTGAGGGCTATTTTCACCGCTGGAACCTGGGTCGCCGAGTGGCATGGCCCCCGGACCCCTCATTTCGAGCAAACTCGTGTACCGTACCGTTCGCCGGGGGGCGAAGCCCCCCGGACCCCCCCATAGTAGTGAGGCTGGTAAGGCCACCAGAAAAAAACCCAAAACCCCTCACCGTAGGCGCGGGTCAAGGGCCAAGCAATGTTCCAGGCTGGGGGGGGGGTCTGGTTTATCCGGCCATCCGGCCAAAGTGGCTGATCCTTAACAAGAGCGCTGCAGGCCCCCGCCCCCTCGCCATTTTTTTTTTTTTTACATAAGCGCCAGCTTGAAAGGAAATGCTCGACGATGCTGCCCGACAAAGAACAGAAGGGATCCCAAGTGCTGTAACTACCGAACCACGTGTTGAACGGACGTGAGGTCATGCGGGTATACCCCTACACGACAAATCACACAAACACAACAGGTCAAAAAATCCTGAGTGAGAAAACAACACACGGTGGTGTAAGCGAAGAACAAAAAGGGATGCAGTGGGGCAGGGAGGCCGCGGTGGAGTGGGTGAAGCAGGCTACGGGGCTCCAAGTTCCGTCCGCTTTCCATTCGGAGTCGAAGCAGCTACGTCGAGTATTTTCGCGTCAAAGTTCCTGTTCTGGCCCTTTGCTCCCTTTGAATTGCAAGATTTTCCCCGGCGCGCTTCTGTGCTCGCAAAAGGGAGAGCCGCTGCTGACCCATCCCCGCCGGATCTGCCTCAAGCCGGTGAGAAGGAAACAAAGGAAAAGGATCTTCACCCGAATGAGAAGACATTAGTTAGAGGTAGTGAGTGCACGATGCTAGCCTTCAGGAAAACAGAAGTGGGGGGAAAATGTTTCTTGGGGGGGGGGACGAATTCTTGAGGTGGAGATATATAGTAAAAAGAAATGAAATTCGCGAGCAATAGAAGGGGGTCAGAGAGGGGGGGGGGGGGGGGGGGGGGGGGGGGGGGGGCATTGCAGACGGCAGGTAGAATTTGGAGAATAGGGATTGAGGGCAGCCCCTACGTCACTTTCGAACAAAGCAGACGAAAGACTTTTCGACCAGTTTCCGGCCTCCTAGGCACACCGGAAGTTTCTTGAACAAACTGCGTCAATCCGACGTATTTCGGTCCGCAAGTGGATGACGGGGCTCAATGCTTTTTTCTGCCCATTCTTTTTACCGCATGGGGGTTTTTTTCTGAGAGCAAGGAAATGGAAGTCCTCGCAAGTCCAATCCTTGCTTTCTAAGAGCGAGAATTCGTCGAAGACTCTTGTTTGCTTGCTGTTCTGTAGGAGCACCTGCTTGAACAAGAGTGTTTTAGCGTTATTTGTGGATTACAAGGTCGGTATTTTAAAGTCTCCGGTTGACCGTAGAGGCTTGAGTATGGCGGGGGGTTGAGAAAAGTGAGAGGGTGCAGCTCGTTTCGGGTGTTGTGTCACTCCGTTGTGAAACCTTGCGCGTTTAGGGGGTGCTTGGGATTGGGTAGGGCGTGGTCGTTCTGCTACGGCGTGAAAAGCCTGTGTGTTTTCTTCCTTTGTTGGAGTGTTCAAGTCACCCACTCGACACACACATAAATCTGGGTTCAGAGCTGAGCATAAGCAGTGTTCGCGCTAAGATTTGTTTGTGCGATTTAACCTGTATGCGATTTGGTTAAACCGCTGCCAACGTTCTTTTTAGCTGTAACAAATACTGTCCCCAGGGAAGCAGAAATTGGTTATCGCAAACAATTCTCGAAAAACTGACCGACTGACAATCAGCCGGCTGGGTTTTGGAAGGTCTGCCGATCAGAAGCTTTTTGCGACAACATCTTAAACGGCTTGCCCGGTTTGCGCGTCAAGCTGATTTCCGCTCCATGGGCGGCATAGCCAAAGCTTGCTGTTGAAAATCGGCTGACGTTGTCCGGTAGACAAAAAAGGCTCGACATCGGCTGATCGCGCGCGCACTGAGCGTAAGCGGTAAAGAAACCCCGCTGACTTTGCAGCACAACAATCTCCGAACACGTCCAAACAGAAGCTAACACGGCTGAGCACATGAGGTGTTTCGAAAACATGGTGGGGCGCGGTCTCCAGAAGAAGAAAAAGACGAAGCAACAACAGCACACAAACAATTGAAATCGCACAACTGCACAGGTGAAGAGAGTGAAAAGGGGGAAATACTTTAGGGGCCTACCCGAGTATTTCCTACCAATAAAAGAGTGCTTTTTCAAGGGAAACGACAACGGCTCGGGGGAGTGGGACAAAAACGATTAGGAGGAACCTGTGGGATTCAACTACAACTGGATTCATACGAGCGCCCAAAGGAAGGGAGTTTCCGGAAGGAAAACCCCCATGCAAAAGTGCGTCCAGTTGGGAACACACACCGGATGCGGAATCCTTTTTTTCGAGCCATCAAGGTTCCGCTACACCGAAGTTTACACACGTCGCCGGGCGGCATGAGTATGCTCCTTTTTTTTTAGCATTCAACAATAATTGCAGGTTTGCCCTACATGCATTGCGGAGGCAAAAAAGACGTGGGCAGCGCGTCCGCGTGATTGATCTGAAGTTGGCAAATGTCCGTCTGTCTGTAAATGTAAAGAAAAGTACACGCGCGTGCCTACAATTTCCAGCAGTGTGCAATTGGTCCGCTCATTCAAAGAAAAGACACCGAGTGAAAGGTAGGGAGGGGGGGAGGGGTGTGGGGTGGGGAAGCTCGGAAAACAGAATAAAAACAAAAAAAGAAAAGGTGTCGGAAGATAGCTTTGCTTCGTCGGCGCGCGACTAGGCCTGGACAACGATGCCTTCGGCGGCGTAGACCGGCTGCACGGTCACGGTGACAGATGAGGCGGCCCGGTGGAGGTAGTAAGCACGCAGGAGAAGAAAGCTGGTGCACAACAGGAAAGTCGAGATGAGCGAGCCCCACCAGTAGGCAACGCTGCGCCTGCAGTTGACGTTTCCAGACTCATCGAAGACCGTGATGTAGTAAGCAGGACACCTGCAGTGCATGTCATCATCAGGTCTAGGCATGTTCTCGTCAGTGAACAAGTGGGGTTCGATTGCGGGCACAGCAGTACCCTGCTCGGCATGACGCTGCTGACGGAAGGCGGCGAAGTCGACGATCTTGTGAACGTGGCGGCAGAAGCTTCTGCCTTGCGATTTCATGAAGGCCCTACGGGATTCAACGGGCAGCCCGAGCATTTCAACCACCGCCAAGTCTTCCGGGTGGGTCGACACGTAGCTGGTGAGCTTCTGGTTGATGTACGCGACGACTTCAGGGTCACTGAAGTTCGTGTGGTGGCGCATCCCACCTGACCTGCGGCCGAAGCGGCGCACGCCTTCCTCGCCTCTGTGTCCTCTGAGTCCCCCACGGTGGCGCCTTCCGCCCTCGCGGTGTTTTCCTTGGCGGCGGGAAAGGGCGTCACCTTCGCGCGAATTGAAGTGGAAGTACGTTTCCTCGTCGTCGTCGACCCACTTTCCGCCGAACTGTTCGCACTTCGTGCGGTCAACGCCGGAGGCCACGAACGACGAAGGACCGTGTTGGTTGTTCACAACCGCGAGCGCGACGATACTGACAATCAGCAACTTGAAGAAAAGAACGGCGCAGCCAGTGGCAGCCCCGCCCTTGCCGTGGTTCGACGGGCAGCACATCAACGTGCCCAGCACACCGAACACACCGCAGCAGTACGTACCGATGCATGCCAGAATGAAGTGTCCGGTCGTGTCTTGCGTGACAACGGTCGCTTCGAGCGGCACGGCGGTCGCAGTTTCCGCCTGCTTGTCCACGCTTACGTATTCGAACGCTACCGGCTTCTGCGCCTCGTCGAACTGCGGCTCCGGCACTTTTTGGTATGTTGGCTCTGTCATCGTGTATGTGTGCGAAAAAGAGTTGTGTACGGTTTAGTGTTTTCTTGCTCCTGCGGTTGTTTTTCTGCGCAATCGTGGGCCCGCGGGGATTGTAAGAACGTGCCTGGAATGGATATGTGCGCATCACCCCGTCTGCGCCGTGTTTCGGTCGTAAATTTGTTGCATTAGCCTAATGCAGTGCCTTTGACTACCTGAGCAACGCACTGCGCACTTCGGTCCTTGAAGCCACGGACACATAAGGCGGACCATCAGCAGCGGAACCTGAGTGTCCGCAGACAGGACAGCGGTGTGAGTCTGGTTTGTCAGGGGCATCCACGAAGGGTGTGCGTCCCGTATTCCCTCGACGTGCCATGTTGGCTAACTCTTTGCTAGCACGGGAAAGCCCCCGCTTTTCTGAATCTACCCTCAAGCCGCGAAAGACCGACTGCCAATCAAGACAGAATAAGGAAAGCCCCCGATTGTGCGGATTTATTTCTCAGGTCCTCAAAGACTTGACTCTACCAGCAGAAGAAGAACCAGGGAAAGCCCCCGATTGTTCGGATCCATTCTCAAGTCATGAAAGACTTGAGCCGATCGGCGGGTTCCAAAACCCCTGAGAGAGACCGCCCTGAGCGACAGGCATTCACTCTGACATGAACAGATTGTTCCCGTTCATGCGCCGTAGACCAAACAAGTGATTGTCGAACGCTTACGCTTCGCCACTAAACCCAGATTCACCCGTGTTTCGTGCGGGCTGCAGCACGCCACCGGTCGGCTCTTCCTTCCCTAGACAAGCAGAATTGTCTAAGGGTTGGATTGTTTAGACCGTCGTGAGACAGGTTGGTTTTACCCTACTGATGGAGAGAGAGCCCATCGGGCCAGCGCATTCCGACAGCAATACGGGGTAGTACGAGAGTTTCTAGTCCCTGGTATCTACGGTTGTTCGATCGGACAGTGCCGTGATGCTACCATTGGATGGATTCGCCTCTAAGCCAGAACCCAGTCTAGAGGACTGCGTGAGTTACTCCTTTGTCAATAAATGGATGGTGTGGTAGCTGGTGTTCCTGTTGCTGGTTTGGGTACTGTGCTTTGTCCAACATTCTGATCTCCAAGTTGCAGGCCAGCAATTCCCAGTTCCTGCAACTCGACAGAAGGGGTGGGGATGACAGATGTATTCTTGGATGGGTTATGGCTGAACGCCTCTAAGCCAGAACCACCCCGCTTTGGAAGTTCGCAACTGGCAGCTTCCGCAAGTATTTCCTGCAAAGCGGGTGCTTCTACAAAACCCCAAATCGTGCCGCTGCGCTGCGAGTCTTTCCGCAGGCTAAGTGTTACCTCGACATTTCTTTTGATGTTCATGCGCAGCGACACTTTACTCTTTTCGCGCGTTGCTTACCCTGTAGCAAAGGCATTTGCGGCGGGGACCCTTTCACATGTTGAGTGGGTTGACGTCATTATTTTCTTGACGCAGCCGCCTGCCGTGCTTACCCAGTAGGCGTCCTTCCGCTCTCTCTGCGGGAGACAAATGAAGAACGGAGGATAGAAGAACAGGGAACCAGAATTGGCCTCTCTTCTTTCAGAGCAATCTTAGAACCAGCAGTTTGCTTTGTGGGCTGAATGATCTCTAGCTGAAAAGATGCTGCTTTCTTGTGTTTTCCGACGATCCCATGCGGGGATCATCGACGGGTGCCGTTCAATCCTTTCTCTTTTCTTTTGCGTCGTGCACAGTGTTCCCGCTACGGGCGGTCGCCCGGTCTCTTTTTTAAGAATGGCTCCTGCACACACCCTTTTTTGTGTTTTTACACAAACGCCAGCTTGAGAGGAAATGCTCGACGATGTTGCCCGACAAACAAAACAGAAGGGATCCCAAGTGCTGTCCTGCAACTACCAAACCACGTGTTGAACGGACGGGAGGCATGCGGGTCTACCCCTACCCGAACAAATCACACAAACACAACACGTCAAAGTCCTGACACACCGTGGTTTAAGCGAAAAACAAATCAGATTGTGTTTGTTTTCTATTTGCCCTTACCTCTATATTTCCTCCCTTCCATTCGGAGTCGAAGCAGCTACGTCGAGTATTTCTTCGAGGCCAGTGGCTGCGTGGCTGAGTGGGTGCGCGTTTTCTCTGATAGGGGGTTGTCCTGTGTTTGAGGAGTGTGAGAGAGTAGGAAGCCGACGTGTATCGCACATAAACGGCACACACGCCGGCTCCAGGGTTCTCAAAGCGAGTCACAGGCCCACCTGCCCCACACGCGGCACGTGCCCACACGCGGCACGTGCCCAAGTCTCGTGCAGGACTACTGTAGCAGTCTCCATGTTTGCACCTTCCCGCTTTTTCTCTGATGGCGGTTGGATGTATCCCGTATGAGACACTTGCGGCATGGAAAAGTCAGTGAGGAGTGCAGCACTGTCGGTCTGCTCAGCTCAGAAGCTCCCAGGTGCCGTTGGGTCGGACCTCGGGGGCATAGCGGGCCGATTTGTAGACTGTTTCTTGAAGTAAGCGGTCTGTTTTCTGAAGTCTCCGTTTGACTTCTGCGGCGTGGGGGAATTTATTTTGTACTGTTAGAGCAGGGTCTGGGCAGTGTGTTTTCATTCGTTTTCATGCTTTGCGCAGCTTTTACTTTCCTTTTTACGGCCACATGTGGTTGGGCATCCGTGTAAATCTGCGACACGAAAGGGATTTTCCAGTCCCCACACGGAACGACTTCGAAGACTCCTCGCTGTCGGGTAGAGCGCCCATTGTGTCTTTGCCCATGACACACCGCGCCGTCGTCAAGTTTAGAACGCTAGCCTCCTATGTATACGAGCATGGATGACAAAGAGGTTGCATCGGCTAGCACTGTTCCCTGTTCCCAAGTTTGGCTCCATAAAATGGCACGAGCCTCCCACTCATGTTCCACTGATGAGACGGCTTAAAGTGAGGTGAAGCTTGCTGTGGTGTTACGACCCCCCGATGCTTCCTCCACAGGTTCCCACAACATTTGCTTACTTGACAGGAACTAAAAGGCCGGTTACTTCCGTAGCGGGAGCACTGGTGTGCGTTGTGTGTTGCGGATTGTATGCTGTTTTGTGGTGGATTGTATGCTGTGCGGTGTGCTGGGTGCTGTGCTACAGGTTGTGGATTGTGCGTTGCATGCTGTGTTGGTGTTGTTGCAGATTGTGTGCTGTGTAGGGTGTTGTGGGTTGCGTCTTCGTATCGCTGCTCCTTGAGGTTCCCGTTAGGCAAATAGTGTGCTCGGCTCGCTCTTGTGGCGTTCTGATTCTCTGAAATGAAAAACAAGACCTTCCTGCAGGACGTTCTTTCAGTTAAACTTTTCTACGGTCCGGATCTTGCACTGAGCATGCCCTGCTGCCATGTTCAATGCACCGTTGGAAGCGTTTTCGGGACACTAATTTCCCAGGCGCACAAAGGTACGGAGAAACCTCTCTGAAGGATGGAGTTTCCTGTCAACGTTTGGTTTGATTCGCTGTAACTCGTGCCGCCCTCATTTTCGCGTTGCTGCTGATCACGTGAAGTACCGCCGCAGCAGAACAAACCCCGCAAAAAAAATGTGTCGTATGGATTGCTTGGTCCGTCTCGTGATTCGAAATTCGCATACTGCCTTTTTTACCTTGGGTTCTTTGTGATTTTCTTTCTTTTGTTTGGATAGAGTCAAAGTTCGCTTGAAACCCCCGGGTCTTGTTCGTATTCGCAACGCGTGTACGCTTTGGGGTTGGAGCAAATTGGAGCAGAGAGAGAGTACGCTTTGGAGTTGGAGCAGATTGGAGCAGAGAGGGAGTCAGTCAGCTTCAGGAGTTTTCGGCTTTCGCATCCTTTCGGAGAAGTACTCGGGAGGACAGCCGGTGCTTATTTCGAGGGGAAGACATGTGAAAACGGGGGTTTGCCTGCAGGCTTTTCGTGTTATTCTGCAGATGCTTTGAGCTATATTTGTGTATGTTTTCGTTCGTCTTCTTAGCCACAAATGATCTGTTTTGTTGAACGCTTCCGCGCCCGGCACTAAACCCAGATCTACCCATATTTCGTATGGGCAACAGCACGTTTCCTATACTTTCTGGACTGTTTCGAGTTTTCCTCCTGTAACTTGCAACGGGCAGCCTCATCGAGCATTCCTACAAAAGCAGGTGCTGAAGTCGTAGTGGTAGTTTAGTAGTATGTGTCGTCTGCCGAAGCAGCCGGAGACAGCAGGCACAGGGGCAGGTCTTGCTTTACAATTCTCTACTTCATGGAGACCCGCCCCCGGCGATCCAGACTGTCCAATCACTGTCGAGAAAGGTTTGTGCCCTGTAGTATGAAGTGGTGCCACGGGAACTCCGAAAAAAAATGAAGCAAGTGGGAAGGGAGGGAGGGGAAGCTACTTTGTTTCTCTGGACGGATTGGGAGCGGCAAACCTGTCGTTCGGATTATTACTAGTCCTCAAAGAAACAAGTTTCTTTTCCTTCCCATCTTTTTTTTTTGAGCAGGCCGAGTTCCAGGCCTCTCTTCAGGTTGTTCTTCTTCTTTTTCACCTGGTATGTCTTGAGTTAGGGATCTCCATGTGAAGCACGGACAGTGACATGAATCTTCAGTTTGGTGTTAGTTCGCTCATTGCTCAGGCTTACATTCTTGGAACACATTGCAATGTCTCGAAAAGAACATTTCCGGAGTTGGGGCTTGCACTGATAAACGAAGCAACGGACGATCAGCATCAACTGACCAAAGGTGATGAAAATGATACCGTCTTCGGAAAAATATTGGATAGGAAAATATTTGGATAGGAAAAATATTTGGATAGGAAATATTTTGGATAAAACGGCCTTCCGCGGAACATTTGGATATTTTTCCGGAAATTTTGTTTTGAATTTATGTCTCCTCTGAGTGCCCGCGCAGCAGTAGCTGCTTTACCCGGACGGGATTTTCTGTTCGGCTCTCTTGATGTACACCCCGGACTCCCACTCCGGATTGCGGGGTAGTAGTTTTGCGGTCATTTGTGCGGTCGGCCTCACTCCTCGATGCGGGAGTGGGACCTCGTCAATGCGGGAGTGGCCACTCCCGCACTTTTTCACTCCCGCATTGACTTAGTATATGGCTGCTGAAGTCCGGGGTGTAAGAAATGGTCAAATAAGAAGGCTACGCATCAGTGCCATGCAGCACAAAACGAACCAGGGATATCAATCAGATATACCGCACGAGCAACACCGCAGAACGCACCGCAGAAAAGCGCGGGAGTACAGCTCGTGGGAGGAAAGAGACCTTGAAATAGGTGAGCTTGTTGCCGTCTAGGACTCACGGGAGAGATGCAGAAGTGGAACAGCATGCCAGGCAAAAAGAAGGTTTCGCGTGCAACGACCACTCGCGCTCGTACGCTGTACGGGAAAAACTAACTCCATTGCGCACGCTCTAGGCGGAAGTCGGAGTGAACCGATCGACGTTGACGAACAAAAGGCCAAGAGAGGCCGTCTATTGTCATTAAGAAAAAAGGATACCGTGATCCTTTTAGAACTGATCGAGCGAAAAATGAACGAACGGGGCCGCTGTCACTTACTCGCTCGTGAGCGTGCTTGCGCGCGCGACCGTCACCCGAACTACTGGGTTGCCAGTCATGTAATCTCAGAACTTAGCACAGAATGGGCTCGGAAGTGGTGTCGGAAGCACAACTACGTACAGACGACGAAGACAAGCAGAGTACTGGATGAAACCCAGACGGAACAAAAGAAAGAAGAGATGCGGCCAGCTGTTCATCCTGCTTTAATGGAGTAACGATGTCCGACAAAGCTGCGTCTTGAACTGCGACCATGCTGCGGCGCATTTCATGCCATGCGACACTCGCCCCGAAAGGTACTCGTGATGTGCACATTGACTATGGGCGACAAGCAAAGCGTTGCTGTTGTGACTGGTGGGGCTGCGGACGGGACACCCATCCCCGTAGTACCAAGTGATCTTTGCGGGGAAAACGAGCCGGATCATTCCCCAGGTCGCAGACACGAAGGGGTTCCACTTGACCTCGACCCCGAATAAATGGGCCAACACCGCGACAACAAAGCAGTACATCGAATGGTGAGGGCGCAAGAAACGGTTCCATCAGCAAGCGCTTTTCCTTCTGCGAATCGAACCATCAGCGTCCCCGTTGCTTCCTAGTACCGGCCGCGAACCGAGACCCAGACCCGCTGGGTCGGAGCGTCCAAAGCGCTCTCAGCCCAGGATTCCGTGGCTCATGAGGCGCGGGGAGAAACCAGAATTAGGGGGCGGGGGAATACGTTCTGGACTTAACAACCGGAAAATCGCCTTGAACTTTGATCGGACCGGAAAAATATTTGGATAGGAAAAATGTTTGGATAGGAAATATTTTGGATAAAATGGCCGTCCCAGAAAATTTTGGATATTTTTCCTATCCAATATTTTTCCGAAGACGGTAAGGAAAAAGTTTCTTGTTCTTCGCGTGTACAGGGTATAAACCTCTCTGGGGGGGTTTTCCTGTATTAGCACTTTTTCGTTGGCTTCGTTTTCTCTTTCATGTGCAACCGTTGTTCCGGAAATGTTCCCGTCAGTACAGATGTACTATTACCAGGGGATAAGCTTCTATATCCACATTTGGACCGTCGGTCAGAATTTGGAAAGGCCGCCGGAAAAAAAAAAAAGAAAAATGGCACTGTCGTCCCCCAGGCGCCGGCAGCGGTGGCCAACGTGCAATTGGAGGGGCAACCACTGCACCAGCAAAGGCTACAGAAGGAGTGCACGCAGGGGGAATCCCACTTCCCAGCACCAGTAGAAGTGGCCAGTTTGGATGCAAGTTGGACGGGCACGGGGGAAAGAACAACAGCTCTGCATGACACATCACGTGCGAAGAGATAACCGCGGCGATGCAGATTATCGCCACAGATTCTTTGCATTCTGACCCAAACTATCTACCAGACAAAATGCCAGGAATAAAACACATAGAAAGTCGAAAAATGAAGCGTCAAACAAGTCAATCGACCTTGCAAGGCTTTGTCACAAGTAAGAAGCCCAAACCTACTCCAAAGCCAGCAGACGAGCCGAAGGCTGTTCGCGAGGATGCAGAGTGGGGGAAGCTGTACTCGCAAGACTATGCCTAGTGGACAAAGAAGGACGTGGCGAGCCTGGGAGGAGGTACAAAGACGCTGAAGGAGTACGTGAAAGACCCCCGCACTTCCACCATCATGAGCATATCGCTGCTCATGCCACTGGCGAACGCAAGCCCTGAACGGCTCTTCTCCATGCTGAAGCTGTTGAAGACCCGCCTGCGTGGCAGTCTGGGGGATGATTCACTGCAGGAGCTGTTGACGCTCTTCTTAGTGGCCGAGTACAGCGACACTGATGGATTGCCAAAGAGCGAGGTAAAAGCCTTTCTTGAGTTTTTTCATTCCTCTCCGAGAAAGAACGGCACAGGCAGTTCCGGTCAACTCCTTTCTACTTTTCTCAGAGACAAGATACTGCGGATTCGGGTCGGCAGCTCCTGCTGTTGCTTACCTGCGACTGGAGGGCAGGTGCAGGTTGAGGCCGGAGAGGAGGCAGAGACACCGGCAGGCGAGCCAACTCAGTGCAAAAATTGCAGAAAAACAGTGAAAACGCAAAAAAGCCGTTATCGGTCCAAATTTGGAAAATGGGCCGGAGACCAAGCTAATACCCTGGTTCTATTAAAAAAAAAAAAAAAAAAAAAAAACAGCCCGACTGGCACCCAACCCCCACAGGGAACCCAGAAACATTCGGGAACCCCCGGAAAATTTGACCCACACCGATGTAGGTTGATAAAACGCCCGCAACACGTGTCGCCAAACCGGGCGGGGGGGGACCCATGAAGACCCCATAAAGGACCCAACAAGGGGCTGGGAATGGATCCACTGGGAAAACAGTAGAACGTGTCCCCTGTTGTTCCGGGCCAGCCCTACAACGCTCTTCGGCGTCCCAGGCCCAGTCATGCCGCCATTTACTAGTCACCTACGACTGATCTTACAAGTCACAAATCTTACTCGTCATATGACTACTACTGAGTCATTCTTACAAGTGAATGAGTCCACTTTTGCAAAGGGATTCCTTCTACAAAATGCATTAGTCGCTGGTAAGAAACAAAGTAAAAACCACTAGTAAGAATGACTACTGCAGTAGTCATTCTTACTACTGCAGTAGTAAGCACGCTTCAGTAAGAATATCGACTAGTCACGTCAAATCAGTAGTAAGCACTTTTCATTACGGTGTGTTTGAAATGACTAGTGCACCGTGCAGGTTCCGCCTTCAGGTGAAATCCCGAAAGCACCCAGAAATACTTGACGTTGCTGCTTCGACGCCGAATGGAAGGAAGGAAATATAAAGGTGAGCCAATTCACCCACCCCCTGATCGAGCGTAATCGAGTGTAATGTTTTGGGGTTAGAATGCAAAGAATCTGTGGCGATAATCTGCATCGCCGACGGCGCGGTTATCTCTTCGCACGTGAAGTGTCATGCTTTCGCCTCTTTAGCTCGTCTTGATCGTCGCGCTCAGGCGCGCGTTTGGTGCTTCGCTTCTTCTTCGATTGCTCGTCGAGGTTCATCGGTTGCGCGTCGATTTCTGCTTTTTCTCGGCGCCTGGGCGGAGTGTAATATAGTGTAATCGAGTGTAGTAGAGTGGAATCGAGTGTAGTAGAGTGTAGTAGAGTGTAGTCGAGCGTTGTAGAGTGTGATCGAAATTGACACTAGTATTGTGGGTTCGACCACTGGTGGACCCCTGGCTGGCCCATGTTGACCACTGTCTGGCCCAAGAAGTGCCAAGCACAAGCATACGAGGGACGGAAACCGCAGGTGTGGGCCTTCACCGTGGTGGAGCCAGGCTAGATTCGGGGTGGCGCCCTGGGAGGGACAGGGACGGGGGTAGTCACGCCTTAGTCCCAGGGCCTCTCCCCACCCATCTGTATGTGTCATCGCTACCGCGCTGACCTTTCCCTCAAAGCCCGCTGCCCACTGCCCTACAAGAGACATGCTTTGCACTCTCTGAATGCCCATTGACTGTGCTCCGCTTCAGCCGACTGCTTTGGAAGAGGTACTGTGCTCCGTTTGGTGCCGACTGCCCTGCCAGAGACGTGCTTGCAGACAGAGGTCGGCCGCCGCTACTTTGGTTTTCTCTCGCGTCTTCCCAGCTCCGCCACCTTCCCAGAGGCTTGGGGAGAGCCACGTGCTCCGGCTGTAAGGGACGAGACCGAGGTGCGACGCTGGCCCCGGTCGCAATCTGTATGTGCCGGCCCGGCCCGATTAGGCCTTTGGAGTACCGCGTGAATGGCGCGATTGGGCCCACGCGCATGCAGCCTGTCTGCTCGCAGTCACGCCGGCCGGCCCGCAACCGCAACCACATTCGCTTGTGCCCACACACCAGCTCTTCTTATCGAGCTAGCGATCCAGCTAAGGAGCACAACCGAGGATCCGAGGCGGAATCATGCCCCACAGTGGCCGCACGAGAGCAGACAGCGATGAAGGCCGCAGGGACAGGGTGTGTCAGCCACAATAACGGCAGGTTCCTCCCGCAGACGCACTACCCATCGGAATGTGACAGCGCAAGTAGGCTCGATGGAAGCACGAAGTGAAGCAGGATAGACGAGCTACGGAGACGAGACGAGTCGTGTACCAGGGGCAGGCCGGGACGATGAACCGCATGAAGCCGAAGAAAAAGTTCAAGAACGAAGCAACACCACAAGCCGCGTGCAGCCAAGCAGACCTCCCGGAACCTACGTGGGCAGTAACGAGGAGCCAACAGATGAGTGTCCACTGAACCCCCTTGTCAATACCCCCAACGACTATGGCACGAATTGCGCAATGCCAGACGGTAGCGTCTGACAATGGCATGCGTGACATTGCAGTGCCTAAAGGTGAGATTAGCCTCCGTTTTCAACCGCCTTGTTGTCGCCAGGGAGATCGAACCCACAAACAGAAACTTGACATCTTCGAGGACAGGGTGTCTGCCAAGCGCTTGCCCTATCGCCTGGAACTGCCCCGCAGGGAATGCCAAAAGGCTCGAGTATTAGCTGCGCTAAATTGCAAAGGTTGCTAATACGGGAAAACGGGTACCCGAGCCCCTATGCACTCGACAACCTGCTTCCACAAGTCAGTCCGAACTTCCTCGTCCCCTGCTGCACTGCCTGGCTACATCCTTTTTTCAGACGAATATGCTTCTTTTTGTTCGATATTCGATGATCGTGCTATCAGCATCTTTAGCCCCAGAAGAAGGCTCGATAATAGACACGTTGCATCGGCTAATCAGGATTGGCTGAGTGCTGTGTGTTTAATCAATTGTTACAGTACCCCCCCAATTCACCAAAAGCTGATCGATTGTAATCGATCGTAATCGTTTGGATTAGAATGCAAAGAATCTGTGGCGATAATCTGCATCGCCGACGGCGCGGTTATCTCTTCGCACGTGATGTGTCATGCTTTCGCCTTTTTAGCTCGTCTTGATCGTCGCGCTCAGGCGCGCGTTTGGTGCTTCGCTTCTTCTTCGATTGCTCGTCGAGGTTCATCGGTTGCGCGTCGATTTCTGCTTCTCGGCGCCTGAGCGATGGTCGTGGCACATCGACGCGTCCTTTGCGCCTTTTCGGTACCGGCTCCGCCGCGGAGTCCGATTGCCGCTTCTTCGCTGGCGTTGATGCCGTCTTCCCGACCTTCGCTGCTGACGTCGGTGTTGATGTTGCGGGCTCTCGCTTGCCTTCTGCTGCTTCCTGCAGAATGAACACCACGTTCTCACGCTTCGCCTGTCTCGGCGCTGGCGCGGCGCCCTCCAGCTCCGCCTTCCTCTTCTTCGATGCTGCTTCTTCTCCTCTCGCCACGGTCGCCCGGTGGTGCCCCTTCCGACAGCACAGTTTGGGCCTTCGACTCCGCAAATCCGCGAGCCGGCTGCAGTGCGCACACGTCGGCATGCCATGATCAAGGCACCGGTGGTGTCCGTTGCGGCAGCACTCCGCGATCGTCTTGCACGTCGCGCATTGCGTCAGGCGGTGCTGCGCGCAGAACTTCACCGCAAGGCCGTCGTCTTCCTTGTGGTGGGCCTTACAGCACCACGCCACCGACTTGCCCCGGCGCTTGCAGACGTCGCACTTCACCTTTTGGTGCTCGTGTCACACCCGCTCACCCCACTTTTCGTGTTGGGGAACCCCTTCTTGTAATCGACGCGTAATCGAGTGTAATCGAGCTCAAGTCGCTTTCAGGGGGGGTAGGTGAATTGGCTCAAAAGGTACCTACCCCCCGTGTATAAGATCGCCCTCATTTCTCAAAAAACCCGATCTTATACACGGGGGGGGAGGGCGCGATCTTAAACACGGGGGGTGGTAGGTATGGGGCAAATACAATACAAACACAATCTGATTTGTTCTTCGCTTACACCACCGTGTGTTGTTTTCTCACTCAGGACTTTGAGCTGTTGTGTTTGTGTTATTTGTCGTGTAGGGGTAGACCCGCATGACCTCACGTCCGTCAACACGTGGTTCGGTAGTTACAGCACTTGGGATCCCTTCTGTTCTTTGTCGGGCAGCGTCGTCGGGCATTTCCTTTCAAACTGGCGTTTAACCGCCGCTGATGTAAAAAAAAAAAA
The DNA here is from genome assembly GCA_030068145.1 of Diplonema papillatum. Taxonomy (NCBI): domain Eukaryota; phylum Euglenozoa; class Diplonemea; order Diplonemida; family Diplonemidae; genus Diplonema; species Diplonema papillatum. Next base: position 221,742 of record JAPJBO010000024.1, read on the forward strand.
GGAGGGGGGTACAAGACGAAGAATAGTGGCGATCGTTTTTTTTTGTGTTACCGTCGATCCCAAGGGACGATCAGGTTTTCTTTTTCTCCTTTTCATTAACTTTACTTGGGTTCTTCTCTTTTTCCCTCCTGGAAGCCTTGGGGCTCCGGGAGGATGGAGGGATCACTACCTTACCATGGTCAACCACGCATGAAATGAAATCAAAGATTGGCAAATGAAAGAGACTGGAAGTGAGACGGGCCTGCCAAGAGGTGGTTGATTCCTTTTTTGGCAGGGTTTTCTCTACCGGGCGGAAGATGCTTGGGTTGGCTCTTCTTCGTGGTTTCGTGCTTTTTTAGAGTTGTAGAGGGTTCTCTGTGTTTCGAGAATTCCTGCAAGAAGGAATTCTTGTTCAGTGTTTAGGCAGAACACCGCCAACGAGGGAGAGGTACTAATGAGCCGGCCCGTCCCTATCTCTTGAAACTGCATCGAAGTGCCTGCCGCTGTTTTATCACAGTGAATCACGGTCCACCACGGTCCACCACGGTCTATCAGGTCCATCCCTAGTCCCTAGAGCTGCATCGAATTGCCCGGTGCTGTATTCTTCGGTCTATCACGGTCTATCAAGAGGGGATGGACCGGCTCAACTAACAATAAAAAAGAAGAGAGAGAGAGACGAGTAAGAGTGCAGGGACCATCTCTCCGAGGAGTATCCGGTCGCCCCACTACTATCCTGTACTACTACGGCGGGCGCAAGTCGTTGCGCCGTGGGCGCGGAGCGAGCCGTGGAAGAAGATAAGGAGCCTGCTTTTTGGCTTCGTGATTTCCTAGATTCCCCCAGTCGGCGCCTTTTCGGGGGGATAAAGTGGATGCACTCATCCCGGTTAACCACTTGAGGACGAACGGTTTGAGAAGCCCCAACCCAGAAGTCTCCTGCTTAAATCTGCAGGGATTTATACCCCTTCAGATCCATGGATGTGCTAGAGTTCGCCATTTTTGCGATTGTAAACTGTCGCCTTTCTAAGTTCCTTTGTATGTGCTCAATTGGAACAGCCGTGCAAGTAAAATCTAGAGATCTTGGCCAACACAATATTGCGTGTGGTGTGGGCTGCCTACCAAAGAAACTGCAGGTAGTGTCGAAAGACGTGGGGAGACAACTGCGGAACGACTGGGGCGGCGGGGTGAAAGTTCGTTGACGAGATGCCAAGCAAAAAGATCGCGGATACCGAAATAAACAACCTTAAGTCCGTCGAACACACACACTTGTGTTTTTGAAGGGTCATCCGGAGTCAGTTGTCGGAAGCTGAGCTCACTCCTGACACTCTCAGCGTGGCTATCCACCCTAACCTCCAGAATGTTTAAGATTCCAGCCAAAACCCGGTTTTGTAAACCGAGAAGCTCGGTCTATCTATACATTGATGTGCATAACCCGCAGGCTGACGCTGCTAGTTTTGCCTCGCGTACATGCCATCAACAGTGCCCTACAGTGCTAGCGTTGTTCACTTGAAACCCAACAAACGTAGCTCTGCACCACGGTTATCTATACAGGAAAGTCGCTTTTGCCCCTCACAGTGTTGCCCCGTGCACTGGGTCGCTTGGGTCTTCGTTTACTTGAATAGTGCTGGGGCTTGGTCTTGCGTGCACAATCTGACGTGTATACTCGGAAATTCATTTGCAGTTAGCAAGAAATTGTTTCAAAACCAGCACGCAGGACTATTGGGTTGGTTGTCTTGTTTGTTTCTCGGTACGTGGAAAAAGGTTCTTTGAACCTGGGTGCTTTGGTTGTTTGCTTGTTTGGTACATTGAAGGAGCAGGTTGCAAGCACGAGTGTGGAAGGTAAGGCCAGTGAATTGAGCATGTGTGTGAGTGTGTGTGGTTGCGCGTGGATTTTTGCTCATGGCTAACAGATTCTGATTGCATCTGACACGAAGACGAGCCCACTTGCCACTCACCGGGATGTTATGTGTGTCGGTGACGACTGTATCATCCGGGGCCTGCGGACATTGGTCAACAGGATCGTCAATGTGTCACCACTTCAGATCTCTGCATCCGGGTTGCGGAATGTTCACGCATTCCCTTTCGGCGATCCTGCACGTCCGAGCAAGCTCGTCAGTGGCAGCTTTGAGGCGAGCAATTACACCTTGCCTTAGGACCGACTGACCCATGTCCAATTGCTGTTGACAGGTTCTCTTGAAGCATGGAGAAGGCGAGATTCTTCGAGGGACGTCTCTGCAGGTTGTCAGCGTCATCAGGAGCGCACCACTACTCCCCTTGCCCGGACTCGAAGCTGTGATCGGTGCCAATCGGGCCCCAGTCAATAAGTAAACGATAGTAACGCCTATACAAACATTACATCTTCGAAGAATCCAACTCGATTCAAATCTGTGGCCGGAAAACCGCCGTCAGTCGAGGTGGATACAATGGACCGAGTTTGGAGCCCAGCTAGCAACAGCAGCGGTGTGTGGATGAAACAGGTCAATCGAGCGATACAGACGACAACCTGCATGACAGGCTCTTGCACCATGAGTTGGAAGAGCTAGGCCAGGCTAAGCTCAGTGCGCAGAGACAGCATCCTAAATTGTGCCGCCTGTGCTCTGAACCCCGTGCAGCTAACACGATGAAAATCTGAAGTCTTGAGCTGATCCCCCCTGTCGCAGGCAAAGTGCACTGCTGCGTGTGTGCGTTGTGAGTTGTGAGGTGGGTGAGGAAGAGTGTATAAACGCAGTGAGCCTGACAAAGTCACCGGGGGTGTACGCGACTGAGTGCATGGTGAGAGGATACCGAGTGCGTCTGCTTGAAAAACCCTGACTGGCAGGATTGATGTATGCACTTTAAGCAGGTTCGTACGGTACCAGATCAAGACCAAAGGACAGAAGCGAATACCATTCCCCTCGAAAAGCGCGTACTGCAGTGAGCTTGACTAAACTCCCCACACGAGTGAGAGTGAAGACGAATGAGAATGCCGTGTAGAAGGTTCCGTTGTGCGCACGAGAGAAGGTTGTCGAGGTGTCCTCTGTGGCATGTGCTAGCGGTGGTTCCCCGCTAATCGGCAATGGGAACCCATCGGGTTCTCAGTGGAAGCAAGGCACTGCCGAAAAGGTAGCAACCACAGCTGCTCTACTGGGTTGAGGCTGCGGGGACAAGTACTCTGTTCTCACCTGTCGTGAGCACGCACTGCAGTGAGTCTGATCGAAGTTCCTGGGATAGGTGAGTGGGTGAATAGAAGGAAGGGTGCTTGATAGAGAACCTTTGAGTAGGCCCCTGTGTTGAGTGTTTGCGCGGTGGTCCGATCGGCTACGTGAAACCCGCCGGATACCTGAAGTAACGCTGCTGGGCGGTTACGTGAAAACTTGACTTGAGTGCTTGAGTGCCACTTGGGGCAAACAACTTGCTACAAATAGGAATAGTTGAGTCGCAGCTCTTGGATGGCAAAAATGCTCGAGGGGCTGCCTTGTGCTTAGGCTAGAGGGGGGGAAACAATACAACTACAAAGTGGGTCTTTTTTTGTTGAACGCTTACGCCCGCCACTCCGGATTCACTGTGTTTCGTGCGGGCTACAGCACACTTACCTCCTTTGATCTTTTGCAGCTGGCAGCCTCCTCAAGTATTTCCTACAAAGCAGGTGCTTATACAAAAAAAGAAGCCGGTGCCATTCTTAGCTTTTTTCCACGAAAAGGGGTGGGATGCATGTGGCGTGCTTGGAATGGGTATGTGCTCAACACCGCACTGGTCCCGTCTGCGCCGTGTTTCGGTCCTTTAAGCCACGGACACATAAAGCGGACCGTCATCAGCGCGGAACCTGAGTGTCTGCAGACAGGACTGCGGTGTGAGTCTGGTTTGTCAGGCGGCTGTTCGTAGCTCGTCACAGCCAGGACCACCCGTGCTACTAGAGCACAGGCGAATCCGTCACGGGGAGAAGGCCCCTACAACCGTGTCTGAGCAATCAGTTAAAAAACTCAAGGTCCCCGCCCTGAACCCGATGAGGCTCAAACAACGTGGATCAGAGTCTCACACCCGCGAGGTGGCAACGTCTCGCATGCGCGCGGAGTCCCCTCAGACCTTGGAGCCTCTGGCCATCCTTCGTGCACTCGATGGAGCAGTGTTGACATCGCAGCACCGGGGAACCCGTTAACTGCTGTTCAAACAACTGACCATGCGGTGTCAGACATTGGGAGTCCGGCAAGGGCGGGCAGGGTGGCGAATTACCAAAGGGGCAGAAGAAGTCACGTGATCCTTCCGACTGCCGGCTCATCTAATTACCGGCTGAACCTGGGGGTGCAGGCAAGTCGGGTAGTCGATCCTGAGTAGGAAGCACCATGGAGGGTGACGGGGCACGGACAGTCATGTCGTGGGCATTCCGGGGGATCCGGACAAAGGCCGCGAGGTAAACGTCACCCCACGGAATGTCGTCGACGGAGGTGACGTGCAGGTCGATCCACCCCGTGTCTTGCGCAACGTACGTGACGTAGTGTCCACTAGCCGTATCCTCCCCCATGTGCACCACGACGGCTGCGAGGCGGCTGCGAGGCGTAGCAGATGGTCCGGCGGTCCGAAGAAGAGGGGCAATTTCACGTCATTCTGGCGCCTGGCACCGTTTCTCGTGTACACCTCCTCGATTTCGCGGCTTATTGGCCAGCGCCGTGATGATAGTTTGCCAGAAGGCGCTCACTTTGCTTTGAATGATGCGCGACGCAATTGAAACGCTACGTGAAGCGGCAAGTTTGTGTTTCCATTTGACTGAACCTTCAAGAATGCAAGCAAATCGCGAACTATTTCAAAGCCAAACTCACCTTTCGCCATTTGGACAAAGAAAGGGACTGTCGGGTTTGCCCTGCCTTGCTCTGTGTTTTGCTTGATTATTTTCTATTGAGAAACGCAGAACGAGAACGCGCAAAAGGTGTCATCATGCAAGAAAAAGCACACAAACTTGCCACAGACTTTTGGGGCGAAGCGACACATCTTGCGCTGACGTTACACCAAGGGCATATCCGAATGCGCCTCTTCACTTCCCTGTCTGACCGAGCGTCGTCGAGAGAATGCAAGGAACTGTGGCGCAATCGTAAGAATAAGTCGTTGACGGGCGCAAGCCCGTGAACGACTTATTAGTATTTGCGTGTCTTGTCGTGGGGTAGACCCGCATGACCTCACCGTGTTCGGTAGTCACAGCACTCGGGAATCCCTTCGGTTCTGTGTCCAGCAGCTTTTGTCGAGCATTTAGTACTAACAATCTGGGGGAGGAGGGGAGGGGGGTTGCGGCAGACTTTTTAGTACTAACAATCTTGCGGGTTGCCCTTCAATGTATTGTGCAGGCTAAAAAGACGTCGGCAGCGTGTTTTGGTGGTTGATCAGAATTCCTTACCTGAGTATACACAAGTGGGAAAAACGATCACCCGGCACGCTCAAACAAAACGAAGCGCCTATCTTTTTTCCTTCGAAGCTGGCGCTTGTGTAAAAAAAAGCAGACCCATCTGCCGCTGTGCTGTTTCTTTTCCGTGAAACCTCCGTCAAAGCACCGGACGGCGCCTCCTGGTACAGTTTTTACGTTTTCCCCCAGAGCAAGAGTCAGACTGGCCCACCCGGTGCCAGTCGTTTTTGGTTGGAAGGTTTTCTTTACCAGCTGGTGTTGCTTGGCCAGCTTTCTTTTTTTTCCCGACGACAGTGTCAGACTAGCCTACCCGAAGGCAGTTGGTTTCTTTAGGCAGATTTACTCTACCGGCGGAAGTTGCTTGAGTTAGCGCGTTTCTTTGTGTTTCCGACAATCTTGTTTTTCTTTTATGCGAAAGCAGGGTGCTAGTTGTGATCTCTACCTTTGAGCGGGGAACTAACTTCCGGGTTCGGTGTCTGGTTGGGCCGTCGAATGGAATCGCCGAAACCAACAACCATCGTTGTAGCCTTGCTGGGTTCGCGTTCCATGAGTAGTACACCTTGCCTCCAGGTCCAACTGACCCGTGTCCAATTGCTCTTGACACGGAACCCTTCTCCACTTCGGCCTTCCACGATCTCCATTGAATATTCGCTACTACAATCAAGATCTGCACTGATCCACGCCTCCACCGACGCTCACGCCAACGACTTCGTGAGGTGGACCACGAACTCCTACGCACGCCTGGCTTTTTGTTATACCAGCGAGTACGCGGATCAAGGGATTGCCATGGGCTGTTTTCAGGGTCAACCAGGTTTCCGACACCAACTAAAGGGGGGGGGTCGAATAACAACAGCTATTCGACGCTCGTCTGGTTGTCTAAAAACACTGCCACTATTATGATCCTGCTACTGTTCGGCTACCCGGAACCTTTTTTATTATTCGACCCCCCCCCCTTTAACTTTCGAGCTAGAAGACATCCCAAGCTAGTACCCCAGGTGGAAGGCCGTTTGCAACTCCAGTTCTAGAGCCTCCGGGTCGTCTCCGGCGATTGGATTATGATTGATTCGCAACGTCTTGAAGGCGGTAGAAACACACGAGCACAGAGTGGTATTGGGCACCTTCGTTTTTTGTTTTTGTTTCTGTTTGCTCCCTTTTTCTTTTTGTATAAACACCTGCTTTGTAGGAAATGCTTGAGGAGACTGCCAGTTGCGATAGATCAAAGGAGGTAAATGTGCTGTAGCCCACACGAAATACAGGTAAATCTGGGTTTAGTGGCGGGCGTAAGCGTTCAACAAACTCTCTAGCCTCCTTCGAAATGAGCACAAGGCAGTCCCTCGAGTATTTTTGCGCTTTGGCTGGCAACAGGGTATTACATAGGTAATTTCTCCGGATCCGGTCAGCTCGATCAGATTCGGTCAGGGCCAGTTAGAAACTCCGAGGTATGAAGAGCCATCTTCTGAACACCGACTCAGCGACCGCGAAATCGCACGCGATGAGAAGCGCGATAAGATGCAACTTTAAAGCACGGCCGGCCTTAACAAAAGGCCCCAAATGACCAACAAGCAGATGCTCGAAACCGTAATGCGAGAGCAGACGGCGCGGCATGGGTGCCGAACGGAGCGCGAAAAGGTGCGCGCCATACCGCGGGTAAAGCTCTCGTGAACCGTACATGGGCCGCTTGCGTACGGCAGGTTCACGCCCGCAAACACTCGCCAAGCGGAATGAAACCGCAAGGGACCACGAGATGAGGAGCGACGAGATCGAACGGCGGAAATGAAACGTGGACCTTGTGCTAGGAGTAGACCGGGAACGATGGGTTTTGCGCGAAATTGGAGACGAAAGACGATGTTTGCAACGACTCGGCTGCACGCGCTTGGCTTTCTTGATTGGCTGAGAACAGCCAATCGGGAAATCTCCTAGGCAGGGCACAACCATGAACGCAACAGGGAGCAAGTCACGAGGAAGAAGTGCTCTGTAGCCTACAGGTAAATCTGGATGTCAGTGCTGGTGTATAACGGCGGCTGTTTCCGAATAGGTTCTTGTGTCTCAGACAAGTGTAGTTGGTTACTATTGCATGGGTTCCGAAATGATGGACATTATGCTTTTTGCAGTACAACAGTACTAAAGAGATCAGTTGAACGGAACAACAAATTGAAATTCAAGCTAAACGAAGGTAACCGATATGGCCCCTCATCCCCAGTTTCTACCCAGCACGCGAAGGAAAGAGCATCCAAAAAAGTTCTTTGTCCACCCCGTGACCCCCTTTCTCCCCCGGTTGCGGGAGCAGCAAAGTCAACTGAACGCATGCTTTCTTTTCTTTCTGCTTTTGCTTTGTTTGCTGGTTTCTCCCCCACCCGTGTATAACGTTGTTTTAGACTGAGTTCCCCATTCTTTCTTATGACCGTGAAACGCGTGTTCCGCCGCCCGCTTTGCCACCCATCTCCTATCGCCCGTTCACGCATCCCCTGCTGTGGCTGACAACAAAGGAGTTGCTACGCGCCGAGGAACTGGAACCCAGGATTCGTCCAGGGGCATAAAACAGAACGTGTTATTGTATGCCGCGCGCGTTCTAAACGGATTTTTTGCTTTGTAGGAAATACTTGAGGATGCTGCCAGCTGCAAAACATCTAAGGAGGTAAATGAGCTGTAGCCCACACGAAACAACGGATTTTTGTATAAGCACCTGCTTTGTAGGAAATACTTGAGGAGGCTGCCAGCTGCAAAAGATCAAAGGAGGTAAATGTGCTGTAGCCCACACGAAACACAGGTGAATCTGGGTTCAGTGGCGGGCGTGAGTGTTCAACAAAACCTCGAGATGCAATTCGTTTAATATTCCATTCCAGGGCCTCAAACTGTCCGAGCTCGACGGATTCCAAAGCGTTCAAAAACATCCTCGGAATGTATTTTTCGACACAGCCACGAAACCGGACGCAGGTTTTCAGGCTCTGGCAGGTCTAGCTGGCTGCCGAAAGGGTACAAGCATTCGACAAGAATGTCTTCATTAATCAAGAACGAGAGCGTGGGGATCCAAGATGATCAGATACCGTCGTAGTCCACTGCTGTAAACGATGCCGTCTCAGGATCGAGGGAAGTCATTTTGGCTCCCACGGCACTCCCCGAACGAGAAATCAAAGATTATGGGTTCAGGGGGGAGTACATTCGCAAGGCTGAAACTTAAAGGAATTGACGGAATGACACCACCAGGCGACTTAATTTGACTCAACACAACAGCTCAGTCACCCGAGGTGGGGCATTGAAAAAAAAAAAAATTGGGCCAGAATCCCTAAAACCCCGCATTTTGGAAAAAAAATGTCCCGCATTTTTTCCAGGGCATTTTGACCATTTCACCTTAGAGCCTCCGCCCGCTCAGCCCCTGTGGTAAACCCACGACCGCGTGCGTTTTTTTAGAGTTATAGTATATTTTTATGTAATTTTATCAAGTTTATTTCTTGATTTCTTCTCGTCTTGCTCTCCGCTTGTTGTGGAATCTGCAATATTGAAGATTCCATCCTTGGACGAGCCTGCGAGCGTTTAACCACGTCAGGCCAGCGGGAGCAAGGACGTTGTCCGAAGACGCCGACACTTACCCTTCGCTGACGATGCCGCGGGTCACCTCCTCAACTCATTCCTATCCTGGTCGATCCGAGCAAAACTGAGGCAGCCGGCAAGCCGTCTCGCAACAGAAGCTTGGACGATCCGAATAGGTCCAGACGTCTCAACCATAAACCCCAGTGAAGGAGCAATGATTAAGATTTGAACGCATCTCCAACTCTTACCACTCATCGGTTTCAGGGACTTTTAACCCTCTTTTCAAAGTTCTTTGCATCTTTCCATCACTGTACTTGTTCGCTATCGGCCTCCGGGAGATATTTAGCCTTAGCAGAGGGATACCTGCCGATTAGCTCAGCATTCCCAAACTGAGCGACTCGTGCTAGCAAGGAGTTAACCAACATGGCTCGTCGAGGAAATACGGGACTCTCACCCTCTGTGGATACCCCATTCCAGGAGCGTGATTACCGTGGGCCTATCTGGTCCCTAACCCGGGGCCCGGGGCCCGGAGACCCTGGATTTACAGGTACCCTTGCAGGGGGGAAAACTTAGTTTGCAGGGGGGATTGCAAGAACGTGCTTGGAATGGGTATGTGCTCAACACCGCACTGATCCCGTCTGCGCCGTGTTGACTTAGTTTGCAGGGGGGGGGGACAAAAAACGCAGGTATTCTAATTTTTTCTGACCATCTTCTGCAGGGAAATTGCGCCCGAACCCCGTTGGAACCCCATCACTCCCTGCGGAAATGCCTCAAATCAAGGGTTTTCCAATTTTTGATCACCAGAAAGGGCGTATTCACCGTGGTGCCACCGTTTGGTACCGGAGGGGGGATTAGGTGGATAGAAAATGCGCGGCTTACGCGCGTTTCACGGTTCTATGCTTTTTGCTGCTTCCTTTTTTGGTTGTAGCTTTTTTTTTTTTTGCCTGTCAATTTTTTTCTCCCTTTGAAGTCCCTACACACAGCCCCGGGTTGATGGTGATCGAGGTCGAGCCATAGCCTTCGGCATAAGGTCATGCGACAACGGAAACAAACACAAACGAAAGAGATGCCCGTGGGCGCATGCTCTTTTTTCTTTCGGCTTTTGGACGCACCGCGTTCGTATATCTGACCGACGAGGATGTCCCCTGGACGCTTTCCACCCAGCTCGGGCATACGGTTGTAAAAAGAACCTTTGCCGGGTTCTTCGTCTTTCTAGACGGTTTTTCTTTCTTTACTAGCCCATTTAGGTACCAGGGAAAGCCTGCTACACGGGAGCCAAGCTTCACGTGTTCGGCGGTACTGCAGAGCCACGGGCCTACGGGTCAAGTGGCTACCGATTTCCCAAACTAAAGCATCAAGGCGTGGCGCACCTTGGGGCTTGGCGCTTGCGCTGACCACAAGCTCGTCGAGACGGTCAGCCGCAGGGCAGAGCGGACGGGGTTGTAGCACTGTGCTGCCTCCGACTCAAGCTTTGCCAGCTGTGTGGTTGACCGTCACGTTCCTGGACCAGGAGCGGCCTTTTACTTTTCTTTTTCTTCTTCTTCTTCCTGCAGACAACTTGTGTCAGACTAGCCCGCCCGGGGGTGGTTGGTTCCTTCGGCAGGGTTTCCCTCGTCCAGAAATTGCTTGGGTCCAAGATGATGGCCCTTCGGCTATGTTTTTTCAGAGTGAAAGTTCGCTTGAAACTCCGGGGTTTTGAAGTCTCCGGGTGACCTTCGTCGTTAAGGGAAGATATTCTTTGTGCTCTGTGTGTCGTAAGAGTGGTGGTTACACGAGGTAAGAGGATCGGTGGGCACCTTGGTCGTTGGTCATTGGTGGTTTCGGCCATTGTCCACATACCTTACTTACGGTAGGCCCTCCTCAGTATGGTGCCGCAGTAGGTGACTGTCTTCCTGGTACCGTCTGACCGTCTCTTTTCGTTAGTTTACCAGGGCATTAGCTTGGTTTCCGGCACATTTTTCCATTTTGGGCCGCTGACAGCTTTTTGCGTCCTCACTCAGGAATGGGCTAAACACAGCACGACGCGATCGTATCTTCACGACAATGCTGGGCCTCGAGTGCTTCGGATTGCGCATTGGCCACCTCTGCCGGAGGCCTGGGTGATGGTGTAGTGCCATTTATTTTCTTCTTTTTCCCCGCCGGCTTCTCCAAATTGGGACTGACAGTGCAAATGTGGATACAGAAGTCTACTCTACGGTCAACCGGAGACTTTAAAATACCGACCTTCTAATCCACAAATAACGCTAGAAGCTAATCCCCTGAGTTTACGACCTTTTCCGAGCAAAGATACAATGAAAGAAGCGTCATGCTACCTCGAATGCAAGGTTGCGGTTCGAGATTCCGTATCTGGCCGCATCAGTGCACAAGCCGGGTCACGCATCTCGCAGCTGCCGGGAATAACTTCAGATTTCAGGAAAGAAAACGCTCCCGGTGTTGAGGCTTGCACTGACTAACGAAGTAACGGACGATCAGCAACAACTGATCAAAAAAACGCTATTCCGTCCTGTCGGGTAGCGCGCGCCACCTGTATTGTCTTCTTGTTTTCTTGTCATTTTTCTACTCTCTATACCTTGCGCATTGCAGGGCTTACGCTCCACGTGTGGAACGTGTGAATTCTTTGGATTTTGTTCCCCCACGTGTGGATCCACAGGTAGTGGATTTTGATTTATTGGTCCACATGCAGGGGAGTCTAGGCCCACAAGTGGTCAAGGCCGCACAGCCAGGTGTCGGCAAGTCCAGTAGCGACGCTATTTCTTTTTGCCGTCGCACTAAGGGAAACGGTTTTTTTCCCCCTCGAACGTTAAGCGCCCACACGTGGACCACACGTATTTTCTCTGAGACCGAAAACGGAGCTTAAGCCCTGGCGCAATGTTGTCTTGCGACATGAAGCGGGTGAAGCCGCTGCCCGCCACAATTATTTTTTTTGTCGCGAAAGTTCAGGCGTGGCTTCGCCTGGCTGCTTCACCTGAGAACTATCCCTCGGGAGGGGCCTTGCGCGCCTGAGTCTCTCTTCGCACCACAACGGCCTGGGCACGAAATCCATTGCCGTTGTGCAGTACTTGCTTCGCAAGGACTGCTGGGGGCAGCGACTTCACCTGTGCTGAAGCACCCACAGGTTGACTGTTCTTTCTGGAGGACCAGTAGATTGCTGTGTGTCACCTGTGCTTCACCTAATTTCGATCAGGCTCAAGACCCAAGGACGACGTTGACCTCGCGTAATCTCTTTCTTTTATCCACAGTTCTCTCTCTTTCTTGCGTATTCTTTTGTTTTCGTGCACTTGTTGGTTAACTGAGCTTGCTTAGTAGAAGGGGGGAGGGAGAAGCAACGATACCGGCGGAAGGTACCGCGGTGGCATCCATCGTGGCGGCGTGGCCTACGGGATTCTACGTACACCCAGAAAAGCTTCATGAAAAGGCCGACGCCTGGGCTGGTAGTGAAACAAATGGGCGGCGGGTGTCTCCAATAGTGGCCAGGGGGGTAAGGAGGCAAAGAGGGTCGTTTTGAGTCCAACCGGGTCACACGGGCTCCGATCCCGAGGGGAGCGGGGGGGAAGATCTTAGTTTCGTGTTCAGGCGCTACTTGCCTCTCATGTGTTTGATGCTGGCATCAAGTCATCTTCGCGGAATGCAGAGTCTTATTTTCTGTTATTTTCTTTCTTTCGTTGTCGACAACTTCTTTTTTCTCCTTCTACTTTCTTTACCATGGTTTTTTGGACTTTCTGGTGCCGTAGAGTAGTTCTTCTTTCTCTACACGGTGGACCGGTCAAGGGCTGGTGCGGTCAATGACCGCACCACGCTGACCGCAATAATGTTGACCGGTACCTTGCGGTCATTGACCGGTAGGGTACTGGTCATTGACCGCACCCATGCGGTCATTGACCGCACCCATGCGGTCATTGACCGCAACATTGCGGTCAATAACCGGTACTTATGAAAGTTTGCAAGGTAAAATAGGCAGCAAAGTGTACCCACGCAAGGCCTAATTCTCGAAGTACGCACTTACAACTATACGTACCCCCCCCCGTGTAAGTGGCTCACCGTTTTTACCCGTGAAAGCGTCTCAAACCGACCTCGCAGAGGAGTGAGACACTTTCACGGGCAGCTGACAGGTTTTTGATTGGCAACGAGCCTGGTGGTGTAGCTCTCTCAAACGATGCGACGGTGAGCCCGTGCGAAGAAAGACACGGGACGCCACGCACCTTTCCATCGTAACAGACGATGTAAAACCCAAGGTTGACTGTCGACCTTTGCAAACTCTTCGATGCAACGAGTGCCTCCAGTCTCGCAAACAGTTGTGTACCGGCGTACACAAAAATTAGTGTGGCGTCCACTAATATGAGCAAACTTTGCCGTCGTCAGCTCGGCAAAGAAGATGTTGCTGCGGGACATCTCTACGGGGCCCACATCGCCATGGAGTTTCTTCTGCTCTTCGTATAGTCTGACGAGAACTGCCCAGAAGAAAGGGAAAAGTAAGAACACGTCTTTGTAACTGATATCACTAGCGCAAGGGAATGTTGAGTGACTGCCTTAACCCGGGAAACGAGCTTGGGCGAGGTCACCTTCCATCCACCACAACGCCAGTGAGAAACTGCCTCACCGTAAGTACAATCGAATCGAGCATCAGCGCCAATCATGGTCAGCGGATTGAGGGAACCGATTACTGACTCGGTTTCCACATGAGGGAAAAACGTTGCTCGCCACGTATCGTCAAAGCGACAAAGAGCACACCCGGAATGCTACCTGAAGCAGCAGAAGACAAGCAACATCAGAGACCCGCAACATCAACATTAAAGCCAGCGGTGAGGGTCAAGAAGACGGCACTGACGCGAGCGAAGAAGCGGACGAACTCTGCGCCGGAGCCGACAACAAAACGGCGTAGAAGAGCGCCCATCGAAGCGCGGCCATCGCCCAAGGGGGCTAAAGAGGCGAAAACATGACACATCACGTGCGAACCGGCGATGCAGATTATCGCTACAGATTCTTGCATGCTATCCCAAATCTCTTTTCGACTTTCGTGGTGCATCAACTCCCTGAGTGCAACTGTGAGAGCCCACCAGTCCCTGCGTGCCGGCATCGGACCACGCCTCCACGAGGGTGCAGCTTCGAGTCGAAGCCGACCCACCGGTTGTCCGATAGACGCCGGCTCACCCCCGCAGGAACGAAACGATATCGTCCCTCACGCGGACTAGCGACTCGGGTCACCATCCGCAAGCACTGGGCTCACCCTGCAGTGCAGTGTGCCCCATACCATCCACGCTCAAATTGCGGTCTCGACGACTTCCAGATGCCGCGCAGAGTCATTTGCGTCAAATCGACCGAGCAAAAGAGGAGGTGCGGCTTCTGCACCCACCCTTGCTTCAGCCGGTACCTCTTCGCTGCGAAGTCGAACTCGACTCCCAGGACAACCGGCGTCGAGCTGGGCTCGAGGACAGACTTCTCGTCCTTGCTCGAGGACAGACTACTCGTCCTTGACCATCATGCGGGCACGCTGCAGGACCCGGTTGCGCACAGCGCGAAGCGCGCCCGGACAGGCAACGACGAGGGCCCAGTCGTCGTACCAGACTATCCTGTCGTCCCCGGCAACCTCCGTGATAACAAAATCAGAGTCCTGCGCAATCATAGAAAACGACCTGCCCAGGCGCCACCAATACAGAGCCACGCCCCCGTCGGGTCTCCTGGTCCGAAGCCCGAAGAAAGCGCCGTCTTCCCGACCTTCGCTGCTGAAGTCGATGTCGATGTTGCGGGTCCTCGCTCGCCTTCCGCTGCTTCCGGCAGAACGAGCACCACGCTCTCACGCTTCGCCTGTCTCGGCGCTGACGCGGGGCCCTCCGGCTCCGCTTTCCTCTTCTTCGTCGTTGATTCTTCTCCTCTCGCCACGGCCGCCCGGTGGTGCCCTTTCCTGCAGCAGTGCCCGCGTCTCCTACTCCTCAGGTCGGCGTGTTTCTTGCAGCTGTCGCACGTCGGCATCTCATGGTCGAGACATCGGTGGTGATGGTTGCGACAGCATTCCGTTGTCGTCTTACATGTGGTGCACTGCGTCATCCGGTGCTCGGCACACATTTCCGCTCACCCCACTTTTCGTGTCGGGAAATCCCTTAAGGTCCTGTTTGGCAGTTGAGAAACCACACGAGCTAAGAGTGGTCCACACATGATAAAGGGGGGGCGGAATTATTTTTGCCCAAATTTTCCGTCGCGCCTTCGGCGCGATGTTGCTAAAAATAACGCTAAAAATGTTGTTGTAAGCACGGCGGTGCAGTAGCAGATACACCAAAACCGTGGACCTATTATCATAGGAAAATAGGTCCACCCCTTCAGCTGCCTGACTGTTTACGATTTTGACTGTTTTTGGAGCGCGTCCCCATAATACATCGCGTCCAATAATATTATGGCACCCAACCCCACAGGGAACCCAGAAGCATTCGGAAAAAACCTTGAAAGCTTGATCCAGACTGGTTGAAAAACGCCCGCAAAATGTGTCGCCAAACTGACGGGGTGACCCATAAAGGACCCAAGACGACCCCTCTTTTGCCGAACGAAGTTGTGGAGATATGTCGGCCCCAAGATGCCGTACATCGGCGAAAACGGCACCGAAACACCGCCCAAAACCACCCCATAGTAACAGTCGAAATCTGCAAACCCCGGAAGCCTTCAAACTAATACCCTGGCTCAGTTGCAAAAATAAAAAAGAAAATATCACACAAGCTTCAAATGCACCCTCGAAGGGCCTCGAGACCGCTAAGGAGGGGGCCGAACTTTTATGCTTGGATTTCGACCAAATAACTAGGGAAACGTTGAGAGCCTTTTGTGGTTTCTGGTTAAATGGATGAACCAGGGAAGGAACAAATCTGCACATATGTACGTTCAGGATGATCGTGAACAAAGTTATGCTGAAACAAGGAAAGATGGCAGCAGAAGCTGCACCAGTCCTCTCCCAGATAGCACTGGGCGCTTACGAGCAGTGCATGGCGGGATTGCCGCGGCTGTTTTGAAATATGGGTGACCACGTCAGCAACGCCGGTGACCCGTCGTTTTGGCGCGGCTGTGATGCAAAACGGAGCCAGTCGCCCAGCCAGTCGCCCAGCCAGCTGCCCAGCCAGCTGCCCAGCCAGTCGCCCAGCCAGCTGCCCAGCCAGCTGCCCAGCCAGCTGCCCAGCCAGCTGCCCAGCCAGTCGCCCAGCCAGCTGCCCAGCCAGCTGCCCAGCCAGCTGCCCAGCCAGCTGCCCAGCCAGCTGCCCAGCCAGCTGCCCAGCCAGCTGCCCAGCCAGCTGCCCAGCCAGCTGCCCAGCCAGCTGCCCAGCCAGCTGCCCAGCCAGCTGCCCAGCCAGCTGCCCAGCCAGTCGCCCAGCCACCAGTCGCCCAGCCAGTCGCCCAGCCAGTCGCCCAGCCAGTCGCCCAGCCAGCTGCTCAGCCAGCCGCCAGGACAACACCCTTGTGAGCTGGTGGCAGGGAAAGGCCGAGGCGAGCCATCCAGTGCATCAGCACGAAACGCAAGGTCGCTTGCACATTGGCCCCTTGCCAAGATGAACATCACAGATGGTCAGAAAGTACTGGAGGTGTTGGCAAGGCCAGTGTCTTTACCTCGCCCGAAATGGGTCCAAAGGGCCGCGTGCAGCGCGAACCACAACCGCAGTTGGGCTTGCGCGCAGAAAACGGGAGTTCGGCTCAAGAAAACGTCAGCGTTGTGCACCATCATTATAACAATAAAAAGTGACACCCCCTACTCCATACAACTTCTATCAAACTTCTATATTCAGCATTGTGGGTAACACCAGTAACTTACCGTCGATTTCTTATTTTTTGTTGCTATTTTATGCGTAACCCTTCTTTTCCGGAAGATAACGTTATCTTTTTTTTTCTCGCTGGAGCTTTTTTTCTCTCTATCTCTCTGGCTAGCAAAGCGATTATTGCGACCGACGCCACGACCACGCTCGTAATGAATGTGATCAAGGGCCCCCCACGTTGGGTGGTGGGGTGCAAAGGCCCACAGGGCAGGGGGGGATTGTGCTTGGACAACTAACAAAAAGTATCCCAGCTCTCGGGGGGGAAAATCTTAGTTTCGTGTTCAGGCGCTACTTGCCTCTCATGTGTTTGATGCTAGCATCAAGTCTTCTTCGCGGAATGCAGAGTCTTATTTTCTGTTCTTTTCTTTCTTTCGTTGCCGACAACTTCTTTTTTCTCCTTCTACTTTCTTTACCATGGGGTTTTTGGACTTTCTGGTGCCGTAGAGTAGTTCTTCTTTCTCTATGCCGCCCACGTCGATGTTCGTTTAGCATTGAGTTCTTTTAAGTACATGAACCACATGGATTAGCATGCACTGCCTTGAAAGTCAGGTTATCGGATGACGTCGTCACCTGCCATTGCGTCGTCAAGGTCGAGCATTTGTGGAGCTAGCGGGGTTTGGCTTTCTTGCGATTCCAGAGACTGAGTCGGCGAGTACGAGGGCGGGCACGTGTGCCCGTTTTTCACTTTCGAGGGCATTGGCGTGCCCGTGGTCCCCGGTCGTTTCTGAGAGCTGCTTGCCCTCGGAACCTTCTTCTTCCTTCGATGCACCCCTGAGTCGGGGGTGGTCGCCTTCGTCTTCTTCCGCTTGCGGCCGGCGATCGGGCCTTCCTTCGGGGTGCCAAGCACCCTCTTCTTCAGCGCTGGTCGTTCGCTGGTTCCTGGCGTTGGTGGCGGCCTCTTGGTCGCCCGTCCGGTTGCCGCCGTCTCCTTTTTCGTTGCCGCGAGCGGCGCTCGCGCCGCTCGCTTTCCTAATGGCGTCTCCCGCTGTACACCCACCTGGGTGGGTGAGGAGGGCCTCTTCTTCTTGTTGCGTCCGGGGGTTGACTGGACGTTCGGCTTGTTGGACTGGTGGTGGCCGCGGCTGCAACATGCCGCCGGTCGCCTCTGCGTCAGCGTAGGGAGCCTTTTGCACTCTTGGCAGGTTCCTCTGCCATGCGTGCGGCAGGCATGATGCCCGCTGCGGCAACACGCCGCCGCCGTCTTGCACTCGCCGCACTTCGTCGTGCTGTGCTCTGTGCACACCGCGATCGGCTGCCCATCGTTCGCGTGGTGATGGTGCCGGCAGCACATCTCTACCGTGGGAACGTCCCTTCGGACGAGTGCTCTGCACGCCTCACACTTCCCTTTGTGATGGGTCGCGCACGTGACGAGTGCCTTCTCTATACCGACACCCGGCATATGCACGGGGTCTGGGTGCAGTTGTGGTGGGGCAGGCAGGGCCCACCTCGCCGCTCTCCCGATCGTCCAGTCAGGGTACGTCGGGCACTGCGTCCCTACATCGCTTCCTTTCACTTGTTCCTCAAGTATCGTCCCCGTGTGTGCCTCGCGAAAGCGTGGCCTGGGCCGTATACCCGATATCCCCGTGATGCCCATGAACGACAGCGACGTCGTCGGGCACACCCTCTCTCCTCTCATGCAGCTTCCCAGCCCTTGCTGTGCCGCCAGCTTGTCCAACGCGCTCATCATGCAGCGCAGGACGTTTCCCCGTTCTCTCACCCCCTTCGGCGCATTCCCGTGCAGCGGCATGCTGAGGCCCGAGAAGAGTTCAAAGTCGATCGCAAGCTCCAGCATTGACGCCTGCCCGTTCTCGGTCCATTGCATGTCCGACAGCCACGCTACCAACGCATAAAACGTCGGTAGTCCCCAGGTCTTGTTCCGTTCCCACGTCCATGCCGGGGCAATCCGCGCGAAGGGGTGGTCAAATTTCTCGGCAGGCATCGCATTCGCTCTCGACCAGGGGGTCGTGGGGTTCCTGGCCACCCAGCCACGTGCTTCGAGCCCAGCCCGTTCCGCAAGGATTTCAGCCATCATCTCCTGGAGCCGCCTCGAGAATTGGGCATTCTCGGGTACTACCACACCGTGTTCCAGCGTGCATCTGGGCCAGTCGGCCCGGTTGGCTGCCATCAGCTCGGCATGTGCCTCTCGTCGCCGTATGTGCGAGTACGCTCCGCAGTCCCAGAATACGTGTTTCTCGTCCTCGGTGTCGCCGCTTCCACAGTGCTTGCAGCTGGGCGCCTGCGGCTCAGCTCCGGCCTGCCTCATCCGCGACGTGTACTCAGCCGTGTTCACCCCCCCCGCCAACGCTACACGTATAAGCCTCGCGGTGTGCGCGGGACATTCACGCATCCTCCAGAAGGGGTTCGTCCGCTCCAGGTCGGCTCTCTGTATGCCCTCAAATCCCGGCCGCCTCGCCACCAGTCGGGACCACGTCTTCGCCCTCAAGTCCGCCCTAACTTCATGTCCCCTCTTCGAAGGTGCCGAGGTTAACGGGTCATATGTTGCACCATTCCTCAGCGTGCGAGACAGGGGTCCGGGTCCCCATACGTGTCCACACTCCTCCATGCTCCTCATCGCCAGTCCAACTGGCCCCAGGGGTGGGTCCCCCTCGGCGTATCTTCCCCGGATGCTCTCCATCAGAGGCGTTTAGCATTGAGTTCTTTTAAGTACATGAACCACACGGATTAACATGCACTTCGTTTAGCAGCGGCTGCCGAATCATGCCGTGGCACCGTCCCTTTGTGCGTCTGCTTCGCAGAAAAAGTGTGGGAAAGGAGTCCAGGACTCCGTGGTTTGAAACCATGTGGTATGGTTCCACTTCCTCCTTCCTTCGTCCGTTCTTCTTTAAAAAAAGGGGGTTTCAAAGTGTGTTGTGGCTCGAAACCAACCGCCACGGGGCACTACTTCCACCAGGTGAAAGTGTTTACGCTTTCTCGAGAGGGGGGGGGGGGGGGGGGTCGTTGTTATTGGTGCTGGTTTTGAGGGATAAGGAAAAGGTAAGAAATCTTTTTGCGGTGGCCTCCGCCGGTCTGGTAGTTCGTGCTACCTTGTTCGGGGGGGAATATTTCTTGGGTTTGAAGAGCGCGTGGTGCTTGCATCACTGAGGCCAGGTTATTTAACCGCGGATTTAGTGAAGGATTGTTCAGGAACGGTCGCGAGCGAAACCCGACCACGTAACGACCATTTCACTGTGTTCTTTGTTTTGTGATGCGAACATCACGAGGTGCTGTCCGAAGGAGAGGGGGGGAATCTTAGTTGAGTGTTCAGGCGGTATCGTCTGCCTCGCATGCATGTTCGATGCTACGGCACCAAGTCTTCTTCCAACAATATGTTCATAGAATAACGCAAGTGGAGAAAAGTGGAGAGAGAAAGGGAGTAGAACTTCGGTAGGAAGGGTATAACCTTGAGGGGGGCGGGCGGCCTTACGTTCAGCATGCTGAACGTAATGATTTTCAGGACGTTAACTATCTCAGATTCTTCTTGTACACATTGCTGAATCAGTACGTGTACACGTGCTGAAATCAGTACGTTCTCAGCACGTGCTATCTTATCTTTTCTGCAGATTCATCTGGGGAATCAACCGCAGTACCGGGGATTCCGGTCGGCAGATCCTGCTGTGGCTTACCACCGCGACACTGGAGGGCTGAGGCCGGAGAGGAGGCAGAGGCAAAGACATGCAACACTGGCAGGTGAGCCCCCCGTGTTCTTAATTTCTTTTTTTTGCCTGACCCTAGTAGTCACCGTACGTACTAATTTTCAGTAAGTAGGTAGTAGGTCTATTCACCGAGCCGGATATATATTTTCCGTGCAGTGTTGGTCAAACTCGCTTTTATCGTTTAAGGCGAAGCCCAGCTCAAGTGCCAATGCATGACAGTGCCAGGTGGAGTTCCCGTATAGAGCAGCACATGATCACTGCAGCAGCAGGACACAGACCTTCCGAAAGCTACAATCCGGAAAGCTGTTGGACCCATTAGTTGACTGCTGGACCCGTTGGGAACCCGTAGGCATAGTTTGGTCAAACGATTCGCATTATCGCATGTTGTTCGCATTTGGGATTTTCAACTAAAGGGGGGGTAGACCTACTATCCAGGGTGACCTATTATCCTAGGATAATAGGTCGACTGGTTTTGGAGATAAATTTAACTTTTTTAATTTTTCAGCGGCGAGTAAATTTTTTATGGAAGTGGGTCTACCCACCTGCTGTGAGTGTATCACCAGCATACCAAGTGAGAAGAAGTGTGGAAACAGTTTCTCAAGGCCGCGGTTTGGTGTAGTGTTTTGTGAACCAGCACACTCTGCCCCTGTGGGTGCGCTTTGCTTTGCTGGCGCTGTGAAGAGGACGGCTGAAGCGCCGGCTGGTGTGGACTAGTTTCTGTTGTCTCAGTGCACTCAGCATTGGTCGGACCCAGTGCAGGTGCAACTGGTGCAGATACGGCTGGTATGTCAACCTGTGGGTTGTTCGGTGGCACTTCTTCGTTGCATTCTACCGCATCCAGTGCAGGGAACGTCGGCCAGGCGGCAAAAGAACGGTCGTGGGAGTGCCTTGTGATATCGAAATCCCTCAGTTATGTTAGGGATGAAGCCAGAGGTGACAGAAAATTTTGCCACAGGGAAGGGGGCTTGTGGCAGCCAAGCGTTCATAGCAATGTTGCTTTTCAATCCTTCGATGTTGGCTCCTAACCTAGACAAGCAGAATTGTCAAAGGGCACCCACCAACACTCGACCGGACAGGTTGGTTTTACCAAACAATAATCAATATCGCGCCGAAGGCGCGAAGGAAAAATACACCACCCTGCAACAAAACCCTGGATAGCCCTTGGATAAGCATTGGATAAAGCCTGGATAATAGCAATTTTTAACGCCACTAGTTTTAATGTTCGCGGAATTCCCGGAAAAAAAACGGGTGGATAATAGGTCTACCCCCCCTTTATCGCATTTTTCATTCGCATTTTCGCACGATCAAAAAAAACCTGGGCCAAATATTGCCAAATACAGTATTAGGGACTATCGCATACTATCGCACGCCGATTGTATGCGATAACCTTTGTGCAATAACGCGGTGATTATTATCGCATGCGAATCGGTTGCCCACTATGCCGAGAATAAACCCTGCTGCGGTGTTTGTGCGCGCCACGTTCTTTGTCTCTGGTTTGAGACAAAGGGGTTTGTCTCTGGTTTGAGACAAAGGGGGGGAGGGGGGGGCCGGCAGTGAAGCTGGTAAACGTTGAGTAAACGCGTTTACTCCAAAATGAGTAAACGTAAACGTTTATAAACGGTAAACGTTTACGTTTACTGGCGGTAAACGTCTACTCTCCTACAGAGCACAGTTAGACCATACTTGGCCTCCTGGCGCAACCCACGTTCCATCCGGCTGCCCATTTCTTTTATGGTGTTGTCAAGCATCACCCCACCGAGTTCTTGGTTGCCGGGCGTTGGGGGGGTGAACTCATCGTGTGCTGATAGCCCGCACAGGACTGAAACCATGGTCAGGAACGAACGACCAGTAGCCCTGTTAAACCCGATGGCTGGCTTCGTGGGCGTCCACTACAGTGGTCGCTCGAGTGAGGAATGACACCATATCCAGCTGCTTCGTCTTGGCTTTCTCATTTTTCTTCTGCTGCCTTCAGCTTGACGACGAAGGCGGGTGTGTTACCATCATGGGATCTTTTGGGGCGCAGCCGCCAATGCCGCTATCTTGGCGAGCAGGTGCTCAGCAGAGGCGGCGGAGAAGGCTTTATCGCAGAACTTGCAGGTTACCTTGCGCATCTTCGATCCGGGTACTTCCGTGAATGTCACCCTCCCAGTCGTCTCCTTTGCCATTTGCGACGAAAGGTCCGTCTGGATATTTTACTTAGTTGCCCCTCTTCCTTGATAGATTGCGTTTCCAGTGGATGCCGCCCTTGATACAGTAAACGCTAACACAACGTTTACTCAACGTTTACTCAACGTTTACTCCGAAATGAGTAAACGTAAACGTTTATAAACGGTAAACGTTTACCGTTTACCTGGAACACTGCCCTAGGGCTAAGTTGGATGGAAACGCCGTTTCTTTTAGTTTTTTCGAAATACGGAAACGGAAACGGAAACGGAAACGTTTCCGTTTCTTTTAAAAGAAACGCCGGAAGGCTCCTCATGCTGAGGATACCACTTCGCGGGTCCTTCTGTGTGTCCGTCGGGTGTCCGTTTCCAGCCAAATTTTGGCTTTCCTTTCAGAGTCCGGGATCACCTTCTTCTTTGATCTACCAGCGGGCACTTCTCTTCCTCCGTCTTCTGGCGGGCTCTCTGACTCTTCAGGGCCCTGGGCTGTTCTTCGACTTGGCTCGGCCCCTTCTTGTGTGTCGTCGCGGTCTCGTTTGTGCAGAGCAGTCGCTGATGCTCACCGTTTTCTTTCATCGGCAATCTGACACGAGCAAATAGGTAACCACAAGCTAATGATGCAGAATGTCGTCACATGCGGATGCTGAGGTTTTCTGACACCAGGTTCCACTCTTCTGTGCCTACCACTTCATCCTCTGCTGCTTCCAACCCACGTTCTCATGTTTACTTGTATCGGCGGCCGTGCCGAGTGGGGCTTTTTGAATCTGCCGTCCTCTTCTGCACTGTCGGTGGGGTTCTTCCTGCCGTCGCTGTCTATGCTCCGACAAAACCGCCCGATGGTGCCCCTTCCGGTGACGGTTGCCACCCGTCGTCGTATGCAAGGTGCACAGTGGCAAGCGATGTTTAACGCAAACGTTACTGCGTGGCCATCGCTTTTCTGGCGGGTTCAACATTGCCCCGGCATACGTGTGCCCTTCTCACCTCCTGATCCAGAGCCTGTGGCGCGGCGGTGCTCCCGCTGTCCTGAACGACCGTATCTGTATAGCCTATTATTGGAAGCGGATGTGCTTTCCCGATTGTCTTCAGCGCGTTGGCCAACGGCCTCGCATAACAGAGCATCGTCGCCACAACAGCCATTGGTATAAAGAGCTGCAGACCTCAAAGTCATCACAACCGGATACGTGTGGTTGCGTCTGCTCCACGCGGTCGCAACTCTTATGCTTCTTTCCCCCCTCTTTTTCGGAGCCAGGTTTCCCACTGGATTGCGGGGTCCGCCGTTCGGAACACATTTCCGGTCGGACCTTCAGCCAGTATACTAGTGGCATACCAGCCGTTTCTTTTGAAAAGAAACGGCGTTTCCATCCGCCGCCAAAAAGAAGGAAACGGAAACGGAAACGTTTCCAACGTTTCCATCCTACATAGCCCTAGGGGGGGGGGGGGGGGGGGGGCGGAGTTGCAAGCGCGTTGTTTAAATGCATGGTAGAGCTCAAGCCAGAGCCCAGGCTGGAGTTGAAAAGGCAGTCAGAGATTTGTGTCGGGTATTTTCAATAAAACAAACGACGACGACTTTCGTTTGGAATTGACTTCGTGTATATGCCCCGAGAAAATTCCTGGTAGCAAACGACGCGTATACGTGTCGTGCGTCCTTCGGTGGTTAACTTGCTTACGGTGAGAAGTATGAGAGTGAAAACGACAGCTTTGGTGATTGTACACAGTGCTCCTGCTGAGAAAATAACTGGCTTTTCTTTCTTTTTTGATGCTCGTTCTACTTTCAGCGTCGTAAGATGTCAGGTTCGATGAATGCTATGGATCGTGCGAAGACTCCGCTTTCGATTTTCCCACTTTTTCTTTTTCTTTCTAGGGTCGCTGGGTACCAGGGAAAGCCTGCTACACGGGAGCCAAGCTTCACGTGTTTGACGGTACTGCAGAGTACGGCCTACGGGTCAAGTGACTACCGATTTTTCAAACTAAAGCATCAAGGCGTGGCGCACCTTGGGGCTTGGCGCTCGCGCTGAACACAAGCTCGTCGAGACGGTCAGCCGCAGGGCAGAGCGGACGGGGTTGTGACACTGTGCTGCCTCCGACTGAAGCTTTGCAAGCTGTGGTTGGTCATCACGTTCCTGGACCAGGAGCGGCCTTTTTATTTTTCTTCTTCTTTCTTCTTCTAGGGTCGCTGGGTACCAGGGAAAGCCTGCTACTTGGGAGCCGACTTCCCAAACTAAAGCATCAAGGCGTGGCGCACCTTGGCGCTTGGCGCTCGCGCTGAACACAAGCTCGTCGAAACGGTCAGCCACAGGGCAGAGCGGACGGGGTTGTGGCACTGTGCTGCCTCCGACTGAAGCTTCGCAAGCTGTGGTTGACCGTCACGTTCCTGGACCCGGAGCGGCATTTTTCTTTTTCTAGACTGTTTCTTGTAGCAACCGGTTGGGTCTTTGAAGGTTCCGTTCAGTGTGCGCGCGATCAGCCGGCTTGTATTAAATTTCGAGCCTTTTTTCTTACCGACAGACAGTGGTTTTCCGCTTAGCCAACAAAATGAAATTGGTTGGCTAAAATTTATCACGGTTCACAAAAAGAGATCAAACTTTTTTTCTCTCGACCAGGAGGGTCGACAGGTTGTGGCTTCCGGCTTGGTGTAGAACTGGGTTTGGGTTTGTGAGCTTGCTGTAGAACTGTGTGCAGATGGAATTCCTGTGGCGAAAAAAAGTTTTTTTTTAGCCAACCCCATTTTCGTGGAAAAGGTTTTTCGTTGACCGCACTACCCTGAGCCCAAATCCTGGACGTGGTTTCAGGTGGCAAATTTGGCAAATGATCATGATCAGAAGGTCCTACTTGGGCGGTTCAGTTTCCTCACACATTGCATGTGGCTAAAAAAATATTTTTTTAGCCACACAGGAAGAACACTGCCGGCAGACTCGCACAAAATCAGCCGGTTTTCAACAGGTGTAAGTTTTGGGTTTGCCGCCCACGGGGCGGTATCAGCTCGACGCACAAACCGGGGCAAGATGTGAATCAAGATGTTGTCGCAAAACCCGTCTGACCGGCAGACCTCCAAAAAGCAGCCGGCTATTTATCAGCCGGTCAGTTTTTCAAGAACATTTTTTTCCGGCTGAAATCCCCCGGCCGCTTCTTTCCCTAGCGCGAACACTGGTTCCTTTTGATTATCTTTTTCTGTTGCTTCTTCTTCTAGGGTCGCTGAGTCCAAGACCCAGTTGGGCATGTGGGAGCGTTGCAGCGCATTTCGGCGATTGGTTGAGAGGTGGTGGTGCTGGTGCCTTGCGAGTAATCTCTTCATCGGGATGAACGCGCTTACGCGTACGAGTCGATCCGACCACCGATGTTACTGCGAACAAACCAGCGTGCCCAAAGCAGGCGTTCGCCGTAACAAGGGATCGATTCTCTCGACTCTTTTTGTTGGTCTCTTAACCCGAGAAGGAATAATCAAAACGAAGTTCTTTCAGAATAGCCACAACGTTTACCCCACTTTCAGCTCGTCTCGGGAAAAAAGTCGAGCGCGACCGGGCGCAATCAGTTTTAAGTTAAAATGCAAAGCATCTGTGGCGATAACCTGCCTCTGCTTTCTTTCGTGACTACCTCGCGGGTGTAGTCACCGCGGAATCGAGCTCAGAGGTCGTTCGGAGGGGGGTAGGTGAATACCGTAGCTTTTTTTTTAGGGTGCAAAGAGTTCGCTCCCGGGGGTTTCAACAGTCTCCGCTTTTTGCAACATGGGAAGACATCCTTTTTGCTCCGCGTGCACTTAAGAGTGGTGGTCGGGGAACCTCTGATTCGTCAGAGATTCCTCGGTCCAGTCTGGTTTGAGTGACAAGAAACCTGCTTGGTCCTGCCAGTAGTCACATCCTTGTTTCAAGGATGTGACTACTAAAAGGGGGGGGGGGAGGTCAATGTTGGCACCCTACCTGTCTTTTTGTTTTTTTTGTTTTTTTGTTTTTTTGTTTTTTTGTTTTTTTGCTGTTTTTTTGCTCTGGAGGTTTGTGTTTTTTTGCCCTGGTGGTCTGCTGGTGCACTCTTGCTGGCTCGGGTGAGCCAGGGTCTTCCACATGCAGGCCAGCGGTCTGGTGAGGTGGCATTTCGAGTACTTATCAGAAGCTTTTGAAGCAGTCTGCAGAACTATCAGGATTGTTGAGCAGTAGCTGAATGGGCTTGGCAGGCAGAATGTGAAAAGCTGGGCGTTTTTTGGTGGCCTAGGTGCAGTGTAGCAAGGTTCGGCCGGGCGTGTGCACGAGTATTTGGGTTCACCAGGAGGGCCTTGTTTTTTGTTTTTTTGCGTTTTTTTGTTTTTTTGTTTTTTTGTTTTTTTGCTGTTTTTTGCTCCAGGATTCGTTTTTTTGCCTACATTGGGGGAGGTACCTTGAATACAAGAGGTAACCTTGAATAGAAGAGGCATTTGGGGAGATCTGGAAAAAGGTTAGATTTTTTCTTGGTCCGCATAGCAGACCTTTTTAGAGAGCAAGTGCAACTTTTTGACGGTTTTCTGATCGCGATGAGCTCCGATGAAGAACTGTGAAAAAAGAGACCCGGGAACGAAAAACTATGTCCGTAGTTCGTGGGTGTTTACCAGCTACGGGGCACCGGACATGAAAACCACAGGTTTTCATTGGGAAGGACGGGAATCGACCCACTGGTTAGTGAGCACAGGAGTGAGAACTTTTAGAGTGCAAGTTCGCTTAGGGATCCGGGGTATTTAAAGTCTCCGGGTGACCATTGTCGTAAAGGTTCCTTTAAGGTATCGTATCTGCTGTGGTGGCAGGACGCGTACTTTGTGCGTGTGTCTTTGTTGCCTATTTGCCGACTATTCGACTTATTTTAGCGCGCGCTCTTATTTCCTGTGGGCTTTGCCATTCCCGCGGCTCTTGTGACCGACACCGAGTTCACGCTGAGTTCTTTAAAGTGCAAGTGTCATCAAGGCAGGCGCGCACAACACTTTTTAGTATCACTTCCGGCTATATACATAGCTATTTCTAGCTATATTGTTGTTGCTTTTTTCTCGACTTTTTTTTTCCGAGTTTTGAAGAAACCGGTATTTTTGAGGGCGACCACGCCACGAAATCCTCTCGAATAGAATGACAGTGGGATGCACGCCAGGCCCCCGCGAAGAGGAATTGGGAACGGTGGCACAACGCGCCTGCCGTCAGACAACCACCTAATCAAAAAAAGGCCCAAAAAGAAAGCTTTCAAAAGAAGCGAAGTGGAACGGGAGAACATGGCCACTGCGCGATCGAAGAATAACCAATTCTTCCTTATCTTCATAGTATCTGCCGCGATCTTTGTGTTCATTTATTTGGGGTATTCTTCCTCCCCCAACACAGTCGTAATCGGCAGTACGGATTATCGGATGCGGCATCGCTGTGCACTGAAACAGTATAGGGCATCGTGGGTTCCACATTCTGCATGCTCCGTCTTCCAACACTGTCTGACACTGAAGAAAACAAAAAAAGACCTGAGAGAAATGAAAGTCAGACACTAGCACTTCGTCATGGATCACCTTCTGCAATTTTTCAGGCGGCAAGCTGGATGACGAAGTGCTGGAAGCCGGGATGGGTGCCGGTAAGGTTCGTGTTGAAACCCTGCGAACGGGGATAGGTGCAATATCGGGGCTGCACTTCGTCATGGATCACCCTTCTGCAATTTTTCAGGCAAGCTGGATGACGAAGTGCTGGAAGCCGGGATGGGTGCCAGTAAGGTTCGTGTTGAAACCCTGCGAACTGGGATAGGTGCAATATCGGGGCTGCACTTCGTCATGGATCACCCTTCTGCAATTTTTCAGGCGGCAAGCTGGGTGGCGAGGTGCTGGAAGCCGGGATGGGTACAGGTACCGCAAAAAAGCGAACCTTTTTGTAAAGATGTGCTTTTTTAGAGTTATAGTTCGCTTGAGAATCCGGGCTTTTAGAGTCTTCGGGTGACCTTCGTCGAATGGGTTCTTTAAAGCTAATACGTGGGTTTGGGGGGGCATGCATGGCTTCTTTCGTGTTCTTTCAAGTTTCTATCCTTCGACACACAGACTGGAAGAACCCGTCCGAATTGTGTTGCATGCTCACGGGGATGAGGTGCACTATCGGGGCTGGACTTCATCATGGATCACCTTCAGCAATTTTTCAGGCGACAAGCCTAGGTACCGGGGAAAGCCTGCTACACGGGAGCCAAGCTTCACGTGTTCGGCGGTACTGCAGAGCCACGGGTCTACGGGCAAGTGGCTACCGATTTCCCATACAAGCATCAAGGCGTGGCGCACGCACTGAACACA
The DNA here is from genome assembly GCA_030068145.1 of Diplonema papillatum. NCBI lineage: Eukaryota > Euglenozoa > Diplonemea > Diplonemida > Diplonemidae > Diplonema > Diplonema papillatum. The sequence goes on from JAPJBO010000024.1 coordinate 250,469, forward strand.
AGCTCGTAGAGACTGTCAGCCACAGGGCAGAGCGGACGGGGTTGTGGCACTGTGCTGTCTCCGACTCAAGCTTTGCAAGCTGTGGTTGACCGTCACGTTCCTGGACCAGGAACGGCCTTTTTCTTTTCTTTCTTCTGCCCCTTGCTCGGACTTGGTCCGAGCACCAGACACATATATAAGCCACTGGACGACAGCAAGTGTCAGACCTGCCCACCCGAAGGCAGTTGCTTTCTTGAGGCAGGCTTACTCTACCGGCGGAAGTTGTTTGGGTTACCTTTTTTTTCCCCCTCCTTCCGTTGATTTTATTGGTCTATTTTTTCTCCTTTTCCCCTACCGTTCTGATCCAATTCTTTTTTGTGTTACCGTCGATCCCGAAGGACGATCAGTTTGGTGTCTTGCGACCTTTGTTTGTTTGGCAAGGAGTTTTGGTGACGCGCTTTAGTTAGAGAAAGAAAATAAGAAATAAGATGCCAAAATCAGTTTGCTCGCCCTCTTACCGGGTGCTCAATTCGCTTCTCAGCCAGTTTGCCCACTCTGCGGCCTTGTCTTCCGACTCTTGTACTCGTATCCGCTCGCAGACGCTCTTCATTGCAGCTTTGTTGCACCGCGAGAATTCGATCAGCACATCATTTAGCTTCGGCTCTCTACCGTAGATGGATTCAAGCCCCTTTTTTTTCTTTTTTTTCCTGTTGACAACAAGTGTGTCAGACTAGCCCACCCGGGGGGGAGGGGTTGGTTCCTTCAGGCAGGATCTGCGCCGACCAGTGATTGCTTGGGTCCAAGATGACCGGCGCCCTTCGGCCACTTATTTAGAGTTAAATTCCGGGGTTTTAGGGTCTCCGTGTGACCGTTCATGAATGGGTTCTCTTAGAGCAAGAAAGGGCTATATGGTTACGGGTTGTATATTTGGTGCACGCTTTCGTTATGGGTTGTGGCTAGCCATGTCCGGGACTGTTTGTGACCGACGCCAAGTACATTCCTTCGTGGAGTGTAGTCATGGGCCCCCTACGTTCTACAAGTTGAGTTTTTTGAAGTCCCCATTTGACTTGTGAGGCGGGGTAAGCTGGATGACGAGGTGTTGGAAGCCGGGATGGGTGCCGGTGAGGAAACTGCACTTCCGAGGCTGGACTCTGTCATAGATCTACTTGGCGGCAAGCTGTATGACGAGGTGCTGGAAGCCTGGTTCCATACCGTATGGTTCGTATCGGAACCATGCGCACGGGGGCGCAGCGTTGCATTCAAGCGGGGAAGCACAAGGCGCGTCTGTCTCGTCGCACGCCTCTGACGCACTGCAAGAAAGGCCTTGTGTGGAGCAGCGGTCGGTGGTGTGGTCCGCAGTGAAGGCTTCCATCGCAGAGCAGGCGTCCACAGCCACGGCGCAATCAACAACTGTTCGGTGGTCCATCGTAGGGAGATGCGCAGGGTGGCTCGCAGCACGGTCCATGAGACGGGTATCCATTGCACTCTGCACTGTGCGATTGCAGCTGTCCACAGCCACGGCGCAATCAACAACTGTTCGGTGGTCCATCGTAGGGGGACTCCCAGGGTGGCTCGCAGCACGGTCCATGGAACGGGTATCCATTGCACTCCGCAGTGCGTGATTGCAGCTGTCCGCAGCGCCGGCGGCAACAACTGATCGGCCGTACGGAATGTGGCTCACAGCGGTGTGTACTGCATCCGCTGCGGTGCCGTGCGCAGAGCATGCAGAGAAGCCCGTTCTTTGTTGGTCAGCAGTGCGGTCCGCATTGCTCTGGGCATGATTCGCGGCACGGTTCAGCCCCGCGGTAGCGTGCGCGCGGCAATCCGGGCCCACGGAAGAGTCAGTGATGGCCGAGCCACCTGTACTGTCGGCGGTGTGGTAAGCGGTCGCCGTCGGGCGGCTGTCTCCGTTCTTCCGCTTCTTGATGTGGAGGTGCATCTTCGGGCACGCGCTGCCCTTGGTGCAGTGGCCGTCGTCCATTTGCGCGAAGCACCGCCAGAACCGCAGGCACGTGTTCCGCAAGCGCAGCTTCTCCTGACAGTTGCAGCAGCCAAGTGTCTGTGGATGAGGATGTGTGTGTGCCAGTGTATGTGTATGTGTATGTGTATGTGTATGTGTATGTGTATGTGTATGTGTATGTGTATGTGTATGTGTATGTGTATGTGTATGTGTATGTGTATGTGTATGTGTATGTGTATGTGTATGTGTATGTGTATGTGTATGTGTATGTGTATGTGTATGTGTATGTGTATGTGTATGTGTATGTGTATGTGTATGTGTATGTGTATGTGTATGTGTATGTGTATGTGTATGTGTATGTGTATGTGTATGTGTATGTGTATGTGTATGTGTATGTGTATGTGTATGTGTATGTGTATGTGTATGTGTATGTGTATGTGTATGTGTATGTGTATGTGTATGTGTATGTGTATGTGTATGTGTATGTGTATGTGTATGTGTATGTGTATGTGTATGTGTATGTGTATGTGTATGTGTATGTGTATGTGTATGTGTATGTGTATGTGTATGTGTATGTGTATGTGTATGTGTATGTGTATGTGTATGTGTATGTGTATGTGTATGTGTATGTGTATGTGTATGTGTATGTGTATGTGTATGTGTATGTGTATGTGTATGTGTATGTGTATGTGTATGTGTATGTGTATGTGTATGTGTATGTGTATGTGTATGTGTATGTGTATGTGTATGTGTATGTGTGTGTGTATGTGTATGTGTATGTGTATGTGTATGTGTATGTGTATGTGTATGTGTATGTGTATGTGTATGTGTATGTGTATGTGTATGTGTATGTGTATGTGTATGTGTATGTGTATGTGTATGTGTATGTGTATGTGTATGTGTATGTGTATGTGTATGTGTATGTGTATGTGTATGTGTATGTGTATGTGTATGTGTATGTGTATGTGTATGTGTATGTGTATGTGTATGTGTATGTGTATGTGTATGTGTATGTGTATGTGTATGTGTATGTGTATGTGTATGTGTATGTGTATGTGTATGTGTATGTGTATGTGTATGTGTATGTGTATGTGGATACACATACGCATGAGTGCAGCAGAAGAAGACAAAACAGGTCGGGGGCATACCGCGAAACCTCTGCTCACCCTGATGTACTCGAAAGCGTTCGAGCCGCAGCCGCTGTGCGGAACCGGGACCCCGAGGGGCGCCACAAGGCGCAGAACGGAGCCGGCGGCAATGCCGAGGCCAGCGGCTGGTTCAACCGAGTCGCCGAGGACCCTGTTTCCGAACCAGACCTGCGCTGCCTGCCGCCGGTAGGCCTCCTCGTCCTTCTCCAGACCCGCTGCCTTCAGGACCTCCGCCCGGACGGAGCCGGCGCTGCTGTCAGCGTCAACTTCCACCCGGCACAGCTGGGAGTCGAACTCCACGACCAGCTGCATTGCCTGGCAACTCATTGGCGCCGTCATCGTTTGCTTTTGTCCTATTCGCGGCCTTGTCGGCAACCCCAAATCCGAGGTTTGATGTGCGGTCCGGTGTCTTTCGACCTTTTCTAGCTATCCTTCTTTTTTCTGGTGGCTTTCTTTCTTTTGTGTGCGTGTGGGTGTGTGTGTGTGTGTTCTTTTTCGACGATCCCGTGTGGGGGCGTGAGGTAGACTTAGTTAGAACCTTTGGGTTCTTTTCTGCTTTTCTTTTTTTTTTTTAGAGTGAAACGTTCGCTTGAATCTTTTGTGTGTTTGTTTTCTGTTATATTTTAGTTTTTTTTTGCTCTTTTTTTCGCGCCAGCTACGAGCCGATTGCGCGAAACACACGGGGAAAGGAAAGAGAGCGTGCGCAGGGGGGAAGAAAAAAAAAAGAGAAAAATAAAAAGATGGGGAAAGGGCAGAGGGGAGGGGTTTAACGGCGCGTAGAAGAGGGGAAGACGTGACGGGAACGCAAAGAACAGGGGATGGAAATGCGTGCTCTTTTCTATTTCGCCCTCTTTTGATTACGACTTTTTTTGTGTTTTTCTTTTTTTTTTTGGTTGGCTTCTGTTTCGCCCTCTTTGGGGTGCCTTATTTTTCCTTACCTGATTGCTTTTTGCGTGTGTGGGTATCCTTTTTGTTTTCCTTGGATCGCGGTGGGATGTCTCTTTGAAGAAGACTTAGCTTTGTAGTTGCGGTCCAGATCTTTCACGCGCACTGAGAAAGGGAGCGTGTTTCTTTTCTTTTTTTCTTTTGGAACAAAATGTTTGCGTTTGAGGATTTCTTTTTTTGCGTTTTTCCCTTCTTTTGTTCTCTCCAACGACAGTAAGTGTCCGATCGACTCCCAACAGAGGCTGATGGTGAGTCCGGTATTTAGTCTTTCGATGTTTCTCTTGGTATTCTTCCTTTTGGGCGGTGAATCCAATCCTTTCTCTTTTCTTCTTCTGTGTTTCCGACTTTCTCTCCTTTTTCTTGTTTTTTATACGAGGGAGGGAAAAGCTTCTATTTCGTGTTTTGTGGGTGTGTGTGTGTGTGTGTGTGTGTGTGTGTGTGTGTGTGTGTGTGTGTGTGTGTGTGTGTGTGTGTGTGTGTGTGTGTGTGTGTGTGTGTGTGTGTGTGTGTGTGTGTGTTGTGTTGCGGGCAAGAGTGGTGTCTGCTCCCGTCGCCAAAAAAAGAAAAGAGGATCACCGAATGCTGTGTTTACCTATTCTGCCGGTTGCATCCAGTGGGGGAAAACTTAGTTTAATGTGGGGGGAGGGTGTGTTTGCAGTGAGACGCGGCGCTTCGAAGCTTCTCCAGACGGACCGTCCAAACTGCCTAGTTGTGGGGGCAAAAGCACAGGTGACCGCGGGGATTTCTGTGCCGGTTGTGTGTATCCACTGGGGGGGGGACAGGAGGCCGTAAAACTTCACAAGCAATTCCTTCTTGTTTCTTCTTGTTCAGAGCTGGAATGGTACGTTCTGTGTGTGCGTGTGGGTGTGTGTATGTGTGTGTCCAAGCGAGTATGTGGGGAAGGGCCCTGTAAAGTGTAATAGTTTTGTTGTAGCAGAGGTTCGAGCTCAGGGTGCAAGGTGGGTTAAACACACCAGGTACAAATACTCCATGCAATACAGTCCAAAAATACCGGTTTCCTATCACTCACCTCCAGCAAGCTTGCTTGAGCTTTTGCACTCCCCAGCCAAGTTTCCGTCTGTATGCGCTTCAAGCTCAAGTTGATACTCGGTCGCTAAGTTTCCCTCCATTTGCTTTTTGCATTCAGGGGCACTGCTTGTGTTGGTAACTGGCTTCCGATCAATACCGCGTTGTCGAGTCTTTGGTTTGTGTGCACTATAACTTCTAACCGTTTAAGGTCACACTGATACTCAGTCTCTACGTTTCCCCTATTTTGCATTCAGAGCACTGTTTGTCGGTCAACTTGCTTTGATCGACGCTGCGTCTGTCCGTTGCTGTCTCTTGCACTCTCAAGTTCGTGATGCCGCTTCACTGTAACTTCTGCCTTTTCAAGCTCAAGTTGTTACTCGGTCGCTAGGTTTTCCTTTTTGCATTCAGGAGCGCGGGTAACTGGCTTTTTTCCCGGATGCGATTCTTTACTTCCCGGCTGCCACAGTAAAGTCCACATTTTCGTCCGATCGTCAACGTGGCACATTGGTTCGGCCTGCGGCGCGTTATGCCCAGTCGTTCGAGCTTGTTGCTGCTTGTTGCGTTGAGGTCCAGCGCGTCGGCAGGGTCTCTCTGCCGGCAGGGGGTCCTGAGGAACTGGGGCTGGAAGTCTGAAACTCTCACCGACCTCAGCTGTTGAAGATCTACGCGCTAAACTTAAGCATATCACTCAGCGCAGGAAAATAAAGCAACAGCGATGCTCCGAGCAACGGCGAGTGAACAGGGCAGAGGGGCGGTCTTTCAGCATCTGGTACCTTGCCATGGGCCCAGCGTTCTGTCTCTGGTCGGTCGTGACCTAGACGGGCTGCTAAGGACGTTTCCCCCCAATCGAGGCTCAGATGACCTCTGCAAACCCTTAAGTATGTCACCCCTTGAGTATGTCACCCCCCAGCGGACTTTTGCTCAAAAGGGGGTGACATGTTCACGGGGGGGGGGGGGGGGGGGGTAGGTACTTCCCGCAAATTCCCGCTCGCACTAAGTCACTCATTCCAGGTTCCTGCTGACAAAACCACGCAAAGAAATGCCCAAGAGAAAGCGCGACCCCTCAGAGAAGAGCTCAGAGGACACTAGCAGCGACGAGAGCACAGCTAGTAGCGGTTCGCTGCTCCCGAAGAGGTCCAAGAAGAAGTACAAGAAGACCTGGGATGACTTCTTGGCGTACATCCGCAAGCATTGCTCGTATCCGAAGTCGGAGACAACGACGAGGAAGACTTCCGAAGCTCAATACACGTCGTACATCAAGGAGCTGAAAGAGAGAGGCCTTGCGCCCACCACCATCTGGACATACTTCAGCGTGCTGTGCACGCAGCACACGCTACTCCATGGAGAGAACCCGGCGAAGCAGCACCCAAGACTCGCTCAGAGGCTCAAGACGTACAGCAAGGATCACGTTTCGAAGAAGGCCACACCGCCAAATGGATGCTGTTTGTTCCTACCGTTCCCCACCCCCACCGCGAGGAAAACCGTCGAAGGACACTGACATGGCAGCCAAGCCACGTGCCAAGTCAAAAGAGTGTCCAGGAGCGACACGAGTTCCTGTGGCTCAGTGTGGATTTGCTGTGGCAGCCGGGAAGTAAAGAATCGCATCTGGGAATAAACCTTTGTATTGCCATAATCAAAAAAGCCATTACTTCCCTTGAAATCAATTTTTTCTCTCGACTCGCCCTCGGGCTGACGCCCTCGGGCGAGTCTCGAGAAAAGATTGATTTCGCGGGTTCAGTCAGTGATGTCTTGCCTGCTGTCTCAACACTGTTGGTCGGTCAACTGGCTTTTGATCAACGCTGCGTCTGTCTCTTGCAATAAGTCAGTGATGCCGCTTTACTCTTCTGCCTTTTCAAGGTCAAACTGATACTCTGTCCCTTGCTGTCTCTTGCACTCTCAAGTCCGTGATGCCGCTTCACTGTAACTTCTGCCTTTTCAAGCTCAAGTTGATACTCGGTCGCTAAGTTTCCCTCCGCTTGCTATTTGCATTCGGCGACACTCTCCAGTCAGCGATGCTTTGCCTGCTGTCTCAACACTGTTGGTCAGTCAACTGGCTCCTGCATGCTCTATGTCTCTTGTCCTAGGCAAGGTATGCAGCAATGCCACTGGTATGGGCACTGCCAAAGAAGTTTGCTTTCTCAGCGCTCGCGTTCAGGTGTGGGTCCATCGTCAGGTGGGCAGGTTTCGGGGTGGGGACAGGGACAAGGTTAGTCACGCCTTAGCAGTCCCAGGGCCTCTCCCCACCCACCACTGTATTGAGCCGGTCCGTCCCTATCTCTTGAAACTGCATCGAAGTGCCTGCCGCTGTCTATCAGGTCCATCCCTAATCCCTAGAGCTGCATCGAAGTGCCCGGTGCTGTGTTCTTCGGTCTATCACAGTCTATCACGACCGGCTCAGGGTTCTCTCGGTCCATTCACGCGTCTCTTCATCGGAGCTGAAGCGACACGCGCTGCCGCCGTCCACGAAGCGGCCTTCTGCCTCCAATCCGCTTCGTGTTGGTACCCAGGTTTCGGAAGAAAAAAGCGGGACGAAAGTGCTTGCAGCTTTTTCGGGAAGATAGAAACGGGCGGTTGTGCGTGTGAGCCGTTGGTGCCAACGGTGCAGCAGATTATTTGCTGTACGTTCGGAGAAAGGGAGTCAGGAAAGGAGGAAAGGCAGCTTGTTGTTGGAAGTGAATGGGCAGGGAACATGTACCAACCCCCCCCAGATGTACGATCTCGGGATCGCCAAACGTATATCAGCCATAATATTATCGCAAAAAATGCGAGCAGAATTGGCTCTTTTCGTGCCACGGAAACCTTTTTCGGCTTCGGTTCTACAGGCGAACCGAGTCATGTAGGACTGTAGGGGCCGACGCCAGGGCTTTGCTCGCAATGAACGCGGAGCTCTGGGCCTCTTATGCCAGTACCTATTGTCCTTTTTAGACTGTTTCTTGTAGGAAGCGGTCGGTTTTTTGAAGTCTCCGTTTGACTTGTGAGGCGAGGGGGAAGGGGGGGTTTTCCTTTTGTGCTGTTAGAGCAGGGTCTGGGCAGTGTGTTTTCATTCCTTTACGTACTTTGTGTCGCTTTTACTTTACTGTTTCCTGTCACATGTGGTTGCGCATCCGTGTAACTTCGTTTTTGGCGTATGTGACCGACACTTCTGGGGTTTCTATTTTATTCATGCCATTTGTTCTTCTTCTTTTAGAGTGAAAGTTCGCTTGAAACTCCGGGGTTTTAAAGTCTCCGGGTGACCTTCGTCGTTATGGGAAGAAATCCTTTGTGCTCTGAGCGTCTTTTGACCACACACCCCCCCCGGGGTGTGGTCAAAACCTCCCACCCGTTGTGTCTCTCTTTTGCCTGCTGTCATTTCACGAACGCAGGGCTGAAAAACTGGGAGGAGGAGGAGGAGGAGGAGGAGAGGAAGGGTTTGAGTTCACGGGGATTGTAAGGCGGCGGGAGGGGGGGAGGTGGTAGTTGATTGTTGCTCGCTTTCGTGGTGAGCATTCAGCTTCAGAAGCATGGAGTTACGAGTGAGGGTGAGCCCGAGCCACACCCGAAAAAGATGGTGGGCCGGCTCCTAGTAGTAGTAGTAGTAGTAGTAGTAGTAGGAATTGGCAGCTAGCTTCTGGCCTAGTTCTTCTTTCTCTATGCCGCCCACGTCGATGTTCGTTTAGCATTGAGTTCTTTTAAGTACATGACCCACTCGCACCATTCGTTTGCCGAATCATGCCGTGGCACCGTCCCGTTGTGCGTCTGCTTCGCAGAAAAAGTGTGGGAAAGGAGTCCAGGACTCCGTGGTTTGAAACCATGTGGTATGGTTCCACTTCCTCCTTCCTTCGTCCGTTCTTCTTTTAAAAAAGGGGGTTTTCAAAGTGTGTTGTGGCTCGTAACCACCCGCCACGGGGCACTACTTCCACCAGGTGGGGGGGGGATTTCGGTCGTCAGCGCTGTCGATTCGGCGGATTGGGGCGGAGCGGACGCACCTCCGCAACTTTGTCCGAAAAGTAACCGAGGCGTGGATCACGTGGGGCCGGCTCTGCCTTCTCGCAGTACCGTCGTAAATACCACACTCCCCCCTACATGCCCACGGTCCAGCCTCAGAAGCTGGAGTTAAAGCTGGAGTTAAAAAGCGGGTGGATTTACGCGTTTTGATTGTGGCACGCCTGCTTTTCCAATAGCAGGTCTGTGATGCTCCTAAATGTCCTAGGCTGCACGCGCACTACACTGACGCATTAAACGAGTTTGAGAGCCTTCCAGCTACCTATCTTGAAGAGGATGGGAAATCTTTTGAACTTGCGTCGTGATGAGGATCGATGATTGCAATTATTCTCCTTGAATGAGGAATGCCTAGTAGGCGCAAGTCATCAGCTTGCACTGATTACGTCGCAGTACCGTCGTGAATACCACACTCCCCCCTACATGCCCACGGTCCAGCCTCAGAAGCTGGAGTTAAAGCTGGAGTTAAAAAGCCGGTGGATGTACGCGTTTTGGTTGTAGCACACCCGCTTTTCGGGTGTGACTCGGACACACTCTCTTTAACTCCAACTTCTGACGCTGGACCTCGTCGTGTACCTACCTTTCCTGCACCTCCGACATGCCATGCGCCTGACATGTACGTGGTGCAGGAAAGACATCCATGTAAATGCTTTGGAGAAAACCCCTGCCTTTGGATTGTTTGCTCTCTTGCGTAGTGGTGTTTTTTTCTTTGTTTTGATAGTTCCGGCGAAATTCGCTTTTTCTCTTCTTTTTTTTTTTTCTCCCTCTCTTCCTCCCAGCATTTTTCTTTCTCCTCTTCTCCACGGTGCCCGTAGTTTGCAAGCGCGTTCATGCAGCATTGCGACACGTCCACACGAGAGGGAGGAAAATCTCAGCTGTCGTACAGAGGAGTAGGGTAGTGGGGGTCGTTGCTATTGGTGCTGGTTTTGAGAGGAAATACTTCTGCGGTGGCCTCCGCTGGTCTGGTAGTCCTTTCTTTTACACTCGTACAGAGGAGTAAGGGTAGTAGGGGGATTGCAAGAACGTGGTATGTGCTCAACACCGCACTGGTCCCGTCTGCGCCGTGTTTCGGTCCTTTAAGCCACGGACACATAAGGCGGACCATCATCAGCGCGGAACCTGAGTGTCTGCAGACAGGACAGCGGTGTGAGTCTGGTTTGTCAGGCGGCTGTTCGTAGCTCGTCACAGCCAGACCACCCGTGCTACTAGATCCGCAGACATTCGTCAACCGACTGTTTCTGCGAATGCATGGTGATGCATTTGTCGCTGATGACGATGCCGATGTGACGACCTGGAAGCTCCCGACATGTGCATTGTGTGAGGCAGACCTTCAGCACACTAGGCAGTATCCTGCCAAAACATCAAGATGTTCTCACCCCTACCCCTTCTCCTGCACGTGTGTTCACGCGCCGTAACAGGAACGGCAGCCCCCTCGCGCCCATGAGAATTCTCCGTCGTTCACGCACTCCTGAGACGCAAGCAATGAACGGAGAAAACACGAGAGGTCACATACGATGGGGCTACCTCCCCGAGCTAGCCGCAGAAAGCAGACACAAGCGTTTCTGGAGGTGGGACCTGGGATCTGGGGTCCTGACCCCAATCTGGGCCCCTCCTGAGACCCTTTCTGCGTCACCTACACAACCTACACAACACCACGTGCACTCACCACTATACGGTTGATCCTGTATAGTGATCGCCCAGATCGGGACCTGAGCATGCCGTATGGCCCATCCAACCGAGGTTGGGTTATTGTTCTGCCTATTTTGGAGCCTTCCCGCATTCGTCGTCTTTCTGGCGACGCTGCGGCCGACAGCTCGTTTCGCTATGTCCGTCGTGGCAACATTTTCTTTTTCGAGCTGTTTTGAAGCCGAATCGCATTCGCATGCATCTACATACGCTATGGCTCCGCTTTCCGCAGGACAGTTTTGCAGACTCGAGTTTGTTTTTTTACTGCCGGGCAACTTACTTTTCTGCATCACCGTGAGCTACTTTTCTACACTCCAAGCTTACTTTTCTTACACTCCAAGCTACTTTTCTTACACTCCAAGCTACTTTTCTTACACTCCAAGCAAAACTGGTTTCCAGCGGTAAATAGCCTGTCATACTGACATCTTAAGGGGGAAAAAGCGGGCAATCCGCGAAGAATCTACCTCAACGAGAGCATTTTTTGCCACACCATGTTCCCCGCCTGCAGACCTGCCGGGCCCGCAAACATGGACCAAATGCGAAGAATGAGTGATAAGTTTGGCAATCGGAAGAGAAAACAGGCCAAGTCCACGAGGTTGCTACTTGAAATTGGAAAGCACATCTGTACATCAACCTGGCAAGCAGATTTGCAAAAGCTAGGAGTCAAACCTGCACCTCCTACGATGTTGTCGACACAGCGTTGGTGGGCTGTGGCTGGCCGTGTAGCTCACTCGTGGTGCAGAAAAGTAAGTTGCCCCTGGCAGTAAAGCTATCTTCTTACCTCGAGAACGTTGTTTTCTTGCACTCGGGTTTTCCAGATTGCCACTCGAGCCCTACGGGCTCTCGTGGCAATCTGGAAAACCCTCGTGCAAGAAAACAACTTTTCTCTCGGTGAATAAATAGCTATTTCTTTTCCCTCTCTGTTTTTTTTTTTTTTTTTTTCGTAACCCGGAAAAAATGCTTGACGCACGTTTTTTTTCTTTTCCTTGCTGGTACCAGGGAAAGCCTGCTACACGGGAGCCAAGCTTCACGTGTTCGGCGGTACTGCAGAGCCACGGGCCTACGGGTCAAGTGGCTACCGATTTCCCAAACTAAAGCATCAAGGCGTGGCGCACCTTGGGGCTTGGCGCTTGCGCTGAACACAAGCTCGTCGAGACGTCAGCCACAGGGCAGAGCGGACGGGGTTGTGGCACTGTGCTGCCTCTGACTCAAGCCTTGCAAGCTGTGGTTGACCGTCACGTTCCTGGACCCGGAGCGGCCTTTTTCTTTTTCTTTCTGTTCTTCTCTTTTCCTTGCTCACAAAGGAGGGGGTGGAGGGGTCCGATGGATGCGCGAGGACAGAAAGAGTATCTTTCCCCGATGGTAGTTGCATCCTTCGCCGCCCTCCCACCCTCCTCCCGGTTCAAATAGAGTGCAAGGTTCACTTAGAGATCCGGGGTTTTATAGTCTCCGGGTGACCATTGTTGAAAAAGGTTCCTTTAAGGTATCGTGTATCAGTGTGCGTATCGTATCTGCGGAGGTGTGGCAGTACGTGTGCTTGTGCGTGTGTCTTTGTTGCATATTGCCGACACATTCGGCTTACTTTAGAGTGCAAGTTCACCTAGAGATCCGGGGTTTTTGTGGTCTCCGGGTGACCATTGTCGAAAAGGTTCCTTTAGGGTATTGTCTATTAGTGCGCGTATCGTATCTGCGGTAGTGGCAGTACGTGTGCTTGTGCGTGTGTCTTTGTTTTTTGCCTTCATTGGCCGACTTATTTTGGCGCTCTTATTTCCCATGTGTCTTGTCATTTCCGAGGTTCTTGCGACTGACACCGAGTTCACGTTCGCGAGGAAAGCGTATTTGTGGTTATCGTTCAAAGCCCCCCCCAACAACCCCTTTCCAGGGCTTACGCAGCTCTTTCGTCTTGGAGCTAAATACCTACTGAAAGTCAGTACGTAGTGGTCAGGCAAAAAAAGAAATAGAGCATAGGGGGGCTCACCTGCCAGTGTTGCATGTCTTTGTCTCTGCCTCCTCTCCGGCCTCAGCCCTCGAGTGTCGCGGTGGTAAGCAACAGCAGGATCTGCCGACCGGAAGGTACTGTGGTTGATTCCCCAGATGAATCTGCAGAAAAGATAGTACGTGCTGATAACGTACTGATTTCGGCATGTGTACAAAAAGAAATGTGAAAACGGGTTTTTGCCTAGAGGCTTTTCGTGTTGTCCTGCAGGTGGAGGAAAGCAAGAAAATTAACGTGCTGAAATCAGAACGTTCAGCATGCTGAACATAAGGCCTGGAATCTGAAAACTGCGTATACTGTGCGGGAGTGGCCACTCCGCACTTTTTCACTCCCGCATTGACTTAGTGTATGGCTGCTGAAGTCTGGGGTGTGCAAGTAACCCCACAAATATGAAGGGCTGGGGGGGGGGGGAGGGAGGCTTGACACATTAAATGTTTAGGCAGAACATTCTCCAGCAGGGTTTCACTTTTCCTTTCACTTCTGTCGTTGTCAATAACTAAAAGAGAGGGAGGATTGACGGGAAGGGGAGAGAGAGAAAGTGTGGGAGGAAATGTCCGGAAGAAAGGATGAATGAAACCAGAAAAGAGACTGGGGTCCCATCTGCTTGTATTCTTCCTGCCCACCAGATTTGCGGGTGTGTTTACTTTTTTGTTTTGTTGTTGTTGTTGTTTTTTGTTGTTTTCCCCCCGACGACACAGCAAGCGTCAGATCAGGCCACCCGAAGGCAGTTGATTCCTTTTGGCGGGTCTCCTCTACACCGGCGGAATTTTGCTTGTGGGTTTGTCTTCTTCCCTTTAGAGTGAAAGTTTTTCTAAGACTTTTGGTGTCGGAAATATAAGGACATGCGAGAAAATGTCATTGAAACTATGTCGGCCATATAAGGGTGAGTTCGAAAATACGTTGGACATAAGGGGCATTTCGAAACCATAGTCGGACATTTATGGTAGGTTGCGGGTCTTTTTTTTTTTTTTTTTCGGGGTTTGCCAGCAGGACCTTATGCAGCCCATTTTCTCCTTCAGACTAGACACCAAGCCCATTTTTTCTGGTGAGTCTTAATGCAGGGGGGGTCCGGGGGGCACCGCCCCCCGGGAGACGGTACGGTACATGGCACTTCAGATTCTGTCTTGTTCGGAACCTGTAACAGAAACTGATGCCTGGTAACAGGCGAAAATTCGAAATCTTGTAGATAGTTTATGGGGGGTCCAGGGGGCACCGCCCCCTGGGAGACGGTATGGTACATGGTGCCTCAGAATCTGATGTCCTGACTAAGGCAGGACCTTCTGCAGCGTGTCCTCCAGAAGACACCTAGCCTACTGATGATTGTTCAGATGAAAGGTCTCGCCCCTCTTCAGTAGCACAGCCAGAATAGGAGAAATAATTCCCACTACAGACACCCAAAACCTCTGCCCAACCCAAGATTACAGACACCAAACTCCTGCCCAACCCAATCCGAGGTAGTGTAAATCAACCCAACCCCCCACCTGATTTTCGATTTTTTTTTGGGTGAGTTACCTCACCCAACCGCTGCAGTGCATAACCCCCTGTTTGCCAGGGGTTATTCTAATCCATATATAATACTTATGACAGTTTGCAAGGTAAAATAGGCAGCAAAGTGTACCCATGCAAGGCCTAATTCTCGAAGTACGCACTTACAACTATACGTACCCCCCCCGTGTAAGTGGCTCACCCTTTTTTACCCGTGAAAGCGTCTCAAACCGACCTCGCAGAGGAGTGAGACACTTTCACGGGCAGCTGACAGTTTTTTGATTGGCAACGAGCCTGGTGGTGTAGTTCTCTCAAACGATGCGACGGTGAGCCGTGCGAAGAAAGACACGGGACGCCACGCACCTTTCCATCGTAACAGACGATGTAAAACCCAAGGTTGACTGTCGACCTTTGCAAACTCTTCGATGCAACGAGTGCCTCCAGTCTCGCAAACAGTTGTGTCCGGCGTACACAAAAATTAGTGTGGCGTCCACTACTATGAGAACAGATGATTTCAACAGGAAGGCAGCCTTTGCAAATAGCACAATATCTCTTCAACGAGAGAAAGTGCGAACAAAGGCTGCGAGCGCACAAACAAAGGCAAGTTGTCGACAAAGATTCTACTTGTCGACAGCGGAGTCGCAAACTTTGCTGTCGTCAGCTCGGCAAAGAAGATGTGCTGCGGGACATCTCTACGGGGCCCACATCGCCATGGAATTTCTGCTCTTCGTATTGTCTGACGAGAACTGCCCAGAAGAAAGGGAAAAGTAAGAACACGTCTTTGTAACTGATATCACTAGCGCAAGGGAATGTTGAGTGACTGCCTTAACCCGGGAAACGAGCTTGGGCGAGGTCACCTTCCATCCACCACAACGCCAGTGAGAAACTGCCTCACCGTAAGTACAATCGAATCGAGCATCAGCGCCAATCATGGTCAGCGGGTTGAGGGAACCGATTACTGACTCGGTTTCCACATGAGGGGAAAACGTTGCTCGCCACGTATCGTCAAAGCGACAAAGAGCACACCCGGAATGCTACCTGAAGCAGCAGAAGACAAACAACATCAGAGACCCGCAACATCAACATTAAAGCCAGCGGCGAGGGTCAAGAAGACGGCACTGACGCGAGCGAAGAAGCGGACGAACTCTGCGTCGGAGCCGACAACAAAACGGCGTAGAAGGCGTAGAACGCCCATCGAAGCGCGGCCATCGCCCGAGGGGGCTAAAGAGGCGAAAGCGTGACACATCACGTGCGAACCGGCGATGCAGATTATCGCTACAGATTCTTGCATGCTATCCCAAATCTCTTTTCGACTTTCGTGGTGCATCAACTCCCTGTGTGCAACTGTGAGAGCCCACCAGTCCCGCCCGTCCCTGCGTGCTGGCATCGGACCACGCCTCCACGAGGGTGCAGCTTCGAGTCGAAGCCGACCCACCGGTTGTCCGATAGACGCCGGCTCACCCCCGCAGGAACGGAACGATATCGTCCCTCACGCGGACTAGCGACTCCCAGCCCAGGGAACCGGTGCGCGCCAGGGTCACCATCCGCGCTCAAATGGCGGTCTCGACGACTTCCAGACGCCGCGCAGAGTCATTTGCGTCAAATCGACAGAGCAAAAGAGGAGGTGCGGCTTCTGCACCCACCCTTGCTATAGCCGGTACCTCTTCGCTGCGAAGTCAAACTCGACTCCCAGGACAACCGGCGTCGAGCTGGGCTCGAGGACAGACTTCTCGTCCTTGCTCGAGGACAGACTACTCGTCCTTGACCATCATGCGCACCATACGGGCACGCTGCAGGACCCGGTTGCGCACAGCGCGAAGCGCGCCCGGACAGGCACCGACGAGGGCCCAGTCTTCGTACCAGACTATCCTGTCGTCCCCGGCAAGCTCCGTGATGACAAAATCAGAGTCCTGCGCAATCATAGAAAACGACCTGCCCAGGCGCCACCAATACAGAGCCACGCCCCCGTCGGGTCTCCTGGTCCGAAGCCCGAAGAAAGCGCCGTCTTCCCGACCTTCGCTGCTGAAGTCGATGCCGATGTTGCGGGTCCTCGCTCGCCTTCCGCTGCTTCCGGCAGAACGAGCACCACGTTCTCACGCTTCGCCTGTCTCGGCGCTGACGCGGGGCCCTCCGGCTCCGCCTTCCTCTTCTTCGTCGTTGATTCTTCTCCTCTCGCCACGGCCGCCCGGTGGTGCCCTTCCCTGCAGCAGTGCCCGCGTCTCCTACTCCCCAGGTCGGCGTGTTTCTTGCAGCTGTCGCACGTCGGCATCTCATGGTCGAGACATCGGTGGTGATGGTTGCGACAGCATTCCGTTGTCGTCTTACATGTGGTGCACTGCGTCATCCGGTGCTCGGCACACATTTTCCGCTCACCCTGTCCGGGAATCCCTTCCGGTACGAGCCACGGGTCTCCTCCGACGACGGCCGACTTCTTGCCCTTCTTCTTCTCCGTGGTGTCGTCGAAGGCCGTCCATCTCGCTGCACGCTCCGCCCTCTCTCTTCCGTGCGTCGGGAAAAGGTCCATCCCCCACGCCTCACCGCTCGCCTTCAGACACTGCGTCTCCAAGACTCCCATCGTCTCCTCGCCGCCGCGGAAAATTGGCCTCATCTCGTAGCCCGTTGGGCTCCCCGGCGTCGGCCGTCCTACTGGGAATTGGAAGAAATAGGACTTCAGGTCCCGAGCAGTTGTTGGTACTCGTGGCCCGGGAAAAGCAGGAAGTTCGGGCCCGAGATCCCATCGAGGTGCCGCAGCACGATGCGGATAGAGGAGCGGCAACGAGTCCGTACCGCCCCTTGCCCACATCAAAGCCTGGGCGGCGGCCGTCGGCCAAGCTCCCCAGGCAGTGATCTGGTCTGCCAGGTTCTTTGGCGGCGACGGCACCGAGTCCAGAAAAATCTGAAAACTCGCTAACACCGTCCGAGTGGCAGCTGAGTGATGGCCGCCGCACCCAAGCTGCGCCATGTACTGCGCCATCTGCAGGGGGTCGTCGGTGTTCACCCCTGAGACCGATAAAGTTGTCCCCTTTGGCTCTGATCTTCACCCGTCGATGAAGATTCGGAGCGTTGACGGGTTTGCGTTGACGACCAAAGTGAACTGGGTGCGGATGAGCAGGTCAAGAAAGAAAGGTGCTGGGATATACAAGCTCTGGGAGGCCTTTATCCTCTTCTGCCGCTCTCCCACAGACGAGTCGAGGAGTCGCCTCGCTCGCGGCTGGGAACGGATCTACCTGTCTGACCACTTCTTCATCGAACGAAGCCATCGAACCGAGCTGCGTCTGCTTGCGTTCCTGCCGTCATAGCGCGGACGTCATCCGTGGACTGAAAGCCCAGAAACTTCCTGCTACCTTCGCTGTAGCCTGGTGCAAAAAACCCCCCTTTTCGTTGACCGCACGACCCTGAGCAACGCACTGTGCAACAGTTGTAGGAGAGAGGGTTGATGCTAGTTTCAACAAGAAATCGGATGACGCTGAGTCAACGCTTGCCAATATACAGTTAAGACCTTAGAGGCTTCCTAGCTTTTCTTCCCTCCTGGCACAATGCGTAAACACCTCTGACCACTTCTTCATCGAACGAAGCCATTGAACCGAGCAACACAGAATCCTGCCGTCATAGCGCGGACGTCATCCGTGGACTGAAAGCCCAGAAACTTCCTGTCACCTTCGCTGTAGCCTGGTGCAAAAAAAGTGCAAAAAAAAAAAAGTGCAAAAAAAAAAATGTATTGGGCAAAATCTCTATTTACATTCACGGTGTTTAGGGCCACACCTGTTTCAATGTTTCCCGTTTTTTCTTCTTCTGTTCGCTGATTTATTTTCCCCTGATTTTGACGACGTTTTTTAATATTTTTCTCTCTTTTTCCCGTTTCGCTTTGAGACCAGGGGTATACGAATACAATTCCGCTAAGCGCACACAGCACACGCGTTTCCGTCCAATTATTTTTCCACAATGAAAACGGAGACGAAAACGGCGCGTGATGCAAGAATCGAAGGTAGAACGGTCAAAGTAGCGACGCTGGTGTTTTTTTGTTTTGTCACAGTCGTCGTTACGACTCGGGACGACTCCGCAATCTGGCCGCTAGAGTGCTCGTTCTTTGTTTTAGAGAATAAACGTTTGCTTGAGGATCCGGGGATTGTAAGAGTCTCCGTGGTGACATATTAGGTTTTCGGTAGATTCAGCTTTTTCAGGGGTTTGAGGGGAGCGTGTGAAAGTTCGCTGAGACGGGGGAGGCAAAGTGGGAGAAAGATATCTTAGGTTGATGCTTAGACAGCGGGGGGGGAATTGCAAGAACGTGCTTGGAATGGGTATGTGCTCAACACCGCACTGGTCACGTCTGCGCCGTGTTCGGTCCTTTAAGCCACGGACACATAAGGCGGACCATCATCAGCGCGTAACCTGAGTGTCTGCAGACAGGACTGCGGTGTGAGTCTGGTTTTTCAGGCGGCTGTTCGTAGCTCGTCACAGCCAGGCCCACCGGTGCTACTAGAGCACAAGCGAATGCGTCACGGGGAGAAGGCCCCCCTACAACCGTGTCTGAGCAATCAGTTAAAAAAAAAAGTGGGAGAAAGATATCGTTGTTTGGTGTTTAGACAGCGGGGGGGGCAAGTACTTCTTTCTTAGAGTGAATGCTTTTTAGAGTGAAAGTTTTTGTCAGTCGTGTGAAGGAAACATGGGGCTTGCCGTCTCGGGATAAATAGTACAACGAGGCCCCTCGTGGCACAGGCGTTGCGAGCTTTCGTGGAGAACGGAGGAAGCGCGGCCCATTTGGTGGGACGGCCACACGTGGTATAACTATACACTCCAGTCCGTAAATAATCAAGTACCATCTTGTGGAATTGTATTTTGTGAAGAGTTGTGTCGTGAAGGAATTAATTGTTTTTTTCAGACGGGCGCTTTTGGGATTTGTATATTTATTTTTAGCGTTTATTGTGGTTTAGAGGTTCGGTGTTTTAGAGTCTCCGGTTGACCATTGAGGCTGTGAGGCGGGTGGTATGTGGTGTTTTTGCTTGTGGGTGCTGCCCGACACCTTGGTACCAGGGAAAGCCTGCTACACGGGAGCCAAGCTTCACGTGTTCGGCGGTACTGCAGAGCCACGGGCCTACGGGTCAAGTGGCTACCGATTTTTCAAACTAAAGCATCCAGGCTTGGCGCACTTGGGGCTTGGCGCTCGCGCTGAACACAAGCTCGTCGAGACGGTCAACCGCAGGGCAGAGCGGACGGGGTGGTGGCACTGTGCTGCCTCCGACTCAAGCTTTGCAAGCTGTGCTTGACCGTCACGTTCCTGGACCAGGAGCGGCGTTTTGCTGCCCGACACCTGCTAGCGCAAAGAGATCGGGGGGACGGGCCCTGTAAACCATGAAGCTGAATTTTGAGAATTTCTGTTTCGTGAAGGAATTAATTGTTTCTTCACGGATTTGGCGGTCTTCGCGAATTAGAAACTGACTAATTACAGACTGGAGTGTATGTGGCACGTGAAAAGACATACCGGAATCGGATTAATGTTGAACCGGGTAAACCCTGGGACACCCAGCCCCATTTTTCCCCCGGAACACTGTCGATTCATCGTGGGAATGCTAAGCGCGTAACGAACCACTCCGGGTAGCCGGACAGTAGCAGGAGCACTGATAGTGTTTTTAGACAACCAGACGTGTTTCCAAATACTGTTATTATTCGACACCCCCCCCCCCCTTTCGGAAAATGGATTTTTCGAGAAAGAAATTGGGGGGGTTTTTTTTTTTTTTTCACCAGGTTCGCGCACATATCCCTAACTCTCGGCGGCCGGGACCCTCTTGCAACGATGCAAAAAAATATATATGCATACTGCCCAAAGACGAATAATTACTAGTACACGTCTTCTTGGCGGATAGTCACCTACCGTGAAGCCAAAGCTCGAGAGACCAGCAGCAGCGGCCTTTCGCACTTTTCCTGTCTTTGCGGTTGGTGCAGATGCCTGGGTCAGCAACGATTCTGGCTCTGTATTCACTGGTGCAGGGGTCACTTCTGGAGGCCGGACTTGCACGGGAACACGCGATTGCGAAAGAGGTTTCTCATCAAGAGATGAATCGTCGTCGTCTGCCGAAGAAGTGTCATCCACCGAAGAGTCGCTCACGTCGCTGCCACTGGCTTCATCAGCCGACACGCCAGCTCATCATCATCATCATCACAGGTAGTTGCAACAACATACTGAACCAACCAACCATTGCATCGTTGCATGGTGTCCTATAGTTGCACTCCTGCTGCATACGCAGTTCAAACCTATGGTTTGTTACTCCTATCGTTGCACGACATCGCATCGTTGCACTACATCGTTGCAATACATCGCTGCACTACATCGTTGCACTACATTCATCGTTGCACTGCATCGTTGCACGGTTGCCCTATGCCTACCATAGTGAGCAACGATCATGCAACGATGCAACGATGCAAAAAAAAAAAGAGAAAAAACCCATGATTTCCTGCAACGATGCAACGATGGTTCGGGATATAAGGGCACATATTTGTTTTGAACCGGGATATAAGGGCACCAAATTTGTTTTGGACCGGGATATAAGGGCACATATTTGTTAGGGGCGGGATATAAGGGAAATTTACCTTATTCCGATTACGGTAACATGGAATCACACGGCATGTGTGTTTTTCCATGCTATGCCACACGTGTGAAAACAGTGTTGCGGGCACTCACTTCCGAGCGTGTGCAACAGCTCCACCTGCGTTCTCATTGTCGGGAAAGCCGCTGCCTTTTCGTGCTCAGCTGCTCTCTTCCTTTTGGGGCACCTGCGTGTAACCAGTCTTCCAGCCGGATTTTTTAGCCTCACTTGTGGAGACCGAATTATTTTAGATTCGCGTGTTATTTAGACTGTTTCTTGTAGTAAGCGGTCGGTTTTTTGAAGTCTCCGTTTGACTTGTGAGGCGAGGGGGAAGGGGGGGTTTTCCTTTTGTGCTGTTAGAGCAGGGTCTGGGCAGTGTGTTTTCATTCTTTTACGTACTTTGTGTCGCTTGTTTCTTCATTTTTTTCTTTAGACTTTTCAGGTTTTAAGAATCCGTGCTTTGTGTCTACGGTCGACAGCTGAGGCAGGTTGGTGTTCTTTCCTTGGGGTGGAGTGTGGCTGGTACCTGCTAGTTCGTCCGTTGGGTTGTCTTAGCAGCTGTGTTTTCTAGAGAGAGAGAGAGAGACGAGTTAGAGTGCAGTCCCGTACTACTACGGCGGGTAAGTTCAGCTAGAGATCTTTGTGTTACCTTTCGACGAGGGAATATTTTTGTAGGCACTTAATTTTTTTTAGAGTGCAAGTTCACCTTTTCTTGCGTTATTTGTGGATCTTGCGTTATTTGTGGATTAGAAGGTCAGTATTTTAAAGTTTCTTTTAGACGGGTTCTTCTCTTTTTTTTTAGAGTGAAAGTTCGCTTGAAACAAAAAAGAGTTAAAGTTTTTTTTCCCGGATGCGATTCTTTACTTTCCGGCTGCCACAGTAAAGTCCACATTTTTCTCGTGACACGCCCTCGGGCGAGTCTCAAGAAAAAATTGATTTCGCGGGAAGTAATGGCTTTTTTAATTCCGGTAATAAATAGCCATTTTTTTTTTTACTTTTTGCAGGGGACTTTAGCACTTTGTCTGACCGAGCAAAAAAGCCGGTTTCAGCCAAAACCCCGGTTTTGGGCCTGTGGGTGTCTGAGTGCCTGGAACCGTCGCCCCGCGCACGCAAACTAAGGAACGGAGGGGGTGGTGAGATGTAGGCTTGTCGTGGCGGTGTGCACGTCTATCAAACCACGGAGATGGTAGGTGACAAGCTTTGAATATGCAGTACTGTACAGTACAGGTAGAGGGGGCCCACTTGAAATCGAGTTTTACAAATTATTTCATTGTTATGAAAAACCGAAACCGGAAAACCCCAGTTTCTGAAACCGGGAAACCGGGTTGCTAAAGTCCCCTGCTTTTTGGAAGGGCAGGGTACGAGTTCAGATGTTCCTGGGGTTTGCAGATATTAACCGTACACGGGGGGTGGGTGGTTTTGGGGTGTGGTTCGGTCGTTGACGCTGTCGTTTCGGTGCCGCGAGCCCACAAACCTCCGTCAATTCCTTTACCGGTAAGTTTCAGCCTTGCGAATGTACTCCCTCCTGAACCCAGAATCTTTGATTTCTCGTTCTCGGAGAGTGTCGTGGGAGAGCCAAAATGACTTCCCTCGATCCTGAGACGGCCTTGAGATCGTCCGCAACTTTTGTCCAAAAATACTCGACGTAGCTGCTTTGACTCCGAATGGAAGGGAGGTAATATAGAGGTAGAGGGGAAAATACAATACAAACACAATCTGATTTGTTCTTCGCTTACACCACCGTGTGTTGTTCTCTCACTCAGGACTTTTGACCTGTTGTGTTCGTGTGATTTGTCGTGTAGGGGTAGACCCGCATGACCTCACGCCATTCAACACGTGGTTCGGTAGTTGCAGCACTTGGGATCCTTCGGCTCTTTGTCTGGCAGTTATTGTCGAGCATTTCCTTCCAAGCTGGCGCATATGTAAAAAAAGTACCCGCGTGTCCACGTGCACCACAGCATCGTACGTTGCCAGAATCTTTCTGCCCAAAACCGCCCCCCTTTTGTTTGGCTATTCGTTTGACTCGGACAACTGTTTAAACGCCTGCCTCTTTCTAGCGTTATTTGTGGATTAGAAGGTCGGTATTTTAAAGTCTCCGGTTGACCGTAGAGGCTTGGGTATGGCGGGGGGTTGAGAAAAGTAAAAGAGTGCGAATCGTTTCGGGTGTTGTGTCACTCCGTTGTGAAACCTTGTGAAGTCCCCTAACGCGTTTAGAGGGTGCTTGGGTTTGGGTAGGGTGTGGTCGTTCTGCTGCGGCGTGAAGTTTCGTTCTTCTTCTTTTAGCGTCGACGCTCGCTTCGGAGTTCGCTCTTTTTGCTTGCTGGGAGTGTTTTGGAGTTTAAAGCCCCCGGAATTTTGGAGAGATTTCCGGGCGTTGAGGCTGGGTAGAGAAAGAGAGGTTCACTCTTCGGTACGACAGGGCGACTACCGCAAAATCGATCGAGGGCTGCGAGGTCGGGAACCTCTCATCGGCAGCTGCGAGCAGGGTTCAAAAAAAAAAAGGGGGAAACAGCATGGAATAACAAGGGGCAGACTCTGTTGACCTCTTGCTTTTTAGAGTTAAAGTTCGCTTGAAATTCCGGGGGTTTTGTTGTTGTCTGAACCGAAAAAGAAGGAATGATCGAAACAAAGTTTTTAAAGTTTGCCCTACGCCTCCCCCAATTTTCTTTCTGTGTAACCATGGTACCAGGGAAAGCCTGCTACACGGGAGCCAAGCTGCACGTGTTCGGCGGTACTGCAGAGCCACGGGCCTACGGGTCAAGTGGCTAACGATTTCCAAAACTAAAGCATCAAGGCTTGGCGCACCTTGGGGCTTGGCGCTCGCGCTGAACACAAGCTCGTAGAGACGGTCAGCCCCACAGGGTTGTGGCACTGTGCTGCCTCCGACTCAAGCTTTGCAAGCTGTGGTTGACCCTCACGTTCCTGGACCAGGAGCGGCCTTTTCTCTTTTTCTTTCTCCAAACATGAAATGTTGGAGGAAATGAGAAGCTCGTCGCCGCGAACCGTGGCGTTTTCACTTGCGTCCTGAATCCAGCTTTACGTAAAAAACGATCAGGCACTGCGTTCAGCGAAAACAACTCTCTCTTCACATCATCATCATCATCATCATTAGTTTTGTATCAGCCGCGGTTGTGCTAGTGACGAGCTCTTATTTCTTCTTTCTTCTTCTGAGCAACCTGTAGTGAAACCCATGAATATCCGCGTCAACTGGTCCCGGGGGACCAGGGTAACCTGGGTATGGCCGGGTTTGCCCGCTGCAAGTTCACTTTTTGCAGACAGTTTTTTTCAGGGCATCACGCTTGGGTTTTTCGGCCCCGTTTGGGACCGCCAACGGCTTCATGCATCTCTTCACTGTTTTTCAGCTGTTTCTGCACTTGGGGGGCTCACCTGCCAGTGTTGCACGCCTCTGCCTCCTCTCCGGCGTCAACCCCCAGTGTCGACGTATCTTCACGACAAGGCTGGCCCTGAGAAGCCCTCGGACTGCACATTGACCTCTGTCGGGGCCTGGGTGGTGGTGTAGTGCCATTCTTTTCTTCTTTCTTTTTTTTTTTTTTTTCCGGTAGCCTTTCGGCATTAGCTTGGTCTCCGGCACATTTTCCAAATTTGGAACGGCGTTTTGCGTCCTCGCTCAGGAATGGGCTCAACACAGTGCGACGCGACGTATCTTCACGACAATGCTGGGCCCTGAGTGCCTCGGACTGCACATTGGCCACCTCTGCCGGGGGCCTGGGTGATGGTGTAGTGCCATATTTTTTCTTCGTTTTCCCCGCCGGTCTTTCCAAATCCGGACTGACAGTCCCAATGTGGATATAGAAGCTCATCCCCTGGGCCTTTCCAAATCCGGACTGACAGTCCAAATGTGGATATAGAAGCTCATCCCCTGGGCCTTTCCAAATCCGGACTGACAAGTCCAAATGTGGATATAGAAGCTCATCCCCTGGGCCTTTCCAAATCCGGACTGACAAGTCCAAATGCGGATATAGAAGCTCATCCCCTGGGCCTTTCCAAATCCGGACTGACAGTCCAAATGTGGATATAGAAGCTCATCCCCTGGGCCTTTCCAAATCCGGGCTGACAGTCCAAATGTGGATATAGAAGCTCATCCCCTGGGCCTTTCCAAATTCGGACTGACAGTCCAAATGTGGTTACAAGAAGCCACCCCCTGGTTTTTTTTCAGCGCTTTCGAGACGGCTTTCGTGCTGGTCTTGTCTTCGGGTCTCCCCGTTGACCGTTGAGGCCGGGGTGGTAGGGTCCTGTGACAGAGTGAGCTGATGCCTCTCATCTCACCTTAAAAACACGGCTGAGTCACGCATGTGCTTGACAGACGCTAGCGCCCGACATTTCGCACACACGGTGGCACAAACCGAAGGAGGCGAAAGGCAAAACAGGAAAGGCAGACGAGAAGCTGCAATCGCGGATAAGGCAACGAGTACAGAGCAGCCGACGCGCAGACGACCAGTGAGTCGCAGGTGGCACAAACCGAAGGAGGCGAAAGGCAAAATAGGAAAGGCAGACGAGAAGCTGCAATCGCGGATAAGGCAACGAGTACAGAGCAGCCGACGCGCAGACGACCAGTAAGTCGCAGGTGGCACAAACCGAAGGAGGCGAAAGGCAAAACAGGAAAGGCAGACGAGAAGCTGCAATCGCGGATAAGGCAACGAGTACAGAGCAGCCGGCGCGCAGACGACCAGTAAGTCGCAGGTGGCACAAACCGAAGGAGGCGAAAGGCAAAACAGCAAAGGCAGACGAGAAGCTGCAATCGCGGATAAGGCGACGAGTACAGAGCAGCCGGCGCGCAGACGACCAGTAAGTCGCAGGTGGCACAAACCGAAGGAGGCGAAAGGCAAAACAGCAAAGGCAGACGAGAAGCTGCAATCGCGGATAAGGCAACGAGTACAGAGCAGCCGACGCGCAGACGAGCAGTGAAGCGGCCCGCGTCGCAGGTGGCACAAACCGAAGAAGCCCGTGCGGCAGGGAGTGGAGACGAGGTGATGCAAGACGAAGGGGAAGCGCGAAGCGACCAGCCCGGACGGACCAACAAGACGGAAGACCAAGCGACCAAGAGAAGGAGGGGGACGCGACCCAGAGACCCGGGCTAAGTAGCCTGGAACTAGTGTGATGGACCTTTCTTCGGAGGGGCTCACGCACTCAAAGCGTATAGACACGGGTGCTTACAGACTTTTCAAAAAATATAAAGTATTTGAAGTACTATTTTCTTCTTTTCGTAATTTTTGGGCTTTGATTCAGGAGGCGTTGTCATCTTTCGGACAGTATTTTACACGTGACTGACAGTGGCGGGCACTTTCTTTCTTTCGGGGGTGCTGCGGGAAAAATATGGGGGGCAGCTGGTGATCTGGCCGAGACCACTTCAGACCGCTTTGGAGTGAGCAGCAGCAGCAGGTTCTGCAAGTGGCAAACCTTCGCCGGGGGGAAAATCTTAGTTTATTGTTTAGGCGAGCCTGGGCAACGGTGTTCCCTTGTGGCACCACCCCCCGCGTACGCGGAATGAAAATCCTCGACGTAGCTTTTTTGACTCCGAATGGAAGGGAAGAAGTATAGAGGTAAGGGGCAAATACAAAACAAACACAACCCGATTCTGTTTTCGCTTACACCACCGTGTGTGTGTGTTGTTTTCTCAGGACTTTTACCTGTTGTGAATGTGTGCATGACCTCACGTCCGTTCAACACGTGGTTCGGTAGATACAGCACTTGGGAATCCCTTCGGTTCTTTGTCTGGCAGCTTTTGTCGAACATTTCCTTCCAAGCTGGCGCTGCATGCGAAAATACTCGAGGGACTGCCTTGTGCTTACTTCGAAGGAGGCTAGAGGGGGAGAAACAATACAACTACAAAATGGGTCTTTTTTGTTGAACGCTTACGCCCGCCACTGAACCCAGATTCACCTGTGTTTCGTGTGGGCTACAGCACATTTACCTCCTTTGATCTTTTGCAACTGGCAGCCTCCTCAAGTATTTCCTACAAAGCAGGTGCTTATACAAAAAAAATATTTGCAGGACGGAATAAACCTGGGACTTCGAGGCCCGACTTTTTCTTTTCAGCGTTTTCTGTGGACTTTTAAAGGTTCGGGTGTTTTCGGCAGGGCTTACGCTCCGTTTTCGCTCAGAGGAGAAAATACGTGTGGTCCACATGTGGGCGCTTAAGGTTCGAGGGAAAACAAAAGAACCTTTCCCCTTATGTGCGACGCCAAAAGAAAATAGCGTCGCTACTGGACTTGGCGACACCTGGCTGTGCGGCCTTTACCACTAGTGGGCCTAGACTCCCCCTGCATGTGGACGAATAAATCAAAATCCACAGGTGGTGCCTGTGGATCCACACGTGGGGGAACAAAATCCAAAAAAGAATCGACGTGTGGAAATCCACACGTTCCACACGTGGAGCGTAGGCCCTGGTTTTCGGGTCTCTGGAGGCTAGGAGTCGGGTAGCGGGAAGGGATGCAGACCACATTTTGCACACTTTAACTCCGGCTAGCCAAGTTTGATGACTCCTGCTTCCTTTTTACGGTTGCATCCAGGGCTTACGCTCCACGTGTGGATTTCCACACGCTAATTCTTTTTGGATTCTGTTCCCCCACGTGTGGATCCACAGGCACCACATGTGGATTTTGATTTATTCGCCCACATGCAGGGGGTAGGCCCACTAGTGGTCAAGGCCGCACAGCCAGGTGTCGCCAAGCCCAGTAGCTACCTAGCGCTATTTTTTTTTTTTTTTTTTTTTTTGCCGTCGCACATACGGGGAAAGGTTTTTTCCCCTCGAACCTTAAGCGCCCACATGTGGACCACACATATTTTCTCTGAGACCGAAAACGGAGCGTAAGCCCTGGTTGCATCCGAAGGGACGAGCGGCGTTGGTGGGTGTTGCGACCTTTTTTTAGAGTGCAAACTCACTTGCACTCTAGCGATCCGGGGGAGAAAATCTTAATTTAATGTTTAGGCAGAGCACTGCCTCTCATGCATGGTTGATGCTAGCATCAAGTCGTCTTCAAGGAAGATGTTGTCTAGGAAAGGGATGCAAAATAGAAAGAGGTGAAAAGGGTAGTGTACGGCTCCCAAAGTGGGGTATGAAACCTTGAGGGACTAACTAGCCCTCTGTGTTTTTTTTTTTTCTTTTTCACCGCGGTGGTGTGCGCACCTCGTTCTTCGTCTCATGTTGGGGAGGGGTCTTTTGTTTTAGAGTGAAAGTTCGCTTGAAACTCCGGGGTTTTAAAGTCTCCGGGTGACCTTCGTCGATACGGGAAGATATCCTTTGTGCTCTGAGTGGCGTATGGGTGGTGGTTACACGAGGTAAGAGAATCGGTGGGTACCTTAGTTGTAGGTCATTGGTGGTTTCGGCCAGTATCCAACGTACCTTAATTTACGGCAGGTCCTCATTTTTAGAGGTAAAGTTCGCTTGAAATTCCGGGGTTTTAGGATCTCCGTGTGACCGTTCACGAATGGGTTCTCTTACGCCTGGAACGGGCACTCCGGTGGAACTGGGGGACAAAGGAAGGGGGTGGGTGGTGGTTGAGAGGGGCCAATACTACGCTCCGGGGGAAGGTCACTCTCTTTGCAGGGTGCTTCGATTCCCCCTTACAGCGATTTCTTTCTTTTTCGTTATTTTTCGTGCCTCGTTCTGAGAGTGAAAGTATTTGTGTCTTAACAAATGCAGTTTGTCGAGAACAAAAAAAAGAAAAAACGGTCGAACGGTTGTTTGGAGGAGGGGGGGGAAAATCTTTGTTTAATGTTAAGGCAGAGCACTGCCTCTCATGCATGGTTGATGCTAGCATCAAGTCTTCTTCGAGGAAGATGTCGTCTAGGAAAGGGATGCAAAATAGAAAATAGAAAGTTGTAAAGAGGGGAGTGTACGGCTCCCAAAGTGGGGAATGAAACCTTGAGGGACTAGCCCCCTGTATTTTTTCACCATTGGGGGGGGGGGCAATCTGCGAAGTAAACTCCGCAGCGCACAGTGGACATGGGGTGGCCGTGTGCAGCACCAATGGTTGGAGTACCAAAAGGATTTTTTTCTGTGGGTGTGTTTCAGCAATTGTTTGGGGGTGGGCGGTATCCGGTACGGCAACAACGGTGCTCCCCCCTTTCTCTAAAAAATACTCAAGGGGCTGCCTTGTGCATACTTTGAAGGAGGCGAGAGAGGGAGACACAATACGTTTTACAAAAAATAGGTCTCTTTTTGTTTGGAGTGAAAGCTTTTGTTGAGCGCTGACGCCCGCCACTAAACCGAGATTCACCTTTTGTTTGCGTGTGGGCTACAGCACATTCACCTCCTTCGATCTTTCGCAACTGGCAGCCTTCTCAAGTACTTCCTACAAAGCAGGTGCTTGAAATCAAAACCTGTGATCAACTGGTTCACTGGTCTTGTATTTTCTTTTTTTCCGTTGGGCGGCGGGGGGGAGAGCGTGCTCTTTTTCGACGGCACCGGCTGCCCTGCCGTTGGCCCCACCCGAAAACCTGCGTAGTTTTGGTATGGTTTATTTTGCTTTTTCGTTTGTCGGCACCATTATTTTTACTTTCAGCGTCTTTTTTTCCTGCCTTCCAGCGACGGCATCTTTGGGGGTTCTTTCTTTGCCGTGGGGGTTCTGGACTTTTGGGTGCCATAGAGTTGCCTGACTCTCTCTATATGCCGCCCACGTCACCAGTCAGAACGCGAGACGCAGCTGCAGAGGCGGCAGAGGTGCGGTGCCGCTGGAACGTATGCTGACTGCCACACCTACGCCGCCCGACAAAGCGTTCGGTTCTAAGACTAACCATTTTGTTTTTTCTACGTTGTGTTGGAGCTTACTTGTGCTGGTAGCTGGTGTGGGTGTGTGTGTGTTAGATCTCAGTTGTGGGTAATCCTTGCGCGGAATATAGCCCATGATGTGTGTGTGTGTGGGTGTGTGTGGGTGTGTGTGTGTGTGTGTGTGTGTGTGTGTGTGTGTGTGTGTGTGTGTGTGTGTGTGTGTGTGTGTGTGTGTGTGTGTGTGTGTGTGTGTGTGTGTGTGTGTGTGTGTGTGTGTGTGTGTGTGTGTGTGTGTGTGTGTGTGTGTGTGTGTGTGTGTGTGTGTGTGTGTGTGTGTGTGTGTGTGTGTGTGTGTGTGTGTGTGTGTGTGTGTGTGTGTGTGTGTGTGTGTGTGTGTGTGTGTGTGTGTGTGTGTGTGTGTGTGTGTGTGTGTGTGTGTGTGTGTGTGTGTGTGTGTGCCCTCCCTCTCTTCTCTCCCTTCTGTTTCTTCGCTAGTCCTGGGAAGTCGAAGACACGCCCGCGGCCCTGTTCTCACCTGCGGCTCCGTTTTTCTAGCGTTATTTTCAAGTTAACGGTTCGCTTGAAAATCCGGGTTCGGTTTTAGCCGCTCTTCCGCTATCTTCCAGCTGCTTCTTAGAGTGCAACCTGTGACTCCTCACCGAAGGCTGGGTGGGGGCGGGATCCTTCGGGGGACGAATGGAGCGCGGGGGGGGCTGTCAGCTTCTCCATCCGGCTCTCGGCTCAAGACTTCTGTTTTCGTCTTGCGGTGTTAGCTGCACGGGGTTTTCGGCCCCGTGCAACAGCTGAGTGTCTTCACACAGGCGGCACATCTCACCCGAGGATGTGGCAAGCTCTCTCCGTGCAATGAGCTTGGCCTGACTAGCTGTTCCAAACTCCTTGTGCCAGCACCCGTCATGGTCGGCAGTCGCCACCTGGGTCACAGTTTTGAGTCCTGTTCCGAGACTCGCTCGCACGGGGAAGTGGCGCGAATCACTTTTCGCCAAGCATTCTGCAATGCTGACGACTGCTACCCCTGCGTGTGTGTGTGTGTGTGTGTCTTTTGTTGCCGACTCTTCGGCATATTTAGGACGGGCTCTAGTTTTTTTTTTTTTTTTTTTTTTTTTTTTTTTTCTATGTTTGTCAGGGGTCTTTAAAAGTTTGGGGGTTGGGGCGGAAAACTCGGTGTCAGCCAAAAACCCGGTGTGAGGACAATTTTTTTTTCCAACACTTGGGCAGCAGGGATGCCTTGGGACGAAAATCTGCGCTCTAAACCGGGGTTTTGGGGAATCACACGGCATTCAGCGGCCCCGACCCGCACAGTAGGCTGTCTTGACGCTTCGGGTGGGGGGAGACCTGCCCGCGCAGCGATATATTTTGTGGTGGTGAGCCACCTTTTGGCGAAGACCGATCCAGCAACTCTTCTTGTGGCGGTTTTGTGTTTCTTAAAGGAGCCCTGCGCCGCAGGCGCGGAAACTTTTAAACGGTCGCACTTACGGATCAAAGCAGATGGGCAGTAGGGTGGCTCGTCACAACTAGGTTGGCTGACATGTCAATTAAACCTGCGCCGCAGGCGCGGAAATTTTGACGGTCGCACTTACAGCTAAACAGATGGACGGGAACTTGTTGGTTGTTCACCGGCTGCAGCAGGTTTTCGTCCACGGTGGAACACTGTGAACAGAAAGAGCAAATAATGCGGTAGCCCCATTACAGAAGATACTCAGCCAAAATAAAGACCTGCGCCGCAGGCGCGGAAAATTTTTGGCGCCTTTCTGGCCAGCCAGCTAAGTACGAAGATCGCAAAACAGTTTTCCGTGAAAGAAATTTCCGCCGGTGGTTTCTGCTCTGAGAAGATTTTTTCCATCAGGTTTCTGCCACAAGAAATTTCCACCAATGGGTTCCTTTAGAAAACATTTCCACCAACAATTTCTGTTAGAAAAGTTTTCCGCCAAGCTTCCCGTGAAAGAAATTTCCGTCGGTGGTTTCTGCCATGAGAAAATTTCCATCAGTTTTCTGTCGTGAGAGAAAATTTCCACCAACAGTATTCCACAAAGAAATTTCCGCCAGTAGCTTTCGCCTCGAGAAAATTTCCACCAGTTTTCTGTCACGAGAGAAATTTCCACCACCAGTTTCCCACGAAACAAATTTCCGCGTAGTTTTCACGAGAACATTTCCATCATCGGTTTCCGTCACGAAAGAAATTTCCGTCAGTAGTTTCCGCAACGAGAAAATTTCCATCAATTTTCTGTCGTGAGAGAAAATTTCCACCAACAGTATTCCACAAAGAAATTTCCGCCAGTAGTTTCCACGAGAACATTTCCATCATCGGTTTCCGTCACGAAAGAAATTTCCGTCAGTAGTTTCCGCCACGAGAAAATTTCCATCAGTTTTCTGTCGTGAGAGAAATTTCCACCAACAGTATTCCACAAAGAAATTTCCGCCAGTAGTTTCCACGAGAACATTTCCACCAGGTTTCCACCACGAGAGAAATTTCCGCCAGTATAGCTTTCGCCTCGAGAAATTTCCACCAGTTTTCTGTCACGAGAGAAATTTCCACCACCAGTTTCCCACGAAACAAATTTCCGCGTAGTTTTCACGAGAACATTTCCATCATCGGTTTCCGTCACGAGAGAAATTTCCGGCAGTTGTTCCCGCCACGAGAAAATTTCCAGCCTACACAGTGACAAAACAGAAATCTGGAATTTTTTTTTTCCCAGAATTTTTCTGACT
Source organism: Diplonema papillatum (assembly GCA_030068145.1). Classification (NCBI taxonomy): domain Eukaryota; phylum Euglenozoa; class Diplonemea; order Diplonemida; family Diplonemidae; genus Diplonema; species Diplonema papillatum. The sequence continues at coordinate 282,714 of JAPJBO010000024.1, forward strand.
TTTTTTTTTTTTTCCCTCTTTTTTTGACACACCCGGTGTCTGACACCGGGACACCGGGTTTTTAAAGTCCCCTGATGTTTGTAATGGTTTTGCTTGTTGCCCCTCCCAACCTCGCTTTTTTGGCGAGTGGATACGGATAGTCACACTGCGCCACAGTCAGTGTAAGAGTCCGCACAGTGAGAAGGCAATATGCGCGGCCGAAGATAATTACCCCGGTGGCCCCTGCCCAGCCTCAGCAGCCGGAGCGTAGAAATGAACCCCCGATTGTGGCGGGGTGCTTTGTTTCGGTTTTACGCGATCACATCGCATGTTCTGCATGAGTAGATATCTAGCACCTAACCACTATACCAAGGTGCTTGCAAGGCGGACCATACGCGGGTATACTGCAGGTGTACACATCATGTATGTGATGCATGTGCTGGCACAACCACTGGCATGCGGCGTAGTATCCCAAGGTGTACGTACAAGGGCCACCAGACGGGTATACGAGTCTACTGTGGGTGTACATATCAAACATAGTATGTTCTGCATATGTAGATATCTAGCACCTCAGGATGCTGGCACAACCACTGGCATGCTGCGTAGTATCCCAAGGTGTACTTACAAAAGGCAACCAGAGGGGTTTTCGAGTATACTGTGGGTGTACATATCAAACATAGTGCGTTCTGCATGTGTAGATATCTAGCACCTCAGGATGCTGGCACAACCACTGGTTTGCTGCGTAGTATCCCAAGGTGTACTTACAAAAGGCAACCAGAGGGGTTTTCGAGTATACTGTGGGTGTACATATCAAACATAGTACGTTCTGCATGTGTAGATATCTAGCACCTCAGGATGCTGGCACAACCACTGGTTTGCTGCGTAGTATCCCAAGGTGTACTTACAAAAGGCAACCAGAGGGGTTTTCGAGTATACTGTGGGTGTACATATCAAACATAGTATGTTCTGCATGTGTAGATATCTAGCACCTCAGGATGCTGGCACAGCGCCACTTGCATGCTGCGTAGTATCCCAAGGTGTACTTACAAGCATGCATGTCCTCTGTTTCGCGTGTGACTCGGGCACGCCGCCGTCTATTCCGTCTTCCGAGGCTGAACTACCACCACTGTGTACCTTCGGCCTTTGCCGCTTTTTCGCACAAAGGAAAAGAGCCCCTCCCCCCCCCCCCCCCCCCCAAGCAGCTAAACCTATCAAAAACTGCAAGAAAGGGCGCCGCAGCACTTTTTAATAGTTTGAAAGTTGTGGAAGCTTTTGCTTGAAAGAAGTAGGGGGGGGGGGGGGGGGGAATCTTAGCTTCATGTTTAGGCAGAGCACTGCCTCTCATGGGGGGAAAATGTGTCTCGAGGGATGCAACGTGGTGGGGGCTTTTCAGCGAGCTTTCTAGCGTTTATAGAGGCTTAGAGGTTCGGTGTTTTAGGGTCTCCGGTTGACCATTGAGGCTGGAAGGCGGGTAGTACACACTTTAACTACGGCTAGCTAAGTTTGTAAGTGTTGCGACCGACACCAAGAAGAAATTCGCTTTGAATTTAGTCTTGGGCCCCCCCACGCGCATGCATTTTTTTTTCAGAGTTTATCGTTCGCTTGAGAATCCGGGATTTTAGAGCCTCCGGGTGTTTTTCGACAGAAGAAAAGTTGAACCGCCAGCCCGCCGCGCCTCAACCCGGAAGCGACACTTTTTTTAGAGTGGAAGCTCGCTTGAGGATCCGGGCGGGGTTTTTGGGGTCTCCGGGGTGACTATCGTCGGAAGGCTCCCTTTTTCTTGTTTGGAAAAAGGAGTCTTGAACGCAGCAGTGGGAAGCGTGGGGGGCTGTTTCAGCGAGATTTGCTGGTGTACTCTAACGACACAGGGGTGGGCACGGCGTGGGTGAGCAGTGTGCCGGTAGGTTGCATCGTTTTTGAGAAGGAAGGGGGGACGGAAGAATGTGTGCTTCGAAGGGTAACTCCCCTCTCCTATTCGGCCGAAAGCTAGTTGGCTTCGGCCTGTGCGCTTTCTAGCGTTTATTGAGGCTTAGAGGTTCGGTGTTTTAGGGTCTCCGGTTGACCATTGAGGCTGAGAGGCGGGTAGTATGCGGGACGTAGGCATGACTACACACTTTAACTACGGCTAGCCAAGTTTGTAAGTGTTGCGACCGACACCAAGAAGAAATTCGCTTTGAATTTAGTCTTGGGCCCCCCCACGCGCATGCATTTTTTTCAGAGTTTATCGTTCGCTTGAGAATCCGGGATTTTAGAGCCTTCGGGTGTTTTTCGACAGAAGAAATGTGAAAACGGGAAAAGCTGAACCGCCAGCCCGCCGCGCCTCAACCCGGAAGCGACACTTTCTTTAGAGTGGAAGCTCGCTTGAGGATCCGGGCGGGGTTTTTGGGGTCTCCGGGGTGACTCTCGTCGGAAGGCTCCCTTTTTCTTGTTTGGAAAAAGGAGTCTTGAACGCAGCCGTGGGAAGCGTGGGGGGCTGTTTCAGCGAGATTTGCTGGTGTACTCTAACGACACAGGGGTGGGCATGCGGTTTCGCTTAAACTCGTATGAACGGCGTGGGTGAGCAGTGTGCCAGTAGGTTGCATCGTTTTGAGAAGGAAGGGGGGACGGGAGAATGTGTGCTTCGAATGGTAACTCCCCTCTCCTATTCGGCCGAAAGCTAGTTGGCTTCGGCCTGTGCGCTTTCTAGCGTTTATTGAGGCTCAGAGGTTCGGTGTTTTAGGGTCTCCGGTTGACCATTGAGGCTGTGAGGCGGGTAGTATGCGGGACGTAGGCACACTTTAACTACGGCTAGCCAAGTTTGTAAGTGTTGCGACCGACACCAAGAAGAAATTCGCTTTGAATTTAGTCTTGGGCCCCCCACGCGCATGCAGTTTTTCAGTGTTTATCGTTCGCTTAGCAGTGGGAAGCGTGGGGGGGCTGTTTCAGCGAGATTTGCTGGTGTACTCTAACGACACAGGGGTGGGCATGCGGTTTCGCTTAAACTCGTATGAACGGCGTGGGTGAGCAGTGTGCCAGTAGGTTGCATCGTTTTTGAGAAGGAAGGGGGGACGGGAGGATATGTGCTTTCCTTACGGACCTGCCTGCAGCGACGGAGAACCGTAGCGAAGGTTAACTCTCCTCTCCTATCGGCCGAAAGCTAGTTGGCTTCGGCCTGTGCGCTTTCTAGCGTTTATAAATTGAGGCTTAGAGGTTCGGTGTTTTAGGGTCTCCGGTTGACCATTGAGGCTGGAAGGCGGGTAGTGTGTGAGGGATGTAGGCAATGATCACGCACTTACAAACTAATAATAGTTCGCTTGAGAATCCGGGATTTTGGAGGGGCACCGGGCGATGGGTTCTTTTTTGTTTGAAACAGGGCCGGTGATGTAGCGAGGGATGCGTGGGAGATGTCAGTACAATTTGCTGCTGAGCTGCTGTGCACACGACAGACCGTGGCATGCGCTTTCGCTTTGCTCGTATAAATGTGGGTGAGCAGAGTGTAAACAGGTTACATCGTCTGAGAAGAGAGAACGGCGGGAAACTACGTGTTTACTTTGCAGATCTGACGGAGAAACCCGCAACAAGGGCTTTTTTTTTTTTTTTTTAGTTCCCGTTGACAACTTGTGTCAGACTAGCCCACCCGGGGTGGTTGATTCCTTCAGGCAGGGTCTCCCCCGTCCAGTGTTTGCTTGGGTCCTAGATGATGGGCGCCCTTTCGGCTATTTATTATCTTTTTCGCTCTCTCTCTTTTTTTTTTTTTTTTTTTTTTTTTTTTGTTTCAGCGTGGGGTCATGCGCAATTCGCTTGCTCGCAAAAACGAGGTGGGTGAGCAGAGTGCAAACAGGTTGCATCGTCTGGCAAGGTGGGGGGGACGTTGTATAATGGTTTAGCTTGAAGGGTATTCGACGGGTTGAAAAAGGTTTTGGGGGTCACCGTCAGTTTTGTGTTTTTTTATTGCTATTTTTTTTTTTCTGTTTTGATTTTTTTGGGGTCATTATTTTTTTATTTTTCGGGGGTTCGCGCAGCATACTAGCTCTGACCTCGACCCCCGAGCCCAGAACTGGTAAACTGGTCTGTATCCAATTTTTGTGCACAGGAGGGCAGACACCCCCGTTCGGCAACGAATGCTTGCAGAGCGAAGTCGTACCGGATAGCGGTGGATGGTAGACGAAGAACGAAGAAACCATACGCCTGCTACGGGAAACAAAGGGACGAGTGGGCCTACAACAGCGTCAATGAAGGGCCGATTGCAGCAGCCTTGGGTTAGTCATCATATTTTTGCGCATGACCCCCACTTTGTCGGCGCACGCTTCATACTCCGGCCACGTGGCGAAGTTCAGCGTTCTTGGGCTCGCAATCCACGCATTGAGGTACGCCTCCATAGCGCTCCTCGGGATGCCGCTGCCACGTTCGATCTCCGCGCAGAACGGCTCGAGTTCGTGGAGCAGAGCAGTCCGACGGTTCTCGGAAAGAAAGGGGCCACAAGCGACTATGTCAGTTTTTTCTTCTGAACAGTTCTTGAAAGTATGCGGCCCGGAGTAGTGGGCGAGAATGTGCCCCAGCTCCTTTTTGGCAGCAACCAAGTCGATCTTCCCGTTGGCGAATGTTGGGCCCTTGGGATCGTAGAGCGAGAACGCCTGCAGGCAAGCTGACATTCCCAACTCTTCATCGAAGGCCTTTGCCAGAGCCTTGAGGTATGGCACTGCAACGCTGTGGTGCCACGTCGTCAGCTCTTCGTGTGTCGCCCACGGTTGCTGAAAGATGCCTGTTGTTGCTCCGTTGAGGACCATGTGGCAGTTGAAGTACTTCGTATACTGCTTTGGTTCATGGGCGATGTCCAAGATCTTTTTCTTGTAGTGCCCCTTCAGAGACACAACTTGCGCGAGGAACGACGAAGCCTTCTGCAGAGCTGACGAGAAGTGCGCAACAACTGGGAGGGTGACCTCGTAAAGAAACAACGCGAACATCGGTCCCTTCTTCAAGCTTCGCACTCTCAACGAGTGTGTCTCTGCGGCCGCGAAGGCCGTCGACAACTTCGGCATGTGGAGAGAGCTGGAGCTGTGCGAAGTGGGTGACACACGGTGGGTCTCTCACGAACGAGCCGCATCCACCGTCACCAACGTCCTCCGTGGTGTTTACCAGGGAGTGAGTGCTCTTTCCGAAGGCAATGAGGCGGCGAGAGAAGTGTCTGAGCACATGCTTGCCCTTTCCGTCTCCACGGCCGCGGTAGAAGAGGCGATACACCGCTGACAGAAAAACCTCGACATCGGCAATATCTGCGTACGCCTTGCCAACACGCAAACAGAGGACATTGAGTTTGTGCCCCTGGCACCAGATCCACAACGCATAGGGGCAAAGCCGGGAGCGGAGAAGAAGCTGCGTACCGGACAAGTGACCTTTCATCACGTTCGCTCCATCGGTGCTGACACCCACGACCTTCGACCATACACCTTTCAAAGCGTCTGTCATCTTCACCAAGTGCTTGAACAGCTCTGGAGCGCTTCCATCCGCTGACTTCTTGGCCTGCAAATCCCAGAAGACCTCCGTGATCAACCCGCCTTCCAACACTTTGAAAAAGACGGCGTACTGGGCCCGCTTTTTCAGGTCCTGACACTCGTCCGTCATGAACGACACGTACCTCGACCCCTGGATCTTTTGGCGTGTGAGAGTTCGTGTGTGCGCCACCATGATGCTAAAGATCTCGTTGATGACCTCGTCAGACGTGAGGTTGAAGGCATTCTGCAGAAGGTCTCGCGTGCCCTGATCGTGTAGGGCAGCTCGCTCCTGCTGCTCCTGGGTGAACCTTACGATGCTCCTGTCGTGGTGCGCAGCTGCCATGATGTGGTGGCAGATGGCCACAAAGTTCTGGGTGTTGATGACGCGTCCGACCTTCTTCAGCCGAAGAGCGTTTTGCTGCATCATCAGTCTTGCTTGGCCGATGGCCCCGTAGGCGTTCCGAGTTCGCAGATCTTGGAACCACGTAGTCCACCATTTTTGATGTGTTTGCCTCGTTGTGTTAAGGTGCTCAGAGATCTTTGTTCCCAACCGCTTTTCGATGGCGCTGTACGGCAGAGGCGTCGTAACGAAGACCTTCTTGTCGCGGGAGGTGACGGTGCACTCGTAACACGAGCGACACCACAATCCATCAGAATGTGGCTGCAGAAATGGGTGATTCTTCAGCGCATTGGTGAGTTTTGCGTTCTCGCGGTATTCGGGGGGAATCATTTCCAGCTCCACCGCGGTCGGGAATTCGAAATTGTGCTGGTCGAATACCGGAACCGACAGGTCACAGAGTGCTTGCACTTCATGTGTGAGCATCGTGGGGAACGGACAGGGGGCATTCCACAACTCCCGGTTGTACACGACAGTTTCACTGCGCTTTCTCTTGCGTGACCCCTGAACGTTCTTCTCAAGAGAGGTTCTTTCTTCCTCTTCGTTGTAGTCCTTTTCAACCTCGTCCACGAGCTTTCGAATGCGTTCATCCACAAACGGAGCGGCCGCGGTTTGCGTAGACGGTGCGATGGGGACAGGAGGGACACTGCCGGATGACGACGCGATGCAAGCACAAGCAGCAGCAAGGCACGACACACACGACACAAGCACAACCTGGCGCGCACCTACAAGGCGCAAAGCTTCACTTCGGAGATCGGCAAGAGGCTTCCGGAGTTGTTCAGCACGTTTATCGTCCTCGGAGACAAGCTCGTCAAACAACCGCGCCAGTGTCATGCAAACCCGGTTCTTCTGGTTCTGGATGCTCTTGAACCCGCGGTGTCTCAGCTGCCGAACAAGGAAGCCTCCAAAGTCTGGCGCGCCATCCTTGTCCAATTGGCGGAAGGTGTTCGGAGTCCACTTTTCGTACTCGAACGAAACGCTCTCTGAGTATGACGCAGTTTGTCTGACGGATCCACTACGAGCGACGGGCAGCACGGAAACCGCGGCAGCCACGGCTGTTACCAAGATGGAGTTCACCCGTTGTGCAGCCCCAATTGCCCGAGCCTTGAGAGTCCGAACTGTTGTGCGAAGGTGTGCATCTCTGCGATTGTCTTCGTCGAGCAGGCGGTCGTACGTTCTGCAGATGTCGATCTGCACGTGCAGCTCCGTGATGTCCACCGTTAAATCCCGAAGCCCGACTTGTCGCCGTACGAACCCCGCGAGATCTGTGCACACCGGGTCTTCCGTCTTGAAGTCGGTTGCCGTCCAGTTTTCGTAGACGGTCGAAACACCTTCCGTCGGCAGCACCACCTCCCGCACAGGCACATTAGCTGAGCGAAAAAACGAGCCCAGTTTCTGTAGACCGCGAATGTCATGCACTTTCTTTGGCCCCATTTTCCACTTTCTCCCAATCCTGTTCTGGTAGCGGTTGCATTGTGTAGCAGCGCAAACATGTTGGTCGATGTGCTTCTCCACATTGGTGCCACACGGTGGCACCAATGTACCACTGTGGTACCCCGTGGTGCACGGTAGTAGTACACTGTGGTATCCTGTACACACTGTAGTACACAGTGTGTAGTACACTGTGGGTAGCCGGTTCCTCCGGGAAAATAATAATAGCTGAGATTTTTTTTTTTTTTTGACCCAGACCAGGTTCCAGACCAACTCTGGTCTGGCGACCAGCTGACCCCCCCCAAGCTAGTAGGCTGGGTTCGCGTAACCTATTTATCTTTTCTTTTCTCTCTGGCGCTCTTTTTCTCTCTATCTCTCTCTTTGGCTAGCAAAGCGACTATTGCGACCGACACCACGACCACTCCCGTAATGAATGTGATCAAGGGCCCCCCACGTTCTACATGTTGAGCAAGGTAGGGGGGGCGGGGGAAATCCGCAACATGGGGTAACACCCCCCCCCTCCCAGCGGCCGAAGCTAATGAACTTCGGCCATCGCAGCCTTTTTCTTCGCACCAAAATACTCGAGGGACTGCCTTGTGCTCATTTCGAAGGAGGCTAGAGGGGGAGAAAACAATACAACTACAAAGTGGGTCTTTTTTGTTGAACGCTTACGTCCGCCACTAAACCCAGGGTTACCTGTGTTTCGTGTGGGCTACAGCACATTTACCTCCTTTGATCTATCGCAACTGGCAGTCTCCTCAAGCATTTCCTACAAAGCAGGTGCTTATACAAAAGTGAGCCGACAGCCTACCCGAGCCTCGAACTGGAAAAGGGGGCGTCTCGGAGCACTTTTTCTAGCGCTTGTTGGCAGTTTGGAGAAATGGAGAAAAGGGTGGGGAGGGGGGGCTGATGTGATAACTATAGTGGCGGATGTGTGGGGATTATTCAGCGAGCTTTTGCTATTGTACACACGACGCACAGGGGGCATGCGCTTTTCGCTTGCTCGCAGAAAAAACGAAGTGGGTGGCAGAACGCACAGGTTGCATCGTCTGGCAAGGAAAGGGGGGCAGGAATAGTTGAGTTGCAGCTCTTGACAAAGATAGATGGAAAAAAAGAAGGCGTTGGTATTCTTCGCTTTTTTATACGAACGGGGGGGGGGGGCCGGCAGTGCTGGCTGCAAACAGCTGCAAACGCGTTTGCACCGATTCTGCAAACGACAAACGTTTGCAGTGCAAACGTTGCAAACGTTTGCAAACGTCATTACCGTTTTACAGGGTTTATACGGCGGGAGAGTCTTGGCGGTGTTCCTGTTGTTGTAGTTCAGCCGCACGAGGGAATCTGCTATTTTTATCCCCATGCTGCTTCGCTTGTTGTCCTTCACTGCGTCATACACCGACCACCCTGGGCTGGCCAATAATATTTTTCTTGGCTACCGCCTGCAATGGCAGCCACTTGGTGCCAAATGCGTGCCACCAGATCTCCCCGAGCCACTTGTTTGCTGCTTTCAAACCTAGTCCCTCTCGTACGGTGAGGCAGTCGGAGTGCTCAGCCAATGCACAGAGCTGGTCGTGTAGTCCGGAAAGAAGCGAGGACCTTCGCAATCCCTCTGTCGCGTTGGTGCAGATCTCCGTTTTCCACTGCGGGCTGAGAGCGGCGGCGGCTTCGTGGAGGGGACGCCGGTAATAAATCCTCCACAGCAGAAGTCCGACTAAGGGTCCCACAGAAACAAAGCCTTTTCCTTTGCGGTTTGTCGACATCCCACTGTCACTGCTGCCACTCACGACAGCATAAATGACACTTGCCCACGTCTATATCGCTCGCATGTGTCTATCCATTGCTAGCCTTGCACTGCACCGTTGCCGTTTGCAAACGTTTGCAAACGGCATCTGCCAGATCTGCAAACGCAAACGCAAACGTTTGCACAAACGTTTGCACGTTTGCAGCCAGCACTGCCCTAGGGGGGGGGGAAATGTTTCTTGGGTTTGAAGAGCGCGTGGTGCTTGCACCACTGAGGCCAGGTTATTTAACCGCGGATTTAGTGGGGGGGGGGGGGGGGGGGGACAGGGTTTTTATTAGCGGCCCAGGGTCTTTATCCGCGGAAAAAAAGTCTTTATTCGCGCCCAAAAAGTCTTTATTCGCGCCCAAAAAGTCTCTATTCGCGCCCAAAAGTCTTTATTCGCGCCCAAAAAGTCTTTATTAGCGGCCGCTAATAGAGACTTTTTCCGCTAATAAAGACTCCCACGGGGGGGGGTCCGTCCTGCTTTTAGCTTTGTAGGTTCTCCCGACTCCCCAAATCGTGGTTAGCACAAACTCAAGAGGTCTAGTCAACTATTCCCTGCAGTATTAATGCATACCTACCCCCCCCCCCCCGTGCATAAGATGGATAGCCAAACCCCCTTGATTAAGATGGATAACGGGCGAGAATGCCAATCCATCTTAAACACGGGGGTGAGGTACCCCTGTGCAAAACGTTGAACGTTTGAAACGTTTGACAAAGCGTTTGCGTTTGCAAAACCTATGTCTTTCATGGAAAAGGTTTGTCAGGCGAAAAAAAACTAATATTTTTTTTTTTCAGCCACACAGGAAGAACACTGCCGGCAGACTCGCACAAAATCAGCCGATTTTCAACAGGTGTAAGTTTTGGGTTTGCCGCCCACGGGGCGGGATCACTGCTGCACCCCCCACCTGGCCGAAGTTAATGAACTTCGGCCATTGCTGTGTTTTTTTACTTATTTTTCTCGCGCAAAAAAAGGTGAGCCGACAGCACTCGAACTGGAAGAAGGGGCTGTCGCAGCACTTTTTTGTCTTTGGAAAAAGGGGGGCAAATCTTAGTTTAATATTTAGGCAGGCGGGAGGGGGGATTGATGTGATGTAGTGGGGGGGGGGGGGGGGGGATTTTGCGGTATTTTTTCAGCGAGCTCTTGCTATTGTACACACAGACGGGGGCATGCGCTTTTCGCTTGCTCGTTAAAAACGAGGTGGGTGAGCAGAGTGCAAACAGGTTGCATCGTCTGGCAAAGAAGGGGAGGAAGCGGGAACATTTCCGGAGATGGGCCTGCACTGATAAACGAAGTATCGGACGATCAGCATCAACTGACAAAAGGATGAGGCAAAAGTGTCTTGTTCTTCGCGTGTGCAGGGTAAAAACCCCCCTCTCTGGAGGGGGGTTTGCTGCATTGGCACTTTTTCAGAGTTAAAGTTCGCTTGAGATTCCGGGGGATATGGCTAGCCATGTCCGGGACTGTTTGTGACTGACACCAAGTACATTCCTTCGAGGGCTTTTCTGGCGCTTCCTGGCAGTCGGGTAGTGTGAGGGATGTAAGCATAAATACACACGTTAACTACGGCTAGCCAAGTTTGTAACTTTTGCAACCGACCCCAAGAAGGTTCGTTGGCTTCGTTTTCTCTTTCATGGTGCAACCGTTGTTCCTGTCCGTGAAAATGTTCCCCGTCGGTACAGATGTACTAATAAGAAAAATACGTGCTTTTCCTTACGGGTCTGCTCGCAGCGATGGAAAACTGTAACAAAGGAAACGGCCGAAGCTACGTCAGCTTCGGCCTTTTGCCGCTTTTTCGCACAAAGAAACACTCGACGTAGCTGCTTTGACTCCGAAGGGAAGGGGAGGAAATATAGAGGATAAAGAGGTGGAGGTCCTTCAAGCACTCACAAGGCCTGAGTGTCTGCAGACAGGACTGCGGTGTGAGTCTGATTTGTCGGCGGCTGTTCGTAGCTCGTCACAGCCAGGACCACCGTTATTCTAAATATATATACCGGTATAGGGGTATGAAACCTTGAGGGACGCCCCCTGTGTTTTTTTTTCCACTGCGGTGTTGTGTGCACCTCGTTCTTCGTCTCAGGTTTCGCTCTTGAACGCAGAACAATCCACAGTCTTTGGATGGGGATTTTCGGGGAGGGGGGTCGTTTGATGTTCCTTCTTGAAGCCGGCAGGGCTCCCCCCACCAGCTTCGAAGCTTCTTCGTAGAGTTTTGGGGGGCTTTTTTTAGAGTGAAAGTTCGCTTGAAACTCCGGGGTTTTAGCTGAAACAGGCAGTCTTTTTTTGGAGGTAAAGTTCGCTTGAAATTCCGGGGTTTTAGGGTCTCCGTGTGACCGTTCATGAATGGGTTCTCTTAGAGCAAGAAAAGGCTATATGGTTACGGGTTGTATATCCAGTGCACGCTTTCGTTATGGGTTATGGCGAGCCAGGGCTTACGCCCCACGTGTGGAACGTGTGGATTTCCATACGTTCCCTTTTTCGGATTTTCTTTCCCCCACGTGTGGATCCACAGGTACCACATGTGGATTTTGATTTATTTTTTCCCCCACATGTGCTTGCCACAGGTTGGTCCTCATGCAGGGGTGTGTCTAGGCCCACAAGTCGCCAAGGCTGCACAGCCACGTGTCGCCAAGTGACACTATTCTTTTTGCCCGCCGCACATAGGGGGAAAGATTTTTTCCCCTAACCTTGGGCGTCCAATTGTGGACCACACGTATTTTCTCTGAGACCGAAAAACGGAGCGTAAGCCGGGACTGTTTGTGACCGACACCAAGTACATTCCTTCTTGGGGTGTGCGGCAGGGTATTTTCCAAACACCAGTTGAGAGCCAAACCCGTGGCGAAAAAAGAAAATTCGATTTGGTGACTTTTTTTTTCGACTGCACGTTTCATTTGCAGTGTGGTGTGGGCCAGTCAGATCATGCTTGTGCCTGTCTGAGTCTGGTCTGCATTCTCGTGGCTCACTCCCGATTTTTTTCTCTTCTTCATGGAGACCCGCCCCCGGCATCCCGACTGTCCAATCAAGAAAGTTTGCGCCTATTGTGATGAAGTGGTTGACCAGGCCCCCACGGAGCCTTATACACAACACGGCTACAACACGAGGATGCAGCCCTGCTTAGGTGTGCACTCAGCCATCAGGCCATTGGCTGCTAAGCACCCCCCGACCGGTCGAGTTGCCACTTTAGTGGCCGGGCGGTGCTGTCAGCACTTGTTCCGCGTCGCATCAAGTACATGATGCTGGCGCATTGGGACACCGAATGCTTGATTTTTTAGTGAAAAAAAATTTTTTTCACTGAAGAGAAAAAAACCCTGGGTGTGCTCACGAAAGGAACTCCTGCTTTTGGTAAGTTGCACGGCGAGATCCAGCCTATTTTCTTCGGCGCCAACAATGCATTCGGGGATTTATACGCTATATATGGTCAGGAGTGGTGCCCATAAACACTTCTCCGAGAAAGATTTTGTACACGCCGGGGGGAGGCTTAGCCTGCTAGCGGATGATAGTGAGTGAATATGCTCGGTAGGCTAATCTTCTCCCAAACACGCTGTCAGCGTTCTCTTTCGTGTTTACAATGCATTGTTACTACAAAGAATAAGACGGGCGCTTCGTTTTGTTTGTGCGTGCCGGTTGATCGTTTTCCCACTTGTATCTACCCACACATTCAGGTAAGGAACTCTGATCAACCACCAAAACACGCTGCGCTACGTCTTTTTAGCCTGCACAATACCCTTCGGGATCCCTTCGGTTCTTTGTGTGGCAGTTATTGTCGGGCATTTCCCTCCAAGCTAGCGCTTATGTAAAAAATACTCGACGTAGCTGCTTCGACTCCGAATGGAAGGGAGGAAATATAGAGGTAAGGGGCAAATACAATACAAACACAATCTGATTTGTTCTTCGCTTACACCACCGTGTGTTGTTTTCTCACTCGGGACTTTTGACCTGCTGTGTTTGTGTGATTTGTCGTGTAGGGGTAGACCCGCATGACCTCACGTCCGTTCAACACGTGGTTCGGTAGTTACAGCACTTGGGATCCCTTCTGTTCTCTGTCGGGCAGCACTGTCGAGCATTCCCTTCCAAGCTGGCGCTGATAAAAAAAGACTGAGCAGACCCCACTTCTTTGGCACCCCCGTATTAAACCCCTGAATTATGCATTGTTAACACATGCAAAAAAAACGACGTGTCACTGACCACGGTTGAGACCGGAAAATGATGAGGGGGAGGGAATAGTTTTTCGTTGACCGCTTTGCCCTGGGACGTTTGTTTTCTCGGTTAAAAAAAAATTGTTTTTTTAAAGAAACTGGCAAAAGCAGGGAAGTCGGATGGCGAGGAGTTTTGTGTGTGCTTGGGTTCAGAATGGGGGAGCAATTCTTGTCCTTTTTTTGCATGCTTTTTTTTTTTTTTTTTTTTTGCGTTTTTTTTTTTCCCCGTTATTTGCCGCTCTGCGCCGGATGGTGCGGATCCGTTTCAGGTCTCATCAGCTCGGCTGTGCAAGCGATGCCAGAAGAGGAGAGCCGCTGGTTCCGGGTTAGTGCTCGTTGCTTGAAGGAGCCGCCTGCTTTGTAGTGAAGTATTCGAGGAGGGCCGCCCGATGCAAAACCAGCGTCGTGTCGTAAGGCAACATCGGCGGGGATCAAAAATTTTGGGCGTAAAATACTCGACATAGCTGCTTCGACCAGGGCTTACGCTCCGTTTTCGGTCTCAGAGAAAATACGTGTGGTCCACATGTGGGCGCTTAAGGTTCGAGGGAAAAAGACCTTTCCCCGTATGTGCGACGGCAAAAAAAAAATAGCGTCGCTACTGGAGGTGGCGACACCTGGCTGTGCGGCCTTGACCACTAGTGGGCCTAGACTCCCCTGCATGTGGACCAATAAATCAAAATCCACATGCGGTACCTGTGGATCCACACGTGGAGGAAAAAAATCCAAAAAGAATTAACGTGTGGAAACCCACACGTTCCACACGTGGAGCGTAAGCCCTGGCTTCGACTCCGAATGGAAGGGAGGAAATATAGAGGTAGAGGGGCAAATACAACACAAACACAATCTGATTTGTTCTTCGCTTAAACCACCGTGTGTTGTTTTCTCACTCAGGACGTTGACCTGTTGTGTTCGTGTGGTTTGTCGTGTAGGGGTAGACCCGCATGACCTCACGTCCGTTCAACACACGTGGTTCGGTAGTTACAGCACTTGGGATCCCTTCTGTTCTCTGTCGGGCAGCATCGTCGAGCATTTCCTTTCAAGCTGGCGCTTATGTAAAAAATTGCCGGACGGCCCTTCGGAAGTACTAATAGACAGTTTTTTTTATAGAGCAGGTGCCGGGGTGACACATTGCCACACAGCCCGCCAAAGGTCAGCAGGAGCAGTGGGTTCTTTGCCCTTCGAGGTAGGGTCTCTACCGTTCGGGGAGTTTTGCTTGGAAAAAGGGGGTTTCGAAAAAGTTCGGTTTTCCTTTCTTTCTTCTTCTTCTAAATCAGGATATTTAGTCCAGAGGTTCCTGAGATTTGCGAGGGGGTGGAAAATCTTAGTTTTAATGTTTAGGCGGGACACTGCCGCCCATGCAAGTATGATGCCAGCAGGAAGTCTTCTTGCGTCCAACAAATGCAATTTGTCAAGAACAAAAACCGATCGATGGCAGTGTACTATCCTCACTCCCGTTAGATGAACAAAACAGGTTTGAAGGAAGTGCACACAAACAAAGGAAGCGCCAGATTCGGTTTTGTGTCTAACAAATGCAATTTGTCAAGAACAAAAACCGATCGATGGCAGCGTAATATCCTCACTCCCGTTAGATGAACAAAACAGGTTTGAAGGAAGTGCACAATCAAAAAGTGAAAATTCCCGCCGTTCATCGCGACGACATTGATCTTTAGGACGTCCGGTGAAGGCAGCCAGTGTTATTTTCCCCCCGGTTAGCAGATTTAGACCGTCGGTTTAAATCTGCAACGTAAACCAATCCCCTGTTTCTAATGGCCACGCTTCGCTTTTTTTTTTTTTTTTTTTTTTTTTTAGAGTGAGGGTTTTCTTCTTTCGTTGCTTGCTTCGTTTTTTTTTTTTTGCTTGTTTGGTACCAGGGCACTAGCTTGGTCTCCGGCAATTTTCCAAATTCGGGCCGCTGACGGCTTGTTGTGGGCTTCGCCGTTTCTGCGCTTTTGGGACCGCCTTTGGTGGTACCGGGCTTTCCCCTCCGTCTGCATGCCTTCCGCATCGGCGTTGCACAGTGGTCGCCTGGACAATGGCTCGGATTGCACATTGGCCACCTCTGCCGGCGCCAGTTTGTGTATGTTTCCGGCGATATTCGCTCAGTCAGTTGCCTGTGACGGACAAGTCGTAGTAGTAGTAGTAGTAGTAGTAGTAGTAGTAGTAGTAGTAGTAGTAGTAGTAGTAGTAGTAGTAGTAGTAGTAGTAGTAGTAGTAGTAGTAGTAGTAGTAGTAGTAGTAGTAGTAGTAGTAGTAGTAGTAGTAGTAGTAGTAGTAGTAGTAGTAGTAGTAGTAGTAGTAGTAGTAGTAGTAGTAGTAGTAGTAGTAGTAGTAGTAGTAGTAGTAGTAGTAGTAGTAGTAGTAGTAGTAGTAGTAGTAGTAGTAGTAGTAGTAGTAGTAGTAGTAGTAGTAGTAGTAGTAGTAGTAGTAGTAGTAGTAGTAGTAGTAGTATGTGTCATCCTAATCCGGGAACAAGTCAGGGGAGAAGAACGGAGCAATCTTTACAAACAAACGAGTGACTTAAGGTGGCCGCTTGAGCGGCGCCAATCCGAGCGCACACAGCAGCAGCAGTATTTGCACTTAAGTAAGCCGACTCACACCCGAAAAGCGGGCGTGACACCCAGTATTTTTTTTCAACTTCAGCTTTAACTCCAGCTTCTGAGGTTGGGCTCCACGTGCACTGGGGGGCCCTCTGGGTACTTTCGTTGGTGTCTTGTTCTTGTTGGTTGTCGCTTTTTTTTTTTAGAGTGAAACTTCGCTTTGAGGAGGTTTTTTTTTTCAGGGTCTTGTGCGTGCAATTCCCCGAGATTCCAAAAGTGAAGGCCGGTGGTAAAAAATATGGATTCTCCTCCTCCTGAAGTGGAAGCGAATTGACTGCTAATGATCCAACCTCTTATAGTGTACGAAGTAGCCGGGTTCGCTTCTCATTCGCAACGTGTGCAACGCGGGTTGTAGTACGAGCTGGACAGTCACAACCTCAGTGCGTCCAATGTGTGCTCTGTTCAGTCCAAATTTTGAGGTACTGCTACCATCCTCTGCTTCTAATAAACCCAGCTGTTGAAGAGAATCCCTTTCGTCTCACCGGCCCAGATTTGAGAACTCTGTAAAAAAAGTATAATGAAACGAACTTGGTTGGCGGCTGCAGGATGATTCCTGCTTGGGATTTGCTTGCGACTGAGTCGGGGGTGTGTGCATTCGCGCATTGCGTACACTTTCGCTCGCTTCCGTTTGTAATGCGGAAGGTGCTGGTTCGTGTTCGTATATGCGCGCGCGTGTGCGTGTTTGTAGGGGGAGGTCGTTGTGTTGGAACACATGTACGTTTCTTCGCCATTCCTCAGCACTAATCACACGTGGGGCTCCGTTCTTCGCTCAGAATGAAGAACCTTAGGTATTCCAACTTGCCGCGCCAAACAGCTTGCGAAGTGTGTGCGGGTGTGAGGAACTTAGCTTCACCCGAACTTTGCTTTGACTTAGCTTCGCCCGAACTTTGCTTTGCTTCGCCCGAACTTTGCTTTCACCAGAACTTAGCTTCACCCGAACTTTGCTTTGCTTCGCCGCACTTAGCTTCACCAGAACTTAGCATCGCCCGAACTTTGCTTTCACCAGAACTTAGCTTCACCCGAACTTGCTGCTGACTTAGCTTCGCCGAACTTAGCTTCACCGGAACTAGCTTCACCCGAACTTTGCTTTGCTTCGCCCGAACTTTGCTTTCACCAGAACTTAGCTTCACCTGAACTTTGCTTTGACTTAGCTTCGCCGAACTTTGCTCCACCCGAACTTTGCTTCGCCAGAGCTTAGCTTGACCAGAACTTTGCTTGACCAGAACTTTGCATCGCCCGAACTTGCTTCGCCAGAACTTCGCTTCGCCCGAGCTTAGCTTCGCCCGAACTTTACTGTTTCCCGACTTTAACTCCTGCCTCTAGTCTCGCTGCGCGCCGGTCTTTACCGGCGCAAATGTACTTCAATTTGCTCTCCTTTTCTGCTCCAAACGGGCCCTTCCCCTCCGTCTGAAAAGGGCTAAAAAACATGACAAGAAGACTTAACCCCCGGATCCTCAAGCGAACCTTCACTCTAAAAAAGAAGAAACCGTCTAAAAAGCTTTTTTGCTGGCCACCGTTATAAGTTAAATCTCTCCAAAAAACAAAGAGTCGCTGCCATAAAGAGAGACATGGCTTTCAGAAATGAAAGGGCAAGGAGGGAAGGAATATCATGTGACATTTGACCCCTGTTCAGTTCATTCGGTTCACCTTTGGTGCAGTTATGTGGTCGGTGGCCTCGGGGGAGGCAAGGTTGAAAGTTTCGCTGTATCGGGCTACTTTAACTCATGTTTGAGCCAGGATGCCCACTCCGCTGCCTTTCCGCTGGGATCTTGCTAGCAAACCCGTTCGCATACGCTGAAAGCAAAGTTCGGGCGAAGCAAAGCAAAGTTCGGCGATGCTAAGTTCTGGTGAAGTAAAGTTCGGGCGAAGCTAAGTCAAAGCAAAGTGCAAAGTTCGGGCGAAGCTAAGTTCTGGTGAAGCTAAGTTCGGCGAAGCAAAGCAAAGTTCGGGTGAAGCTAAGTTCTGGGGAGGCTAAGTTCTGGTGAAAGCAAAGTTCCGGCGAAGCAAAGCAAAGTTCGGGCAAACCTAAGTTCTGGTGGAGCTAAGTTCGGCGAAGCAAGGCAAAGTTCGGGTGAGGCTAAGTTCCGGTGAAGCAAAGTTCGGGCGAAACAACGTTCGGGCGAAACAAAGTTCGGGTGAAGCTAAGTTCCGGGGAAGTTCTGGTGAAGCAAAGTTCTGGTGAAAGCACAGTTCGGGCGAAGCAAAGCAAAGTTCGGGCGAAGCTAAGTTCTGGTGAAGCTAAGTTCGGCGAAGCAAAGCAAAGTTCGGGCGAAGCAAAGCAAAGTTCGGGCGAAGCAAAGCAAAGTTCGGGGGAAGCTAAGTTCTGGTAAGGCTAAGTTCCGTCCGGGCCTGAAGAATGCAACCTACCCGGTGCCAAATCACGGGTCAAGAAAACCCCGGAGCAAGGGAATTGACCGAAGACCAAGGAGAACCAAAAAAAGGTCCTCGGCGGGGTTCGAGCCCGGGAACTCCAGCCCTAAACCCTGGCGCCGTTCACTGTGCCACTGCGATGTCATTTTTTTTTTTTTTTTTTTTTTTTGAGTAAGCAACTACGGAAGACATGCAGGGGGCGAGAACTGCATTAACTCGTACGGCAAGTCGTTCTTTTGTTCCTTTCTGTCTGACAACAGGAGCGAAGAAGGACGGTCTTCCTGTGCAAGGAGCTCGCTATGGCCGCTGACAAAAATTCTGACCCAAAAAAACACTACGAAAAAGTGCCCCCGGGCTTCGCCCCCGACCCCCTAAAAAGTGGGGTTGGCTCGATAGAGCTATTAGCATACCTCTAGTCTCGGAAAAACGATACTGAGATGAGGCATAATGACAAAAGAGAACTTAAAGACAAAGAATTCGCGTATTCAACTGTCGGTTGTTCGCTTGTGTCAATTGTCACACTATTATTTACCGGTAATACGTCATTTTATTACCGAACCTGTTCATTTTTACTGGTGGGGAAGCTCTGGGTCAAATAGGATGACTCCAAAATGAGGAGCTTCGAGGGAGGGGTAATCTGAGGGCCGTCTTCACGCGATGATGCGCGCCACCACCGGCTGCAGCCCCGGCGCGGTGTTGCTGTACGGCTCGTACCGGTACCAGCTGCGGCGCGGGGACGCGTCGGGAGTGCTGCTGTCGGCGTCTTCGCAGTTCTCCGATGCGCTGCACGAGAGGCCCTCCGTCGAAGCGTGGTCGGTCGCGTGGTCGGGGTACCCGGCGCCGCGCTGGTAGCAGGGCTCCACAGGGCAAGACCCGCGGTCGTCCGCTTGGTCCAAGCCCTGGGCCCACGTCTGCACCGCGCCGAACGCGGAGTCCACGGCCCGGCTCGCCACAGGTTCGCCCACGCAGGCGCCGTACGCCGGCATCCGCTGCAGCATCGGGACCGCCAGTTCTTCCCGGGCAACGGCGCGCCCCAAGGTCGGAACGTCGTTGTCGGCGCGGATGGGAAGGCCGCTGAAAGCTGGGCCCTCGCTGTGGTGGTCCGGCGCGCGGTTCAAGGTCGGAACCTCGCCGTGGCCTGGCTTGTGGTTGAAGGTCGGAACTTCGGCGTGGTTTGGAGCGCCGTTGAAGGTTGGAGTCTCGCTGTGGTCCGGCGCGCGGTTCAAGGTCGGAACCTCGCCGTGGCCTGGCTTGCGGTTGAAGGTCGCAACCTCGGCGTAGTTCGGAGTGCGGTTGAAAGTTGGAGCCTCGGTGGAGTCGAGCTTGCGGTTCAAGGTCGGAACCTCGCTGTGGTCCGGTTTGCGGTTGAAGGTCGGAACGTCGGCGTGGTGGTTGAAGGTCGGAGCCGCGGCGTGGTTTGGCTTGCGGGTGAAGGCGGGACCCGTGTCGGCGCAGGGAGTGTGCGCCGGGCCACGGTGAGACGCGCCGGCAGGCCCGGTGACGGGATCCTCGGCCGCGTCGTTGTGGCCGCAGCAGCCGCACGCCGACACGCCGCTTTTCGTCGAATCGCAGTGGCGGCTCGCTTGGACCGCGGAGGCAGGCCCGTCCCTCGCCTGCTTCGACTTCATGTACAGGTGCACCTTCGGGCACGCACTGCCTTCGCTGCAATGTCCATCTTGGCTTTGGGCCAGGCATCGCCAGAAGCGCAGGCACGTATCACGCAAGCGAATGTTGCCCTGACATGCACCGCAGCCGAGTGTCTGCGGAGAGAGGGAGGGGTGGCGATTAGTTGTGTTACTTACTCCACGAAAGAATGTCACACTTTTTTCCGTTTAAAAAAACTGCCCGTTTTGTGTGAACTTTTTCGAGAACTTGGGAATTTTTTTTGGGGATGGAAAGAGCTCATGGGCAAGCAATCAGCTCGCGTGGCAACAAAAAAATTAGTATGGCGCTTCCGTTTGTTTGTGCGCACTAGCGGCTTTTCACCTGATTTGGTGAGTTGCTTTTAGTACGCTGCCAACTACTAATTTTTAGTACCAACAATGCATTGGTAACACAAAAAACTGGCGTCCAGATGGACAAAAGGTCGGAAGAAACCCAAAAAAAAGGATCTCGGGCAGGAATCCACCTGCCATACCGGCTGCGTGTTGACAAACCCTGCCACGGTATGCATCATCAATCCACACATCCCAAGCCTGCCCATGGGCTTTCAGGAGCCGCATTGTTCTGCTTTCCGGAACTCACCCATCAGCTCGTCAGAAAGACGTAAACGACGGCCCCGCAAAGCTGCAGTTAAACAGTACGCATTTAACTGCCTCGCTAACCTCAGCGTCACAGGACGATCGGCTCTGTATACCCAGTGCGCCCAATATGATGAGCAGCACCGCGGCACGTCAGAGCCTGAGGGACCGGCTCCGAGAGAACCAAACGTCTCCACTCAGGATCTACGCACACAGTCTTCCGCTCCAGGTTCAGCAGAACCCCATCAAAAACCCCACTTGTCATCGCGCACCGTGACATCAAGCAACAGCAGAAATTGCTTCCTGTCGGCGCCGAGCTGGGTAAAACTGGGGAAGAACGGTGGGGTCTTCTCGCTCGACCGGCACCAGCTCCTGGCCCTTGTGGACCAACCAAGAACAGACCGGACAAACCCAAGGCTGATTGGGGTTCTCCGGAAGAGCTAACCGAGACTGATTCTCTTTAGTTCGCAGCCTAGTTTTTAGGCAGTGGGCCAGGCCGATGGCTCCACAGCGGGCACATCGATTGCCGCAGTTAGGATCGTGTGTGCTGTCACACGAAGGGAAGAACACGCACCTCGAATGTCCTGCCACCGGCCTGGCGTTAGGCGGGAATTCGGCCACCGGGATCGCATCCCAATCGACATCGGTGAGGTCCATGTCCTCACGTGATGGTACAGCTGGCATTTTGTTTGTGCGTATGTGCTATCACCTGTATGGTAATTTCGCTGTCAACCGTCACTTTTTGATAATGACAACCGCGGTTGTTACCATAAAAAAAATCCAGCGTGCCAAAGAATCGCCAAGACATCACAAAAGCATAAATGTCCTCGAGCGTCGGCGTAATCGGCGGTGGTTTGAGTAAGAATGCAAAGAATCTGTGGCGATAATCAGCATCGCCGGCGGCGCGGTTATCTCTTCGCACGTGATGTGTCATGCTTTCGCCTTTCTAGCTCGTCTTGATCGTCGCCCTCAGGCGCGCGTCTGATGCTTCGCTTCTTCTTCGATTGCTCGTCCAAGTTCATCGGTTGCGCGTCGATTTCTGCATGGCGCTTGGGCGATGGCCGTGTCGTCTTCCTTGTGGGGTCGTCTGCCCGCTCAGCTTCTTCAGCTGCGCTTCGGGACGTCCTTTTCGCCTTTTCGATACCGGCTCCGCCGCGGAGTCCGATTGCCGCTTCTTCGCTTGCGTTGGTGCCGTCTTTTCGACCTTTGCTCTCGATGGCGACGAATATTCCCGCTCTTCCTCACCTTCGGTCCCATCCATCACTTCCTCCCCCCTCCGCCGCAGCGCTCGTGCGAAAAACGAGAATGCTGGGGCAGAACCGCACGAAAACAGCAGAGAAGCCCCAAGCAAACCACAGCAAGAGGCGACACACGGGGGGGAAACCACCCCCAAGAAAAACGAAAGAGCGTGCAACTGCTCCAGCATTCCCTCCCTGACTTCCCCTCTCGGGCCACGGCACGAGCCAGAAAGAAGCTCCCCAACCGGACTTCTAACCGGAGCCGACAACAAGGCACCCCGGAAACCGTTCCTCCTCCCGACCTAACGGAGCTAAAGGATGGCCAGGTACATTCATGTTCCCGATGTTTCCCTCTCAAAAGGCTAAGGCCCAGCCTCCGTTTGTTGTCCTAGTGAGCTCTATACTTCAAAAAAAAAAGAAAAATCTTCTTCCGCTGCTTCCGGTGGGAGCACCAGCACCACGTTTTCCCTCTTCGCCAACCGCCTTCCTCTTCTTTGCTGTCGTTTGTCGCATTTCACCTTCTGGTGCTGGTGACACACTCGCTCACCCCACTTCTCGTGCCGGGGAACCCCTTCCGGCACGTACCACGGGTCCCCTCCCACGACGGCCGTTTTCCTGCCCTTCCTCTTCCGTTGTGTCCTTAAACACCGTCCATCTCGCCGCACGCTCCGCCCTTCCACCTCCGCGCCAGTGGGGCTAACAAATTTCCGACCATCAACCAGCCGCGCTTTGCCATTCTTCTTTGGGATCTTGAATACACCAAGAGAGATTTTAGGTCTCGCGCACTTCTCGATGCCGATCGCCTCCAGCTTCTCGAGCTCTTCCAAGTACAGCGCAAAGGAAGTTCGGGTCTTGCTGTCGGTAAGCATCGGAACTTGCGCGGAGGTTCGAAGGGCACAGCGCTCCCATCCCGTCAATCCCAAGTCCACGACATTACAGTCAACACGTCTGGTTGGCGTGACATCTAAGGGCGCGGTGCACCTCCAGTGCACAGCACGAGCACCACCGTGCGAACAGGCCATCGAGACCAGCCGCTTCATTGCCAGCTCGTGATCGAGCATTTCCGACGCGGCGTCCCTACTCAACCAGCATCGTCCTCAAAGGAGCCACATCGTGATCATCCGCCTCAGCGTGCTCGCCCAAGTCCCCGCTGAAGTCCAACCTACTACACAGGCCGGCCAACAGAGTGTCGTCCCGCGCATCAACCGCGTGGTTCGACGTCACCAACGGATGCTCGGTCATCCGCGATTACACGTCTGAGGCATACACAGGACACTTGGTTAAAACCCGGAAAATCACCCCCCATCCTCCTCTTCTTCGCAGTCGGCACGTGCATCGCTGCCGTGGACCTACGTTGTAACGCCGTGTCCGGGGACACACACCACGAGAGCCAGGTGTTGTAGGGCACCTCGCTTCCAGCTGTGGCCCTGCACTTCGGGAAACACCGTCCTTGCGACATCAGCTCGCGGGCTGTCCCGGCATCGAAGTCCTTTCCACTAAGCTGCCACTTCAATACCGCCACCACCAGCGAGGGGGGGAGCGTGTAGGCTCTCTCCGTCCCCACTCAGCTTCGTTTCCTTTGACGTGTACCAGCGAACCACCACTGTGTTCGGCCGAGTACCACGTCCTTACGAATTTCGATCGCCAGCTAATCGGCCATCCGAAGAGCCCGCGTCCACGCCAACGCCCCCGCTGCCGGCTCCGTCGACTTTTCCAACGGAGCCGCACGGATCCTTTCCCATTGCGAGAAACTCATTCGAGGCGCGTAAGCCGGAAACTCCCGGCGCTGCCTTGACCGCCGCGCTCTCACTATATGGTGGGCGGCCTCGCTCGCGGTGGTGGCGTTGCGGTGCCGGTCCTTTTGGTGGTCGGCCGGGGCGCTTCGGTACAGGACTTCGTTCCTGTTCTTCTGGTGGCTCGCCAAAAGAAATGTGAAAACGGGTTTTTGCCTAGAGGCTTTTCGTGTTATTTTGCAAATGCTTTGAGCTATCTTCGTGTCTGTGCTTTCAGTCGTCTTCTTAACCATGGTTAAGTGCGCAAATGGTGTCAGCCGAAGCTGGTAAAGCTTCGGCGCCGAAACCTTCGAAAAGTGGCCGCGGGATAGCCAGGAACACGGGTGGGTCGGTCTCCTTCCCGCTCGACTGCCGATTCCTCTCAGCACCCTTCCCCAGTTGTACAGTGCTGTGTACACTGTCTCCGGATTGAGCTGTAATCCAATACCGTGTTGGAGGCCGAAGCTCGACACCTGATAAGTGTCCACGGTGGTCGACTCTTGCGAGAGCTGGGACAGACACCGGTCGCGGCGTGTTCGGCGGTGTCCGACGCTGCAGCTGGGTGGCGAGCACAGCGG
The DNA here is from genome assembly GCA_030068145.1 of Diplonema papillatum. NCBI lineage: Eukaryota > Euglenozoa > Diplonemea > Diplonemida > Diplonemidae > Diplonema > Diplonema papillatum. The sequence goes on from JAPJBO010000024.1 coordinate 306,758, forward strand.
GGTGGAGTGCGGGTATATTGCACTCATGCGAGCGATGGAGGGCAGTTTTGCGATGCCATCGGTAGCGAACATTCTCAACTTCGCCCGCGAACATTTCAACATGCGTTGCAGGAGTGTGGCGCGCTTACCGGAGCTTACCCGCCCAAGCGTGGCGGCGTCGAGATGAAGCACTTGCTCGCGCACTGTCCTTCCCGACCTGTTGTTGTCTTCATCGTCATCCTCTTCTTCATCATCTTCTTCCTCCCCGTCCTCTTCCTCTTCTTCTTCCTCGCTGTCCTGGTTGTTTCGACTGCTGATAAAAAAACTTCAGAAAAGCCAAATTTCCGGGGGGTTCCCCAATCTCGCCACAATGTTTCAATCGTCCTTACTGACGACTTTTTTGACGATCGAGCCGACGAGGGCGGCAATGAAAAGATATGCCCAAAATGGGTCAATTCCAATTTTTTTGGGAATTTTGTGGCGCCCCCTGAACAAAATACTCGACGTAGCTGCTTCGACTCCGAATGGAAGGGAGGAAATTTAGAGGTTGAGGGGGAATACAAACACAGTGACAATCTAATGTATTAATAATAACTGTTCTTCGCTTAGACTACCGTGTGTTGTTTTCTCACTCAAGACTTTGACCTGTTGTGTTTGTGTGATTTGTCGTGTAGGGGTGGTAAACCCGCATGACCTCACGTCCGTTCAACACGTGGTTCGGTAGTTACAGCACTTGGGATCCCTTCGGTTCTTAATCGTTGAGCATTTGGGCAACAGCACACTTACCTCCTTTATCTATCGCAACTGGCAGTCTCCTCAAGCATTTCCTACAAAGCAGGTGCTTATACAAAAAAAGAAAAGGTGGAGGACATACCGCGTATCCTTTGCTGACCCTGATGTATTCGAAGGCGTTGGTCTCGCAGGACCGGGGCGGGAGCGGGATGCCCAGCGGCGCCTCGAGGTGGAGGACGGAGTGGTCGCCGATTCCGATGTCGGTGGCCGGCACGCGCGTGTCGTCTAGCATCCGGCTGCCGAACCAAACCTGCGCGGCGCGCTTCCGGTGCACCTCGTTCCGCTTGAGCAGGCCGGCGGCGCGAACAACGTGCATCCGCACGTCGCCGACGCTGCACTTGACCGGCACTTCGACCCGGCACCGCATGCCCTCGTACATGACGATAAGCTGCGTCGACGGCACGTGCGGCATTTCTCGCCTTACTGCTAAAAACGCTCCTAAACGACCGGGGAAGGGGGGGCTGTTTTTCTTTTCTTTACGATGTTCTGCACCCGGCGGTCTGCTCTGTCTCGTGACCTTTTTTTTTTCTATTGGGTGTTGTCTTGTTGAGGGTTTTTGCCTCGGGGTTTTTCCTCTTATTTCTTCTCTTTTTTTTTTTTTGAAAGAAAAAAGCGTGAAAGTTTGTGTTGTTGTTGTTGTTTTTTTTTTTTTTTTTCTTCTTCTTTCAAAGCGTTTTGTTTGGGGACTCGAAGATTGAAAAGATTAGAAGGTCACACAGAGTGTGTGCTGATGACTCCGGCTGGCGGGGTGGAATCTCTTTTTGTTGTTTAGAACAAGTGAAGGACGCGCTTCGGAGGGAGCGAGAGAGAGAGAGATAAAAAGAGAGAGAGTGAGATGGGGATGGATCGGCTTGTTTGCGCTGACCAGCAGGGGCAGAGCCCAAATCTCAGGGAAGGCCGGTAAATCGAAAGTCTCCGGTTTGACCGCAGAGGGCTTGAGGAGGGTTTTGGGTGGTGTTGGGGCGAGGGTAGGAAAGAATAAAGTGGCGCACGTGTATTCGACTAAGCCACCCGGAGACGGCTGCTTCCAATTAGCAACGGGGGGAGGTTTACTCTACCAGAACGGCAGGTTGCTTGGGCTTTCTTTTTGGCGGTGAACACACGAGTACGCCCTTGCTTGCGTGCAAAAGAAATCTGAACGCAGCTCTAATAGCAATTCCTGTGTGCGTGCATGTGTGTGTCGTCTGTTTGTGAATAAAAGACGCGAGCTGTTTGGTTTCGAATTAGTTGACTTTTGTGTTCGCTTTTTTCTTTTTCTCTTTTTTTTTCCCCCCAGCTCTGATTCTCTACTGGTAGGGTGGTGTGTGTGTGTGTGTGTGTGTGTGTGTGTGTGTGTGTGTGTGTGTGTGTGTGTGTGTGTGTGTGTGTGTGTGTGTGTGTGTGTGTGTGTGTGTGTGTGTGTGTGTGTGTGTGTGTGTGTGTGTGTGTGTGTGTGTGTGTGTGTGTGTGTGTGTGTGTGTGTGTGTGTGTGTGTGTGTGTGTGTGTGTGTGTGTGTGTGTGTGTGTGTGTGTGTGTGTGTGTGTGTGTGTGTGTGTGTGTGTGTGTGTGTGTGTGTGTGTGTGTGTGTGTGTGTGTGTGTGTGTGTGTGTGTGTGTGTGTGTGTGTGTGTGTGTGTGTGTGTGTGTGTGTGTGTGTGTGTGTGTGTGTGTGTGTGTGTGTGTGTGTGTGTGTGTGTGTGTGTGTGTGTGTGTGTGTGTGTGTGTGTGTGTGTGTGTGTGTGTGTGTGTGTGTGTGTGTGTGTGTGTGTGTGTGTGTGGCTAGTCTTGACAAACCTTTGCCGGACTAGGGAGGAGGAACAATAAAACAAAAGCGAGCCCGGCGCTGTTTTTTTCTTTTCTTTTCTTGGGGAGGTTTGAAGGTACGGTGGGGTTTCTCTTCTTTTATCCCGGCGCTCGGTGGTGAGAAAGATGTAGTAGGCACCGGGGAGGGGCAGCGGAGACGGTGAGTTGCGAGGGGGGATCAAAATCCTGCAGTTTATTGCAGTTAAAGTTGGATTTTAGAGTCTCCGGGTTCTTTCAAAGCTGATACGTACTCGGTCCTACCCAGGGCTTACGCAGCTCTTTTGTCTTGGAGCTAAATACCTACTGAAAGTCAGTACGTAGGGTCAGGCGAAAAAACAAATAGAGCACAGGGGGCTCACCTGCCAGTGTTTCATGGCTTTGCCTCTGCCTCCTCTCCGGCCTCAGCCCTCCAGTGTCGCGGTGGTAAGCCACAGCAGGATCTGCCGACCGGAATCCCCGGTACTGCGGTTGATTCCAGATGAATCTGCAGAAAAAATTAGTACGTGTTGATAACGTACTAATTTCAGCACGTGTACACGTAAAGGGGGGGGGGGGTCGAATAATAACACTGTGTCTTTGTCGAATAATAAAAAAAGTTCCGGGTAGCCGAACAGTAGCAGGATCAAATAGTGTGGTAGTGTTTTTAGACAACCAGACGTGTGTCAAATAACTGGTTTTATTCGACCCCCCCCCTTTACTGATTCAGCATGTGTACAAAAAGGAAACTAAGAAAATTAGCGTGCTGAAATCAGTACGTTCAGCATGCTGAACGTAAGGCCTGGTCCTACCTCTACATCTCGACGCGTGCGAGCGTCACTGTCCAGACTTGCTACCGTGCAAGGGACAACTGATCAGGCAACCAGGCACGCACAGTGTCCAAACGTAGTTTTGCCACCCCGTACCCCAATCCGGACTAGGGGCGTGCGAGTGTCACTGTCCAGACTTACTACCGTGCAAGGGACAACTGATCAGGCAATCAGGCACGCACAGTGTGACCAAACGTAGTTTTGCCACCCCGTACCCCAATCCGGACTAGGGGCGTGCGAGCACTGTCCAGACTTGCTGCCGTGCAAGGGACAACTGATCAGGCAATCAGGCACGCACAGTGTGACCAAACATAGTTTTGCCACCCCGTACCCCAATCCGGACTAGGGGCGTGCGAGTGTCACTGTCCAGACTTACTACCGTGCAAGGGACAACTGATCAGGCAATCTGGCACGTAGTTTTGCCACCCCGTACCCCAATCCGGACTAGGGGCGCGAGTGTCACTGTCCAGACTTGCTACCGTGCAAGGGACAACTGATCAGGCAATCAGGCACGCACAGTGTCCAAACGTAGTTTTGCCACCCCGTACCCCAATCCGGACTAGGGGCGTGCGAGTGTCACTGTCCAGACTTGCTACCGTGCAAGGGACAACTGATCAGGCAATCAGGCACGCACAGTGTGACCAAACGTAGTTTTGCCACCCCGTACCCCAATCCGGACTAGGGGCGTGCGAGCACTGTCCAGACTTGCTGCCGTGCAAGGGACAACTGATCAGGCAATCAGGCACGCACAGTGTGACCAAACATAGTTTTGCCACCCCGTACCCCAATCCGGACTAGGGGCGTGCGAGTGTCACTGTCCAGACTTACTACCGTGCAAGGGACAACTGATCAGGCAATCTGGCACGTAGTTTTGCCACCCCGTACCCCAATCCGGACTAGGGGCGCGAGTGTCACTGTCCAGACTTGCTACCGTGCAAGGGACAACTGATCAGGCAATCAGGCACGCACAGTGTCCAAACGTAGTTTTGCCACCCCGTACCCCAATCCGGACTAGGGGCGTGCGAGTGTCACTGTCCAGACTTGCTACCGTGCAAGGGACAACTGATCAGGCAATCAGGCACGCACAGTGTCCAAACGTAGTTTTGCCACCCCGTACCCCAATCCGGACTAGGGGCGTGCGAGTGTCACTGTCCAGACTTGCTACCGTGCAAGGGACAACTGATCAGGCAATCAGGCACGCACAGTGACCAAACGTAGGTTTGCATGCACCAGTCAACCCGGACCCTATTTCTACACCTAGGGGCATGCGTGTCACTGTCCAGACTTACTACCGTGCAAGGGACAACTGATCAGGCAATCAGGCACTAGATTCACGCTGGGGTTGCGGGTGTCACACCGGATTTCACACTGGATTTGCGGCGTCACACCCGCAAAATGGACTGTCGGGATTTTCTTGGCTGTTTCCATGCAATCCAAACGCGCTGCTTTTCTGGGCAAGAATCGAGACACAACGAGAGGGCAAACGCGAGAGGACAACCAAAAACGCTCTACTTGTTCTTTTCTTTGTGTTTTTTTTTTCTTGTTTTTCCCTCGTTCGTTCCTTCTTTTTAAGAGTGAAAGTTCGCATGAAACCCCGAGGTTTTTAAGTTGCTTTCACGTGGTTGTTGGTTTACCTTTTACCTTCTTTTTTTGCTAAAGCTTTGCAAATTGAGCCGTATCATTCAGCGCGCATCGCGAAGTGGATCCTCCTTTTTTAGCAGATGCACGACGACCAACGACCAACGTCAACCGTGGAGAGAAAGTGCCCATTTGTCGCACCTTGTAACACCAACTGCTTCTTTGGTGGCATGGTGGCAGAGGCAACGTTTATCGTTGAGCCACTGTATAAGCAAATCTTTGGCTGAGCACCTTCGGTGCATTACGGGTCGAGTGAGGCGGCGAGACCTATTATTATTGAGAGACAAGAGACAAGCTCCGATCGTTTCGAGTCCACCCAGCCCCAGATGCAATGGTTGCAAGGAGACGTTTCGGAGCGCACACGAGTATGCTAATTCGGATCTGGAACGAGTCCATGTGTTTTGGTTCTAGCTATCCTGAGGGAAACTTCGGAGTGAACCAGCTACTAGATGGTTCGATGGGTCTTTCGCCCCTATACCCAGCTTTGACGAGCGATTTGCACGTCAACACCGCAACGGACCTCCACCAGGGTTTCCCCCGGCTTCGTCCTATCCAGGCATAGTTCACCATCTTTCGGGTCCCACGGACAACGTCCTTGCTCCCGCTGGCCTGACGTGGCTAAACGCTCGCAGGCTCATGTCACCCGTCCTTGCCTCATGAATACCAGTCTCTTTCATTTGCCAGTCTTTGATTTTCATTTCATGCGTGGTTGACCATCATATTACCAACAGGAGAGGTAGTGATCCTTCCGTCCTCCTGGAGCTCTAGAGCTTCCAGGAGGGGAGGACCCCCTTTCCTATATTGGGCATGACCGGAATTTTCGGAAGTTCTCCGTACATGGGTGCAGAGATGCACAACGGTCAACATCAGAGACAAAGAGACGTGCCCACTTGGACCTAATGCAGAACGCACAATACGACAAGAGCTCTGCGGGGCTTTAACCAGAGGAGAAACCTGCGTTATAAATGGACACCATGCGTGCGCCGCAACCACGACGAGAGCTACATGCAGAGATGCACAACGGTCAACATCAGAGACGAAGAGACGTGGCCGCTTGGACCTGATGCAGAACGCACAATACGACAAGAGCTGCTTCTTGTTGCTGCGGGGCGTTGAACCTGAGGAGGACCCTGCGTTTATAAATGGACACCATGCGTGCGCCGCAACCACGAAGAGAGCTACATGAGCGCAGAGATGCACAACGATCGGCATCGAACATGGAGAGACGTGCGCACATGGACCTGACGCAGAAAGCACAGTACGACAAGAGCTGCTTCTTGTTGCCGCGGGGCGTTGAACCAGAGGAGAACCCTGCGTTATAAATGGACACCATGCGTGCGCCGCAACCACGAAGAGAGCTACATGAGCGCAGAGATGCACAACAATCGGCATCGAACATGGAGAGACGTGCGCACGGACCTGACGCAGAAAGCACAATACGACGAGAGCTGCTTCTTGTTGCCGCGGGGCGTTGAACCAGAGGAGAACCCTGCGTTTAGAAATGGACACCATGCGTGCGCCGCAACCACTACATGGGCGCAGAGATGCACAACGATCGGCATCGAACATGGAGAGACGTGCCCGCATGGACCTGACGCAGAAAGCACAATACGACAAGAGCTGCTTCTTGTTGCCGCGGGGCGTTGAACCAGAGGAGAACCCTGCGTTTATAAATGGACACCATGCGTGCGCCGCAACCCCGAAGAGAGCTACATGAGCGCAGAGATGCACAACGCTCGGCATCGAACATGGAGAGACGTGCACGGACCTGACGCAGAAAGCACAATACGACGAGAGCTGCTTCTTGTTGCCGCGGGGCGTTGAACCAGAGGAGAGCCCTGCGTTTATAAATGGACACCACGCGCACCGCAATCACGAAGAGAGCCTGCATGGGTGCAGAGATGCCATCGGACATGGAGAGAAGTGCCCACTTGGACCTGGTGCAGAACGCACAATACGACAAGAGCCTGGTTCCTGTTGCTGCGGGGCGTTGAACCAGAGGAGAACCCTGCGTTTATAAATGGACACCATGCGTGCGCCGCAACCACGACGAGAGCTACATGGGTGCAGAGATGCACAACGGTCAACATAAGAGACGAGCTGCTTCTCGTTGCTGCGGAGGCAACGCCTAGCGTTGAATCGCAGGAGAATCCCACATTTAATGGGCTCCGTGCATGCGCCACAACCACGAAGAGAATTACGTGGGTGCAGAGATGCACTACGATCGGCATCGGACATGGAGAGAAGTGCCCACTTGGACCTGATGTAGAACGCACAATACGACAAGAGCAGCTTCTTGTTGCTGCGGAGCGTTGGACCAGAGGAGAACCCTGCGTTTAAAAATGGAAACCATGCGTGCAACCACGAAGAGAGCTACGTGGGTGCAGAGATGCACAACGGTCAACATCAGACACGAAGAGACGTGCCCATTTGGACCTGATGCAGAAAGCACAATACGACAAGCGCTGCTTCTTGTTGCTGCGGGGCGTTGGACCAGAGGAGAACCCTGCGTTTATAAATGGACACCATGCGTGCGCCGCAACCACGAAGAGAGCTACTTTGGGCGGCAAGCCATTCCCTCCGAGATATTGGCGTTGGCTGTCTTAGGTGGAACAACCTTCGAGTTCAGCGAGCGCGAAGACCTGTCGGGGTTGTTTGCCTGGTAGAGAGTTGCTTTAGTAAACGGCAGGAACTGGAGCAAAGCGCATGGCAGGATGAGCACACCACCCGAGCCAACAACAGGAGTGTAAATTTGTTGCATTGGTGTGATTGTCAGGCCTTCGACTACCCCTGAGCAACGCACTATCACAGGAGAATTCGGGTGGGTTGAGGTCGGTCTTCTGAGACTGAGTTTTTCTTTTGTATAAGCACCTGCTTTGTAGGAAATACTTGACGAGACAGGTATCGACCGTACCGATAACCGATGACCGATAACCTGATTTTTTTTTTTTTTTTAGTTCGGGCCACCAGGGCACCTTACTCCACTCCTCTGAGGTCCCCTGATGGGATGGTTGGGAGACCTTACAATCAAGTAAGGAAGCCATCCTTTACTGCGGAGCAATTTCCGCTAGCAGTACAAGTACTGTGTGAACTAGAGCTTTCATCTGGGAGTTCATCCCCAAACGCCTGGAGAAGTTGGCCAGCCAGGGAATCGAACCAGCGACCCTCAGGTTATCAATCTGGCGCCCTTACAAAATGGTTCGATTCCTCCTCAACCACTATTTCAGGTGTTCAGGGATTGGCTCCTGAATGCAACTCCTAGCCCAGTCTCTGTAGAAAACGGCTGCACAGGTTGACCGTGTGGGTGCCAGGGAGAGGCGACTACCACAGGAAATGGGGTACCCTTTTTGTTGAACGCTTACGCCCGCCACTAAACCCAGATTCACCTGTGTTTCGTGTGGGCTACAGCACATTTACCTCCTTTGATCTTTTGCAACTGGCAGCCTCCTCAAGTATTTCCTACAAAGCAGGTGCATATACAAAAAAAAAAATGCATAGGGGTGGCAAGAATAGTCATTTCATCTGGCGGGGCGCGACCGGACGAAGCGGTCCACCCTGTTGCAGGGGGTAGTGTCACTGCATCGCGGGTTTTTTTACCTGGTCGGACCTGCTCGCTAGCAGGCCAGCCCAGGTCGCAGTGAGACTGGCGTTCACTGTGTGCTGAAGAAGCATTTTTTTGGGCTCCCGCTCCGGAAGCAACCGGATACCGGTAGCCCCGCTGTACCAACATGGCTTGTACAGTGTCCCGCGCTCCAAAAAAAAAAAAAAAAAATGCATAGGGGTGGCAGAGTGAGCGGGCGTCGGCCTCTAGGCCGGTAGGCCCGGGTTCGAACCCCGCCCATCACACTTTTCAGGTCGAAGATTGTTTTCGAGGTTAGTTGCGTTTCGGGGTCTAATATCCCCGATATTAGCGTTTTTTGCGGAGTTTCTCAGTATCTCGCGGCATTTGGGCCCCGCGTTGGACCCCGGAAACGGGGTCGGGGGGGAAAATCTTACCCCCCCGGGGGCTGGGCTGGCTGCATACGTGCATACGTATGCGTATGCGTATGCAGATTTGAAAATATGCATACGCATACGGCTGCATACGTATGCATAGGTGGGGCTGTGTGAGGCCAGCCCGGCTTTCTGGCTGCTGCGTGACGGGCCTATGAGTGAAGACGGTGGAGTCCAGAGCCCCAGAAACTGGAGTTAAAGCTGGAGTTGAAAAAGCGGGTGTCACACGCTTTTTAGGTGTGACTCGCGCCCTCTTTGACATGCAGTTTCTGAGACTGGACCTCACCGTGTAACAAAGCAATGTACTGGTAAGTAGAAAGCAGGTCGATGAGGATGCGTGCCGCGGCCAATGTCTGCCTCGCTTTTTCCCCGACGACGTCGAACGCCAGCTCGAAGCACTGAACGAGCATGCTTCATGACGCACGACAGCCTACAACGGGCTGGCGGAAAAGGCCCGCACCACGTGGCGGGCCTTTCCGCCAGCCCGTTGCTCAGCAGATCCTGAGACAACCAGCTTCGGTTGCCTCATCGGAGCGCGGCTCGTCGGCTTACGGGAGTGAACACACTGCCCGTGCATCCCGGGTTGCGGCGTCCGTCGGCACTCACGAAACTTTGCTTTTGAGTATCCTTTTCGACTCCCCCTTCATCCTGGACGAAGGAGGTGCTTTGCCAGAGAAGTCACAGCCACATGCATAGCCGTATGCATACGTATGCATACGTATGCATAGCCGTATGCAGCGCCGTATGCGTATGCGTATGCAGGTTTGGGCGCATACGCGTATGCAGCCGTATGCAGCCACCATAGCCCGGGGGGGGGGGGGGGGGGGGTCTCCCCCCGGGTACTGGCGCCGAACTTGCCACAGGCCAAACTTGCGCACACGCCGCCGAACTCAGCATCTCCAGAAGCTCTGGCAGAACCCAAACTTGCTTCACCAGAACTTTGCTTCGCCCTAACTTGCTTCACCAGAACTTTGCTTCGCCCTAACTTGCTTCACCAGAACTTTGCTTCGCCCTAACTTGCTTCACCAGAACTTTGCTTCGCCCTAACTTGCTTCACCAGAACTTTGCTTCGCCCTAACTTGCTTCACCAGAACTTTGCTTCGCCCTAACTTGCTTCACCAGAACTTTGCTTCGCCCTAACTTGCTTCACCAGAACTTTGCTTCGCCCTAACTTGCTTCACCAGAACTTTGCTTCGCCCTAACTTGCTTCACCAGAACTTTGCTTCGCCCTAACTTGCTTCACCAGAACTTTGCTTCGCCCTAACTTGCTTCACCAGAACTTTGCTTCGCCCTAACTTGCTTCACCAGAACTTTGCTTCGCCCTAACTTGCTTCACCAGAACTTTGCTTCGCCCTAACTTGCTTCACCAGAACTTTGCTTCGCCCTAACTTGCTTCACCAGAACTTTGCTTCGCCCTAACTTGCTTCACCAGAACTTTGCTTCGCCCTAACTTGCTTCACCAGAACTTTGCTTCGCCCTAACTTGCTTCACCAGAACTTTGCTTCGCCCTAACTTGCTTCACCAGAACTTTGCTTCGCCCTAACTTGCTTCACCAGAACTTTGCTTCGCCCTAACTTGCTTCACCAGAACTTTGCTTCGCCCTAACTTGCTTCACCAGAACTTTGCTTCGCCCTAACTTGCTTCACCAGAACTTTGCTTCGCCCTAACTTGCTTCACCAGAACTTTGCTTCGCCCTAACTTGCTTCACCAGAACTTTGCTTCGCCCTAACTTGCTTCACCAGAACTTTGCTTCGCCCTAACTTGCTTCACCAGAACTTTGCTTCGCCCTAACTTGCTTCACCAGAACTTTGCTTCGCCCTAACTTGCTTCACCAGAACTTTGCTTCGCCCTAACTTGCTTCACCAGAACTTTGCTTCGCCCTAACTTGCTTCACCAGAACTTTGCTTCGCCCTAACTTGCTTCACCAGAACTTTGCTTCGCCCTAACTTGCTTCACCAGAACTTTGCTTCGCCCTAACTTGCTTCACCAGAACTTTGCTTCGCCCTAACTTGCTTCACCAGAACTTTGCTTCGCCCTAACTTGCTTCACCAGAACTTTGCTTCGCCCTAACTTGCTTCACCAGAACTTTGCTTCGCCCTAACTTGCTTCACCAGAACTTTGCTTCGCCCTAACTTGCTTCACCAGAACTTTGCTTCGCCCGAACTTAGCATCACTTGAACTTAGTGTCGTCCGAACTGAGCTTCACCAGAATCGCCCGAACTTTACTTCGCCCGAACTTAGCATCGGCCCGAACTTTGCTTCACCAGAACTTAGCATCGCCCAAACTTTGCTGCTTCCCGAACTTTAGCTGCCTCCAGTCTCGCCCCGCGCCGGTCTTTAGCAGAGCGCACGTACTCTTCTAAGATCTGCGAAGCAAGAGAAGCAAGAGCGTGAGTGGTTGTGTGAGGAGCGAGAGGCCCTGAGTACTAACTTAGGGTGGTCACATTTTTACCTTACCGGGGAAGTTCCCCGGTGGTGTCAGCCAAAAGGTCGAAGCTCCCGGGAAGCTCCTCGAGGATATCAGTCCGAGTAAGTGCCATTTTTTGTTTGTACGTGCCGGGGGAGGATTAGCCTGTTAGTGAGTGATAGTGAGTGAATATGATCGGTAGGCTAATCTTCTCCCAAACACGCTGCCAGCGTTCTCTTTCGTGTTTACAATTAATTGTTACTACGAAAAAACATTCTGACAGGTGGAAGAACCTTTTTTTTTTTTTTTTTGTCGTATAAGACCAGGGGTTTATATGGAAAGCTGGGTCCTCTGTATTCCTCCACACGCCTGTGGGGGTGGTTAACTTTTTACCAAGAAAGTGTTTTCTCAGTGTGGTTGCGGAGCTGCACCCAAGGACCCCCCAGTGTAGCCTAGCGCAGCCCAGCACAGCCGAATTGTGTCTCGTTCGTGGCTCGATCATAAAGGAAAAGGTGTGTCAAGTGTACGGCAGGGAACTTCAAGTTAAAACAACGTAAGCTGCAAACGGGGTACTACATGCCTACAATACTAGCCTCAAAAAGGGGCACTGGATGTGCAACAAGCAGGGTTCTTCTTGTAAGGACAGCTGCTGCTGTATCAAAGTATAACGAAGCTCTTGCAAACTTGAGCTGCGTAGGGCGCACATTTGCATAGCCACAACCAAGTACTCCCTCAAAAGAGTCAACGAAGTCCGCTGACTGGCTCATTCCACTGAAAGTGGACGCCAAGAACAAGCAAGCTGGCTCCCCCCTTCAGTGGCTGGTCCCCCAGTGCTGGCCACTCACGGCGGCCCCCCGACAGTTTTCTTTTTTTTTTTTTGGAGCGTGGGGGTCGCCCCCACGGAAGACCCCCCTTATAAATCACTGTATAAGACGCTAGTCTTAGAAGATTAATATTAGCCGACTAATGATATACTGGGGTGCACACCGTTTTTTCGCCGCGGGCCCTGCCGCTGCCTGCTGCTGCTGCTGCTTCGGGTCCCCCAGTGCGTGCTGCCTCTTCGGCGCCGGGCGCGCGATGAGCGACGAGATCAGCTGCGTGTTCGACGCCTTCGGCCCGGGTTTGCCGGCGGCGGCGGCGGCGGCTGCATCACTAGCAGCAGCAGCAGCAGCAGCGGCCGACAATTCCCCTTCGCTGTCGCTCTGCTTCGCTGCGCCGCGGGGCCGGTGCTGCAGGGCCAGGTCGACGCTGACGCCCTTGACGGGCGTGGCGCCCCGGTTCGGCGTGCCGCCGTTGACTCCCGGGATCCCTCCGATGGACCGCATCGAGCCCAGCGCGGGGGAAGGCAGGCACCCGTTGTCTGCGTCGCTGCCTTTTTCCTGCACGCCCCTCGGGTCGCAGCCTGGTATCACGACAGAGTCTTCGCCGTCGAAGTCTGACGCCGGTTTTCCTTCTTCTTCTTCTTCTTGTTCTTCTGCATCTTCCTCTCGGGGCGGAAATTCGGCGCTTCCTTCTTCACCGACCACCAATACATCCGGCGTGTGGCTAGGCTCGACCTGTCGTTTTGTGGAATAGTTGATTCGCAGCTCTTGACAAAGACAGATGGAAAAAAGAAGGCGAATTTAGAGTTGAAGGTCGCTTGAAATCCCGGGGTGTTAGAGTCATGGTAAGTTGTATTTATTATCAATGGCGTTTGGTTAGGTTGCCTCTGCCTGGTTTCCAAAAGATTTGACCCCAAAAACAGGTTGTTCATTTCGGACGGAAAAGGTGTGTCACTTTCTTAGACTTGAAGTTCGCTTTGGGAATCCGGGGTTTTAGAGTCTCCGGGTGATGCTGCAGGGCCAGGTCGACGCTGACGCCCTTGACGGGCGTGGCGCCCCGGTTCGGCGTGCCGCCGTTGACTCCCGGGATCCCTCCGATGGACCGCATCGAGCCCAGCGCGGGGGAAGGCAGGCACCCGTTGTCTGCGTCGCTGCCTTTTTCCTGCACGCCCCTCGGGTCGCAGCCTGGTATCACGACAGAGTCTTCGCCGTCGAAGTCTGGCGCCGGTTTTCCTTCTTCTTCTTCTTCTTGTTCTTCTGCATCTTCCTCTCGGGGCGGAAATTCGGCGCTTCCTTCTTCACCGACCACCAATACATCCGGCGTGTGGCTAGGCTCGACCTGTCGTTTTGTGGAATAGTTGATTCGCAGCTTCGAGAATAACGTGAGTGCCCTGGGGTATTATGGCGTACCCTGAGATCGGGGATATGGACATTGAATATATGTCATCGCGGTGGAATATCGCCTCGGCATCCGTCCCGGGGACAGACCCGATATTCTACGCCATTCCTATCTCGCCTGCAGCCCAACTGGAGGTCACTCGAATAGTGATTGAAAGGACGATCGAGCTGAAAAATAAGATTCTTTTCGGCGCTCCGACTCTTGCTCGGTTGGCGCAAGCTGGTTTGTTAGGTGTACAGACCCGATATTCTACGCCATTCCTATCTCGCCTTCAGCCCAACTGGAGGTCACTCGAATAGTGATTGAAAGGACGATCGAGCTGAAAAATAAGATTCTTTTCGGCGCTCCAACTCTTGCTCAGTTAGCGCAAGCTGGTTTGTTAGGTGTGAGTGCTGCACTACGACATACCCGCTATTTGCGGGGTGTTGTGTAAGTTGAACGGCCTTGGGCCTTTCCCACTGGGCGGGATACATTCGGAAGTCACCCTACCGAACCACCCAGCGCGACAAGCCGAAGCCGCAGCGCGCTTCGCCCCGATTTTCGGGGTGAGAACCTCGGGTCCGTACGCGAAGTTCACGTCGAAGCGAAAAACCGAGACAGCCATTGGGAAAGTAGCGTCAAAGCTCCTAAGATCTCTAGCTGAAGAGTCGTCTCTCAACACCGACTACGCGTTCGAACAGGCATACGAAGATAGGCAACTCGCTCCAAAATCTGGTGGAGTGTCCAAAGTGACCGTCCTCCCATCGATTGGTCAGGTGAGCGAGATAAGAAAGCAGTTCGAGAAAAACGTGAGTGCCCTGGGGCATTATGGCGTACCCTGAGATCGGGGATATGGACATTGAATATATGTCATCATGCGGGCGGCCACCGACGCCGCGGCCAAGAATCTACCCCCTCCGCTCTCGGCACGCCTCTGCGCCACGGCCGCTAACAGCGCTATCGTTCCGTCCTCTGGCTGGAGAGCAGTGAAGCTGGAGCACGAGACGCCTTGGACAGGGCCACCCTCCTCAGGAACCCGTCGTCGTTCGCCATGTTGGTCTCTGGCCGCCGCATCCCCCGCCCCAAGCACTTGGCACCACGGGCGGAAAGAGAGGTGCGGCAGCTCCGCACTGGCCACCACCACCTGGTGATGACCATGTACGCCACCGAATGGCGCGACCTCTCGAGGGCGGATCGCAGACAGGCGTTTCTCCCGTGCCCTATTTGCGGCACCCGGTCGTTGGCCCCGCTACTCCACCTCTTCGTCGGATGTGACGCCCCCGCTGCAGCGCTGTCCAGGCTGACGATGGACGCCGACCTCGACGCGAAGAGCCGCCTCCGTGCGAAGCCGCCGCCCGTCGATGCCATGGAGCGCCTCTGGGCAATCCTCTTCGTTTTTCCGGAACTCGCTCTGGCGTACCTGCAGAGGTGCGGCACTCTGCCGAGTTACGGTATCCTCGCCGGCCAGACGTCCGCCGAGCCCGTGGGCGGCGGCGTCAATCGCTCCATCACGCCTGACGCCGCCTCCTCGCGCTCCGCCGACTCGGACGACGCGATCTCTCGCTGAGGGCGCTCACCACCTACTTGCGCGCTGCGGGCTGTACCGCTCGGACGCGCCAGACGCCAACTCCTCGCGGCGTTTCCGAAGACGCCATCTCGCGCCGACGGTCGATCTGCAGCTGCTCCCGCCTAACGTCTCAGTAAACGCCTGCTTCGGCACCCCGGCCGCCAAGGCCCAAAGGGGAGAAGCGCGCTTGACTACAAGCAATAAGCGGTGCGGCACTCTGCCGAGTTACGGTATCCTCGCCGGCCAGGCGTCCGCCGAGCCCGTGGGCGGCGGCGTCAATCGCTCCATCACGCCTGACGCCGCCTCCTCGCGCTCCGCCGACTCGGACGACGCGATCTCTCGCTGAGGGCGCTCACCACCTACTTGCGCGCTGCGGGCTGTACCGCTCGGACGCGCCAGACCCGATATTCTACGCCATTCCTATCTCGTCTTCAGCCCAACTAGCGGTCACTCGAATAGTGATTGAAAGGACGATCGAGCTGAAAAATAGGATTCTTTTCGGCGCTCCAACTCTTGCTCAGCTAGCGCAAGCTGGTTTGTTAGGTGTGAGTGTACCGAGAGAAGACAGACGTTTCGTATAACGAGGCTAGTCTACATGAGTGCCGGCCTGGCAAACTCATTAGCGGGCAGAATCCTGTCTTTCATCGAGAGCCCATTTAAACGTAAGACGATACACGTCACACTGGATTCGGGTCAACCAACATTCAAGAACGTCCCACCGCTCCAGTACGAATTGACTTTCGAATTGTCGGGTGAAGTCATCGATTCCGGCCGCGTCCATCCTATCATGGATGACAAAGAGAGGAAGGGGCCAGTGAAGGTCACTGCATTAGGGTCCGCGAAATGCGCAGCTTTCGCCACAGCGCAGGGGGCTTACCCCCGCATATCCGGTGACGCCGATTTGTCAAACTTCAATGTCGCCGTTGTAGGCTTAGCTTACTCTCTCATCTTCGAGATTGAGAACGCGATCGAAGACTGCAAAATGCCGCTTGTCCTCGAGGGCGTCAAGATGGACATGAAGCTGTCCGATATGTTTATCGCCCTCCTTCTCGCATCTGCCGCCACAGCCTTCCGATCTTCTACAGCGTACGCCCAATCAATTCTGTCAACTGCGGCGTCGTGTCTCATCGGCACGTCTGTAGCTTCAGGCAACTTTCTGGCGTCTAAACTTGAGAGTACCTACTCTCTCTGCAGCAGCCGTCCTTGTCGCAATTGGCCAGTTTGCTATACTCGCAGATCCGAGTACGTTCGGGGTACCAGAGCCGGGCAAAGAGGATGCCCATCACTGTGTGAAACGGCCACAAAATGCACTTCACCCTAAACTGCAGGGGTGACGACGTATTTTGTACTATACTGTGTTAGCCGATCAAGAAAAACACGATCTTGTTGAAACGGTTGCTCCTCGAGGCGTGCATGGATGGCGGAGCGAGAACCAAGCCAGACGATTTTACGGCAGCGACGTCCCCACCGCTTGATTACCTCAAGTTTACTTCGTTCAACAGGTTGTCTGTTCGCCAAGCCAAATCTTTTTCTACTGAGAAGCCGACGGCAAACGTGGACGCTGAACTTGTTGCCAAGGACGAGCTTCCCTCTCCCAAGCTCTATCCCACAGCCAATCGGTAGCTACGACGGGGCAGTGTGTACAAATGGCAGGGACGTAATCAGTGCAAGCTGATGACTTGCGCCTACTAGGCATTCCTCATTCAAGGAGAATAATTGCAGTCATCGACCCTCATCACGACGCAAGTTCAAAAGATTTTCCATCCTCTTCAAGATAGGTAGCCGGAAGGCTCTCAAACTCGTTTAATGCGTCAGTGTAGTGCGCGTGCAGCCTAGGACATTTAGGAGCATCACAGACCTGCTATTGGCTCGCTGGTGAGTCGGCAGCTGCCATCATAGTGAACAATGCCCAGAGGACCGGACTGTGTAACGCACTAGCTGAGACAATCACCGCCGTCGCCAGACAAGTCCAGCACGCGAAGGGGTCGCTCATTGCCTTTGGCGGAGGCGAATCTGTCGGTCTAGTCCCGGGCGCGGAAGTTGACGCCATGTCCGTGATCAAAACGCTCGATACGACTTTCGACTCAAAGTACGAAACATGGACGAAGGGTGGTAGGTCCAGAATTCGTAACCTCCGGACGAACATGGCCTTCACGCAAGGAATGAGGATCTACCCCGTTGGTGACAGACCTACAGAATCAACCGACCAAATGTACGAGCCTGAGACGAATCTGAAGGTTAGCGTGACAAACAACGGCATCAGTAGGCTTCACCTAGCAGCGTCATCCGCCCACAGAAACATCAGACGAATCGCCTACCAAGTGATCCTTGTGGGAAAAACGAGCCGGGTCATTCCCCAGGTCGCAGACAAGAAGGGCTTCCACTTGACCTAGACCCCGAATGGATCAACACCGTGACAGCAAAGCAGTACATCGACTGGAGGGTGAAACATGGTGAGAGCGCAAGAAACGGTTCCATCAGCAAGTGCTTTTTCCTTCTGCGAATCGAACCATCAGCGTCCCCGTTGCTTCCTAGTCGCTGGGTCGGAGCGTCCAAAGCGCTCTCAGCCTAGGATTTCGTGGCTCATAAGGGGGGGGGGAAAACCATAGTTAGGGGGGCGGGGGAATGTGTTCTGGACTTAACAACCGGAAAATTGTCTTGAACTATGATCGGACCGGAAAAATATTTGGTTAGGAAAAATGTTTGGATAGGAAATATTTTGGATAAAAGGCCGTCCCAGAAAAAACTGGATATTTTTTCCTATCCAATATTTTTCCGAAGACGGTATACAATACAACAAAATCCTCACTCCTATGCTTGTGTCTGTCACTCTCGTCCTCCGCTCCTGCTCTGCTTGCCGCGCGCCGTATAGTTGGAGTAAAAAGTAAAGCCAGAAAGCTGCTAATCTTGCTGCTGACCACATGAAGTGGTGCCACGGGAACTCCGAAGAAAAATGAAGCAAGTGGGAAGGGAGGGAGGGGAAGCAAGCTACTTTGTTTCTCTGGACGGACTGGGAGCGGCAAACCTGTCGTTCGGATTATTATTAGTCTTCAAAGAAACAAGTTTCTTTTCCTACAAAAAAAAAAGATATGAGTGAATGTGGGGGGAAATACCTGCTGGACGATGGAGCGCTCGTCCATGAGCGCTCGTCCAGGTGGAAAAGGGAAGCAGGGAGTGTAAGACTCCGCAGGTGGATGATAGCCAGCACTGTGCATCTTCGCACGGAGATGTCGCAGAGAAACGAAAAAAAGATATGCACGGATTGGAAACGATCGTTTACGAGAATTCGTGATTTTGGCCTGCAAAAAAACGATCGTTTTTTTTCCATAGGCATTTGCCCAGTGCAGTAGCTTCCTGTAGTAGGACCTTCGTTCGATTATATCGTAGCATTAATGTCTTCGCAACTTGACCAGCGGTGCAGCGACCGTGGGCTGCCATACTGGGCTGCCTCCTAGGTCTTCATGGTGCTGATAACGTCGAGAGCGAAGTGTCAAGTAGTCCGATGTTTGATGTGTATCACGTCACAGCTACTGTGACGCTATGACACCATGATCGAACAGAGAACGGGGTCGAGGGAGGGCATCAGAAATGTCATTGAAGAAGCCTCTATCATGCGACAGCAGTTCAACCTCGTCGGACGATTCATCAGACAGTTCGCCGGAGTCGAAGCAGGAATCATTGTCTCAGGTGGAGGAGTCAAAACTCAAGTCGATCATCAAGAAGTACGCAAAGTTGACGAAGAAGAAAGTGCGGAGGAAGGTGTCATTACAAAAACCTGGAAGGGCTCGAAGGATGAATTGGTCAAGAAGCTGGGAATAGCAGAGATTCGTCGGCTTGGTCAGGAATTGCCACAAGCCACAGCACAGGAGCGCGGCCGAGGGCGTCCTGCAGGAGAAGCCACAGCTGAGAAGCGCAAGCTAGCAGCAAGTGTTGAGGACGAGTCCAGACGCAAGGCAACCAGAACAGACAGCAACGAGCAGAGCAAGCCGAAAGAGAAGAAGAAGCACCTCGAGGAGCTGTCAGCAAAGGTTTTAGGCTACGCCACTAGCTTCCCGGACTTGAGAGTGGTTGCGCTGAAGGAGACGGCTGGTTGGGAGGGTCACGCTTCTTTAATCCTTGAATGGGAAGGTGAGCAGAAAGTGATTGGGTGCGTGTACTGCAAGAGGGTGTGGCATCCTGGGACGCAAAAAAGCGACTACCTTACCCACCTTGGACCAAGGCACATCAAGCGCATGAAGGCGGAAAAGGATGAGAAAAAGAGCACGGCGTCTCTACTGCCATTCTTCTCTGAGAGCAGCCTCTTCGAGGAGCGCTGCACTGAAGCTTGTCTCTACACCGGGGTCTCCCCCACAACACTAAGCAGCATCCTGCAGGTGCTGAGGGGGATGAGGATTCCCGCAAGCGACGTTGACGTGGGAGGCATCGTGCAGAAGAGGGAAAAGGCGCTGACAACAGCTGCGATGGAGACAATCAAAAGCAAGCTCAATGGCGCTTTGTGGTCTTTGGCCTTTGATGGTGGTAAGTTGGGTGCACAGCCAGCTAAGGCGCTCATGGCATCATGCCTAAGCGGGACGTTTGCGTTGCCGCCACTTGTCCGAGAAGATGGCAAGTCTTGGGACAGCGATGAGCTGACTAAGGCTATTGAGGTTCATATTAGCAAGCTGGGCATCGTGATACCGACATTTGTTCGCGCTGATCGGGGAGGAGCAGACGGAGCGGCGTCGCGTTTAATTGCAGAAAAATTCGGAGCTCTACTGGTTTCCTGCGTGGCTCATCTTATTCACAATATGGGGGAGAAATTTGAAACCTTTGCAAAAGAGTCGGGCGACCCAGCTCTACGAGTTGCGAGTTTGATCGACAATCTCCTCTTCGGGGAGCTGAACGGCTTTCGTGCTGCACGGTGGGTAGAGGTACAGCGTGTCTTGGTCTCTCAGACGAAGGTAAGCGGCCTCGATGAACTGGTGAGCGAGCTTAAGAGCTTTGGCGCAATGACGAGGGCAGAAGCGGATTACATCCTCAACGAATACAAAACTCGTGTGTGCAACATGGCAAAGGCGCAGGACCTCACTGCGGTCAATGCAGCGAGCAATGTAGAAGAACTCTCGGACTGCATTTCAAAACTGCACAAGACCATTGCAAGTGACCAGCGATCTGCCGAAGCTGCACCACCGCTGTTGTCCGATACGAAGTACCGGCACAGGTTGGATATTTACAAGCACTTGCGAGCTCGAGTGAATGCATTGTATTGCTTTGCCGCCAGTGAACTCCGCAGCAGCAAGGCAGCTCCGAAGTCGCTCATTGATCTTTGCGTCATCTTGCGTGAAGACCACAAGAAAGAAGGGATTGAGAAGGTACTTGATCAGATGATAGAAGCCACGGAGCCTATGCGAGGTCTGTTGATCAAATATGCAGACGGACACAAACGCTCTATGATGTGTACCGAGGTGTTTGGTGATCTCTCCGAACTGGCAAGCACTGCACAGCTGATGCACGAGAAGGGTACGAACCCGCTCAGTGGGCTGTTAGAAGCTGCTGTCAACACGTACTGGGGCAGTAACTCACCCGCTTCCGAAGTGTGTTCCTATTACCAGTGGAAGGCCATGAGGCAGCTGAACCCGGCCTCTGCCAAGCTAATGCGTGCAACAAAGAGCCTTCTCACAGCAAGTGAAATGAGAATGCTATTGAAGCTGCCCATCACAGATGACGAACACGATGCATACATCGAAGAAGCCAAAAACCTCTCACCGAAAACAAGAGCTGAAGCATGGTGGCGGTGCCACGAAAATCCGACACTGCGCAAATACGTCTTGGCAATCCTTGCTCTTTCCCCAGTAGCAACAGAGTGTGATTCATTTTTTAGCCTTTGTGGGAGGGTCCTTGCTGGAAGAGAACGACTAAGTGCGGCAAGTAAGACTGTCATAACAATTCATGCGGCAAACAAGGATGTAACCCAAAAGCACAAAGGCAAAATCAAGGCCGGATTCTATGAACCCCAGGAAAGTGACATTTACGACGAGCATTACGGCGGCACAGATGCCATAGTCACTGGGTACTGTCAATCCTTGAATGCGTTCGCAGGCTTGTAATTGCTGTTTGCAACTGCCAGAACCGGCCAACCCAAGAATAATCTGGTTCTCCTTTTCTTTTCACATGTTTCTTGTCATATCAGGATCAGTGGACTTTCTTTATTTTTCTTTGTCAGCAAGCCACTGGTGTGTTCCAGTGCTCAGTTAGAGATTTGCATGCTTAGTGGGCTGCTAGAGATTCATCAGCGTGTCGGGGATAGCTGACAACGCTTGGCAGATTGCTGTCAATACTGGAGCAACAGCTCACCCGATTCCGACATGAAAGGCTACGAGGTAGCTGAATCCCCGCTCACCGAAGCCAACTACTACACAATAAATGGACACTTCTGACTATTTTCAACAGGAAAAACTGAAGAAAAAAAAACGATCGTTTTTTCAAAACGATAAAAAACGATGATATTTCACTTTGGAGAATGATCGTTTTTTTTAACTATCGTTTTCATTCCGTGTCATACAGAGATAAAAAGAAACCTCAACACCTGGGCACAATACCTGGAAGCAGAGCCGCGCCTAGGGTCGGGCGGAGGAGCAGGCCAAAGAGACCACAATCAACCTGGAGGCCCGACTAAAGGAAGCAGGCCAAAAAAAGACCACAATCAATCCTATTAGCCAGATCCCGTGGGATCTCGTCAGGAGCAGGCCAAAAGAGACCACAATCAACCTGGGAGCCGGCGTGTGCGGGCTTGGGCACAGGAGCAGGCCAAAAGAGACCACAATCAACCTGGAGGCCCGACTAAAGGAAGCAGGCCAAAAGAGACCACAATCAATCCTATTAGCCAGATCCCGTGGGATCTCGTCAGGAGCAGGCCAAAAGAGACCACAATCAACCTGGGAGCCGGCGTGTGCCGGGCTTGGGCGCAGGAGCAGGCCAAAAGAGACCACAATCAACCTGGAGGCCCGACTAATGGAAGCAGGCCAAAAGAGACCACAATCAATCCTATTAGTCAGATCCCGTGGGATCCCCTCATCCAATCGCGTGTTCGACGCTGTTTCGAAATAAGGAGGTCAGTTCCGGAAAGCGACAGTTCCCGAAATGAACCAAACTACTAATAACTTTGCTTTTCTTTGCTTAAATTTGCTTTTCTTTGCTCGTAATCTGAGGCAAGTATCCTAAGCAAATTTAAGCAAAGTCGTCTTTGCTTGCCAACTATGGCAAGTGCCATTTAGGGGGAACCACAGGGCCCACCCCCACCCTCAGGTTCCAAGATCTTTCCGGGAGAATTGCTGCTCCCTGCAGATATTGGGCGCGCTTGTCGCCTTTTGCACTCTGCTGATTAATGCGCGAAAGGAGAAAGGCAGGGCGCTGTGTTTTCAGTGTTCGACGACGTCGCAATGTGTGATGAATGAAAGGCTAGCTGGTGATGGTGGGATATGTCCACCAGAAGAACTCGTTGTTGCAAGCAAGACGGTCGGGTCCAAACTAAGGGGCGGTGCCAAGGCACGCCGAGAAAGGAGCCCAATCGGGAGGACGAGTTTCCCAAGAAACGCTTTTGTGTTGTTGTTGTTGTTGTTGTTGTTGTTGGTGGGTGTGTGTGGTGTCAAAGTTCATGGCTTAAAGTGGGTAACGTCTGAAGCGAAGTATAGCCTACTTGCCACTTTCACCAGTCGAAATTGAGTTTCCGAGACGCTGCTTTTGGTCCGGGGCTCTTCGTTCAAAGGATGGACAGGGCGGGATTCTTCGGGGACGAATAGAGCGTGGGAGGTTGTCAGTTCCTCCGTCTCGAGACTTTTGTGGACTCTGCGGTGCACCTATCCACCAGTCCCCGCGACAAATTCGCTTAATACTTCAGCATGCGCATCCGTCAAAGAGCAGACAACGGGTGTCATGAGGAATCTGGTGCCGAAATAGAGTTTCGACAACAGTTTGCCAGCCTGTCCTATATCACGTGCATCGGCAGCACAAGGTGTGTGCATGTGCCACTTACTTGCATCATAAGCGGTATGCCACACGATGCGAAGTGCACGGAGTCGTCCAAAAAGCAAGCTAAATTTTGTTGATACTCACATCATGCTAGGTCGGTAATAGGCGTGCACCAGTACTGTCGCTGTCAGTGCACGGGAAAGGTTCCTTGCTACCGATTTCGGCACATGAGAGCAGTAATCGGGCGCCCGCTTGGCGAGACAGAGGCAAAGGGCACTGACGCACCCGATGGTTACCTAGCTAGCTCAGTTCGGCAGTGGTTGCACCGGCACGCCTCGCTTGCCTAGAACGGAAGGCGGAGGCGGCTGGGCTCGCCCGTCCGTGTCGTCGCCCCAGCTGACAATCGTGCTGTAATCGTTTGGGTCGGGTTGAGAGCTTGAGATTGCAGTGCTTGCTTGTCAGCCATAGTGGTGTGATCCGAACCAAGTTCTGCCGGGTTCCTGCCGGGTTCTTACCGGGGAGGGGTTTATTTTTGGCAGCTTGCACAGGGTATTAGTTTGAAGGCTTCCGGGGTTTGCAGATTTAGACCGTTACTATGGGGTGGTTTGGGCGGTAGTTCGGTGCCGTTTTCGCCGATGTACGGCGTCTTGGGGCAGAGCCGACACATCTCCACAACTTCGTTCGGCAAAAGAGGGGTCTTCATAGGTCCTTTGTGGGGTCTTTAGAGTTCAAGTTCGCTTGAAATTCCGGGGTCTTGGGGTCTCCGTGTGACCGTTCATGAATGGGTTCTCTTAGAGCAAGAAAGGGCTATGTGGTTACGGGTCTTTATGGGTCAATTATGGTCACCCCGTCAGTTTGGCGACACATTTTGTTGGCGTTTTTCAACCTGCACCAGTCTGGATCAAGCTTTTCGGGGGGTTCCGAATGCTTCTGGTTCCCTGTGGGGTTGGGTGCCATATGGGGACGCGCTCCAAAAACAGTCAAAATCGTAAACAGACAGTCTCGTCGGGCAGCTAAAGGGGTCGACCTGCCATAGTTGGCAAGCAAAGCCGACTTTGCTTAAATTTGCTTAGGAGATTTGCTTCAGATTACGAGCAAATAATAAGCATTTATTCGGCAAGATAATTTCCGTTTATTTTGTCGAGGTGTCGGTTTTAGTCCCGAGGGAGGCCCGAGGGGGGGGTTTGCAACCCCGAGCCACGAGCGGAGCCCGAACTTGCTATCATCCCAAACTTAGCACCAGGTCCCCGAACTTGCCACCAAACGCCGAGCTTGGCAACACGGGTTCGGGTTTGCACAAACGCCGGACTGGGCAAAGGTGCGGGTTTGCACCAACGCCAGACTGAGCAAAACGATTCGGGTTGGACAAACGCCGGACCGGCAAAAAGGTTCGGGTTTGAACAAACGCCGGACTGGGCAAAACGGTTCGGGTTGCACAAATATCGGACTGGCAAAAGGTTCGGGTTTGCACAAACGCCGGACTGGGCAAAAAGGTTCGGGTTTGCACAACCGCCGGACTGGGCAAAGGTGCGGGTTTGCACCAACGCCAGACTGAGCAAAACGATTCGGGTTGGACAAACGCCGGACCGGCAAAAAGGTTCGGGTTTGCACAACGCCGGACTGGGCAAAAAGGTTCGGGTTTGCGCAAACGCCTGACTGAGCAAAAGGTTACCTCTAGACTCGCTAAGGGTGGTCCTAACACCCATGTACTTTTTTTCCCGGCCAAGTCCGGTTTGCAGATTTAGACCGTCGGTCTAAATCTGCAACGGAAACTAATCCCCTGGGCTAGCTCCCATCCATACATGGTGCTAACTTGCGGCGAGGCAGAGGCTCGTGAATAATATCCTACTGCGTAAACTGGCTCCGTCTGCTGCTTCGTCTTTACCGTCGCGGATGATGCAAAAATCGAAAGTAGAAAGGTCAGGCAGTGATTCGGTGTGTTTGTCACAATCGTCATGACGCCTCAGGGCACGGCTTCAGAAAAAGGGGGCAAGGGTGGGTGGGCAAGCGAGGGGTGAATATACGATTTTTCGGGATAGCGACGGGGTTATTTAACCTTGTACAAGTGTTAGGTATTCGTCGGATATATTAATCTTCCAAGATCTGCGATGTTTTACGACAAAAAAAATCTACAAGCCGTAGTGCCATCCGAGGTAGTATAATTAGTTGCCCCTCAGCTTGACATGTGTGGGGCCGGGGCCAGTCAGCCCTCACTAGCATCAACGTTTGAGCACCTTGTGTGGCTTTTCAGTAGCTGGCTTGGAACCTAACCGTCCACTGTCTCCGGCGCCGACCAACGTCTCTCCAAGATCAAGGAGCAGGGCATCCACCTAGTGAATCGGCGAGTTTCGCAGCACGTTTATATCACTTGAAGCGGTCAAACTTTGAAACTTTGCTGTGAGCTTACGGAGGAAAGGAGTCACACCCATTCACCACTGTGCCGATGCTCTCTGTTGAGCTGGGAAAACAGGGCCAGCAGAAAGTCGTGCACGTCTTGCTGGGCCTTGTGTCGTACCTCCCATCCGTTGTCACGGTGTGCATTTCGTCCGGAACAAAAGCCCCGTCTCCTGTGGCCTTGATTGTGTCCGGAGCAGGTAGCAGTGCACGTTCCCAAATGGCGGTGGAGACCTTAAACTGTGAGACTTCCAAAACTGGACGGAAAGGAGATGCAGAGGAAGCACGAGTTCAAGCCACGCGGACGTACAAGAGCAGTTGTGTCGATTCATCGTGGGAATGCTAAGCGCGTAACCACTCACCAGGAAGGTGTTGGGCACCGGATTTCAAAGGAATCGGAAACAAAAGTTTGGCTGTGCGTGTTTTATTTTGACACAGCACAATGAAGTGCTGACAAGCATGAAGCATGCGGTATGAAGTGGCGAACTGACGCAGTAAAGCATGAAGTGGTGACGATGAAGTGGCTAAGCGCAGTACGGCATGAAGTGGTGAAATG
The DNA here is from genome assembly GCA_030068145.1 of Diplonema papillatum. Lineage (NCBI taxonomy): Eukaryota > Euglenozoa > Diplonemea > Diplonemida > Diplonemidae > Diplonema > Diplonema papillatum. The sequence continues at coordinate 332,818 of JAPJBO010000024.1, forward strand.
GCGAAGTGACGAAGTAAGGCAGTGGCTAAGCGCAGCAAGGCATGAAGTGGTGAAGCGGCGAGCAGTGCCAAGAAGAAGAATTCAGTCTCAGAAGACCCACCTCAGCCCACCCGAAGTCTCCTGTTGTAGGCTCGGGTGGTGTGCTCATCCTGCCATGCGCTTTGCTCCAGTTCCTACCGTGTACTAAAGTAGTAGTAGTAGTAGTAGTAGTAGTAGTAGTAGTAGTAGTAGTAGTAGTAGTAGTAGTAGTAGTAGTAGTAGTAGTAGTAGTAGTAGTAGTAGTAGTAGTAGTAGTAGTAGTAGTAGTAGTAGTAGTAGTAGTAGTAGTAGTAGTAGTAGTAGTAGTAGTAGTAGTAGTAGTAGTAGTAGTAGTAGTAGTAGTAGTAGTAGTAGTAGTAGTAGTAGTAGTAGTAGTAGTAGTAGTAGTAGTAGTAGTAGTAGTAGTAGTAGTAGTAGTAGTAGTAGTAGTAGTAGTAGTAGTAGTAGTAGTAGTAGTAGTAGTAGTAGTAGTAGTAGTAGTAGTAGTAGTAGTAGTAGTAGTAGTAGTAGTAGTAGTAGTAGTAGTAGTAGTAGTAGTAGTAGTAGTAGTAGTAGTAGTAGTAGTAGTAGTAGTAGTAGTAGTAGTAGTAGTAGTAGTAGTAGTAGTAGTAGTAGTAGTAGTAGTAGTAGTAGTAGTAGTAGTAGTAGTAGTAGTAGTAGTAGTAGTAGTAGTAGTAGTAGCAGCGACGCGTCGGCAGTATTTGCACTTCAGGATGGGGCTGCCGTCATGAGCGTCGACGGCTAGCGAGTGTCGGCAGAGGGTGCAGCGATGATGAAGTGGTGAAGTGGTGTAAAAAAATAATAATAAACGCAAATCGGTGCACCTGTGCCTGCACCTGTGCCTGCACCTGTGCCTGCACCTGTGCCTGCACCTGTGCCTGCACCTGTGCCTGCACCTGTGCCTGCACCTGTGCCTGCACCTGTGCCTGCACCTGTGCCTGCACCTGTGCCTGCACCTGTGCCTGCACCTGTGCCTGCACCTGTGCCTGCACCTGTGCCTGCACCTGTACCCGTACCTGCCTAGAAATGAGCCCGCGCGTGACGGCACTAGGTGCAGTGGCGGGGCCATGCGAAAAGAGAGGAGGGGAAGGCACACCCATCTACCAGAGCCGCGACGTTGAACATGTTCCCGGCAGCGATCGCGGCGGCGGGCTGCCTGCCGTACTCGCGCCCCCCCCCGCCGATGGACGAGAAGCCTTCGAGGCCCAAGTCGGGGAGCCACGACCACGTTGCGGGGGCACCCGTCAGTGGTTTGCTGTTCGGGCCACCTCTTCCCCATGCTGTAATAGCCCCCGTGCTCGTGAGCGCCAGCGTGTGCACGAGCCCCGCAGATATGCAAACCACGCGTCGACCGTTCGTCGCGTCTGCGGCCGTGCACTGCCCATCATCGTCGCACCCCCAGCATATCACCGAACCGTCGTTGTACAGAGCCACAGAGTGAAACCCGCCTGCCGCCACCGCAACCGCCCTCCGGCCATCCACCGGCTGGGGGGGCGGTATCGCTTGGTTGTGCTGCTTTTCGCCGAAAAAATCGGTGTTCGACCCCCACCCTATGATGCTCCCGTCGTCGAGTACCGCGAGCCCATGGGCGTACCCCGCACTTATCCCGACGGCTTGCCGGCCACCCGGACCGCCCAGCACGGGAGGCTGTGCCTGTCCGCTCGAATTCTCCCCCCAGCCCACCACGGAGCCGTCTTCCAGCACGGCGAGGCTAAACCCGCACCCCGCCGCCACGCAGACAGCCTTCTTCCGGTTGAGGAACGTTGGGTCGGTGGGCGCCTCGCCTTGGATCGAGATGCCCCAGCCGACGACTGAACCGTCGCTTAGCACGGCCACCACGTGGCTGTGTCCGCAGCTCACCTGCACTGCCCTGCGTTCGGCAACGCACTTGGGCGGCGGTCGCGTGGCCCCACCTTCGTAGCCCCACCATGCTACCATGCCATCGCTCAGGACAGCGCACCCAACGTGGTTCCCGACGCTGACCAGCGTCCGGCTGTGCCATCGCGCGTGCGCCCGCTCGCGGTCGGTCAGCATCGCCGCATGCGGCAGTTGAGACGAAGGAAGAGCCAAACCGTGCTCCTTCGCACCCCTCGTCAAACCAGCCCCGACTCCCCACCACCCTCCGCCCAAGCCGTCCACCCTCTTTCTCTTTGCTGTGCGGAGAGGCTTGGGTCAAAGTGAGAAGCACTGGCGGGGGGCAGCTGCAGGCTAGACGACGAAAGACCGAGCTACTCCCCTGCCCTGCCGACAAACTGTTTCATCCGGGTTGGAACGGTACGAAGCACTGGCTTGGTATGTTCGCAGCACGAGTTACTCGTTGTCTATATATACCTTGCGCATATACCTTGCGCAGCACACTTGTATGGACAGTAGCTTTCAAGGGTAGCACCGCGGTCCGAATAAGCACACAGGCCTGTGACAAGGCAAGGCAAAAAGTTCGCGAACCGTTCCTTGCCTCTTCCACGTTGGCTTTTCACTGTTTCCCGGCTTGGACTCGTGCCGAGTGCGGTCCTTGTGGTCGTCACCTAACATTGCCCGCTAGCATCCTTCACCCGCAAAGACCGAAAAGGCGGAAGGGAAAAACGACAGCAATCCACAAGCGTAGCTAATCCACAAGCGTAGCTACCCAATACCCTGCTTCACCCCTCACTCCGAAGGTGGTATTGTTCTTTGACGGAATGGACCGGTACCTCTCGTCTCACCTTCCAGATACGGCTTGCTCTGGCCCGGCGCTAGCGCCTGGCAGATGGGCAATGCCTGTCATAAGCGTAGGGTGGTGTTGACGAGTAGGTTCACCGGCCACTCCCTTGTTTGAAAGGTGACGTGTGGAGAAAAGAAGAGCACAGAAGTCAAGACGACACACGCGGATTTGGACTTGCGACAAAGCGCGACGGAAGCAAACGAAGCTTGATACTGAAGTCAAGGATAACGGAAAAGAAAAGAAAAACAAACGGGGAGAGGCAGGTCGCTCACCAGGGTAGATGCTGAAGGGTCCGCTGCATCCCAATAGTTGGATGAGGAGGTGCCGCAACGATGCCGCAATCCGAACCCCCTCAAAACTTACCCGCGAGCGCCAAGCCCCGCACCCGCGCTGTATGCAGCTCTCGCGCGCCTTATGTTGCTACGGAAGTCGCCCTTTCTCGCCAAAGAAGGTGGCTAACCCTCGAAATATGGAGACGAAGGGGACGAGCTGAAGGACAGGGACCATCCCTCCGGGGAGTTATCGGTCGCCTCACTACTATATGGCAGGCGTGCGTCGTTTCGTCGGAGGCAATCTTCCCGGTATGTCGACACCAGGAATACGTGCACAGCTGCAGATACGCGCCAGACGATGTAGAATCCGTATGCGGCAATGCAGAAAAGAATGATCGTACGAGACCCGGGCACGGGCCCTTTCTCGCAGCTCTGGCCGTATTGATTCCAGGAATACGTGCCATGTTCGGAAGACCGCCTAATCAGTGGGATCCGTAAGTGGCTCGGTGGGGGCAGAATCCTTATAGATCCGCTTCGTACATTCGGGAGTGCAGATCTGAGTACTGCTGAAACAAGAAGAATGACCACGGACGGAAATCCGTGTGTTCAGCACGCGGTGCCTCCGTTGCGCTATATGCGGCAGTTAACCATCTCGACGGGCAGTGTGTTCAGCGCAAGGCGCATCACACGCAGACACACACACACACACACACACACACACACACACACACACACACACACACACACACACACACACACACACACACACACACACACACACACACACACACACACACACACACACACACACACACACACACACACACACACACACACACACACACACACACACACACACACACACACACACACACACACACACACACCACACACACACACACACACACACACACACACACACACACACACACACACACACACACACACACACACACACACACACACACACACACACACACACACACACACACACACACATCGGCGCGTCACGTTGAAATCCCTACGTTTCTGAACGAATTCCTCAAGACTCGCCAAAAACGAGGTTGGAGGGGTGAAAGCAACCCCTGACAAACGAAGCCACGGGCGTGCTTTCGTCATTCAAGGAAAAGCGAAAGTAGGTCCCAACACACAGAGCAAGTTTGCTTGAGCGCCTTCGACGTGTCAAGTTGGAATCCCAACGTTTCTGAGCAAACTACTCGTATCCACTCGCCAAAGCGAGGTTGGAGAGGTGAAGCAAAACAGACAAAACGCAGCCTCCACCGTTTTGCCTCCGACGGATGCTTCGCCCCGACGGATGCTCAGCTGCTGTTCGTGAGCTTTGTGATGATGACAGTAAGAAAAGAAGAGGGGAGGGAAAGTGTTGTTTGACGATGCGCCGGCGACGTGCGACAGATGAACATGCAGGTCAAAGGGGGGCGGGGAATCAAAAAGAACCCGCTGTGGCCTCGCGATGGACACCTGTACTACTAGTTTAACTCCTTCTAATTGTGTTTCCCATCTCCTGGAATGGCTGCGTGACGAACTTCGCTTCTTCGTAACACATGCGGAGCAAGAAAGAGAGAGAGAGAGAGAACACATAAAACAACTCAAAAGGCATGACCCCACCGTCAGGTGGGCCAGGCTAGACTCGGGGTGGCTCCCTGGGAAGGACAGGGGCGGTCCCAGGACCTCTCCCCACCCACCTATATGCGTTCTCGTCCATCGCTACCCTACGAGAGAGAGAGAGAGAGAGAGAGAGAGAGAGAGAGAGAGAGAGAGAGAGAGAGAGAGAGAGAGAGAGAGAGAGAGAGAGAGAGAGAGAGAGAGAGAGAGAGAGAGAGAGAGAGAGAGAGAGAGAGAGAGAGAGAGAGAGAGAGAGAGAGAGACACATAAAACAAGTCAAAGGGTGTGGTTGTCACGCCTTAGCAGTCCCAGGGCCTCTCCCCTCCCACCTATATGTGTTCTCGCTGTCATCGCTACCGCGCTGACATTTCCGAGAGAGAGAGAGAGAGAAAGACACGACCGCAAGGGCTAGGAGGCAGCGTGCGTCGGGTGCCCGTGAAGGTACCTTGTTGTATAAAAAGCCTGCTGTTGAAGAGGCACCCTATTACTCGCGGGTTTTTTCAAAGGCAGGCCGCGGAAGTCACCTGACCGGGAGCTACCGGAGAGGGTGTGTATGCGTTGTATGGTAACCTAAAAAGTGTGTGCGAGGATGCGTTACGTGTCAGCCTATTACGTATGCGTGGTTGTTCGACGAGTTGAGGCTCCGCGATCCACGCGGTTCCTGTACTCAAAAGAACTCAATGCTTGGTGCCGGGTTGGTTCGTGGGTCTGTACCAGATGCGGGGCACCAGGCATGGAAACCACAGGTTCTCATGGGGAAGGACGGGAATCGACCCTCTGGTTGGTGACATTTCTTGTGTAGCAGACCTTTTTCGGCGAATTTGTGCTCGCGTTCAGCTCCGATGAGAACCGTGAAGAATATAATAGACCCGGGACCAAAGATTATGTGCGTGCTGTGGGTGCGCTGCACACTGCAATTCGGTTGCGGCAATAAAACCTCGGAGGAAAAAGAATGGATTACGTGTCTCGTCGTTGCACTTGCGTTTGGACGAAGATGCGAAGCCAATTAAACTACACGACAGCCAAACCCAGTTCAGTATTGCCGCCGCAAAGTCGGAAGAGAAAATCCGTAGGTTCGGTTAGAGATGGCGAGAAGTCCAAACGAAGGGGGATGAGAACCCTAGTTTGCTACCATCACGCCTGCACATTCCGGCGAGGTGACGTAGCTCACCGAGCGGGGCAGGTCGTTCGTTTGCGGGTGTACATTCTGTGAACCTCGTCCAGTGTAGTGTGTGTCTCTGTATGTATCGAGTGCGGATGTGAATGTGCGTGTGTGGGTGACGTGTTGTTCTGTTAGTTGTTAGTTGAAAGCACGATTTTTATCTCTTTCAGAATCGAGTACACCTCCGGACTGTGCGACCAAAACACTGTCGTTTCGGCGCGGGTATCGCAGAAAAAAAGCACAGGGAGAGGGTAGACCCCCTGTGAAGAAACAAAGAACTGCGTAGTTTTGTTTTATTCTTTTACTTGTTAGTTGTCGACAACTTGTTTTTGTGTTGAGGTGTCATTCAGATGTAAATCTAAAGCCGCCCACGTCAAATTTTGTTAAGCAGCGGCTGCCAAAACTTGCCGTGACACCTATGATCAAAGTAAAGTGGAGAAGAGAACAGAAGAGAGAGAGAGAGAAGGATAGCGGCTACGCAGCAGTCCTGTTCGCTGGACAAGTTCACCTGCAAGTGGCCGGAAAAAAATTAGTGTGGCGGTTTCTTTTGTTTGTGTGCACTAGCGGAACTCACCTGCTTTGGTGACGCTGCCAACTACTAATTTTTAGTACCAACAAAGCATTGTTAACACAAAAAATAGGGCGCACCAGCTCATCCCGAACACGCAGGTGCTTTTGGTGGCGTGATGATTTGATTCTCTGATTGTCTGGTGAGAGATTGGAAGTTTTCCTCAAGCTTCTGACATCAGCTCAAAATGCTATTTCATCAGACCACCAGATCAGGCATCACCAGCCAACTGGAGCGCATTGAGCGAGGGGTAATTACGGTGTTTTTCTCGGGGAGCGACGGTTTGTACAAGTGTTAGTTCTCGTCGGGATCGTATTAATCTTCTAATATCTTCGATCCTATACAACAACAAAAATGCAAATCAGAGAAACAAGACAGGCCCATCCCGAAGGGTTGGGACCACCACAGGGACGGGCCGACGGGCAACCTGACGGTGACGCCCGAGGAGTACACGGCCACCGTAGACCGCTGGCTCGCGTCCGCAGACGCGGCGAACGCCGCCCGAGGCGAGAACGGGGCCGTCGGCTTCTTGGCCGGCGGCTGCTGCGCTTCGTTTTGTTTGTGCGTCGCTGCCAATATGTTCGGGTATAAAAAGACACACACAGTTCAGTGAGCGTGCATTGTTGTGCTAAATAACGACCCTGGTATTTGAGGCAGTGTTTCACAAACGTTCAAAATTTTACGATAGAAAAAAAAAAAAAAACGATTGCACGGTGAGGTCTAGCCTCAGAAGCTGGAGTTAAAGAGGGTGTGCCCGAGTCACACCCGAAAAGCGGGTGTGCTACAACCAAAACGCGTGTAAATCCACACCCGAAAAGCGGGTGTGACACCCGCTTTTTCAACACCAGCTTCTGAGGCTGGACTCCATCGTGTGCGGAGCATCGTCCCCGCTTAGGTTCTAACCAGTCGAGATTGCGGTGCATAGCTTAAAAGGGCGTGTTCCGCTAGACCACAAAAACGCAAGAGCCAAACCACTTTCGGCTGGACGGGTTTGCTCTTGAGAGGATTGCCCCGCTGCATGGGTGCCTTTGGACATCGCCGGTCCGAGTGGATGCGGAAAGAACATCACTGGTGGTGACAGGGACGAGGAAGAGAAGCTCGGCATCTGCCTCGGGCCTACACATGCAACAAATGGAGTGTCCGATGAAACCCTTGTCAATACCACCCAACGACTGTGACGCGCGTGCAAAATGTCGGACGCTAGCGTCTGTCAAGAGCATGCGTGACCCAGCCGTGTTTCTTAAAGGTGAGATGAGAGGCCTCGGCTCACTCTATCAAAAGGACCATACCACACATGCAACAAAGGGCACAATAGTTGAGGCACAGCGCTTGACAAAACAATCTAGAAAACAGAAGATGCGTTAATTAATCGCTTGTAGTCGCGAAAGGGGTGTCGGTCCCGCTCTAGGTTCCGTAGGCTTTCCGATCGTGAGCAGCACAAACTCAAGCAACCATTCTCTGCATACTTATTTAAAAAGCCTTTTAAACTTGCCGCTGGGACCTGCCTGGGCCTACACCTGCCTGTCACCGCACCAAGTCAGCGAGAGGTGCACACGTGTAGATGGGAGACCGCAAATGATGAGAATTCTAATAGTGTTGTTGCCGTTTCATGCGTACCAATACGAAAGGGAAGACGCCAGCTCCCTCGCAGTGGGTCTTCATATCCGTAGCTTATCCAGTTCCCGCGACAACGTGCTTCGGCTCGCAAGTCCTGGCGTGGCGGGATTTGACAGGATTTCTTCGAGGGGCAAGACTTTTTCACATGGTGACACGTTCCTCGAAGCGACGCTCAGGAGACGCGGTTTTGTGTTTCCGACGGGAAAAAAAATTAGTATGGCGCCTTCTTTTGCTTGTGCGCACTAGCGGAACTCACCTGCTTGGTAAGTTTCATGTAGTACGCTGCCAACTATGCATTGGTAACACAAGAAATCCGCGGCATCCTTAAAAAGGACGGGCGCCTTCCTTTCGCTATACTTTCGGACTCCACTTCCTTTTCGCCCGGGATCTGGAAAGACCTTTTAGCGCTATTTATTCATTATTCTGATCGCCTGACCGCGCATGGTAGTGAGGGTTGGCTTCTCAGGTGTATGCTATCGCGATATGCCAAAGAAGCAAAATTACTGGGGAGGAGCCTGCTATAAATTTGAAGGAGGCAAAAGAGTGGGGAGGGTGGAATCAAGAGAACTCAACTGGCGAAATTAGGCAAACGGGGGAGAATATTGCGCTCGAAGTATCACGTTCCAAGAATTGATCTGAACCTAGTATTTCGAGGCGGTACTGGCAACCTTGCCGGGGAAGGTTTGTATCACCAGTTGCAGTTGTTAATCCGGATAGTTGGTTCGAGTCTAATGTCAGAGTGAAAGTTTTCACGAGCTCTTTTCGCTGCTCTAGAACGCAGATTTCCGGAACCCCGCAACATTCGGCTCTTCTTTCCCTTCTTTCCCTTAAAGTTTGGGAATCCGGGATTTTGGCGTTTTTTTTTAGTGTTCATTATTGTGGTTTGGAGGTTCGGTGTTTTAGGGTCTCCGGTGGATATTTCAAAGAGACCTTTTCAACGAGGCTCTGGCCGGAATGTGCCTGTCGAATGGCGCATCTTCGCCTTCGTTTTCGTCGTGGGTAGACCGGAAGTCCTTCGGGAGCAATGCTCGCACGCTAAGAAAAAAGCCCACCGAATAAACCGGGGTGTAGCTCGGGGGATAAGCCTCGGTCAGCCTGACCGTCGCTCAGTAAGTTTACAAGGGTTCAGAATGTGATTGACTCACTCTAGTGATTAGCGTTCTTGCCTTGTGAATACCAGTCTCTTCCATTTGCCAGTCTTTGATTTTCATTTCATGCGTGGTTGACCATCATATTACCAACAGGAGAGTGATCCTTCTGTCCTCCTGGAGCGCCAAGGCTTCCAGGAGGGGACCCCCTTTCCTATATTGGGCATGACCCCTTTCCCCGAACTGGGGGGTCGGCGACTTCGGTCGGAAGGTGAAAGTGCTCAGGCCTTTATCTGCGCCGGCGCACTGTCCGGGAGAGCACACGGATAAGACTCCGCAAGGCCGTTCTGCTCTCCACCGCAATCATCTTGCGTGGATGGGGACATCCGCCCCAACCCAGGGCCGGCGACCAGCGGCGCACAGGACCCAGCCCCCACGGTCGCTGAACCGGCACCGGCGCCCGTGTGCATCTGCCGCACGACCGGCTGCGACTGGACCACCTCTCCACAGGTGGGGCAGACCCGGAAGTCCGCCACGCCCTGCTCCGTTGGGAACTCCCGTTTCTAGTCCCTGGTATCTACGGTTGTTCGATCGGACAGTGCCGTGATGCTACCACTGGATGGATTATGGCTGAACGCCTCTAAGCCAGAACCCAGTCTAGAGGAATGCGTGAGTTACTCAGGGCACATCGGATTTATCGGGCCACGACTAGCTTCGGCGAACGGCAACTTCCAAATTCACATCCAGATCCCGTGTCTCCAACCGGGTCTATACGAGTCCGAATGGACCGGCGGGCGTAACGCACTGAGGAGCCTTGTTGTTCCGAGGGTTTGAGCCTTATGGCCGGGGAGGGGAAGCTGCTCGTCGCAGGCCGTCCGCATCGCCCACAGCTCCTGCAAAAACGCGTGGCGGACCACGCTTCTCGCTGTCCCCTCCTCCCCGAGCAGGACCTCCATCGCAAGGGCCTGCGCTTCCCCGGCAAACGGGAATGCCGGACGGAGGGGTAGAAACCGGATGTGGTGTCCCTGCTCCAAGGACTACCGGGAAGCCGAAGCAATAGCGCGCAACCGTGTATGCATGCATGTTTGCGCCCGAAAAAGCAAGCTACACCCCTACAACAACAAAAAGATTCGGCGGAGGTCGTTTTTGACACGAGGGCCCGGGGCTATCGGCCTTAGCGCTCGCACTGTTCGGAAGACCCACAAAGGGGTGCCAACGAGAACCGTTCACGAAGGCCGAAAAAGCAGCGACTCCTGCGACTCGAGGCGTGGGAGGCGCGCGAAGCTTCCTTTCACGGCAGGCTGCGTCGCGTCGAGGGGGTTTTCGCGGAATTATAGTGTCATGTATCAGTGGCCGAGAGCAGATTGTCTCTGGCGCGTTCTCGCCGACGCCTTGCGGAAGATTGGGGATAGGAGAAAAGGACGTGAGGAGTGGGAGGGAACTTGCTTGCGTGGGCATGCGCCCATTGACAGATGGAGAGAAAGGGGAAGCGACGAGGCGGAGCGGGAGAGATCGTTTTTTTGTTTGTGATTCAAACTTTTCTCTCTCCTCCACGCTCTCGCTGTCTTCTCCCCTCATTCGGATCCCGTGGATGATTTTTTTTTTTTTCAGTCTCAGGAAACAGGGCCGACTGCAGCGCCATCGCTTGCAATCAATCACATAGCTCTGGAATGCTCACGAGCGGGCAAAAGTTCGCCAGCCTCGCCAAAGCCAAAGACTGCGTAAAGCAGTCTCTTTGGCCAGATGGTGGGGATTTGGCGGATATTATTTCAACTTCTTAAACGAGTTAGCAGGCCTCGGACAACCAAGAGCTACGAAATACCGCACCTTGCAGCTTTTTGTCTAGCGGTACTGGTTTGTCGTCTCCGGGAGAGATGAGTTAGCCCTGCAGCGCGCTAGGGAGGTGTGAAGCGCTAGACGTGGCACGCTGGGGATGTGTCGAGGATTTGTGTACGGAAGTCTCCGCCTGTTCCGTGACGGGAGACTGCGCCTTGTTGTGCCGGCGCCCAGCGTTGACAACGAGCCGCGAGCGGCGTTCAAGCCTCCCGCGTCGACTGCGGGGGCGACGTCGGCGGCTTTGCGGCTATGGTGCTGAGCCGGATGGCGTTGGCCAGCCACACCAACCCTTCGGCGGCCTGGTAGTGGCCGTTCGTGCTCACGATGGTGCACGTCGACGTGTGGATCATCCGGTCGCCGGGCCCGTTCTCGAGGTTGTCGCCGAAGAACGCTTCCGACAGCTGCAGCGTGTTCGCGCAGTCGGGCAGGTCGTTCTTCGTCCCCAGAAGCAGCACCGGGATCGGCGTCCCGTTCCTTTGCGCGCTCCTGTGCTGCAACACCGTTTGCAGCCAAGTGTTCGCTTCTGTGAAGTCCTTTGTCGTCGAGTCCACGGTGAATACTATTCCGGCGCAGCCGACCAACGCCTCTGCGGGGGTTTTTGAAGTCGTAGAGAGAAACCCTGTTTGCGAATCCGGGGTTTCAAAGTCTCTGGATGGGTGGCAAGACGCCTTTTTTCAGGATCCAGGATCCGGGGGAGAGGTGGTAAGTATAAACACGGATTTACACGGATCCGAACAGAAATACAGCTCTCGAGAAAAGTTGCGTATTTTGCTCACGAAAGGCGTGCCGCTGCTGTGTGGCTTTTTGGCTCCATTTGCCTCGTCTCCGCTGTCAGTTCAGCACTCTCGCATAATGCGCTCCGTCTGTCGCTCTCAGGTATTTCGAGCCACAAGCGGACACAAGTAGCTGTGTGGCACATGGTTTGCTTCACGCGTCGTTTGCTTCTGCAAGACCACAAGCCACGGCGACCACTAAATAGACGTCATATGCTCTCTGCAGTTTGCACCAGTTCCCCTCTTGCCGGCGGGCGGTTTCCGGTGGCATCGCACCGAGTCTCTGCTCCAGCAACCTTCATGAAAGAATGCATACCGTCCAAGTACTCCTCACGGACGCTATCTTGACCGCCAAGGTCGGCAACGACGAAGCTTACGCGAGGCCTGTCGGTGGTGTGGTCTACTTTACAAAAAAGACGACAGCAGGGAGATGCTCGGATAAAACAGGAAGCCAGGTAAGGCTCCTCGGATAATCATGCAATGCCACAATAACGATGAACCCCTTGAGCGTTGTTTTGATGGCTGGCGAGTCGCGCCGAGTTGAGCGTTGATGCGCTGATGTGTGATACCCTGCGTTTTGGGTTCTGTGTTGAGTATTGAGTGCTGAGTGTTGAGTGTTGAGTGTTGAGTGTTGAGTGTTGAGTGTTGAGTGTTGAGTGTTGAGTGTGAGTCTTGAGTAATGCGTGTAGTGGTGTGGTGATGCGTGCGAGTGGTGGGATCGTGCAAAGAGCATACAACTGCGGCGAACCACGCGTGATGAACAGAGTTTCTTCAACAACCTTGTCAGTATCTGCAGGCTCCTCCGCTTGAACGGGATTCAGCAGAGTGTAGAGCAAGTGCGTCTTCCCGCTGCCGGCGAGGCCTGTGAGAAGAACCTTGAAGGTAGTCACCCGTTCGCAGTTCTTCTTGCAAACGAATGGGGACAGGTGCCGCGCCGTCGTTGACACGTCGTACAGCAGGTCTTCGTTTTTGTAGTGCGGCATCGGCTTTTCTGTGGGAAAGGGGACCGATCCGTTGGCGGTGCTCGGATCGGAGCTGCCTTCATGGCGACCGAAGGGCCGCCCGTCATGTTTGGAGTCAGAACAGCCCATCTTTGCCTCTCTTTTCGCCTCCCTTGCTTGCTTACTTCTCTGCCGACTGAACCAGTAGCGCTGTTCCTTCCTGCGCCGCTGGGGGCGGGTGGTGTGTTGTTGTTGTTCTTCTTTTTACTTTTTGAATCCTGCAGTTTGTACAGCATCAAGAACACGTAGCAGGAACCGAAAGAGTACTGGCAACGAGGGGTCGATGTACTCCAACAGGGCCACATCGTTTCCGTGTCACAGCATTGGTGTGATCCGGTGGCCTTACTTGGGTGTACAAAGGGGTGTACTCGGGAAGTACTCGAGAAGTTCATGGGAAGTACTAAAAGCAAAAATCGACAGAAATCGCAAGTTACCCTATTTGGGGTGTACAAGGGAAGAACTTGGGAAGTACTTGGTAAGTTCATGGGAAGCTAAGTTTTCAAGTGTGGCCCGACCCATCTTGAGAAGGGCATCGGCTATTGAGAACCAAACGTGGCCGTGAAGGAAAGCGAAAATCCCGCAGCATCGGCGAGGCAAACCAGTTGGTTTGCCTCGCACACGGGTTATTCTGGTTCGGCGTCACTCACATACAGCGAGCTCACTCCATGTGACACGAACCGCTTTCTTGCCGGGCGTCCCGTTGAACGGGATTTCCACGCAATTTGGGCAATTTCGGACGACCGATCTCCCGTGTATACTTGCTAGAGGTGGCAAGTGTGCAAGACAAGAGAGAGGGAGAGAAAGAGACGACGAGAGCTAGAGGGCAGGGGGACCATCTCTCCGAGGAGCTTCCGGTCCTCGCCTCTCGCCCGTACTACGACGGTAGGCAAAGCGAGTCGTCTCGTTACAGGGGCAGGCAGCGCGTTGCGGCCGCAGGCGCGCATCCTACAGGCGGGCGGGAAAGACACGTTCAGCAGAAGCGTTTCACCACTGGCGGTGCTCCTCGCGCCCGTCAAGCTAAGTAGCTAGGTGGCGCGACATGCGCAGTGTGCAATACTCGGAGGCGCCGGCAGGTGCTTCTTTCGATGGGGACCGAATGGGGGGAAGGAACAGACAATGCAACTTCAAAAAGGTGTCTTTGTTGTCGAACGCCTCCATCCCGGCACTGAACCCGGATTCGCGTGAGGTTTCCAGACCACTTCAAGTCCGCGCGTGAGTACTGCGTATGAAGCGCGTGCTAACATGGAAGAGGAAACGAAGGCGTTTGCTTGGCAACTTTGACGGCGCAGCTGACGCATCGAATTCGATGGGTGCCCAACACGAAGCGCGAAGGGGTAGTCGCAGCCCTGAGGCGGGTGTGACGCAGGGGGCGCACCGCACTCAAAACTCGAGTTGCGGCACCGTCAGGCAGAAACCCCCGCAAGGGCGACTTACCTCGGGGGTTGCAATGCCCGCCCCAGCAAGGCACTGGAACTACGTGTTTCCATCCCCGGGATCCGTTCGAAGGGTACAGGTCGCTCCGCCGAAGGCGGTTCTCGACCAGCCCCAACGACCCCGACAACAATCTACGCTTGCGTATTACGCATGGGATAACTCGGCGCGAAGCGGCCGAGCTAACAGAAGGTCAGCGCGGTAGCGATGACCACGAGAACACATAGGTGGGTGGGGGGAGAGGCCCTGGGACGAAGGCGTGGCTACCCCCTGTCCCTCTCCCTCCCAGGGAGCCGCCCCGAATCTAGCCTAGGCCCACCTGACGGTGGAGGCCCACGCCCGTTGACTCCGGACAGGTGCCGGTACTCCTGCATCGCAATACTGCAGTCTACAGGTGAAACTAGTCCGCGTCTTTCGACCTGTGCGAGTGTGCGGGTTTCGGTTCACGTCGCAGGCAAACTTGGGGTGGATATAGTTTCCCGGAGCAGCCCGCCTACTGGTACGGTGTGGCAAGTAGCAGTCGGACACGTGGATTCGATCGGATTTGGACTCTCCTCTCACAGGTCGGAGATGTGCTGTGGCCCTTGGCCAACAGGTGCTGTCAACTCAACACCGACTGTCTGCAGCCTTGAAAAGTGGTAACAACACTGGCAGCCGAGCTACCTTGGGACTGCGTGGAACACCAGCTCCGAGGGCAGGGGTGTACGAAGATGTACAACCCCTGCCCTCCTGGCTAGTCACACGGCAGGGGCTCGCGCACGAAAGGAGAGGAATAGATAGTGAGGCAAGCGTTGGGCAACGAAGATCGGGGTAGGAGGGCACACCACCGTCAGGAGCGGGGCTGCTATGTGATGTCTTCTGGGTTGAGGCACGCGCGCCGTTTGCTGCCGGAGCCCGCCGGGGGGGGCTCAGCTTTCCTTTTCGACTTCGGGGTCTGCCCGGCTGGCTGCGCGCACCGAGGGGGCGACGAATCCTTCGAATCGGCCTCGTCGGACGTCGTGAAGCAGTCGTCGTTTGGAGAGTCGAAAGACGCTTGGCCAGACAGGGCACTGGTTCTCGTTGCTACGCCGGTACTGGAACCAGGCGTTGGGTTCGTCGCGCCAGCAGCAGCGGCTGCGGCAGCAGGGACGCTGTCGTCGTTGCTGATGACGCTGTCCGGCGCAGATCCGCTGTTTGGCTGCACGGGCTCTGCTGCCGTCGGCTGGGCTGCCTGGTGCCCGGGAGGCGGAACAGTGCTCGCGGGCTGTCGACTTTCGTGGCCGGCTGCGCTGCTGTCGGGAACGTGCGCGGGTACCATTATTGAGCTGTCCCTTGCCTCGTCATCAACAGCCGCGGGAGACGTGGGCGCGGTTACCACCAATCTGTTCGCAGCGGGAACCGAGGCAAGAGCAGGTGGTGCGGGAGTGTCGTTGGTCAAAGAAACCTCTGGCGCTGGTCCGCCAGAAGCGACAGCTGGCGGCGCGTGCACGGCTGCCTCAACTATGCCTGCTTGACTTGACCCTTGAGGGCTAGCGCCTGAGCGCCCTTGACACACGTCGGAGCTGGTTGCGGGATCGGGCGTGGGTGCCGGTGCTTCAAGCGAGGCTGCAACCCTTGCATGGGGTTCCGGTGTGCCGGGATTCTCAAGTGACGGGCCGCCCGCGGGTTTGCTGGTCGCAGGCGACGGACTCGAAGTCTGCGGCACACGTGCCGGCGTTTGAGGTTTGGCCGCTGGCTTCGCTTGGTTTGCAGGAGAGCTCGGACGTGCCGGGTCGGCGGCGGGTACCGTCAACGGTGAGACTCCGCCTGGCGATCGTCGAGCGACGTCACGACTGTCGACGGGCGTCACTTCACCGCAGTCAGCATCTGAAGCAACCGACACCATGTCGACGTCTTCCACGGAAGCCCACATCAAGACGTCTTTCTTGCTGTCTTTTTCATCTGCATCCGACGCGTCCGACGCAAAGCTTGCGTCGTCCGTCTCCCAGCTACTTATACTGCAAGCGTCGGGACCCTCCCGACACGACTCTTTCCAGGACGCAGCCTTGTGCTGGATACCTGTTCTGACCGGCTCCTGGTCGTCATCGCGACCTAAGTCATCGAGGAAGACGGAGAAGTCGACTTCGTACCCGCCGGCCCACTCGCCCTTGTAACTTCTGCTGACGCTCCGCTTCCAGTCAGTCGCAGCTGTGGCCGTCTTGGGATGGGCAACCAGCTTCCAATGCAGCGGCTCGCCGCAAGGCTCTCGCTGCGCTTCGTCTCCGCTCGCCGATGCCGACAACTGGCTCGGGGAAGGCATACCACCGCGTGCGAACTATCCCGAACAGTTTCGTCAGGATCTAGTAGGCTCTCATTCACGCAAGTGGGCGGATCGCATGTTCCACCCGCGTAAGATAGTTCTTGAAATGCAGAGCCCTGCAACGTGGGTGGTAGTCGATTTGAAATAGAGCAGTCACGCTTCAGGTGTTGAGGCCCACCTTCCATCCAGGGGTGTTGTGTGCTCTATTGTCACCACATCCGGATATACTTTACATGCTCCGATGAACATGTGGTACTACATAAATAAACGTGTCGCTGATTGATAACAAGTACCTAGACCCTGCTCTAAGCGCACAGAGGAAAAACCCCCCCGCGCACGAGTCAAATGAAGACTTCAAAATCCGACCCCCGACTAGCATAAGAAACGACAGTCAAAAAAAAAGTCGGGGGCAGAGTTCAGGTTTGAAGACTCACCTTTCATCCAGGGGTGACTTGTTCAAACCACCGGCTTGAAGACTCACCTGTCATCCAGGGGTGACTTGTTCAAACCACTGGCTTGAAGACTCACCTTTCATCGAGGGGTGACTTGCTCAAACCACTGGCTTGAGTCACCTTTCATCCAGGGGTGACTTGCTCAAACCACTGGCTTGAAGAGTCACCTTTCATCCAGGGGTGACTTGCTCAAACCACTGGCTTGAAGAGTCACCTTTCATCCAGGGGTGACTTGCTCAAACCACTGGCTTGAAGACCCACCTTTCATCCAGGGGTGACTTGCTCAAACCACTGGCTTGAAGAGTCACCTTTCATCCAGGGGTGACTTGCTCAAACCACTGGCTTGAAGACCCACCTTTCATCCAGGGGTGACTTGCTCAAACCTCTGGCTTGAAGACCCACCTTTCATCCAGGGGTGACTTGCTCAAACCACTGGCTTGAAGAGTCACCTTTCATCCAGGGGTGACTTGCTCAAACCACTGGCTTGAAGACCCACCTTTCATCCAGGGGTGACTTGCTCAAACCACTGGCTTGAAGAGTCACCTTTCATCCAGGGGTGACTTGCTCAAACCACTGGCTTGAAGAGTCACCTTTCATCCAGGGGTGACTTGCTCAAACCACTGGCTTGAAGACCCACCTTTCATCCAGGGGTGACTTGCTCAAACCACTGGCTTGAAGAGTCACCTTTCATCCAGGGGTGACTTGCTCAAACCACTGGCTTGAAGAGTCACCTTTCATCCAGGGGTGACTTGCTCAAACCACTGGCTTGAAGACCCACCTTTCATCCAGGGGTGACTTGCTCAAACCACTGGCTTGAAGAGTCACCTTTCATCCAGGGGTGACTTGCTCAAACCACTGGCTTGAAGAGTCACCTTTCATCCAGGGGTGACTTGCTCAAACCACTGGCTTGAAGACCCACCTTTCATCCAGGGGTGACTTGCTCAAACCACTGGCTTGAAGACCCACCTTTCATCCAGGGGTGACTTGCTCAAACCACTGGCTTGAAGAGTCACCTTTCATCCAGGGGTGACTTGCTCAAACCACTGGCTTGAAGACCCACCTTTCATCCAGGGGTGACTTGCTCAAACCACTGGCTTGAAGACCCACCTTTCATCCAGGGGTGACTTGCTCAAACCACTGGCTTGAAGAGTCACCTTTCATCCAGGGGTGACTTGCTCAAACCACTGGCTTGAAGAGTCACCTTTCATCCAGGGGTGACTTGCTCAAACCACTGGCTTGAAGAGTCACCTTTCATCCAGGGGTGACTTGCTCAAACCACTGGCTTGAAGACCCACCTTTCATCCAGGGGTGACTTGCTCAAACCTCTGGCTTGAAGACCCACCTTTCATCCAGGGGTGACTTGCTCAAACCACTGGCTTGAAGAGTCACCTTTCATCCAGGGGTGACTTGCTCAAACCACTGGCTTGAAGACCCACCTTTCATCCAGGGGTGACTTGCTCAAACCACTGGCTTGAAGACCCACCTTTCATCCAGGGGTGACTTGCTCAAACCACTGGCTTGAAGAGTCACCTTTCATCCAGGGGTGACTTGCTCAAACCACTGGCTTGAAGAGTCACCTTTCATCCAGGGGTGACTTGCTCAAACCACTGGCTTGAAGAGTCACCTTTCATCCAGGGGTGACTTGCTCAAACCACTGGCTTGAAGAGTCACCTTTCATCCAGGGGTGACTTGCTCAAACCACTGGCTTGAAGACCCACCTTTCATCCAGGGGTGACTTGCTCAAACCTCTGGCTTGAAGACCCACCTTTCATCCAGGGGTGACTTGCTCAAACCACTGGCTTGAAGAGTCACCTTTCATCCAGGGGTGACTTGCTCAAACCACTGGCTTGAAGACCCACCTTTCATCCAGGGGTGACTTGCTCAAACCACTGGCTTGAAGACCCACCTTTCATCCAGGGGTGACTTGCTCAAACCACTGGCTTGAAGAGTCACCTTTCATCCAGGGGTGACTTGCTCAAACCACTGGCTTGAAGAGTCACCTTTCATCCAGGGGTGACTTGCTCAAACCACTGGCTTGAAGAGCCACCTTTCATCCAGGGGTGACTTGCTCAAACCACTGGCTTGAAGACCCACCTTTCATCCAGGGGTGACTTGCTCAAACCACTGGCTTGAAGACCCACCTTTCATCCAGGGGTGACTTGCTCAAACCACTGGCTTGAAGAGTCACCTTTCATCCAGGGGTGACTTGCTCAAACCACTGGCTTGAAGACCCACCTTTCATCCAGGGGTGACTTGCTCAAACCACTGGCTTGAAGACCCACCTTTCATCCAGGGGTGACTTGCTCAAACCACTGGCTTGAAGAGTCACCTTTCATCCAGGGGTGACTTGCTCAAACCACTGGCTTGAAGAGTCACCTTTCATCCAGGGGTGACTTGCTCAAACCACTGGCTTGAAGAGTCACCTTTCATCCAGGGGTGACTTGCTCAAACCACTGGCTTGAAGAGCCACCTTTCATCCAGGGGTGACTTGCTCAAACCACTGGCTTGAAGACCCACCTTTCATCCAGGGGTGACTTGCTCAAACCTCTGGCTTGAAGACCCACCTTTCATCCAGGGGTGACTTGCTCAAACCACTGGCTTGAAGAGTCACCTTTCATCCAGGGGTGACTTGCTCAAACCACTGGCTTGAAGAGTCACCTTTCATCCAGGGGTGACTTGCTCAAACCACTGGCTTGAAGACCCACCTTTCATCCAGGGGTGACTTGCTCAAACCACTGGCTTGAAGACCCACCTTTCATCCAGGGGTGACTTGCTCAAACCACTGGCTTGAAGAGTCACCTTTCATCCAGGGGTGACTTGCTCAAACCACTGGCTTGAAGACCCACCTTTCATCCAGGGGTGACTTGCTCAAACCACTGGCTTGAAGACCCACCTTTCATCCAGGGGTGACTTGCTCAAACCACTGGCTTGAAGAGTCACCTTTCATCCAGGGGTGACTTGCTCAAACCACTGGCTTGAAGAGTCACCTTTCATCCAGGGGTGACTTGCTCAAACCACTGGCTTGAAGAGCCACCTTTCATCCAGGGGTGACTTGCTCAAACCACTGGCTTGAAGACCCACCTTTCATCCAGGGGTGACTTGCTCAAACCTCTGGCTTGAAGACCCACCTTTCATCCAGGGGTGACTTGCTCAAACCACTGGCTTGAAGAGTCACCTTTCATCCAGGGGTGACTTGCTCAAACCACTGGCTTGAAGACCCACCTTTCATCCAGGGGTGACTTGCTCAAACCACTGGCTCCTGCTGCCGCTCCAGTCATCGGCGGGCTTTTAAATTGTGGATAGTCCCCCTGTGGTTAGGCTGAAAGAAATGTTAAAGCGGGTGAAAGAATCGCGGTATCCTCAATTAAGCGGGGTATTCACCTTAAAGCGGGCGGTGCAGCACGGGCTGACAGTTGCACCGTGGCTTTGGTGACTCGTTGCCGCAGCGACGATGAGGAAGGACCCCTCCGGTGTCTTCCTATACGATTTCTCGCTCCGTGTCTGCACTGCTCGTAGTATGGCATGTCATTATGAGTTCGCTGGGCAGTCGTGCAGTCCGCGGTTCACCTTGCCATGCCGCGCACGTGAAACATCAAAGAAGGAGATGCGCACTTGGAGCTCGCAATCCTCGTCCGTGCTGTACGCTTCTCTTAGTTATGAGCCCACTTCTTCCTTACCTGACGACGATGACTTTCCAAAGCTGTTCATCCGAATCTGTCCTTCTGCGCGCCACTGCCTTCAGGACTGACGAACCTTTTTGTTGCACCCTCTCAGGTCAGTCTCCAACATTCAGTTGCTTGCGGTTCCGAGCTAATCCATGCTTTAGAACCCCTAATACACGGGGCGAATATGATGGTAACCATCAGGCGCTCCCATTGGTCGTGCAGCAATTCGCCGCATACCGTGTACGGCTGCTCTGGTCGACGGTAACGTGAAGAAAAGATCTGATGCTGATGACAAACCCGAGTCTCGGCACTCAGTCGACAGAGTGGAGCGGAAGTTCAGATGGGCAAGAAAGGTCGCACGCATGTGGCGATGGTGATAGTAGACGATGGTGATAGTAGACGATGGTGATAGTAGACGATGGTGATAGTAGACGATGGTGATAGTAGACGATGGTGATAGTAGACGATGGTGATAGTAGACGATGGTGATAGTAGACGATGGTGATAGTAGACGATGGTGATAGTAGACGATGGTGATAGTAGACGATGGTGATAGTAGACGATGGTGATAGTAGACGATGGTGATAGTAGACGATGGTGATAGTAGACGATGGTGATAGTAGACGATGGTGATAGTAGACGATGGTGATAGTAGACGATGGTGATAGTAGACGATGGTGATAGTAGACGATGGTGATAGTAGACGATGTTGATAGTAGACGATGGTGATAGAAGACGATGGCGCGAAGGCACCTCGGAGCACTTTTTTTCTGCGCGGCGCCCAGCGACTCGCTCGCTAGGTCGGTAACGATATAAATTGTCATGCCCAGTGTCGCGGCGGGCAACTGAAGAGCGGTTTCTGCCGCTCCGTGCACCTGCGTAGAAAGCCGACACCCTGAGTGGTGCCGCGCAGCTAGAGGCTTAAGTTTTAGAAATCGTGAACTACAACAGGAGTAGTGTCTTGGCTTGCGATGCTCGTTTACCAACAGGTTTACCGTTGTTACCTGTGCATAACAGCAAGGCGAACCTCACAGGTGCGAGAAACACGTGTCGTGGTTGCTCGTTTGCGGAGGCACGGAGAAAGCAGAGAGACAGACATGATACAGCGACATCGGGCGCTATGTTGAAGGTCCTCGGTACCGTGCCGAAACGTGTGGTTGCAGTGCTTGTAGGTGCGCACTTTTTCTCGGAGCGCATCGATATGCACGAGTGGCCTATCTGTGCGCGGTATGCCCCGTTACCATTCACGGCTTTGCCAGCCCCAAATCACCCCGGGGGGCAGTGCTCGCGTTAAGGTTGGAGAGCAGGGACCGTTTCTCCGGGAAGTCTCTGCTCGGTAGTGCATGAGTGCAAATCCTTTCACCGGAAGCGCGCTGCGGACGGGGCGTCCTCGCAGGCGACACAAGTGCATCGCCCGGAGGATCGCCGTCTTACGCTGCGGACACTCTCCCTTTTCGCTACTGCGTCGTGTATGGCGGGAGCTGATACCAACCACCTAGCCCGCCGTGTCTCGATGTCAAGTGTCATGAGAGCGCGCGGCTAGGTTGTAGGATCGTGCGTTTATGACTTGACCATAAATCCTCCGTTGAATGCTGTGTCTGGCGATGCTTCGACGTCATATGCTTCGAAGCCGTACGACTTTCCCATGTCGAGCGCTTTCGTGACGACCTCTTTAAAGACTTCTATGACGAGGAAGACGGAGTTCGAAGGCGCCGCTTGAAGCAGCGCGGGGAAGAGGGTGTGACCAAGACCGGAGGACTCGTGGAGGGAGTAAGAGAAGATGAAGAACTGCGTGTGAGGAGCAGCGCTGACGATGCTCTGGTTGACAGGGTCGGATGGATCCTTCTGCAGGTCGCACAGCTGGAATGAAAGGGCCGGACGCGCGCCGTTGCCTTCGGGCGGTTGCAAAACGCGAAGCACATCAGGGTCGTTCAAAGACTTGCTTAAGAGGTCGACGACTACTTGCCAACCGGGTGCGAAGTCGTATACCGTGGCAGTCATTTTCAATTCAAGGTTGCGGATCGCATTGAACAAAAAGAACCCAAAAGCATCGTTCGCCGGGCCTCCGCCGACGCATGCGATCGATACAGCGGAGCCCATCGGGGGGAAACCAGGCGCGCCCGCCTCACTCTTCTCTTGGAGTAATTGGTCTGCCTTCAGCAGCAGACAGCACGCTTGGTCGGCACGTGATGCGAACTTGTCCAACGCGTAGGCCATCTCGACCCCGTCGACATTGCTCTGGCTTATGGAGGCCCTGATGGCGTTGTTGTAGAACTGCTTCAGCAGCTTTTCCTCTTTGATGCAGTTCTCGGTGTCTTTGAACACGGTTTTCTTCAGCACCGTCCACAGGATGTTGGCCTTCGCCGCGGCACTGTCGAACGCTGAGCGGCCTGCTTCTGCGCGTTCCACCCGACGCCTTGCCCGCTCGTCTTCTTTGGCCGCTCGGTACTTCAGCTTCTTATAACTCTTTTCGACGCCCGGATTCCGCGGCCCCTGCCCTCGGAGAGCGCCCAGCGGCCGTCTGTGGGCGTGCCTCTGCGCCCCGCCTGCTACGGAAACCTTCCGACCGCTACTGCACTGAGGCGACGGCGAACTCAACGCCCACCTCACCGCGAGCGCAACTGCCAAGGTCAGCACGAGCGCTGCAACATATTCGTACTCCAATTCCATTCCCCTTTATTTGAAGCTGTGAGCAGGGGAGCCGGTGCAGGTGAGGTCCACCCGTTGATCGCCGTGCGGCAGAATGTTTACAGGTGCCCGTCCTACTACGTGTGCTTCAGAGCAAGTGGAACGGAGATGTCCGGAGATGTCCAGACTGATTTCAGAACCCTGCATCGAGATGGCGCACACACCTCAGCTTTACTAGCGTTATTTGTATATTAGGAAGTCTTTACTGTTTGATACAGGCATGGTGTGACTGTTACACCGCAGGCTTCACGGCCCTGTGGCGCCACGAGTGCCACAAGGCCTCTTTCGTGCACATCGCTGTAAAACAACGTAGGCAGTGAGCTGATGGCGGTACGGAGTGTGGAGAAGTGGGTCACCTGGCGAGGTAGGCCTTCCCATCCGAGACAAACAGCTTTTTCTCGGCTGTCGCTGATCGAAAGTGAAGTGCGAGTTCATCGGGACTACCTTGGGATACAGCCTTCAACCTAAGCATGTCAGCCATTTTGGAACTTTTGTTTGTGTAGTGTAGCCATTCGGTCTTGACCTCCCGCCAACGACATCTGGGGCACCGATAGCCTTCGTCTTCAGCAACTCTGCAATTTAGGTGTTGCTTCCTTTTGCTTGTGTGCCGGTCCCTCTTCTGCTTCTATTGTTTTTTGGGCTAGGAACGGTCAGCAACCACCAAGACACGCTTACGACATCTCTTTCAGCCATCACACGGCAACCCGCAAGAATGTTAGAGCTAAAAAGAGAGCAGCGGGTGTGGTTGTCTGTGTGAAGCAGAAAAGCTGACGGCGAGGACTCGAAGAAGCTTTCTCCACGCGGACGGTGCACTCATCGAAAAAAAAGAAAAGGCAAAGATCCCAGCAAAACAATGCAGCGGCTTTGGTTTCGACAGGCCTTGCAATGAAATGCGTAGGTTTGGTTTGTTCTTCTGTTGTTGTTCGTTGTCGACAACACATTCTGTTGAGGTACCATTTAGATGAAAATCTAAAGCCGCCCGCGTCCAATTTTGTAGCGTTATTCGTGGATTAGAAGGTCGGCATTTTTAAGTCTCCGGTTGACCGTAGAGGCTTGAGAATGGCGGGGGGTTGAGAAAAGTGAGAGGGTGCAGCTCGTTTCGGGTGTTGTGTCACTCCGTTGTGAAACCTTGTGAAGTCCCCTAACGCGTTTAGGGGGTGCTTGGGATTGGGTAGGGTGTGGTCGTTCTGCTACGGCGTGAAAAGCCTTTATTATTTTAAAGCCTTATTTGACTGTTTGTTGTCCTCCACAGTCGGGGTTCTCTAGCTGCACGAGGCAGCCGTGGATGATGAAACTAAGTTCCTCGCTTACTTTGCTTATTCTTTTTCGTAGCCTTGAGCGTGTGCAGTTTTGGTCTGTGAAAGGGGTGCGGTTACGTTTGTGGATGGTGTAGTGGCCGGCGTTCTCTCTTCCTGTGTGTGTGTTATAACAGCTTGGAGTTCGTATTTGTGTTAAAGAGCAGCGGCTGCCAAGACTCGCCATGTCTGTAGCAAATGGCGGGAATGCAAAACGGCGCAACACCGCGTCGTGTTTTGGTCCTTCAAGCCACGGACGGGGGGTCCGAGGTGATCGGAGCGGGCGGGGCAGGCGCGTTGGGCGGACCATTGGCAGCGCGGAACCTGCATGCCTGCAAACAGAGACAGCGGTGCGAGTCTTTGCCAAGCGGTTGTTCACAGCTCGTCACAATCAGGACCACCAAACGCTACTACGAAATCGGTTTTGGGGAGAAAGTCCCGGGAGGTAGTACCACGAGCCCCTTTTCGGGGAAGAAGCCCCGGGAGGAAAAGATTACTTTGCCTCTCATCAGGGGGAAAGGAGAAGGTCCGGGAGAGCGAAATCAATGACGGAAACCCTCCTGTCGTCTTTTCGGTGCAGAAGAAGGGCGAAGGCGCCAACACTTTCTTCCGCAGGTAAAACTCCCCATCCTTTATCTACCCGCTAATGCGGCATTTCTACTTGAGAACACCTGCAGGTAGAATTCGGATTCGTGAAAAGAACGTGTCGAAGAGCACTTGGATTCAACATAACGTTGGGGCGTGAAAGGCCCTCTGCAGCCACGAACACAAAGGAGCGCTGGTGCACCATTGGCTGTCCTTGCCCGAGCCGCAAAAGTTTTGACCATCGAGTGGTCGAATGGATCAGCTTCAGTTGTGTCGGTTGGTCGACTTCCTCGTACTCTACACTGTTCCTTCCGGGTTAGGAATTTAAAACATGCTGCCTGCGTCTTTTCAGCAACCCGAAAGATTGGTAGCACTAAACACACTAAACAAAGCAAGTGCGCAACGCACAGTGCGAACAAGACCCAGACCTGGCTGTCTGCGGGTAGCTGTACGCTGGGTTCAGCTGAGACTTGTGAGGAAGAAAGGTTTTCACATCGACAGCCGAACGCGAGGAGATGGTGGTTTTTTTTAACGCTTCCCCAGAAATAAAATGGTCGTCAGAAGAGGGGTACAGCGGCGTACATAAGCGGAAAAGGGCGGACCGTGGAAGGGGAACGATCCTCGGGCAGGCTTGAGGCCAGCAGGAGCTGTTCAGCCGCTAACGCAAAAAGCAACAATTGTTGACTGCAGACTCTCTACACCGACGGGACGGACGTGTTCGGCTATCCGCAGACTTCTTTCTTTTCTGTGCCACCTGGTCCAGGCGAAAATACCGGGGACACCTGCTCATCCATCTGCCTATCCCACCTGTTTGTCACCTGCCACCCCCACCCGCAGCTCAATTTTCGAGCCAAAATCGGGCTGGGTAACGGGTTCGGAGAATTTCGGCGAACCCCGTACAACTCGCCAGGAGCCCGGACCAGGTGGGTTTGTGGATAAAAAAAGGAGCAAAAGGAATGACGGACGCAACAAGAAGTAGCAGGGGCAAGACACGGTTCGCAAGAAAGTTCGTGCAAACAACACTTGCAATGGATGACTGTGGACTGGCACACGAAACACGCGCACTGACAACCAGGCGCTACTTGCCTCTCATGTGTTTGATTGGGGGCGGTGTCAAACAAGAAGTCAAGCACTGGCCGCACTGCGCCGCATAAGAAGCAAGGGGCGATGTGCCGACGCACGGAGAGGCAAGAGAGTGTGGGTGTGGTTTTCTGGGTGCACCGTTGTTGACACAGCCGGGGGGCGTTCTGGCTGGCGGGCCGCCTCGCGGGGTGCGCCGTCTTGATGTGTCGCGGGCTCTCTTCTTTTAGGCAACTGCGCGGTCTACGGCGATGCGGCATTAATAAAAGACACGTGCGGGACCTGACTCGACTAGGCAAGTAGCCGAACCCCACGGATAGTTGCCTGTTGGAGACTGAAAAAAGAGAGTGATTGTAAATAAGCTTGGGCTGTCGTTTGCCTTGGGTGGCCTCCCGGACCCGGACCCTAAGACTCTCAGGATCCATGAATTGAAGAAGAAACACCAGGAGAAGGATGAGAAACACAAAACGGAACGGAGGGATTGCAGAGAGAGGCAAGAACGTGCTCGGAATGGTTTGTGATCAACATGGTGTCTATCGGTCCTGGGGTTCCGTCTGATCCACGCAGAGCTAAATTTACCCAAAGCACCGATATGAAATTGGGCGCGGCTTTCTGTCGAAGTTCGGGCAGCATCTCTTCTACTTTTGCGACAGGGGAGTGCG
Organism: Diplonema papillatum; assembly: GCA_030068145.1. Lineage (NCBI taxonomy): Eukaryota > Euglenozoa > Diplonemea > Diplonemida > Diplonemidae > Diplonema > Diplonema papillatum. The sequence continues at coordinate 359,634 of JAPJBO010000024.1, forward strand.
AGAATGCCCGTACGAAAGATGGTGGGATATGTCCGGATACGACGTACCAGGGGATGTGCGAACCACTGTGTCCTCTATACTCTGTGCTTCGTTGTAAGCCACGGACACACCGGCTTTTGAGAGACGTACGGAAAGGGTCGGCAAGCTGCAATGCGATGTACAATATACCGTCCGCCCGCCGCACAGCGCCCCGGACCCCCCTCGTCCCAAGGACAGACCACCAAAGCCTTGGTACTCGCCAGAGGTCGTGTGTTGATGGATATGTTATTTCCTACCCTGAGGGAAACGGGCTACTCTGTAACCATGTTTGCTTTCCCAATAGGTTCACTTGGCGTTGTTTGTGTTTCTTTCGGTGGTTGCCAAGCATCAATCCTTGCGTTGATGCTGGAGACTTAGTATCCTTCTTACTTTATTGTTTGCTGGTGAAACGTGTCAGTTAGACGTCGGCGGTCACTTGCCAGCATCGAGAAGACTCCACCCGGCTGGATATTAAGAACCCCGCAGCCTACAGGGCTTGGCGCCTCTCGAGCCTGGGGCGGGAAATCCGGAGTCCAGGCTGAGACGGATGTGCCCAGGCCGAGGCTCTGGGTCGGACAAGACTTGAACAGGAGGCGAGACCAAAGGATTCTTAGACACGGCTTCGCGCCCCGGATCGGTACTGAACAGAATCGTGCACCGAGCAAGATCCGGCAAAAGCAAGGACCCTTCCTGCCGAATGTATTAGTACATTGACTGCAGGCCCATCCCACAGCTCCGACGCCCTCTAAGGTAGTCTCCATGGTAGGTCAGGGATAGCGCCGTGAGTAGTGCAGTCACCGGCCGGTCGAATTGACAAAAACTATTCGTGATTCATATTCGACCGGTTGAGGCGGCGAACGTGGACACCGGTTGAATTCGACTGATGCCCACGTCGATTCGACCGGGGCAATAAGAAGAAAGTGAGCCTGACAAGTCTGATGGGGGCGTACTACCCCGGCGTAGTGCCGAGAACACACGTGAGAGTAAACAACAAGCGAGATTCAGGGACAATGGGTCTGCGCTGGGGCACTTCATCGACGCTCGCTTATGATTAAGCGAGGTGGGACATCGAAGCAGCGAAGCAATGAGTACAATTAAATAGGATAAAATTTAGGCTGCAGTGGTCGAACACCGGCATCCGGCATGCAATGAGAAACAGGTACGAGGCTGCCTCGTCGCATGCCTGTGCCGAATCCGAAATCGACTTCACGCATCCTACGGTCAGCTAAATATAGATGTTATCAGCAAGACAAGCTGGTGCGAACCCTGGGGTTCCGGCCCACCCAATACCAATCAGCCCAGCTGCGCCTGACAACCCTGCCCAGCTAACCTCCTGCTGCCACATGATCCGCATTCTAAGGGGCAATGGCACAGTGCTGGAGAAGTGCGACTTTGGAGCGCAGGTTCTGCCTACCGGGTGTGTGTAAAGCGCTGGTGGGACAGACAGTGTTGTCGCTGAGTTTCGGCACCGGACATAACTAGGTAGAGGGGGTTAAAAGCTTTCCCTGGTCGTTATCAACAAGGAACCCCTGCCCAGCTGCCTCATATTGTACTCTGAGATAGGGTAGGATAGGGAGGACGCCGGGCTCGGAGCCCAGGAGATTGCTCCTTTTAGTTTTTCATTTCAGCGGTTTGCTGAGACGCGGACGCGTCGCTGATGCGGCGCCCCTGTTTGCAGTGTGGAGTCTAGGCTCCCCGTTTACAAGGTGGCGAAACAAAACATGATTCTGAGTAGATGCGGTGGCTTCAGTCCGCAATACGGTAGAAGCCACAGAGCTAGCCTTCGACCCTTCGCATGTTTTGCACACGCTTTGCTACTTAGTTGAGATGAGACGTTGAGCTTCCAGCTTGGATGCGGTGGTGGTGGGAACCAGGCCTCAGCTGGTGCACGTTGCCATCGGGCTAACGCACGTTCAAGCTTCGCGGAAGAGCAAAAAAGGTCACTTCAGGTCGGTCATCGGTTCCGAACTATCTCTTCGCGGCTTTGGAGCAAAAGGAGTTCCGGATTGCAGCGATGCGCTGGCCGCCGACGCAGCACCAGCGGGCGCACTGGGTGTCTGTTCATATCGATTGAAGGTGAAGTGAAGCGGGTTGATGGGCACTTCGTTGCACGGCTGCAAAGGGGGTAAGGGTGGCTCTGTAAGGAAAGGCGTTGACGAAGAGCGATCTTCGAGGCTGTTCCACTGCAGACCTTGCTCGGCGAACCACGCGTGCGATTTCACGTGGGCCCCGTCAAAATTCCGGTTGGTTTTGTGCATCAGCGTTTCAAGTACTCGGTGTGCAGCGGGCGAAAGAGTGGAGCTCACCCTCGGTTGGCTATGGAGCACTAACCGGGCGGTTACCGCTCTGCTCTTCCCATTGAAAGCGTGTTGGTTGTGGAGCATCAGATACATAATGCATCCAAGAGACCAATAGTCGGAGGCTATGGTGCACGTTTGAAAACGGAGTACCTGAGGCGAGACGTAGCCAACCTTTGACTCGTCGGTCAGGCTAACAGGCATTCCAGGATCGGCGAGGACCACATGACCGTCTTCCGAGAACAGAATATCTGAAGGCGAGAGGTTGCGAAAGATGATCCTATTGGCGTGGAGGTGCTCCAAGCCGAGGATCGCTTCGCCGATAAAGAACGCGGCATCTCTCTCGCCAAAGGCACCGCTTTTGTCAAGGTGGTAGTACAAGTTGCCACCGAGGTGATACTGGGCGAACCAGCAGATGTACTCGTCGGACTCGAACGGATTCTTCACGGAAACAACGAAGTCGCTCTGTAGCCGGGACAGGATTATGACCTCCGAAGAAATGGTCCGCCGTTGACTGGCAGTGAAGAGCTTCTTCCGAACGACGTGTAGCAGCATCGTAGTGTTCCCTCCTCGCGTGGTGCAGAAGCGATACTCACCGTGGGTGGTCACAATAGGGGTACCGAAGAAGTCAACGTCCCTGGTGCGGTCTACCTTTGGAACCTGCTCCAGCCCTCCTGACCCCCTCACCATCGAAGCACCTGGGACGGACCGCAAAAGTTGTTCAGTCCACGCAGTCTTGTTCTCTGTGGGCACCACTGACACCAGACCGTCTGTTCCAGACAAAGCCACCCCGCTGTCTTCCAAAGGAACTGCCTTACGCCCCTCCAAGGACAAGATGTCCACGGGTACGCTCGACTCGCTGTTGGCGTACAACAACAGCACCGAGCCACGCAGCTCGCACCAATACTGCTTCCCTGAAGCCTTGTTCTTCTGCAGAATGCCGTCAACGTTGTCTGTAGAGCAGCCCTGGCCGACAGTTACGAAGCCCACAGCTTTCGGGATTTCCATGATGTCGTCGTTGTGATCCTTCTGCGACAGTTGGTCCCGCAGTAGAGGATCGTATCGTCGTCTCGTCGTGAAGAAGACGACTGCGGTCCACACGGCAGAGAAGATGATGACGACGGTCATAGCTATGAGGAAGGGACTCACGAGGTCTTTGGCTACATAGAAGCAAACAATCGTACCGCATAGCAGCACCTGCGATACAATGGCGACCAGGTTCGACCCGAAGCATTTATAGGGCATCTCCCGAGCCAAAGCGACAAGAAAGGCGGCGTTGGCGACAAGGATAGCCATCAGCCGCGCGACGCACGCGTCATCCGACCGCGCCGCCACTAAGGCCACGATGACTAAGCGCCCGGCGTAGAAGAACGGAAACCACCCAACGGCTGAAGGACTCAGGTCGTGCAGAAGCAAGCCGTACTTTTTCAGAAACGAACGATCTTTCAGGTGCCGTGCACACCAGTACCCCGTCGGCAGGAAAGCTACGAGAAGGCTGGGCATGACTGCTCTTCTACGATCCGACCCAATAGCGCAGGTAGCGTTCGACGCGCTGTTCCCAAGGTTAATCTTGAGATACTCCACGAACGTGTTCGGAGGGTTGAGCCTTTTCTTCCAAAACCACCACAGGAACGCGAAATACCCGATGTTCATCCCTGAAAAGTACAACCCGCACAGGACAACGACCCAAGTTATCCTTTCCGTAGCAGAAGCGACGAGCAGATAAGTCGAAGGAAGAAGCATCACCACAACTACCAGAAGCGCGGAGTTCGGGAAGAAGACTTTCCCTGCGACAGTCCTGAGGTGCCGAAACACCACCGGTGTGCGCAGCCATACGACGGCAAGGGGGATGCAGACAAGAACCAGGAGGAGCACGTGCAGTAGCCACACACCAAAAAGGTAGTCGGACCACCGCTTCCCTGTAACTCTGATCGAAAACGGAGAAACAACCGCACGCAGCCCAGAGACGACTTCCTGAGCAACCTCCTTGCTGCAGGGCATCTGGCCGAGTACGTACAGCTGTTGCAGGACGGTCAACGTGTTTATCGGGCTTACCAAAGATCCTCCCACTGCGACTTCCAACGCGACCGATGCGAACACCCCTGCACCGGCCACGGCCCCAGCAAGAGCCTGGGTCGTCATTTCAGCACAAAGAGGCCCCTGGAACCCCGCTTCGCATTCGCACGCCGGCCCCGCAACGCACACGCCGAACGCGCATGCTGGGCAAGGCTCGCATTTACCGATTAGACTCCTCACGTATCCAGCCTGACAGCTGTGCGCGCAATAGTTACTCTCGGCGTTGCAGTCCACCTGGATTCGGAGAGAAGCCGGAACGACGAGTTGGGAAGGGACCAGGCCCGCGGTGTAGAAGGAAGGCGAGTCGGACAGCGCAAAGTCGATGGTTTCATTCGTGAAGAAGTACGGAAGGCGGGGGAAAGAAAACGTGGCAACACGGTTTTCTCGGGACAGCTCACCCCGCAAGCCAAGAGCAGAAAGGAGGATCAACGTCCTCGGCAACGCGCTGACTTTCAAGACGGACCACGGAATCTGATTTGTGTTATCTGAGGAAAAGGACTCGAGGCAGAGAGCCACTGTTACGCTGACGGCACCAGAGGAGATCTCTCGATAGCCAACGACGGAGGAAGATACTTCGACGGAAGCTGCACCGGGGCTTGGGGTAAGAGAGAACGGGAGGCGGTAGTCGGTGCTTTTCAGCGGAGCAACAATGTCGCTCTTCAGAATGAGCACATGCGACTTCGGCTCAGAAATGTCTGGCATGTCGCAAAGATTGCCCGATCCAAAGGAACCTACCATGCACGTGCACGCAGCTGGAACTGAGCTGCGGTCGACTGAAAGCTGCAGCAGCGTCTTGTTGACGTGGCCGGACAACGAGATAGAGTTCAGCACATTCACAGAGTCATAGGTGAGCCAGCTGCCGTCTTGGAACTTGGAGAGGCTGAAGGCCCCATTCGCCAAGACCAGCTCCACGACCACGTCCGTACTGGAATACAGGCTTTTCTCGGTAATCGTCGCATCGGCCGGTATCAGAAACTCGATATCTGGGTCCGGACAGCTGTCCAGCACTTCGTAAAGCGCGGAGCTGGTTTCGCAAGACGCGAGCGGCGTCGCAAAGTAGTCGTCGGTGCAGAGCAAAAACACGCTCAGCTTCTTCAAGGTCGTCAGAGAGTAGAAGGTCTCCGGGAGGGAAATCTCGACTTGGACAACCTCAGAGGTCGGGGGCACCGCGAGCGTTCCATTTGTTGGACAATGTGACTGCTGAGTTGTGGAAGGGGCGCCTAACTGGACGACCGACGCTGCATTTGTCCCCGAAACGGCCTCGACCCAATACGTGCAAGGGTCGGCGTCATTCGTAGGGTCGTCTAATTCGGAACAATGCGTTCTTGTCGAGGTTCCATAACTTAGTCCCACGGCTGCGATGGTACTACCCGCACCCTGAATGGCAAATTGAAGTTTGCACTGGCCTCCGTTCGAAATAGTTTCTGGCCCCGTCACCAGCTTAATGTTGCAGGTCTGCACGGAGGCAGTACACGGACCCAAAGAGAGAAGCAGGAAGAGGAACATCAACGCGACCGGCTGGCTGGGAACGACAGTTGGTCGGTGATACGACATGAGGTGTCATCCTACACACATAACCCGCGTAGTAAGGAGTACCGAAAGAACTGCGTAGTTTTGCTTTATTATTTTACGTGTTCGTTGTCGAACAAATATGACGAAAGTGTCGGGGTGGGCGTGGTTCCCGGAGTGTATTAGTGTCAGGAGGTGTTGTGGCTGCCTACTTTTCCTGTAATATTGGTTAGTGTTTTTCCCGCCGATCTCTTGCTTGAGTGCGTGTTTCGGCCGACCCCGACTATGTCTAGCTAGGCGAGCTCGTTGAAAACAGTCGGGAACGAATAGCCTGTGTCAAAGATTGGCTGGCTTCTACAGTTGTTAAGCTAAATGCAGATCAAACATTGAGCCTGGTCCAGCCAATACCAGTCAGAATGTACGTGCACCGGCAAAGACCGGCGCCCAGCGAGACTAGAGGCAGCAGCTAAAGTACGGATAACAGTAAAATTCGGGCAATGCTAAGGTCGGGCGTTGCTAAGTTCTCGTCATGATGCTCAGTTTGGACATTGCTCAGTTCGGGCGATGCTAAGTTCTGGTGAAGCAAAGTTCGGGCGATGCTAAGTTAGTAGTGATGCTAAGTTCTCGTGAAGCAAAGGGCGATGCTAAGTTCGGGTGGTGCTAAGTTTTCGTCATGATCCTCAGTTCGGGCAATTTCGTATGTTTCGAGCTTGGGCAAAAAGAAACCACAATTGTGTCAAGGACATTTCAGCACTCACTGAGACCAGTCGACGAGACGTTTGTCCACAAGGCAGGCTGCGCAGAAGAAGGTGAACCGAAAGTACACGACGAGACTGTCGATCGCTAAAGGGGCCAAAGAGCAATGTTCTTCACAAAAAGCTGGAAAGGAAAAAAAGTCAGAACTTCTCTTCTTATGTTTCCAGTGGGAACGTATGCTTGTATGGGCAGAGCCTACGTTTGGTGATCATACCACCAAGAAACCCAAGACGCGACCACAAGAAATATCCAGGGTAGTAGAATCTTCAGTTTAATTTGTGAACCCTCGGCTTTGGAAAGATCGGTACAGATCTATCTCTTTAGTGCATTCTGCGGGGAAAAGGATGGGGGTAGTTGGCAGGTGGCAAGCGAGAGAAACACAGCTGGGCACGCAAAACATCACTCCAGGGCACGAAGAACTGACCAGGAGTCGCTTGCCACTGCCACCCATGGAATAAACCCCAACAGTCACGTCTTCAATTTTCGGCGAAGTAGGTTTTCAGTGAATTGCATGCCAAGTACTCAGGGGCTATCGGATTTGATCAAAAGTAGCTGAGGTTCATTCAGCTACCCTTTGACGGGGTTCTGGATCTGACGAGGCTCCCGAGTGCTGGAGGGTGCGAAGCGTTCTTTCAGCGAGCTAAGAAACTCTATCTCGGACCTCCAACGACGGGCTTTGTGACGGGCCTGGAAAGTCTGGATTGTCGGGTGACCATCGAGTAACATTTGCGGTTCAGTGCACGCTTGCGCTTCTCTTAGCCCGCGTTGGCGTTTTGGGATCGACACCTAAGCACGTCAGGGAAGGCATCGGTTGGAGTTCCACGGACACTTGCCGTGAACCCTCCAGAACCCCCCCCTTCCCCCCCTTTAAAATTTCCACGGACGTGTCACGTCATGTCCAACCAGTTAGAAACCTTTGCACCGACCACACCATGGACACCACGATGCACCGCGGGCACCACGACCACACCACGGGAACCACGACCGCACCCCGGCACCACGGATACCACGACACCACGACCGCACCACGGGCAGACCCCCCCCCTCCCCAATTTTTAAAATCCACGGACGTGTCACGGCACGTCCAACGGGAAAGAATAAGGCTCGAGACCCCCTCCCCCCCCCTCACGGACGTTGTCCCTGGAATTCCAACGGATGCCCTCCCTCAGAGACTTTGGAGCGTCTTCCGCGATTCTTTCCAAGCGAGCGCACAAACGTTGGCTTGCCAAAAGCCTGCCTGAGCAAAGGTTCCTCTAGACGCAAAGGGCGGTCCTCACACCCTCCATCTCGTTGGAGAGGATAGTTGAATCTGCGTGCGCTGCTGTCTAATCTTCTTTTTTGTGTTTGTGCTCTTTTGGTGTTGTTTGCAGCGGTTTCGAATGTGTTCGATGTCCTTCCCTTTTTCCCATATTATTATCTAGCCCAGCGGCCGTGTAGGCTCAATCCAGAAAGCGCCGGCATGGAAATGCCAGCCCCTCTAGAGAGAATGAGCTTTCCAACGATCGGCAGTGCTTACGGACCGCTCGGAGCAAAACGAAACAAAACGTTGGTCTGTCCACTGTTGTTTGTGCAGGTCGTATAACACGACACAGAATTCCCGAGTGTCATAACACTCGGATAGGCTCATTCTTGCGGATGAACGCACTTTACCGAAGCTCATACACGTTTTTAAAGTAACAGCACTGACTCACCGAAGATGCAGCGGGCCGACCAGTCGACCTGTCATTTCTTCTTCTTTTTATCGGAGCCCTTCTTCTTGCCGCCCTTCTTTGCCTTCCCGGCGTCCTGCTGCCCGCTGCCGCTGCTTTTCGTGCTTGCTTTTCGAGCATCTTTACTCGACTCGTCAGCAGAGGTGCGCGGTGGGCTGGGCGCAGGCCGCGGAAGGACGTGAAAAGATTGAGCAACGTCATCTGGAAAGTAGCCATTTTCTGGGCCTGGAGGCGCAGGGTAGCGGAGCTTGGTCTGGTCCAGCTGTTCGACATATGTCACCATGATGCCGCCACACGTGGAGTCGCAGAACACGGTACCGCACTGGCGGCATGTGGCTGCCGGCAGTTGATCACAGAGACACGTGTGGCACTGAATTTTCGTTACAGTCACTCGCTGCGAGTCGCTCCCTCCGCCAAGGTTTCCGATCACACTGGCAAGCTTGTGGTCGATAGCCTCTATGCTGTCGTGTACCCGAACGCTGCGCACGAGTCTGTGTGAGTGAGTGCGGAGTGAAGCATGGGTGTAATGGTGAGGAGCGACGCTTTGCTCACGTCTGTGCAACCCAAAGCTTCCCGCTGGGCAGGTGGCAAGGTTTTGAGACATCTCGCCATTGGTGCCACAAACAACTGGACCCTTTGCTGCTTTCGAACGAGGTTGAACTTTTCTTTTCAAATTGACAGGAACAAAAGAAACAGACCTGTCACATATTGGGCAGTAGAGCGAGCAGTTGTGTCTGTACATCTCGCCGGAAAGCCACGGTTCAGGAGGTGTTTCGTCGGCCTCGTCTGCCGCATCTGAGCCTCCTTTGGTGCTGTTTCTGCGCGGCTTCGACTGGGGACTGCGCACGTGGCGGTCTTTGATGGACGCGAACCCACGTTTTCGGTTGGACTCTTTCAGTTCTTGCAGAATGGTCTCGCCACACCTGCCGTCTTTAACACTGGGCCCCGCTAGGGTGGACGTTAAATCAAGCTCTTCGATGGTGTTGCTTTCGCGCACTGCCCTCAAGATGCTTTGGACGCCAGCTGACGTCAGTGGATTGTGGCTGAGGTTCAGTGCGGTGAGCGATGAATTGTTCTTCAGATTGTTCGCAATTGACACCGCGCCCTCGTAGCCAATCCCGTTGTGGCAGGCTTTTACCTTTTTTAGGTACGACGCGCCGAGAACTTTACCCAGCAGCTTTCCGCCTTTGTCAACTGAGCAGCCTTGACGCGAGTCCTGAAGGCCGACCCACGACAAGTCGACTTCTTCGAGAGTGCCTGTCATGCCGAGGCCTTTTTCCAGGAAATGATTCGCGCCGGGAGAAGTGAAAGCGTTCCAAGAAACGTTTAGGACCTTGAGATCTGTGTTGCAGGAGAGCATGTCCGACAGGGCGACAGCCGAGCGGTAGCCCAGCTGATTGTGCGAAAGATCAAGTTCATGCAGGGATGCGTTCTCCGACAGGGCCTCCGCGATGCACACTGCGTCGTTGTCCGTTAAGAAATTGTGCGCTAAGCGCAATACCTTCAACGTGCCTAACGCAGAGCGGCCTTTCAGCAGATTTCGCACTTCCTCGCCAACCCCCTTTACGCTCCTCCACACCGCGCAGCTCTCGCAGATCCCCCCGCCTCTACACGCACACGCGGCGGTTGTTTCGACCTGCGAAAAATTTGTGATACTCTGCCCTTTCGAGGCTGATCCATCGTCCCTGGCTTTCCCTTGCGAACGATCACTAGCGCCGAGCAACGCCCGGACGACAGACGGACCACGCGGCAAGTGAGCCGTTTTAACACCGAGTTGGTTTCTGGACAGGTCTAAATGGTGGATCATACAGCCTTTGGATTGACACGCCTGCAGCACTGCCATGGCGCCGCCGGGGGTCAGGTAGTTCTTTTGCAGCTCTAGGTGGCGAACTAAAGGGGCTCTCTGCCTGCACAAGTCCCTGTGCCCTTCACGTGCAGCATCTCGGGTCAGAAACGTCGCGAAGCAAACGGCGGCTCTATCGCGGAGACCGTGGCCGTTGAGAGAGAGGAACCCGTGTTGGTTCTCAAGGGATTCGTCCTCCAGCAACGGCAGGACAGCTCGTTTCGGCACCGACCCGTGAGGCTGCCTGGCGGCCTCGCACAGATACGCTTCGGGTCCGATGGCGTCTTCTGCGCTGGGAGGCTCCGCAAAGAAGAAGTTCTTAACTTCACGTTCCTCTCCGAAGGCGCCTTCCGCGTCTCCTCTCAGTCCTTGCCAGCCCAAACCCCGCCCGGCTTCCGCATCCTCTTCACAATGCACCAATTCGTAGCCTTCCTCCTCAAACAGCAACTCCCGGAGTTCCTTCAAAAATCCGTTCAGGATGTCCATCAGCGAAGCATGGTCAAGCGCGTCCACAGCGGACGCAGAGGGAGCTCCCGTGGACAGCACGTAGTGTACAAACTTTGCGTGGACCATCCCTGTGCGCACGCTTTTCAAGACCCCGATCAACCCATCAGGTCCCAGAGCAGCGTTGCCTGGAAGGGGTGCCTCGTCGGTTGACGACTCCTCGTCAACATCTGCCGTGTCCGCCTGCCCGCGCCTTTCGAGACGCGATCTTTCCCGGTCGTAACTCTTTTTCAGCTCAGGTCTTTTTTGCAGGAGGTCGGCAACGAGGGAAGATGACGCATCGCTACGAGCAGTCACTTGATGTGAAGCCATGTTTGCTCTGCTCAGCGGCTTTTTTAGCTCTTTTCGAGACCCCGAGAGCAACTTGAATGAAAGCGTCACCGGTCGAAGGCCCTTCTGGCCGACGGACTTCGCCGGGACCCTTTCTCTAGTGGCTTGGGACGATCCCTTTAGCAGTTCAGTGTTGCCCTTGTTAATGAGGAAAGACTCAGAAGGAGCTTCGCAGCTGCCTCCGAGGGCTGTTTTAATAACGGTTATCACTTCGATGATTTCTGAGAGCTGTTCGGATCCGAGGCCTTGGGGTTCAGGCGGGATTTCGTCCGCGTCATCCACATTGTTTTCATCGTCTCCCTGCATCTCCTCCTGCATCTCATTAATCGTTTTCATTGCCATCAGCTCGAGGAACTCTTCGAAGTCAATACTACCGGTTTGATCCGCATCCACGACAGAGATCATGTCCTTTATCATCTCCGGTGTGCAGGTCTGTCCAAGCTCGGTCATTACCGACCCGAGTTCGCTTGTGTCGATGGTCTCATCCCCGTCGCGGTCGAACTCTTTGAACACGTCACGGAAAAGCTCGATCTCATCAGGACTGAACTTGTCGATTACCTTCCGCGCACCGTCATCCATCGTGGATGACAACTAATGCACCTTTCCCACCCCACCACTCCCTAGAACGCATCCTATCCGATAGAATTGTTGTGCACTTCAGTATTTATTTAGAGTTCAAGTTCGCTCTTTCTTGGAAGAAGGAGTTGCTGCGTATAGACAGAACAACACATTTTGAACAACAGAATCGTCTCTGGAGAGACCAAACGAGCAAAATCCCAACTAAACACTATTGCCATCATGCAGAAGAGAAGGAGAATTGTGGCCAGTAGCAAGAGCTGCCGAACTTAAGCGGAGAACCACTGTGTCCACCAACAGGTAAAGGTGACGTAACAGCAAAAAGCACTGCGTGTAAGTGTGACATGTAAGCAAGTAAGGTGCTAGCGGCCGCTGGGGACGAGGGGCAACTTGAACGCGAAGCCCTGTGAACAACAACATCCTTCCCAGCGAGCTTTTTCTGCAATGTCTGTTTCTAATTTCTCAAAGCCAGCTTCGCAAAGCGGTGCTCAAGTGACAGATCACTGGCGGTAAACATGAGCTCAAGGAACTTCGTGTATGTCCAGCGGATCTCATTCTTGCACGATCCGTGACCTGGCTTCATTTGGACCGCGAGCTCCTGTACAACGTTACTCCACTCCTCGACAGACCCCTTTGGTATGCGTGGTATGAGCTTTTTTAGCAAGTCCTGCAGAGGTACCTGCACACACGGCCTGTCGAGGTTCAAATGTATTTGGGAAGAAATGTACACACAGCACTCATTTTTCGAGACTGGAGGTCCTATGAACATGCAATGTGAATAGCCTCTATTCGAGCCAACCCGGCTTTAATGTGTGAAAAAGTGTATTGTTTTTGGACTAGATAATAGCGCGGAGCTAACTTTTTTTTGCCCCTGGCAAAATGCATAGGGGTGGCAGAGTGAGCGGGCGTCGGCCTTTAGGCCGGTAGGCCCGGGTTCGAACCCCGCCCATCACACTTTCCCGGTCGAAGATTGTTTTCGAGGTTAGTTGCGTTTCGGGGTCTAATATCCCCGATATTAGCGTTTTTTGCGGAGTTTCTCATGTCAGGTCAGCCGGCTGATGGATGGATGGATGGTTCTTAACAAGATGCCTGGGGGGGGGGTCTCCCCCCGGGTACTGCCGCCGAACTCAGCATCTCCAGAAGTTCTGGCAGAACCCAAACTTTGCTTCGCCCGAACTTAGCTTCGCCCAAACTTTACTGTTTCCCGAACTTTAACTGCTGCCTCCAGTCTCGCCCCGCGCCGTTCTTTAGCCGAGCGCAACGTCAGTAATAAGAATCAGACAAATGGTCAAGCTAAATGTAAGAGAGGGGGGGGCTGGGGGGCAGCGCCCCCCAGCGCACGGTACGGTACAGCGAAGAAATCCCGCGCCAGTCAACGTCCAATTTCGGATCCAAATTCAATTAGAATTGATAGACAACGTCTCGCCACCCACCACCCTTTGGCCCTCCCGCCCCTGGCCCTCTTCCCTCCTCTTCCCCCGCCTCCTTTTTACTCATCCTGTCCCGTTGGCCCTCCTGCCTCGGCTCCCCCCTTTATCCCTGGCTCACCCCTTGCCGCTGATCCCGGTTGGTAGTGACCCGGCCCTACTCCAACCCCCAGCCCAAAACTAATTCAATTTTTTTTTTTGCGCGCTCGGGGGCAGTGCCGCTAACTTCACTTTTGGTGAGGAATTCCAAAACCTGTTTTGGGCTTGTTTTTTTTTTGTGCCCCCCAGGTTTTTTACCCCCGTGTTGTGCAGGTTATTAGCTTCGTTTTTGCCTTGGTTTCCCGACCAACTTTCTTTTGCCGCTCTGAGACCGAGAAGCTTTTCTCTAGGGGGGGTCCGGGGGGCGAAGTCCCCCGGTGAACGGTACGGTACAGGTGGAGAAAGTTTGCAGTTCTCAGTCTGTTTGTCACAATATCACTCATTCCACGAAAAAGTGTCACAGATTTTCCGTCCGAAAAGCAGTCCGTTTTGGGTCAAAATTTTGGAATTTTTGGGAAAAAATTTTTGGGATGGAAAGAGCTATCCCTGGCGAATATGGGCAAGCAATCAGCTCGCGTGGCGACCAAAATCTGGCGTGCAGATGGACAAAAGGTCGGTTTTGGGGCTGTTTCAAAACCCCAAAAAACGATTTCCGGCGGGAATCGAACCACCGACCCCCAAACCCCTGTGTGGGTGTGGTAACCTCTGGACCATGGGCTAAAAAAACGGCGGAGAAATCTTTTGTTCACTGCGGAGTGAGAATTTTGGACTCATTTTGAGTTCTTCGCAAACCGGGCGAAATATGCTCCCAGAGGGTAGAAATACCGTCCTGGGACACTGGAAACGAGTAAATGACGATCTCGCACTTTCCGATAAGAATTCCAACTGAGCAGGCGCTAAAAGCGAATTTTGTCGTGTTACAGGACAACAGTACCAGAAGAGCGGCCAAGAACAAGGGGAGGGCGGGCAAGAAACAATCCCACTGAACCCCCCCACTACACTGCGGGGCGAGGCCACTCAGGTGGCACTGTTTGCCACCTGAGTGGCCTCGCCCCGCACCCCCGGGTGCACATTCCTGAAGCCAACAGCCCATTTCAAATTCATCCACAACTCAGATAATGTGTGCTGGTAAATCATTGGCACGAGTTGATGCAGACCGGAGATTACACGGAACAAGGCACTTGTGTCAACTCAGAAAGAATCTGTCAAGAACTCCGGGCTGCTTCTGAGCCCCGACTCCCTCACTCGGCTCAGCTCCCGCGGCAGACGGAATTTGGAATGGGAAGCTAATGCCCTGAACTTGGCGACAGGGTGGCCTCGAGCCCCAGACCCATACATAAATCACTGGTGACAGTGTTCGCTTTAAGACCGGTGACCCAGTCATTTTTCAAAACCGCCTTTGGGCAGTTTTTATTTCGAAGCTTGCCAGGCGTGAGGCTTTGTTACTAGGGTTCGTCTTCCAGGGGTTTCTTAGCAGCGCGCAAGGTGGTAAAACACAGCCGGGCCTACGCCCTGGCACGGCAACACTGCTGGTCATTTTTGACCCAAAAATGACCGGTCATAAATGACCGGTCAGTTTTCAGCGATGGATTTTTTAGAGTTAAAGTTCGCTTGAAATACCGGGGTTTTAGGGTCTCCGTGTGACCGTTCATGAATGGGTTTTTAGTCATAAATGACCGGCTTTTTTCTTGATGGTGTATGGGGTTAGCATCGGGTATATGAAGCTACTTCTCTGATGTCATTGGTCACGTACCGTGTGGCCCTCCATTTAGTGATCATCTAATTAGTGGATGAAATATATAACCTCCCCTGTGTTCTCATTGTAAGAACTTAATTTTCCGGCTCGCAGCGAGCCGGAAGAAACGGTAGCCCAACAAGCTCAGACATCCAAGCCAGCTTGCTTCCTCCTCCACCCCCGGTCACAATTCTTTGAAAAGACTTGCAGCCAGGAATGGGCTCAACACTGTGCGACACGACGCATTTTCACACGACAAGGCCGGTGCCAGAGATAGCAATGTCCAGGTTGTGATGCTCCATCCCAGCCTCCTTGTCATCTCTGTTCAACAAGCTTCTTTCTGCTCGGACATCAGACGTAATTTTATCGTAGTATTAGTAGTAGTAGTAGTAGCAGTTTGAACTTGTTATGCAGCAATAATCTGTGTCGATAGACTGCACAGTACTAGTAGTTTGTGTCGTCTGCCGAAGCAGCCGGAGACAGCAGGCGCACGGGGCAGGGCTTGCTTTACTTTTCTCTTCTTCATGGAGACCCGCCCCCGGCATCCTAACTGTCCAATCACTGTCGAGAAAGGGACCAGGCCCCCACGAAGCCTTATACACAACACGGCTACAACACGAGGATGCAGCCCTGCTTAGGTGTGCACCCGGCCATCAGGCCATTGGCTGCTAAGCACCCCCCGACCGGTCGATTTGCCACTTTTGTGGCCCTCTATTCGCCAGGCGGTGCTGTCAGCACTTTTTCCGCGTCGCATCAAGTACATGATGCTGGCGGTTGGGGATCGGCGACCGCAACTCAATTAAGGTGCGGTTAACAGTGTCGCCACGTGAAGGCCCCATGACACCCATTAGAGGTGCCAGCAATTTTATCGAAGTAAAGAAAACTGTCCTGCGCATTTCGGACTAAAGAGGGGGGGTAGACCTATTATCCACCCGATTTTTCCGGAAATTCCACGAACATTAAAACTAGTGGCGTTAAGTACGTGCGCTGGGCTAAAGGCCGGCGCGGGGCGAGACTGGAGGCAGCAGAGAAAGTTCGGCGTGTGGTAGCAAGTTTAGCCTGTGATGGCAAGTTCGGCGCCAGTACCCGGGGGGAGACCCTAAGTTCTGGTGAAGCAAAGCAAAGCGCGGGCGAAGCAAAGTTCGGGTTCTGGTGACGCTGAGTTCGGCGTGTGGTTGCAAGTTTAGGCTGGATCAAATGGTTATCCAAGGGCTGCCCAGGGTTTTGTTGCAGGGTGGTGTCTTTTCCTTCGCGCCTTCGGCGCGATATTGATTGTTGTTTGGTAAAACCACCCTGTCCGGTCGAAACCCAGCTCACGTTCTCTGGTTAGTGGGTGAACAAGCCAACCCTGAGACAAATCTGCTTGTCTAGGTTAGGAAGAGTCAACATCGAAGGATCGAAAAGCAACATCGCTATGAACGGTTGGCTGCCACAAGCCCCCTATCCTGAGGCAATTTTTCTGTCACCTCCGGCTTCATCCCTTGAACATAACTGAGGGATTTCGATATCACAATGCACTCCCACGATTCCCGTTATGCTTCGCCGCCTGGCGACCTTCATCCCCTGCACTGGATGCGGTAGAAGTCAAGAAGTGCCACAGAACAACCCACAGGTTGACATACCAGCCGTATCTGTACAAGTTGCACCTGCACCGGGTCCGACCAATTCTGAGTGCACTGAGACAACAGACATAGTCCACACCAGCCAGGAGGAGCGGCGCTTTAGCCGTCCTCTTCACAGCGCCAGCAAAGCAAAGCGCACCCACAGGGTGGCAGAGTGTGCGGGTTCACAAACTACACCAAACCGCGGCCTTTTTGAGAAACCATTGATCAGCCTCTTTTCCGTTTTAACAGCTCTTTTTTCTTGTTTTCACTCTCTCTTTTTGCTTGTTGGCAACATTTACATTCTATGCTGTTTTCTCACTTGGTGTGCTGTTGTTACACTCACAGCGGGTGAATAGGCCCACGCCACTGAAAAATTGAAAAGTTATATTTATCGCCAAAACCAGTCGACCTATTATCCCAGGATAATAGGTCCCCTTGGATATTAGGTCTACCCCCTTACATGGACAGAGCAAAACGAACCTACCGATATGCTAGGCTGGACGACTTATAGCGATATTTGTGGATTAGAAGGTCGGTATTTTATTTTATTCGAGATAATGCAAAAATGAACAAATACCTGTCTGCGAGGTCCAAACAGTCGAAAAGGAGCGCCAACGTCCTTTGTGTCTGCTGGCTGGTAAGCAACAACGCAAGGCCAGCTGCAAATTCAGAGAACGTCGCGGTGCAGTCAGACGACACGAGGAGTGCTTTGTACGCTTCTTGAATGGCTTCGGGGCTCTCACGCAACAACTTCTTGTACATTTCAGGTGCACGCGTGCCAAGGTCATCGTGCAGGGACTGCCACGCGGAAGCGGTTAGGTTGTATTTCAGATCACCTGTGAACATAATGTACAAAGATCGTGCCTCATGTGATGAAACGGACTCCCAAAGCGACACGTAGTATGCCAGCGATTGCAACTTGAACATGGCTGCGGCTAGATTCTTTTCGAATGCGCGACTGCGAAGCGCGGCGTGCCGCCAGCTTGGATCCTGCTCCTCGTTGCCCGCCGTGGTAGCTTTGTCTTCGCTCAATAAGCTTCCATGTTGCGACTCAAAGATTTTGATACCTTCTCTTGCCTCAAGGGCCGCTGCTGCCGACATTTTCAGCTTGTTGCGCGCTGTGGTCCCTGTTCCACTCTCCAATCTCTTGGGTCTTCCACAGACCTTGTCGACTACTTCGCGACTGCTTTGGTCGCAGCTGCTAGTTTCTTCCCTTCGCTTCACGCCATTGACAGGCACTCTCCGAAGCTCTGGAAGAAAAAGCAACACCGGCTCCTGAAAACTGTCTTCCCTCTTCCCTCGTACCTCCCCGCCCTGACTAGTGACACCCACTTTCATGGACGGCAATGTCTCAGTACTGTCTTCCATCCTTCGGCAACCACAAACTAACGAATGCTTGCCTGGTGCACGTCGCCGAGTGTGACGTAGAGGCATGCGCAACCGTGGCTTCCACTCATTATTCACTTTGTAGTATGCTACCTGCTGGGGGGGCTCAAGGGTAGGCCACGTTGGGATCGGTACCGGACCGCTCACGGTTTCTTCGGGACGCGAAATGAAGACTTGGTGTGAGAACCGCCAGTTCACAACGCGCTGTTTTGTTGCCTCAAGCATCAGCCTGCACAACCCATGCACCCCTGCTTTCTTTGTTGCTGACACTAGAAGTCCCTGTGTGTTGTTGTTTTTCATAATCCCGAGCTGTTGTTTTCCATCGTAGCGTGGACTGCTGTGGAGGCATTTTGTAGACAGCATCTTCGTGCCGCGCTACAATTTGCGCAAAAATAGCTGAATTAAACGTCATACATCATTGTGCACGGTGGGGTCCAGCCTCAGAAGAGAATGTGCCTGAATCACACCCGAAAAGCGGTATTATACAACCAAAACGCGTGGAAATGCACAGCAGCACGAAGGTGATGAAGAGTTATGACACGCAGAACTGTCGCATGCTCTTTGGTCATGCATGGACGGAACGGAGTCTCTTTGCTCTGTAAAGGTCGCAAGGCTTGATAAGGAGGTCAGCCCGCACGTTCCGTATCCATAGACACCTTCCGATTCTTTTTTTACTTACCTCTTTTTTCGGTAAAGCATAACCTCTTTTTCGGTGAAGCACACGGCCACCCGAAGAGACCCGCAAAGCGCCTTACGTACCTCTTTTTTCGGTAAAGCACAACCTCTTTTTTCCGGTAAGCAAACGGCCACCCGAAGAGACCCGCAAAGCACCCTACGTACCTCTTTTTTCGGTAAAGCACACAGGCACCCGCGACGCTTCCCTTTCCTCCTTTTTTGGTGATGTCGGGATGAGAGACCGGAGAACGAGCGATGTGTGGCCGGTAAGCAAACGGCCGACCTATCGTCCGACCAGTTTCTGGTTGTAACCCGCCAAGAAGTTAATCGTGGATTGGCACACAAACCCCAAGGGAAGAAGGGTGAATCCTTTCACCCTGTCGAAGTTCACGGTTGTGGTCGGCGACTTGACAAAAGAAATAGCGGAGTTGTACGAGACACTGGCTCCTTTCACAAGACTGACAGCGCTCGGAACAGAGGAAATAACAAGGAAATGGAAAGAGAACCCTGTTATGCAGGAGTTCTCTGCTCAGAGAGGAGCACTAACACATCTTTTCAAGAAGGTGGCAGCCGGGGCCAAGATTCCCGAAGAGTTACTCAACGAAGAGAAACTGTACATCAGCATCCGTTCACCGCAACCACCCGATGGTTCACCGAGACCTCCACCCGGGAGAACCTCGCCGCAGAAAACGTCGCCGCAAAAACCCGAACCCACCAGCACTACGCACCTTGCGACGAAACCAACAAATCCACCTGGACGCAACGGCATAACATGCAGGGTCAAAACCTTGTGTCTTTTTGGTACATGGCCACCAATTTCTTTCCGGGGAAAAATTGGGTTTTTTAAATTCTAAAATTTTGGAACAAACCCTGCAGTAATTTTTGATGAAGTTGATGGTGTGATCCAAACCAACTTCTGCCGGGTTCCTGCCGGGTTTCTGCCGGGTTCTTGCCGGGTTCCTGCCGGGTTCTTACCGGGGGGGGGTGTCCATTTTTTATTTTTGGCGGCTTGCATAGCCCATCGAGTCACTAGCTCTTTCAGGCATTTGTCGACGCTTCACGCAGTACCTGCCGCGATATGGTAACAGAATAGTCTTCAAACTCCCTGGATATGTGCTGAGGTCGGATGTCAATCACCGAGAAAAGGAGAGCCGTGAGGGTTACGTAGTGTATAGAAGCCTCCATAGATGCCCCCGGGTGGGTATACGGTAGTATACCAGGTACCCACCCCTTAAATCCCTCATGGGGGCATTTCTGAGGTAACGTGTATTTTTTTGTCAATTCGACCTGGGCATTAGCTTGGTCTCCGGCCCATTTTCCAAATTTGGACCGCTTACGGCTTTTTGCATTTTCACTGTTTTCAGCGGTTTCTGCACTTAGGGGCTCACCTGCCACTGTTGCACGGGTCTCTGCCTCCTTTCCGGCCTCAACGGTGTAAGCAACAGCCAGGATTTGTCGACTGGAACCCTCGGTACGGCATCTTGTCTCTGAGTACAGTCGAAGAATGGAGCTACACACTACGTACTCTAATTAATGGTCGTAACATGTGCAGCCCCCTAATGTAGTGTAGTGGTCATCTCCACTAAGTGTTCTTCAAATACTAATCAACTTTTCGGCTCGCATAGCGAGCCAGAAAAAAAACGGTATGGTACACCAAATTTCCAGGCCCGAAGAAATGGAATTGTCCATCATGCACAGACATCCAAGCTAGCTTGCTCCCTCCTCGACCACCCTGTCGCAAGGGCAGTGCGAACAGAATACATTGTATTCGCCGAACTCTTCGATAGACCAACCACCAAAATTTCGGGTCACGGCACGAGCCAGAAAGAAGCTCCCCAACCGGACTTCTAACCGGAGCCGGCAACAAGGCACCCCGGAAACCGTTCCTCCTCCCGACCTAACGGAGCTAAAGGATGGCCAGGTACATTCATGTTCCCGATGTTTCCCTCTCAAAAGGCTAAGGCCCAGCCTCCGTTTGTTGTCCTAGTGAGCTCTATAGTACTACAGTGTGTGAGTCTATACAGATGACCACTACACTACATTAGGGGGCCGCACATGTTACGACCATTAATTAGAGTACGTAGTGTGTAGCTCCATTCTTCGACTGTACTCAGAGACAAGATGCCGTATCGAGGGTTCCAGTCGACAAATCCTGGCTGTTGCTTACCCCGTTGAGGCCGGAAAGGAGGCAGAGACCCGTGCAACAGGTGAGCCCCCTAAGTGCAGAAACCGCTGAAAACAGTGAAAATGCAAAAAGCCGTAAGCGGTCCAAATTTGGAAAATGGGCCGAAATTTCGACCGGCCAGTGACTGCACGGGTCCATCGGCCCCGCGGGAGCGTTTTAAAAAGACACAAGGTTTTGACCCTGCATGTTATGGAGAACGAGGAATTCGTCTACGTGCCGTTGTGCAGGAAACAACTCACACGCTGAAATCGACTGTGAACAATCTGATCGATCTCTCTTAATAAAATATTAAAGCGCCGAAGGCGCAACCGCCCAATCCGACTTTGCACACCTAATTGCGACTGTTCGACAGGCGGCTGTTTAGTGTTGCAAACGAATCATGAACACGCTGAAATGGGTCTTCCACACTCTGAAAGCAAGTGCTCCTAAGCAGACGAACTGTGAGTGTTGCAAACGAAACGCAAATGAACTGAAATAGGGACCTCACACGCTGAAATCGACTGTGAACAATCTGATCGATCTCTCTCAATAAAAGATTAAAGCGCCGAAGGCGCAACCACCCAATCCGACTTTGCACACGCAATTGCGACTCTTCGACAGACGGCTGTTTCGTGTTGCAAACGAATCACGAGCACACTGAAATGGGTCTTCCACACACTGAAATCAAGTGCTCCTAAGCAGACGAACTGTGAGTGTTGCAAACGAAACGTAAATGAACTGAAATAGGGACCTCATACACTGAAATCGCTGCTCGTGATTCGTTTGCAACACTAAACAGCCGTCTGCCTTGGAATAAGCCACTTCCTCGGAATCGCAGAACACCTTTTGGTCCATGTCGCGGGGGTTCCCAGGGAAACAGAGAGGTAGGAAGAAGGGAGCTGACAATATTTTATTCTCTTGGGTGTCAACCCAAGCACTTGCTGAAGCGAATGGGGATCTTAACGGGGGAAAGGACGAGCGATGCCTTCTTGCGAGGCGCTGCAGTCATCCTCACCGCGCGTAAAGAAACCCCGTAACGCTCGTTCAACAGAATGCCTTCCATCTCGGGAGGCAAAAACTTCCGGCGAGACTCTCGAAGGGACGTCCGCCGGGTTCTCCTTTGAGCGGACCCACGACACCGAGAACGGACAGTTCAACTCGTGTAAGCGTGTCATTGCCGACACGACTGCGTCGTTCAAACGCTGGCTGGCAGTGCACATCTTCTTCCGTGCAACTGCGGCCACCGTTGTGTTGTCCACGCGGACATCGACGCTTCCGACCCCGCTTTGCGGCAACACGGCTATGGCTCGCTCAAAAGCCAAGGCCTCGAGCTCGTTTATGTGCAGGGCACCTTCGGATTTAGTCCAGGACCCACCGAAGACGTGCATCTCACCAGTCTCGCGCGAAACAATCACGGCACCCCAGCCCTTCAACGAGGCATCCACAAAAATAAGAAACGAAGGTCCATCGGACTCAGAGGGAGGCAGGGAGGGAGAAAGAACACGTGCCTTGTGAACCGAACGAATCCAATCTTTCAATTCAGAGGCTGCACAGCGGGGCACTTGAACTTTGTCAGCCGGTGTCCGCGAACATCGATTCAGCGAGTTCGTGACCCGCCGCAGAAACTTCAACGCCCACCAAAAGGAACCGGGAAACACTCCAGAGATTGAGCTTGCGTGAAGCAGCCGTCCCCCTAGAGACTCCAGTTCTCCAGCCGTGATGCAAGACAAGTCGGCCTTGTCAAGCTTCCCGAGCAGCTTCTCTGACGGGGCGACCGTGTTGGCGCCGTGATCGAAGTCGACTCCGATGAAGTCGTATCGACATACCCCGTCGTTGCTGTCTGCTTCTTTCCATGAGGCATTTGCCTCCTTCGCCAAACAATCCATTTTCATTGTGTGGGCGGCGATCTCACGGGCGGAACCGTACAACCGGATGTTGTCAATCCAGGCATGTACACCCACGTTCTTTGCCGCGTGCTCTGGAGCAACAAAGGCCGGATCCGCGGCCAATACCGATGTCAGCGTGTGCATGATCTCTGGTGCACAGCTGTGGCCCATTGGCAACCGATTCATTTCGTACCAGGTCCCCGAGTCGTCTACGAAACGAAAATGCTTTCTTGACTCGGGTGGGATCTCTACCTGATAGAAACCTGTCCGCAGGTCGCGGGTTGTCGCACACTCGCCGAGCACCGCGTCGAGGTATTCTGACACGTGCCCCAGTGGGACATAGGCTTCATAGCCCTCGCTCTTTAGAGCGGAATTAGCTTCCTGGGTCCACAAAATAAAACGCTGTCGCATTCCTGTCGGCTTTTCTTCAACGACAGTGAACGGGACAGTTTCCAAGGTTCCTGGGGCTTGCGCTACTGAAGCAATACCGTTCTCGACGAGGGTTCGCGCGTGCGACCCTTGGAACATAGAGCATCGGGGTGTCTCTTTTTGACGCACGTTTTCTTCTTTTTTCAAGCAGGTTTTTGGTTGGAAGGTGGTGTTCCACACGGACTCAAAACGATCGCGGACGCTTTTCCGCATCCGGTTCTTCAAGAAATCAACACGCATGGGTGTAATGCTAGCAACGTGTAGCGGTGATTCCCGTTCCTCTGCCGTTCGAGGCAGGCGGGTCGCATGAGAGCGCCGTGTGATTGTATGGCGAGTTTTGAGAGGAGAGGGAGAGGCAGGAGGAGGAATCACAAGAGGGCCGTCGCGTGGGCTGTTCCCAACGCTTCGGCCATTGCTACCGAATCGCTTCCGTAACGGAGCGTCATGTCGGGAATCCCACTCCCTTGGCCTTCTTTGTGTTTCGGGAGCCGTCCAATCAACTCTAGAGGCAACCTGGCCCCTTGCTCTACCGCCTTGAAAAGGTGTGTTGTGGCTCCCCGCTTGATGCTGTGACCTGTAAAGCCGCGCATCTGGGCACAAAAGTGGCGGTGGTCCCGATACCGTCTCATGAGACCTTTTATTGATACCTTTTTTGCCCATTTCTGGGTTGCACCCTTATCTCGACCTTTTTGGTCCGTTTTTGGGTTGCGCCCTTATCTCGACCTTTTTGAGATGCACCCTTATCTCTACCTTTTTGAGCGCACCCTTATCTCTACCTTTTTTGCCCATTTGTGGCTTGTTCCCTTATCTCGACCTTTTTTGGGGGTTGCGCCCTTATCTCGACCTTTTTTGGGATTGTGACCAAATTTTCCCGAAAATATTTTCGGGCCAAGAAAAAAGTCCGAAAAAATTCCGAAAAATTTTTGGGCCAAAAAAAAAATCCGAAAAAATTCCGAAAATTTTTTGGGCCAAAAAAAAAATCCGAAAAAATTCCGAAAAATTTTTGGGCCAAAAAAAAAATCCGAAAAAATTTCCGAAAAAAATTCGGGCCAAAAAAAAAATCCGAAAAAATTCCGAAAAATTTTTGGGCCAAAAAAAAAAAAAATCCCCCCCCCCCCCCCCTAGCTGCGTGATCTTGGTCGACTCACCCAGCAAGGGGGGGTGAGCAGCCCCCCCAGCGTCTCCCCAGCGATCCTGGTGCCCCAAGCCGCGACGGGGCGAGGTTGCTCCAACCCTTCCCAAGCAGCCTCGGCAAGGCCAGCAGGAGGGCGGGCAGGAGGCGGCACTGCCGCCGCTTCAGTACGCCCCCCCAGCGGCACCCGGGGGCCGGAGCTCAGGTGGGGCCCCCGGTTGTGCCGCACTAAAATTAACACCAACAGCAGCGGGGGGACAGGCGCAGCTAGCTGGCCAGGGCGGAGATAATGGGCAGCACTGCGATCGGCGGCCGAAGCGCAGGAGGGGAAGCGAGGGGTGATCACGATCCCGAGCGGGGAAGGGGCCACTCAAGCGAGCAACTCATGCAAAAAATACTGCAGAGTTTGTTCCAAACTTTTAAAATTCAAAAAACCCATTTTTTTTCCGGAAATTTTTTTTTGGCCATTTCCAAAAAGACACAAGGTTTTGACCTTGCATGATATAGGGGTCATATAGGGGAATCGGCCTTGTCCTTCGATTTAAGCTGCTGATTCCCCGAATAAATTAGAAGAATCGGCCTTGTCCTTCGATTTAAGCTGCCAGCTAAGTAAAGGGGAAAGCAAGAATCGGCATGTTTGTACTTTACGCTGTGGAAAAACGGAAAGCCTTGACGAAAGCCAAGGTCACTTACCATGCAGGGTCAGAACCTTGTGTCTTTTTGAAAATGGCAAAAAAAAAAATTCCGGAAAAAATTGGGTTTTTTGAATTTTAAAAGTTTGGAACAAACTCTGCAGTAATTTTTGAGGAAGTTGAGCAAAATTTTTTTTTTTCAATAAATTTTTTAGGGCTCCATCGGCCCCGCGGGAGCGTTTTAAAAAGACACAAGGTTTTGACCCTGCATGTTACCACCTCCACTACGCAAGTCAACAAGGAAGTTCCTCACTGCCAGTTCAACTTCTTTCGTATTCTCCATCGTCATTCTCGTTAGCGGTATGCGCGATGGCATGCCGGCGGGGTTAGATTCTGATTTCACCCAGTCAAGGGAGAAGGTGTGCCTTCCATCCTTCAAACTCTGCAAAGCTCTGATAACAGAATCGTTCAGGAGGTTGCTCAACCAACAGCTTTCACCATTTTTGTTGACGCGAGCCTCAAGGGATGGGGCGGCGTTATTGTTGATCGGGAAACAGGCGAAGTATTCGTTCACGGGGAGGAATGGTCACCCTTCCACAAGAAACATCACATCAATGAGTTAGAGGCACGCGCCTTACTCTGTGTGTTGAGGTTGCTTACAGGCAAGTCCGCTGGCAGACCAATTAGTATTTTTGTTGACAACACAACCGTTGTTGGCGCCGCAAGGAAGAAGCAGTGTGTCAAGAGCAGGATCCTGAACGACTCAGTTGTGGGTGCGTTGCAGACAGTGAAAGACAGTAGATGCACTTTTTCCCTTGAGTGGGTGAAGTCGGAATGCAATCCTGCTGATATGCCATCGCGCGTTCCGCCCATCAGGATGACCCGTGACAATCAGGACCAGGTTCTACAGGCGGTGAGGCGTTTTCTGGGCCAACATGCGTAGTGGAGGCGGAAAGTGACCTTGTCTTCGGCAAGGCTTTTTCGTTTCCCACAGTGTTTGTTTTCCGTTTTCTTGGTTTCACGCACGCCTTTTTCGTCTTCTTGCTTTCCATTCTTCATGTGGTAGCACCGGCTAAACTCGGAGGATAGCTCGATTCTGCAGATTCATTTGGGGAATCGACATTCCAGAGAATAGCCCCTAGTAGCTATTTATCCAACAAATAGTACTAAGAACCAGGGGGGAGGTTGGTTGCTTGGTTGGTGGTCTCAAAGCCTTGAATCCCGCCCACCCATCCCCCTGTGACCTTGTCTTCGGCAAGGCTTTTTCGTTTCCCACAGTGTTTGTTTTCCGTTTTCTTGGTTTCACGCACGCCTTTTTCGTCTTCTTGCTTTCCATTCTTCATGTGGTAGCACCGGCTAAACTCGGAGGATAGCTCGATTCCCAACTACACCTTGTCCGGCAGCCAACTCCACCTTGTCCAAGGCCCCAACCTACACCTTAACCGTCAGCCAACTACACCTTGTCCGGTACCAATGCAGGGTCAAAACCTTGTGTCTTTTTAAAACGCTCCCGCGGGGCCGATGGAGCCCTAAAAAAAATTTTTGGAAAAAAAAAAAATTTGCTCAACTTCCTCAAAAATTGCTGCAGAGTTTGTTCCAAACTTTTAAAATTCAAAAAACCCATTTTTTTTCCGAAATTTTTTTTTTGGCCATTTTCAAAAAGACACAAGGTTTTGACCCTGCATGCTACACCTTGTCCGGCAGCCAACTACACCTTGTCCGACAAAGCTGTAGCATGCAGGGTCAAAACCTTGTGTCTTTTTAAAACGCTCCCGCGGGGCCGATGGACCCCAAAAAAAAAAGTTGGAAAAAAAAAATTTCGCTCAAGTTCAGCAAAAAATACTGCAGAGTTTGTTCCAAACTTTTAAAATTCAAAAAACCCAATTTTTTTCCGGAAACTTTTTTTTTGCCATTTCCAAAAAGACACAAGGTTCTGACCCTGCATGGTAGTTGGCCCCTGGCTATTTTGGATTGGTCCAACTACACCTTGTCCAGGAGCGTCCAACTACCATGCTGGGTCAAAACCTTGTGTCTTTTTTGGAAATGGCCAAAAAAAGAATTCTGGGAATTCCATCTTGCATGCATGTGAACGGAAAGGGGACGCGCAGTATTGAAGCGAAGGGGAAATCGTCTCGGCCGGGCAGGATGAACCTAACCTTCCGAACGAGAACGAACCAGGGTGGGGAGGGAGGGAAAAAGAAGAACGGGACGTGTTGTGTGTAAACGGGGAGGGGGAACCTGTGAAGGTATGCTTGCAATATCGGAATTCCCTCAGTTAAACTACGAGAATTCCATCTTGCATGCATGTGAACAGAAAGGGGACGCGCAGTAACATGCAGGGTCAGAACCTTGTGTCTTTTTGGAAGTGGCCAAAATTTTATTTCCAAAAAAAAAAAAATATACGTTCTCTCACTGGTCAAAATGAGAGAAAAACGGAAAACTCACTGGTAGTGAGTTTTTTTTTATCGGGTTGAGGGGGCCTTGTGTGAGCCCCGAGGGGCTGGGAAATGCCTCGAGACAGAAAAAAACGCCCCGAGGGACGTCGAGCCGGAGCGAAGCGGAGGCGAGACGTCCCGAGGGGCGTTTTTTTCTGTCGAGAGGCATTTCCCAGCCCCGAGGGGCTCACACAAGGCCCCCGAAACCCGATAAAAAAAAAACGAACGAACAGTGAGGTTTTTTTCTGAGTTTCGAGCATTTTTACCAGTGAGTGACTATTTTTCTCACACAAGCAGCAGTTTTTCCGAACTACCAGGTTTCCACACCACCATAGAGGTACTGGTAATGGCGCGTTTTTTTTAGAGTGGTTTCCCCATGAGGCCTAATCCACTGGCAAGTCTTTTTTTACTAGGGCAAGTTTTTTTTCTGGGGCAAGTCTTTTTTTTACTAGGGCAAGTTTTTTTTTCTGAGGCAAGTCTTTTTTTTACTAGGGCAAGTTTTTTTTCTGGGGCAAGTCTTTTTTTACTAGGGCAAGTTTTTTGAAGCGTTCTCGGGCCAAACCGTTGCTTTTTTTGGCTTTTTTGGCCGCCACTGTACCACTACAGTACCATTGAGAAAAAAACTGGGACCAGTGAGTTGTTAAAAGTTTCTCTCACTGGTAGCAGTGAGAGAAAAAAGTTTCTCTCACTGGTAGCAGTGAGAGAAAAAAGTTTCTCTCACTGGTAGCAGTGAGAGAAACTTTTAACAACTCACTGGTTTACCAGTGCTACAAAGAAGTGAGATAAAAAGGGAATTCCATCTTGCATGCATGTGAACGGAAAGGGGACGCGCAGTAACATGCAGGGTCCAAACCTTGTGTCTTTTTAAAACGCTCCCGCGGGGCCGATGGACCCCAAAAAAAAAGTTGGAAAAAAAAAAATTTGCTCAACTTCCTTAAAAACTACTGCAGAGTTTGTTCCAAACTTTTAAAATTCAAAAACCCCAATTTTTTTCCGGAATTTTTTTTTTTGCCATTTCCAAAAAGACACAAGGTTTTGACCCTGCATGGTAAAGAAGCGAAGGGGAAATCGTCTCGGCCGGGCAGGATGAACCTAACCTTCCGAACGAGAACGAACCAGGGTGGGGAGGGAGGGAAAAAGAAGAACGGGACGTGTTGTGTGTAAACGGGGAGGGGGAACCTGTGAAGGTATGCTTGCAATATCGGAATTCCCTCAGTTAAACTACGAGAATTCCATCTTGCATGCATGTGAACGGAAAGGGGACGCGCAGT
This sequence comes from Diplonema papillatum, assembly GCA_030068145.1. Lineage (NCBI taxonomy): Eukaryota > Euglenozoa > Diplonemea > Diplonemida > Diplonemidae > Diplonema > Diplonema papillatum. The sequence goes on from JAPJBO010000024.1 coordinate 388,067, forward strand.
AAAGAAGCGAAGGGGAAATCGTCTTGGCCGGGCAGGATGAACCTAACCTTCCGAACGAGAACGAACCCCATCGCGTGTAAAAAACTTCCGCAACGCTTGTTCAACTACCCTCTTTCCATTCCTGGAAGAAAGCAGCTGGGGCGACATGCGGGAAGGTAAATCCGCAATATTCGACGCAGAGCGCACCCAAGCAATTGTGAAGGTGGCCCCCACTTCACGCAGTCTTGACAAAGCTGCTACAATAGCCTCATTTAAGGGTTTTGAGGCCATGCACATACCCTTCCTTGCTGCGGATGCTACAGTCGTGTTATCGACTTTAAAATGAACGTTATTACTCAGAAAAGCGGGAGGCAGAGCAAATATTGCGTTGCGGAACGCCAACGCTTCTAGAATGTTGATGTGCAACAAGGATTCAGCATCAGTCCATGCATTGCCTGCGACGATTACTTCCTTAGTAGTGTTGTCGATTGCAACCATGCCCCATCCTCGCAGTGAAGCATCAACAAAAACATCAAATGGGGTGCATGGAAGGATATTTTGTACTTTGAGCGGTTTTCCAACAGCAGCACGCCAAAGTTTTAACTCCTTTTGAACGGAAGGAGGGATACTTACAAGAGAGGAAGCGCTTCTTTTCCCGGAGTTGAGGCTGTTAATGACTCGCCGCAAGAACTTAATCGCAAACCAAAACCGACCAAGTAGTACCCCTGATACGGCGCTTGCGTGCATGAGTCGGCCTCCAAAAGACTCCAACTCTCCGGCAGTTACTTTATCAAACTGCACGCTCTCTAACTTTGACAAGAGTCTTTTTGAAGGCGAAACTTCACCTTTTGTGTGGTCAAAACTTACCCCGATAAAATCATACACGGAGGCTGCATCCTCGCTGTCCTCCGGTTTCCAAGTCACACCGGCTCCCTGCGCCGTCTTGTCCAGACGGGCTGTTTCTGCCTTTACCGACCTTTCGCTCCCCGTTAGACGAATATTGTCTATCCAGGTATGGACAGTCACGTCTTGGGCCCTGTATTCCTCCTTGACATAGTCCGGGTGCCCTCCAATGGTTGATGTCAGGGTGTGCATAACATGCAGGGTCAAAACCTTGTGTCTTTTTGGAAATGGCAAAAAAAAAATTTCCGGAAAAAAATTGGGTTTTTTGAATTTTAAAAGTTTGGAACAAACTCTGCAGTAATTTTTGAGGAAGTTGAGCAAAATTTTTTTTTCCCAGAAATTTTTTTAGGGCTCCATCGGCCCCGCGGGAGCGTTTTAAAAAGACACAAGGTTTTGACCCTGCATGATAAGTTCTGGAGCACAACTGTGTCCCATAGGCAACCGGGTTAGTTCGAACCATCTGCCTTTATCGTCGGTGTATCGAAAATGCTTCCGCGAACCCTCAGGTATTTCTACCTGATAGAATCCACACCGTAAGTCCCTCAGGGATGCACACTATGTATGTACTTAGAAACATGTTCTAACGGCACCTGAGCTTTGTATGAAGCCCTCAAGTTTTCATTTGCTTCACGTGTCCATAATATAACATGCAGGGTCAAAACCTTGTGTCTTTTTAAAACGCTCCCGCGGGGCCGATGGAGCGCTAAAAAAAATTTTGGAAAAAAAAAAATTCGCTCAACTTCCTCAAAAAATACTGCAGAGTTTGTTCCAAACTTTTAAAATTCAAAAACCCAATTTTGTTTTCCGGAAATTTTTTTTTGGCCTTTTCCAAAAAGACACAAGGTTTTGACCTTGCATGATAAACCTCTGTCTCAAGCCCGAGGGCTTCTCTTCCAACACCGTGAAAGGTACAGGAATTCGTCTACGCTCCGTTGTGCAGGAAACGTGAGCGGAATAACACGAGGAATAAACCGGAGCCAATGCCGGGAACACGAGAGGAAACGAAGGATTGTGAGAACTAAACTAACGAGGGGGGCATCGCGGTGCTTGCATGTTTTGCAGCAAGCCGCCAGGGAAGGGTGGGCGGGCAAAAAGAAGATGTCCAACCCACCGCCACCACCACCCAAACCTGGGCTCATGGTGAGTTAGGGATCCAACTCTGCTTGCAGAATTCCCTTAGTAAACTTAGAGAATTCGTCTACGCTCCGTTGTGCAGGAAACGTGAGCGGAATAACACGAGGAATAAACCGGAGCCAATGCCGGGAACACGAGAGGAAACGAAGGATTGTGAGAACTAAACTAACGAGGGGGGCATCGCGGTGCTTGCATGTTTTGCAGCAAGCCGCCAGCCACCACCCCTTTGCCAGTAAAAAACTGCCCCACCGCGTGTGCAACCTTCTGAATCAACTCAGGGGTTGCCAGCGACGAGGGTTCAACACGTGATGGGAGGTCCGCCGAGATTATACTCCGGATTTGACCCACTGGATTGTCCACGTACACCCCATCCTTTTCAGGATGTTTAACACGCGCATCACTGCGCCGTTGAGCACCTGATGTCTGGACGCACATCCGCTTCCTTGTCACACCCATCACTGTCGTGTTGTCGACAAGAATCTCCAGGTGTGTATTCTGGTACTTTGGTGGCAGCCGTGCCAGGGTTTCACCCAGCGCTGTTGCCTCCAGAATGTTGATGTGCCTTCCAGACTCTTCCAGGTCCCACTTATCTCCCATGATCGTCAATTCTGTGGTTGACCTGTCCACTACCACACCTCCCCAACCAGACAATGACGCATCCACAAATATTGTTGCTGTCGGATTGCCTATGACAGGCCTGATGATCCGCGTTTTGCCAATCGCTGCGCTCCACTTCGCCAACTCCCTACGCACCGACGGTGGTACTGACACCGTCTCCTCACCCATCCGTGTTCCTTGGTTGAGACTATTAGTTACACGCCGTAAGAATTTTAATGCAAACCAGTATTCTCCTGGTGACACCCCGGCGACTGCACTTGCATGCAACAGCCGGCCTCCCAGTGTCTCCAAATCGGAAGCATCCACTTGCAACAGATTCGTTCTCTTTATTTTCAATACTAATCTCTCTGCCGGGGTTACTGCCCGGGCCACGTGGTCGAAGACTACACCCAAAAACTCATACCGGGTTGCCGCATCCACGCTGTCGGCTTCCTTCCACGTGAGACAGCATTCCCTTGCAACTGCGTCCAGACGGGTTGTTTCCTTCATCACGGCAGACCGACATCCCGTGTATCGAATGTTATCGATCCACACGTGGGTTGTGACGTTTCTTGCCATGAATGTGTCCTGCACGTAGGCTGGATCCCCCGCCGCAGCTGCTGCAAGAGTATGCATGATCTCCGGGGAGCAGGAATGCCCCATGGGCAGTCGCGTCAGCTCGAACCACTCTCCAGCATCTGTCACAAACCTGAACAAATGCCGTGACTCCGCGGGAATTTCTATCGCATAGAACCCCGTCCGGAAATCCCGTGCACTTCCGCACTCATTCAACACTGCCGGCAGGTAGCTCGACACATGTCCTAAGGGTACTTCAGCCTTGTATCCCGCTTGCTCTGCTAGCTCGTTCGCTTGTTTTGTCCACAGGATAAAGCGCTGTCTCAACCCTGTTGGCTTTTCCTCTATCACTGTAAAGGGTACATTTTGCAGCGGGCCAGGGCCCTTGGCCGGACATGCTACACCACAACTCACGAGTTCGTTTGCGTGTTTTAGCTGGAACCTGCTTTCTTTCTGGAGGGTCGCTTCCCCTTCTTGTGGGATAGACGGAAAAAACGTCGTTTTCCAGACTTTATCAAACCGTACTCTCTTTGAAAAACGCAACCTTGCGCGCAACTTTTCAACTTTCATAGGTTTCACCGAGGCCACATGCAATGGAGCCTTCCGCTCGTCTTCTGTCTTTGGTATCCTCGAGCTGTGGGCTCGTCTTGTTATTGAGTGCACGATTTTCACTTTATTCAAAGGAATTGTGTCACTTCTTGTGTTCGCAACGCCCGGGCTAGACTTACCGGATCGCCTCCGTACCTGATCGTGACTTGTGGCAGTCCCACCATCGTTGCATGTTTTGCCAAACGGGCGAGTAACTCTTCGGGAATCCTGGCCCCGGCTGCCACCTTCTTGAAAAGATGTGTTAGTGCTCCTCTCTTCACACTGTGAGCAGAGAACTCCTGCATAACAGGGTTCTCTTTCCATTTCCTTGTTACTTCCTCTGTTCCGAGCGCTGTCAGCCTTGTGAAAGGAGCCAGTTTCTCGTACAACTCCGCTATTTCTTTTGTCAAGTCGCCGACCACAACCGTGAACTTCGACAGGGTGAAAGGATTCGCCCTTCTTCCCTTGGGGTTTGTGTGCCAATCCACGATTACTTCTTGGCGGGTTACCACCAGAAACTGGTCGGACGATAGGTCGGCCGTTTCTCCCCACCTGGAAGCTGTTTTCCATGCAAGAAGTGCGGCAAACCTCCATCTGAGGTTCTGCTGTTGCAGCGCCCATCCTACAAGAACTTCCTTGGGAATTGGAAACGCCTGTTTCTCTGGTATTGCGGCACCTGCCGCTCTCAACGCACTTGCCAAACTTAAGAGGGATTCGCGGGGCAATCCAACATGGTGAAACGTTCCCGACAGAGCCTTTGCATAACTCAACTGAGCTTGTGGAGTCACGCCTGTTGCCACCACGAAAAGGGTTGCTGAATTTTGATTCAAAGGAAGGTTGTTTACACCCGACCACTGCGCGAAACGTCTCCAAAGGTTTTTTCTTTGCGATGAAGTCGCTAGTGCCCACATGCTTCCTACTACTCCACGCAGTCGGTGTAAAGCCTCCAGTGTGTTTACATCCTGCTCCTTTCCTCGATTCTTGAAGGGGACGTTCGCCTTTTCGGCGACGTGTCGCAAGACCTCCTGACCAAAAATTGTGCTGGGCACGGCCACCCCAACAGTGTTTACTCTTTTCCTTGAGATGGAGAGAGGCGCTTGGCGCTGGAAAGTTGCTTTTTGAGGCCGGACGATCTTCACCATTGTCATTTCTGGCACTCTGCAAGTGCGATTTGCGAAAGTTGTTTGCAAAGAAAGGGGAAGACGGACAGAGTTGTGTAAATTGGACCCTGTTTGAAACTTCGGCACGCATACGGGTTTTAGGAGGGAGACTGACACGTTCGGCGGTGGACAAAGGCTCAGTCAATTTCCTTTTCCACCACCCCCGTTTCCCGTTCGGCGGTGCAACGGTGGGGCCCGCAGTGGAACATATCCTCGACCTCTGCCTGTATGCTGCTTCACCGATGCAGCTGCTTTCGTGACTGAGTGGATGGACGGGTCACTGAGAAGAAGTTTCGCTTCAATCTCATGACGAGGTTTGCGATTGACCACATATTGCCACTGTAGTAGGACTCGCCGAAAAATCATGTTTCCCACTTCTGCATGTGGGGTTGTCATCCATCCAGGGGTCCATGCCATTGACACTATCCATGCCCGAAGGAGTTCAAAGTCTTGGGCCAACAGAGACCCTCCCTTCTCCGTGTACAAGCCAGACAGGAGTCTGGTCTCGAGCTGTGCAAGGAGGAGAGCATAGCTCTCTTCTATTTCGCTAGCCCAAAGGCCGCACATCATTCACATCCGCTGGACTGTCTGCAAGCTGTGCGCGGTGCGTTATCTGAACACATCTCACCTTGCGGGGTTTTTGCCTCGGGTGATGCAGATCGTACACGCTGGACTTCTGCCTCTGCGAATGCCTGCACGTTTCGCGCATGTGCCTGTGCTGCCTCGACTGCCCTGTGGGCCTCCTCCTGCACGTGAGCCTGAGCTGCCGACGCGTGCTGCTGGGCCTGGATCAGCTGCTGCTGGAGAGAAGCGACATGCCTTTCTGCAAATTCACGCGTGTGAACATGAGCTGCTACAATCCGCAGGTATTCCCATCCTGGGGCAGGGAGGTCCAGCAGATTGTCTTCTACCTCACCAACAGGAATGATTCCGGGAATTCGATCGAAGGCTTTGGACCGCAAGATCTTCAGTTGCCCATTCGCTCCACGAGTCACTTTCCCTGCATAAACGCGAGGTTGTGAATCCGTTTCGGCTTCTCGGCACGTATATACTACGACGTCGCCGACCAACATCTGAGCCTGCTGGGAGAGCTGCCAGTCCTTCATGGTCTGTGGGGCCGGAACGTTGCCTTCTCCGGCTGTAGCTGCTGGCATCTCTTCATGAGCTTCTTCAGCCACAAGAAAACTGACAGATCTACCTCGTGGTTCGGTCATAGTTTAGAAAACGAGAAAAAAGAAGATGTCCAACCCACCGCCACCACCACCCAAACCTGAGTTAGGGATCCAACTCTGCTTGCAGAATTCCCTTAGTAAACTTAGAACTCTTCAAACTGTTCAAAGGAAGGCGATTCAGAGTGCCAAGCATCATATTGCTCAAGCCCATGGTGCGGTGCAGGTGATTCTGATGCAACAGGTGGAGCAGCAACAAGAGCAGGTTCAACAGCAAGTTCAACAAGGGGTGCAACAGGGGGGGCAGCAACAGGTGCAACAGGTACAGGAACAACAAGAGCAGGTTCAATAGCAAGTTCAACAAGGGGTGCAACAGGTGCAGGTGGTACATCAAGAGCAGGTGCCACAAGTGGAGCCTCAACAACAGGTGCAGCAGGTGCAACAAGAGGACCAGAGCCATCTGAAGTTTCAGGCATCTGGTTGTATTGCAGCTTCATCACTTCTCCAACTGATATCATAGAGACATGAAATATATCCTGGCTAGTATTGCGAGTTCTCCAGTGTTCAAGTAGTGTTTGTTCCACCTTTTTGCCTGTTCGTGCACCTTTACTTTTCATAGCAAGCTTCAATCTCCCCCACAATCCATCAGCAGCCTGAGTTCCTGCAGTCCAGCCCTTCAAATGGTAGTGATCAATCAATGCTGTAGCTCCATCAATGTTTCCTGCCTGCACAGCAGCAACAATGTCTGTTTCAAGAACAAGACCCATGTCCATCCCAAAAGCTGCAGCAGACGATGTTTCTACTCTTCTCACCCAGGCATAGCGAACACACTCACGCCCATTTGGGACATCACGCCAGAAAAATGTTGGCTTGATCGGGTTGAAGCGCGATTTGTATGCAGCAGCCCCGTCTGTTGAAATGACTGATGGGAGGTGGGGGGGGTACCATGAAGGGTCAAAACCTTGTGTCTTTTTAAAACGCTCCTGCGGGGCCGATGGAGCCCAAAAAATATTTTTGGAAAAAAAAAAATTTGCTCAACTTCCTCAAAAGTTGCTGCAGAGTTTGTTCCAAACTTTTAAAATTCAAAAAACCCATTTTTTTTCCGAATTTTTTTTTTTGGCCATTTTCAAAAAGACACAAGGTTTTGACCCTGCATGGTACAACAACATGGGTCTTGGCATTCGTGAATTGACCACAGCCAGATGGGAGCTCAACAGTCTCCCCTGGTCGCACAGCGTGCTGCCATTTTTCAGGAAGCTCACGGATGATGCTCCCATTTGTGTTGCGGTCAACAACACCAACAAATCGAACATAGCAAAACTCTTGAGTTATGCCAGCACCTCTCTTCTTCAAACCAACTGAGAATTCATCGATCTCGATGCAGTGGTTTGGTCCTCCGAGAGGGAGGTCTCTTAGTTCAAAGAACTTCAAGCCTTTCAGTGTGACTTGGCTGACAAACTTGTTGTATCTGGCATGGGAAGTAGATGACAGTGGACTATTTGCATCTTGAGCACGGTGACAGATGCCAAAACTAAACCCCATCACTTTGTTCATGAACTGAATGGGGCTGATGCCTGTGTGGCCATCCAGAGCTGTGCCACCTGTCTCACGTCTCATTGCTTCACAGAAGACTGTGCTGCCGTCAGTTGAACGTTTGCATGTTTTAGATGTGCAAGCCCAGCAAGGCCACCACTTGTAATAGTCCCACACCCACGTCTCTGGGAGCAGACCGTATCCTTGCATCACACTCACAACGCCATCCAATCCAAGCAGAGCAACTTGCAGGAGTGACAACTCTGGCTTTGCTCTTCTCTTCAAGTGAGCAGATCCACAGTAGTGAAGTTTTTCTCTCTCCTCCTTCTGTACACCTTCCATCCAACGACCCTTCCCTCTTTGAACATGTTGCTGGATGTTGCCTGCCATAATGTATATTCTTCCTTTTTCCTGTTGAGTTTGAGAGTTCATGAACGCACATCTTGTCTTTCACTGGTGGTCTTGCACTGGTGATTGTCAGGCCTGTGGTACTCAAAACCTGAAGGGAAAGGATGAACATTGTAGAGGGAACAAAAAAAGTTGAAATGAATGGAAAGGATTGAACTGTAGAACAGAAAAAGAATGAACTGAACAAGTGACTGACTTCAGAAACTGTCTCCTGAAAGGCTGCCGCGTTTTTTTTACCAAATAGAAAATTTTGGCATGCCCCAGTGCAAAAAACTCGGGAATTTTCCGAGATTTTTTTTCAAAAATTTCAGAAAATTTTTCAGAATTTTTTTTGAAAAATTTTCTCAGAAATTTTCTTGAATTTTTTCTGAAAAATTTCAGAACCAAAACTTTGAACCCAAATCTCTTCCCTTTTTCGAACCAAGTTTTTCAGACCTTTACTCTGCGGGATAGAGATTCAAAAGTTTGCCCAAGATTTTAGCGATCTTTACCCCGCGGAGTCAAGGTCGGCGGAGTCAAGGTCGGCGGAGTCAAGATCGGCGGAGTCAAGGTCGGCGGAGTCAAGGTCGGCGGAGTCAAGGTCGGCGGAGTAAAGGTCCGACGGAGTAGAGATCCACCCCAGGCAAAACACTAAAAATGCCGGAGTAAAGATTTGCCGGGGTAGAGACCTGCCAGCTTTATGCCTACAGACAAGGAAACACCAAAAACGAATGGAAGGGGCTGGGTCAAAAATTTTGGTCGAATTTTTTGGTCGAATTTTATGGGGTCCAAATTTTTGGGGTCGAAAATTTTGGAGATTTTTGGTCCAAATCTTTGGTCGAAATTTTGGGTCCAATTTTTTGGGGTCCAAATCTTTGGTCCAAAATTTTGGTCGAAAATTTTGGGGTCCAATTTTTAGGCATCGAAATTTTTGGTCGAAATTTTAGGTAAATTTTTGGGGCCCAAATTTATGGTCCAATTTTTTGGTCCAAATTTTTGATCGAAAATTTTGGGGTCCGATTTTTTGGCATCGGCATCGAAATTTTTGGTCGAAAATTTGGGTCCAAATTTTTGGGGTCCAATTTTTTGGTGTCGACATTTTTGGTCGATTTTTTTGCGTCCAGATTTTTGGTCAAAATCTCGTTGGGCAAAAATTTGTGGGCAAAATGTTGGGGCAAATTTTGGTCGAAAATTTTGGCCTGGAATTTTTGGACGTTGTGGCCGAGTCAACGCACGCACGCCACCGGCACCACAGGTGGCCGGTTCGGTTCCCTCAAAAGACTTTTTACACGACCAAACAAATTTTGTGCCCTTATATCCCACTTCAAACAAATTTTGTGCCCTTATATCCCAGATCGGGATATAAGGGCACAAAATTTGTTTGGGGTGGGATACAAGGGAAATTTACCGAATTAAATTTGTTTTTTGCTGGCTCGAAGGGAATTAAATTTGTTTTTGCTGGCTGTAAGGGGATTAAATTTGTTTTGCTGGCTCGAAGGGAATTAAATTTGTTTTTCCTGGCTCGAAGGGAATTAAATTTGTTTTCGCTGGCTGTAAGGGAATTAAATTTGTTTTGCTGGCTCGAAGGGAAATAAATTTGTTTTTGCTGGCTCGAAGGGAATTAAATTTGCTTTGCTGCTTAAGTATCTTCATCGGACAACGACGGTATACGTCTTCATCGATCATTAATGGTGTAAGTCTCTTCATCAAGCATCAAACATGCATTGAGCAGGAGTGACTCTTCATTGAGCATCAAACATGCAAGGTCCTTGAACGGCAAAGGTGTAAATCTCTTCAGTGAGCATCAACTGATTAAGTCCTTCAGAGGACATCAACTGTTGACGCCTCGATCGTGCAACCAAACAACCAAGTCGAGTCGGGACACTACCCGTGTAAGCATCTTCTTCAAGTCTTCAGCAGACACCGACTTAGTAAGTCTCAACATCGAGCATCAAAGGAACCCTCCAGTGGTTGGTCCCGTCAGTCAACTGTAAAGGCCTAACCAGGCAACAAGTCAGTAGACCCCTCAAAGCTTCCTCAATGGCGTTACCTAGCAGACCGCTACATCGAGCATCAACGGTGTCTTCGTCGAGCATCAACTACGCAAGCCTCTTCATCGAGCATCAATCGCGTAAGTCCCATCAGCGGGCATCGCCTGTGTAAGACTCTTCATCGAGCATCGACTACAACTCTTTGCATCAAGCATCGAATGGTAGGTCTCTTCACTGGAAGTCCCCTCTTCGAGCATCAACTATTGAAGGCATCAAATTGGTAAGTCCCTTCAGAGGACATCACCTGCGTAGATCTTTTCAGCTTGCATTACCTGTGCAGAGGAGTCTCTCAGCAGCAGCCGTATAATCTCTTGCGGGGGTCCTTGTATGACAAGCAGAAGCCTATGACCCACAGTCTCATCGGCGTAGATGATGTTTGGAGTGCAGAGGACACGGCTATTTCGACGACTTCCATTTGATAGGGAGCAGACGACATCCCACGCATATCTTCCAAGAAGAGGTACTCTGGGCAAGAAGAACGGAACAGGACGAGCCTTGTCCTATCTTGGACCGACATACACGAAGATGAACGTCGAAAGCTACGCGAACGACTTTATGTGCTTTGACGTGGTGGAAGGAAGCCCTGTCCGGTCTCCTTCACAGACTGGATTCCCAAGATGCGTCGCGCCGCAACGATACCGAACTTCGATGGACAGTTGTAGTCTCTCGCGGCTGACTCCATGCAAAACCACAGGACGTTGCTGAGGTAGAACTCCAGTTCAAGCGCTTTGTCAGCGACCGGTGACTTGTTTGCGTCTAACTAATAATAAGAGTACGGCTGAAGTTTCCCGACAATGAGATTGGGGCGAACCCTAAGGACATTGTTTTTCTTTCGACCATCCATGATCATCCACAATGCTTCTCCCCTTCGTCGAGATGCAGATTCTCTTGCCACTTCTGTTCCGACGCATAGCATAGCAAACCACATCCTCGCTCAGTTTATTGACGATGGGAAACCCAAGCCAAGTCTGCGTACAAATCCGTTGACTCCGGACATTGCTGCTCCCACGACCTCGCGAGGTTGAGCATCGTCGCTTTTGCGCGCGTGGTTCTTGTCGTAGTACGAATGAAAGTACCCACACATTTCGGGTTCTGTTGCTGCGTTTGTGTTGGCTGTCGAGTTACTGGCGCACGCGCAGACATTCTGTTTAGCCAGGTTTCAGTCCTTCCGCCCCATAGCAGATCGTTTTATGAATGAAGACAGTTGTACGCGTTCTTCCATTGATGCTGCACGTCTGTTTCAATACCGTGTTTTCGTAGAGGTCAGACTGTGCTGGCCAGGTTGGCACCTCAAGCACAGCTTGTGGAGGCAGTTGCATCCTCTGGGAGGCCGGAGGCCGCGGTGGCGGCCGGGCTGAACGCACTGCCGGTCTCGGCGCCGGTGCGTTCCACTTTCAGGCGGTGCACACAAACACCAGCGCTCTCTAGCTCAGCCCAAGACTTCACCCGGATCACAACAAGGACCCGAACCGTGCCAGGTGGGAACCTTGGCCACGATACCGTGTGGCCACACTTCAAGTGCGCCCCGACTTCTGCAGGCATGAGCGTTGTCGATGCCGGTCCTTAGAGCCTTCGTGTATCGATTGTTCCAAGCGACGAGGTCGTGTCTGCTACAGGGATACGTTTTGATCTCAGCGTCGTGGGTTTCATAGGCGTGCTCCGTACTTAATCCCTGTCGTGTGGCATCCCTTCGTGAACACGTGCGCTGCGACCCTGGATGTCATCCCGAGCAAGGTATTCTTGCTACCGCTTCAAAGAACAAGAGAGCGATGGCATCGCATTGGACGACTGACGGCAACACTTCTTTTGTCCAGCTTGGATAACACTCCCAGCAGAATGTCTGCTGTTTCGGCAACGCCGCCTGGTGACGAAATACCAACAAGCATGCGGCCCTGAAAGGTGGATAGAGGGAGACTCTTTGGCGGAGAAGTCGAGTGGAACGCGGGTTCCATTCGCCCACTATCAACCTCCGGAATGTCCGGCAGGTTCAGGGCAGCTCGGCGCTGGCTACTCTTCTCGGGCTGATTGATTACTTTGGCATCGTGCATGTTCCTTGAAAGGCAGCCTCATTCCGAACGTTTTGACGTCGCCAACCAGGACGAGTTCCACGAGCTATCATGGAGGCTGCCGGAATGACTATACCTGGTGAGCTCTCGATGCCATACTCCGCCTTGTGAGTTCCATGTGCACGTCTGTTAGAAAAGCTGGATAACTCCAGGTGCTCCCGTACGGCGCACACTGCCAGCTGACTGATTATCTTCCTCGCAGTTTCTACCGCTTCTAACTTGTCGTCGAGGAAGGCCGTATGCTCCAAGAAAACGTGGACACTCTGACAACTCTTGTCAAAGTGAGGAACAACCTCTTCAACAGACCAGAATCGAAACGGCTCACAACATGTCCAATCGCCAGAGGGGCCGCATAAAGTACCCCGAAGACATATCGATCAGTCAGAAGTTTTGCACCGAAAACACTGCACCGGAAAAGCAGAAACTAGAATCGGACGCGAAACACCTTGTTGTTTCCACTTCATCTGCCTCGAAGGCATCCTCGAGCAGTCACCAAAATACGATGACACTCGCTGAAGCCGACACAGTTCCAACAACAAATACGACCGCATGTCATCGCCAACAGCACACTTACTGAAACAATGAGACCACAAGTTGCTGCAAATAAGACACAATTGATATCCACAATTCGCCGGCGTCCCGACTCGAAAACCTGTCTGCACAAACCTAGCTCGTCCTCGTTGCCAATCGCCTTCATTTTCCTCTTGCGTATTTGCGCCTCGTCCTCGACTGCGATGGGATTAGGTAGACAGGACCGGCTGCGTGGGGAATTCAAAACTCTGTCGTCCCTGGACTACTCAGTATCAGAACGCACTCTGTCGTCCCTGGACTACTCAGTATCGGAGCGCGCGTAACCCGATTCAACCCATCGTGCTCGCCAGCCCCAAGACTAGCATGAACCGCATCCACCTCCACAGCAACACATTCGTCGTTGCCAGTTCTTCAAGCTCTTGGTCAAAATCAGCGAAGTCAGAACGTTGATGCAATCTGCGCATTCACTCAGTACGAGACATTTGTTGAAGTTCGGCGAGAACGTTGTCCCCGCAACCGGTGGCCTGGGGCAATGGCTCTCGGAGCTCCCGGCTCTGGGGAGCCAGCTCGGGAGCTGGAAAGAGCCAGCGAGAGCCAGCAGGGCACAAAATTCCCCCAAAATGCGAGAAAACCTTTGCACATTTTTTTTTTTTTTTTGGATATCCGGGTCTATTTTTTGCGGGGCAAGAACGCTAATCACTAGAGTGAGTCAATCACATTCTGAATCGGAGCAGCACTCCGCTCTAGTGACATAGCTAACTAATCTGGCATGACCTCGCCTCGATAATCTCAAATGGCGGTGTTAACATTCCACGGAAAGAATCGTTCGCGATTCAAGAAGAGGGATGCCGATTAGAATGAGTATGAATGACATACCACGCGCTCGAAAGACATGGGGGGAATGCAAAATGAATCGGTCATGTGCCAATGAAAATGCAAAAGTCAAGACCGTTCCTCTCCCATGGACTCGTTCCAGATCCGAGTTAGCATACTCGTATGCGCTCGATCAAATGGTCAAGGTAATCGGGAAGACACGATTGTGAAATACAAAGAAGGCAATCGAGGAAAGCTATCGGTCGTATCTCTTCATCGGAGGTTTCCACGCCCGGTGCCCACGCACGTACTTTCTGATCTCCAGGTCTAATCTTCGCGGTTCTCTTCATCGGAGCTGATCGCGAGCAAAAAGTCGTCAAAAAAGGTCTGCTCCGTGGACAGCGAAAAAAACGGCACCACCCAGGGGATCGATTCCCGTCCTTCCCGTCACAGACCTGGTGGTTTCCGTGTCCGGTGCCCTGCATCTTGTAAAGACCCGCTAACCACGCACATACTTCTTGGTCCCCCCGTGTCCATTCTTCATGGTTCTCTTCATCGGAGCTTATCGCGAGCTAAAAGTCGTCAAAAAAGGTCTGCTGCACGCACGAGCTAAATTTTCACCAGAAACCCAGCTCCCGCTGGCTCTTCCCAGCTCCCAAAGAGCCAGAAGAACCAGCTCCCAAGAGCTGGGAGCCACCGCCAACACTGCCTGGGGGCTGTCTTCAACGAAACCTTGGTCGGCTTCATCTCCTGTTGGATCGGAAACTTTCTCTTCCAGTAAATTTGCGTCACTCAACCCGGTCACCACGAAACTCGCCCGGATTGTCGAATCTGCTTCTGGGGTGAAGGGCTGACGCGGGCGAAGAAATCGGTGCATATTTCTTTTTTGACGGGTTCAAATTTTCTGTCAATTTTCCTGCGTCCTTTTTTTACTGTCGAGCCCCAGTTTACTCTAAGTACAAACCCTATGGAAGTGCAGTTTTTAATACGAAACGTGTTAATGTTTCATAGCTTCAGATCCGGGGTGTTTCTTAATTAACACGTTTCGTACTAAACACGTTTCATACTAAACCCGCACATGGTATCTCCAAACCAGTGGACCTGTGGTCCTAAAATAGAAACCCCCGGATCTCTACCTGAACTTGCACTCTAAAACAATGGGTCCCGGATAGATAACAGGTCCACCCCTTTAGGTTACACGGGCGATTACCTGTATCTACAGTTGACGATTATGTGACCGTTTTTCAGCGGAACACAGTGTAGTACTACGCACCCGCGTCATCTTTGGCATCGCCAGGTCCAGGAATTTAGTCATGGGTTAAGGTGTGACACATGACCGTTCGTGTGCACCGGAAGGTGGAGCGAAGAAGTTTCCTGGTTTGCCACAAACTGACATTCGAAGGTGGTGCGTTCGACAGCGCTGTTAAGGTCGGACACACAACCGGGTAAATTGTCCTCCGTGTACGTACCATGTTCGCAAAGAGAGCCTGCAAGAGCCGTTCGTACAGGTCCCGCTGCAAAGGTCTACTCTTTCATTACTGTCAGCTGCAGCTTGCCCACTACACATACAGGACAACCAAAAAGGAGCTACATGTCGCGACGTCGCAATTGGGGTGCAGGGGAGTTCGGAACCACTAGTACTGCCGCAGGTGAACCAAAGGCGTGCGAAGGCCTAAGCACCTGGCACGTCTGCGAGAATGCTGTACCCAGCGGGTTAGATAACCATGTCAACGAAGCGCTGTTTGCACTCGGCAACGGGTTCATCGGAGTACGAGGGACCTTCGAAGAGGGTTACGCTGGCCCCCTTAATTCTAAAGGCGAGGTACCATCTGAGCAAGGCATTTTCATAAACGGATTCTACGACGAGCATGTGATTAAGTACCCAGAAGTCGGATATGGACAACCCGAGAAAGACAGTGTCATGCTGAACGTTACGAATTCGAAAATCATAAAGATGACCGTTGACGGAGAGCCTTTCGACATGTACCACGCAGAAGCAAAAGTGGAACAATATTACCGCCAGCTGAACTTGAAAGAAGGCACACTCACGCGAGAGCTAGTGTGGACGTCGCCGAAAGGGAAGAAGCTGAAGCTTGAAACTCTGAGGATGGTGCCACTAGACGAAAACCGAAAGAACGTTTACGTGCAAGAGTACGTCGTTACTCCGTTGTCGGAAAATATTGACTCAATTGTAATCCAGTCGGAGATGAACGGGAAGGTGACAAACAAGCCGCAGTCCAAAGATCCCCGGGTTGGCGCGGGTTTTACTGGCCAAGTGCTGAAGATGAAGAGACGAGCAGCACAGGATCCCAAGTACTCTTTCATTGAATCCCGCACAACCTGCTCCAATCTTTCACTCATGTGTGGTATGGCTAACACCATGACATACGACGACAAGGTGGTGGAGCCCGATTGCTCGGAGATCGACGAACAAGCCATTCGTCACGAGTTCACGATCCCGGTTCACAAGAAAAAGGATGCGAAAATTGTCCTTCGTAAGTACGTCGTGTACGTCTCCACGCAATGTTTCAGAGACGAGGAGAAGTCAGAAGGCGATTGTTCAGAATACGTTGAAAAGACCGCGTCCAAAGTATTGAAGCAGACGATGTCGGTCGACTTCTCCAAGCTGCTGGATGAGCAAAAGGTGTTTTTGGCGAACTACTACGAAACTGCAACCATCGACATAAAGGGTGACGACATGCTCCAACAGGGATTGCGCTTCAACATATTCCACCTCCTTCAAGCTGTTGGTCGTGATGGTATCACAAACGTTGGCGCCAAAGGGATTAGCGGAGAAGGTTACAACGGCCACTACTTCTGGGACACCGAAATATACATCCTTCCTTTCTTCCTCTACTCTCGCCCTGACATTGCTCGGAATCTGGTACAATTCCGAGTCGGCACACTCGACAAAGCTAGACAGAGAGCTCAAGAGCTCGGTGGCATAAAGAAGGTATGTTCTTTTCTGTGATTCGGATTGATGCAACACAGCGGAGACCAAGAGGCTGGTGAGGATTTACCAAACGCGCACTGGGCATTGAGTGTCCCTCACCAGGAACGTCCTGGAATTTTTTTTATGGTAACAACCGCGGTTGTCATTATCAAAAAGTGACGGTTGGCAGCGTTCTGTGGAAATTACCATACAGGTGATAGCACATACGCACAAACAAAAACACCAGCTTTGGTGTGATCCAACCACTGAACAAACTGCGGCAAACCGGGGAAAAACTCCCGTAGCTCAATGATTGGTGCGCATGCGTGCGCACCAATTTCCAAAGAAGCGCATGACCGCACGAACAGTGCACGCGTACGGCTGACTCAGTGTAGCCAAAGAGTGAGGGTGGCAGTTTCAATATTGTCCTTATTCGAAGTTATAAACGTGTGTCAACAGGCCTTACGTTCAGCATGCTGAACGTACTGATTCAGCACGTTACTTTTTTTTTTTTGATTTTTTTGTACACATGCTGAAATCAGTACGTTATCAGCACGTACTACTTTTTTTTCTCTCCAGACACACTGGTAGTACGGTCCGGTATGCACACACACACGCACACATACAAGCAAGCTTTTAGCGCCGAAGGTGCTGGACTCCCCCGTTCTGTGGATAGCCACTGCACCCCAGTACTTGTATCGTCCACCCTGTCGATCACATGCTACTGCACCAGTCTTCCTGTGGCTCGCTGTGCACAAATTTAATTGCTGGAAAGACGTGGAACCGGGCTTACACAGCTCTCCGTATGACCCGAGCACCCTGTACACCATTGCAATGTCGGTACTCTCGTTCTCGTTGCAGGTCAGTTCGAAGACAGTGCAACTGGAGACCCTGAAACACCGAACTCTAATCAATAAACGCGCGAACATGGCCTGCAGCAAGTTCCTGTGTAGGCCCAGTTTGCAAGGCATGCTCTATTTATTTTTGCCAGGGAGCTCTACGTACTGATTTTCAGTACGTATTTAGCTCCAAGACAAAAGAGCTGCGTAAGCCCTGTGTGTCAAGCGTACTACGTTTGGCAGGAGGCAAGGGAACCTCTGGGCGCCAGCCAGAGCCTTCTTGTCCCCCGTCAGGTTTGAATTGTTATCTTATGTTCTAGCTATTACTCCGTACCACAAACTCCACAGGGCGCTCTTTACCCGTGGCGGACAATTCACGGGGATGAATGCAGCGCTTATTTTCCGGCCGGAACCGCACAGCTCCACATTAACGCAGACATTGCGTGGGCATTCAAACAGTATATGGAAGCAACCGATGACACCGAATTGCTCATTCACGGAGGTGCTGAGATGATTCTCGAGATGGCCCGCTTCTGGCTGGAGTATGGAAACTGGTCTCCGGCTGGGCACTTCCAAATAAACTGTGTGACGGGCCCCGATGAGTACACCTGCTTAGTAAACAACAATTACTACACTAATATAATGGTCCAAGACGCGTTGTCGTATGCTGTTGACATTGCCTACCAACTCCGATACGAGCACGGCGCAGCGTACGAGCAACTCTGCTCAAAGATCAGTCTCGACGAATCTGAGCTAAACGAGATGAAAAAGGCTGCAGACAAAATGTACTTACCGTACGACAAGTACATCGGCGTTCATCCGCAAGACGACTCTTTCCTTCAGAAAAAACCATGGGATTTTGAAAACACGCCAGCCGACAAGTACCCGCTGCTGATGAACTTCCACTACCTCGTCATCTACAAGTTCAAAGTTCTAAAGCAAGCTGATCTTGTCCTGGCCCTTCTTCTTCAAAGTGACAAGTTCACCGAAAACGAGAAAAAGGTGAACTTTGACTACTACGAGCCTTTAACAACACACGATAGCAGTCTGAGCACGGCTGTGTACAGCGTGGTGGCCGCCGAAATCGGGTACTATCAAAAAGCGTACAACTACTTCAAGTGCACTGCCCGAATGGACTTGGACAATATACACAACAATTCTCAACACGGAATCCACACGGCTTGTATGGCCGGCACCTGGATGTGCGTTGTCCGCGGGTTTGCAGGGTTCAGCGTGTACAACAACGTTGTACACCTTAACCCATATCTGCCTCAGGAATGGAAAGGGTACAGTTTCAAGTTGACGTACAAAGGAGCCGTGCTAAAGGTAGAAGTCAACAGCAAGACGGTAGTCTACACATGCGTCAACGGTGGTCGCATCAACTTCGTCCACGGAAACACTCAAAAGATATACCTGAAGAAAGGCAGGTCCAAAGAGGTACTGCTGAAGGACAAGTTCGAAGACTTGACGACACTCAACTTTGACAGTGTTGTCATCGATTTGGACGCGGCCATTCCAACAATCCAACAATGCCACTTCGAGTCCTGGCGTGAGGTCCTTACTACATTCTTTGAACAAAAACTCGACATCAAGAACTGCGGCTTGAACTCCGGCTTCACCGTGAATGACTATCTGAAGGACCTAAGAAACCAGATTGCTTCTCATCGATTCGCTGGTATGTACTACTTTCTAGCCCTCCAGACTGCGCAGCAGCCAACACGAAAAGAGGCGGTGCCCCGCGAGATAAACTCGCCGACTCGTAGCCAGAACGCCGGCTGCGCCGTCACCCACGACTGCCGCAGCGGCCAGCACCGTGCCACGGAGAAAGAAAGAGCGTAGCGAGTTCGGTACAGGCTATAAATTGTTGCCAAGAGCCTTTGATGCCAGACCTAAGCCTCGTTAAGTTCAGAGCTGAGAAACGCTGCTCACGTTGCATCGTTCTCTGATTCACTTGCTGGCCCAGTTGATGTCCTGGATCCATTCTACTTACGGCAGTCTTTCATGAAATCAATCGTTCCCAAGAACACACGGTCAGATTATTTCCTTTACTTTCATGTACATTGGCACCATCTACCCCCCGAACCCTCAGGTCTCGAAACCTTCCTCAAAAAGACTACCGGCCTCGACATTCCAGTCGGTTCGAGTCATGATCTGCCGGGCTACGACACGCTCTGGGCTCTCGGGAACAAGAAGACCGAAGTGTTCCGAAAGATGATCGAAGAGAATCCGCCACAAGCTTCCTTAGAAATGCTGCAGCTCTTCAAGACATTGAAGAATGAAGGAATGAAACTTGGTCTTGTCACCTATAGCAAGTCTGGAGAATCTCTTATCCAGAACAGTGGTCTCAAACGTTACGTTGATGCTTACGTTACGGGCACAGAAATGGGAGCCTTGGGTCTGCGCGGTAAGCCTCACATGGACATGTACGAAAGGGTAGTAGAGCAGCTGTTCACCGATGCATCGCGTTGCGTTGTTATCATCAACGACCCGATTGGCTTTGACCCCGTAAAGATCGCAAGGTTCAAATATAGCATCAGTTTCCCCTCGCCGATTGTTGAGAAGCAACCTTGGGTATGTGAAATTGCCATTAAACTGCCGTATCACAGCACAACAACGTCTAAAGTGCCATCTCGGGGTCAGATTCTTGGCTATAGCGAGTTCCAAAAAGGTGTCGATACACGCCGTGGATAGCTCTTTCCATCCAAAAAAAATCCGAATTTTGCTCAAAATTTGGCCTAAACATGGAGGATCGCACGAAGCAAAATCTGTGACACGTTTTCGAGGAATGCGTGATATCGGTGTAGTGCCCTTAAACCCCGTACACGTATATTATTTACTTATTTATTAGTAAATAATACACGGGAAAGCAAAGAATAAACGAATCGATTTATGAAACGGGTTTGCGGGAAGTAAATAATAAATGAAATTATTTATAAGAGTAAATAATATCCGTGAAGTAAATAATAAACGTGAACGGGGTTTATATCCCACTCAAAACAAATTTGTGCCCTTATATCCCACTTCAAACAAATTTTGTGCCCTATGGACAGGCCTTGCGTTCCGCATGCGGAACGTACGGAATTCCGCACGTGAATAAGATTGTGATTTTCCGTACCTACCCCCCCCCCCGTGAACATGTCACCCCTTGAGTATGTCACCCCAAGGCCTGAGAGGGGGGGTGACAGGGGGCAGCAGTCAGTTGTGAGACTTGCAGGTGAGCAGCGTCACCTCCCCCAGCGAGCTCTCGGATCAAGCTGCGTCTGATGCAGCTGTTGTATGGATCGCCTACATACACTCAACCGCGCGTGCCTTCATTGCGAAGGTTACTGCTGAGGCCTTCTGGGTGGCAGCTGTGTCAGGTCAAGTAGCGAGATCTGAGGCCCTGTGATGGCTGAGTGCACACCTAAGCAGGGCTGCATCCTCGTGTTGTAGCCGTGTTGTGTATAAGGCTTCGTGGGGGCCTGGTCAACCACCTCATCACTATAGGGCACAAACCTTTCTTGACAGTGATTGGACAGTCGGGATTGCCGGGGGCGGGTCTCCATGAAGAAGAGAAAAGTAAAGCAAGACCTGCCCCCTCTCCGGCTGCTTCGGCAGACGACACATACTACTACTACTCATACTTGTACCCCGCCTTAAAAAAAAGCGGGGTAAGGGGGGAAAAAAGCGGGGGAAAAGCGGGGATTTCCCCCGCTTTTCCCCCGCTTTTTAAAAAAGCGGGGGAAAAGCGGAGGAAACGCGGGGGAAAAAGCGGGGGATCAGACAACACAATTCTGGACGAATATGGGCGAACAGGTCGTCCACACCTGTCGGGGAGGCTCGGAGGTCCTCGGGTCGTAGATCAGGCATGCTTCCGAAAAAGAGATCCTGCACCGACCAAGCGCGGTGCCTGGGACATTGTTCGGACAGGCCCGGACCCCCTTTCCTATATTGGGCACGACCCCTTTTCCCGAACTGGGGGGGTCGGCGACGCGCACACGCAACCTTTCCCCCGTGGCCAAGAAGGTCGCCCCGAAGAAGCAAGGGCGGTCGCCCCGAAGGTTGCCTGGAAGGCCCCGAAAGTCGCCCCGAAAGCCGTTTCTTCGGCTGGCAGCGACAGCGACAGTGACGGCTATGAAACCGAAGCGACTTCGGCTGCGACTTCCGCTGCACACGGGGGATTCTGAATACATGCCCTGCTTGTAACTGGGGTCGACTCGGGGGTTTCAACCCTGAGTACGATCTCAGGGAACAAGCGCCGCCAGCGGCTGACCCGAACGAGCTCTCGCTCAGGGCAAACTCCTCATCAACGGCGACATCACGCAGTGTTTGGCTCCGGAACTCGGCGGGAGAGTGACGATGAGGTAGGTGAGTATTGAATTACCCGCTTTTCCCCCGCTTTTTCCCCGCTTTGCCCGCTTTTTCCCCGCTTTTCCCCGCTTTTCCCCCGCATTTTCCAAATTATCCACCTGGTCCAGACGAAAATATCGGGGAGTATCGGGGATTTTCGGGGAGTTTCGGGGAGTTTCGGGGAATTTCGGGGAGTTTCGGGGTATTTCCTTTGTGGCGACCACTTTCCCTGCAGCCGGCCTTGGCGAAGGCGGGGAGGGGGCTACGCTATTATGGCCCTACCTTGCGCAGAGCGGTCCCGTGTTTGGCTATGCCCCGAAGACGAAGATAGAGGCTGAGAAGGGAGGACAGACTGGGAGGTACAGGTTGGCACGGTTTGACACAGGTAGCGACAGGATCCGCTGCGGCAAGGAGAGCAGGAACTGTTCCACCAGAGGTCGTGCGGGTACAGAGACAATGCTCGTGCTCGAGTCGCAGCTGGGGACGAACAGGCACGCCTTCAATGATGAGGTCTGGGGGATGGACGTATTTTCCACGTATGGGCGGACGTGCTGGTGGGACGCCTTCGAAGACGGCACCTCCGGCAAGAAGGGGCAGAAGAGGGTAAATTTAGTGGGCGGCGGAGACCCAGTGCCACCACCAAGGACGAGAGAGTGTGTACGAGACATCACAAAGCGAAATGCGAAGAGTGCAAGCATCGGCAAGCGTCGGTAGCGCGCTGCTGCCGAGGCACACCACGCGACAGGGGACGGCCTCGCCGTGAAGTATTGCGAGAAGCACAGGATGACGCAGTGCGGGACGTGCAAGACGATCGCGGAATGCTGCAGGAACTCACACCGCGGATGCCTGCCTGCAGCACGATATGCCGATGTGCGGAGTCGGCGGCAAAGAGACGGAAGCGCGGGCCTTCGCCCCTGGGGACGCCCGAAGCGACACCGAAGTCGAGACGCAGGCTGCGACCATCGGCCCAAAGCGCCACAAGGGAAGCGGCGGATGCCGGCGCCAACACCGCCATCGAGAACGCCGAAGACAAGGCGACGACACTAGGACGGCCGCTGCAACGAAGCGGCGGCGTAAGGACTCGCCATCATCGAAGACAGAGACGTGCACTCCGCGGCGGGCAGAGGTCAAGATAAGGTACCAGTGACGAAGAGAGGTAGCACGAAGAGGTAGTCACGAAAGAGAGCAGATGCAGATTATCGCCACAGGCTCTTCGCATGCTAACCCTAACCACCAGGACCAGGGGCAGCTACGGTCGAAGACGGCAATTCGAGCGAGGAGTAAGGTTGATAACCAAAATGAGAGGCACGATGGCCATCCGAAAGCAGGGTTGCAGGATGATGCTTGGCCAGGATACGGTTGCTATGGCGACTGGGACAGAGAGATAACGCAAGATAGAGAGTCCTCCTTATGGGGTGGTCACACCTTCGCAGTCCCAGGGCCTCCACCCACCTGCATACGGTCGTCGACTGACCATTCCCGAGACGAGTTGGAATGCGGGTACCATCTTTCCGGAGATTTCCGGTTCCTCCCGTACTCTACAACTCCCCACATAAGTGAACGTGGACTCCGAAGTGGACACTCCTTTCAACCGGGTGCACGAATTCAGAATTCCGGGATGGGTTGACCCACTGTTTCCGATGCGGCTTCCAATCATCGAAGGCTAAACTCGGGTGCAGGAGCGGTGCTCGTCGTTCGGGACCAGATGGGGGACGACTGGGTCTGCCCGGTTTACACGTGACTGCTGCAGCGTGGTCAGAAGTGGGAAGGTCATCGGGAGATGGCGGGCGCGAATACTTTTTGCCCAAACCAAAACCCAAGAGGGGATTGGAGAGTTTGACATAAGAATGGCAAACTCGTGGTACCGAAGGTTGCAACCGCAAACAGAAGAGTCAGATGATGGTTGAACCTGCGCACATGCACACGACGCGTCCTGTTCAGACTCCTCCCTGTGTCCAAGGACTCAAAGGCAGGTCCTGCAGGTTTTCCAGCAACTGCTGGTTCGCCTTGAGGCCCTCCGAATCCGCAGGCTGAAGGGTGTGCCTCAACAACTGCCCAGGAGTCCAAGCTACAGTTGGTAGATGCATCCGGTTAGTAGAGGAAGAGGATCGGAGGAGGAGGAACACGGACGGCTCAAGAGAGCCGCGTCCGAAGCACACTACCACACCTACCTGCACACCTCACCCACTTGCCCGCACCCGTCTACCCAACTACCCACCTGTTCACCCATCCACCGACCTGCCCACCACCATCCACCCATCTGTCCACTCAACTACCAACCTGTACACCTACCTGCCCACCCACCGGCAGCCCCACTTTTCACAAAAATCGGGCTGAGTATCGGGGAGTTTCGGGGAGTTTCGGGGAAGTGTCGGGGAGTTTCGGGGAACTTACCAGGGGCCCGGACCAGGTGGAAATTTGGGAAAAAAGAAAAAAAGCGGGGATCCCGCTTTTTTTTAAGGCGGGGTACAAGTATGACTACTACTACTTTTTGTGGAGGCTCGCACGCCACATGGCCTAACTGAGGCCATCGAGCTTTGCTCGGGCGTCCTCCAAAGGGACACATTGGCCCCAACGCTGTTCAACCTCGTGATCGATGTGATCATGAGTGAAGTTGAGGGGGTGGACATTCCGAACGCGGGCGGTGCTTTGGTCCTACGTGTGGACGATGGCATATCCGCCTAAAGCACCTTGAATTTGTCGATGACATTGTTCTAATAGCCCGATCCGCAGCAGCAGCCTGCACAAGCTCACTGCGGCAGCCGCGAAGTATGGCCTGAAGGTCAACTACGGCGTAGGCAAGACAGAGGTAGTCGTCCTGGGTTCGCGTCCAGATGGGGCCTCCCTCCGTGAGGTTCCGGACTACAGATACCTCGGCTCTATGCTCGTGGACAGAGCGGATTTCCGACGGAACAAGTCTTTGGCCTGGGTAGCAGTACACAGACTGAAGTCTGTTTGGCGGTCCACGATTAGGCTCGACCTAAAGGTTTTGTTTTTCAAGACGCTCGTGGTTCCCGTCTTTCTGTCAGGCGCCGAAACTTGGATCGTTGGCACTTCCCTGCTTCCTGAGATCACGGGAGCATACACTTGTCTAGTTCGGTTTGTTCGAGGCATTAAGGTCTACAGTCGTCCCGAGGATCGAAGTTGAGTTGCAGAGAAAGCGGCTCCGCTTCGCTGGGCACTGCCTGAGGGCGGACCAGCCAGCATCGAGCGTGCTTCTTGCAACGACACGTCGAAAGAAGAAACGCGGTCGACCTCCGCTTTCTTATCTCGATGTGCTCCAACGCGACCTCGGCATGTCGAACACTGAGGAGATCCGGGAGCTGATGGCAGACAGGGTAGCATGGGACGCGAAGGTCCAGCGGGTGGTGGAGGCCACCAGGCAGAGAACCGTGCGGCCGCCGCGGAAGACGCGGAAAGGCATGAAGGCACGTGGGACCGGATCCGGACGACCCCGGAAGCGCGTGATCTCGCAGGCTGCGCGGCGCATGCGCAAGGTTAATGCGCTGAAGTACATCGACCAACTCATTTGTGCGGCACCGACCTGCCACGTTCAAGCTTGCTCCGACCACTGCACCCTCTGCCGACACTCGCTAGCCGTCGACGCTCATGACGGCAGCCCCATCCTGAAGTGCAAATAACTACTACTACTACTACTACTACTACTACTACTACTACTACTACTACTACTACTACTACTACTACTACTACTACTACTACTACTACTACTACTACTACTACTACTACTACTACTACTACTACTACTACTACTACTACTACTACTACTACTACTACTACTACTACTACTACTACTACTACTACTACTACTACTACTACTACTACTACTACTACTACTACTACTACTACTACTACTACTACTACTACTACTACTACTACTACTACTACTACTACTACTACTACTACTACTACTACTACTACTACTACTACTACTACTACTACTACTACTACTACTACTACTACTACTACTACTACTACTACTACTACTACTACTACTACTACTACTACTACTACTACTACTACTACTACTACTACTACTACTACTACTACTACTACTACTACTACTACTACTACTACTACTACTACTACTACTACTACTACTACTACTACTACTACTACTACTACTACTACTACTACTACTACTACTACTACTACTACTACTACTACTACTACTACTACTACTACTACTACTACTACTACTACTACTACTACTACTACTACTACTACTACTACTACTACTACTACTACTACTACTACTACTACTACTACTACTACTACTACTACTACTACTACTACTACTACTACTACTACTACTACTACTACTACTACTACTGTGGTTTACCGTGGGAATTGGAGCAAAGCGCATGGCAGGATGAGCACCCACCCAAACCAACACCAGAAGAGTTTTGGGAGGAGGCGGGGTTTCAAGTAGACAGTCACTCTGGCAAAACTAAAAGACCCAGCAGGATCAAAGAATGTCAGTCACACCTTCCTCTTTCTTTTTGAGTCCTGCCCTCGGGATGGCACCCAGGGTGGTAGATGGGCTAGGCCCTTTTTCGCTGCCAACCCCTGTGCAATCAGGGATGGCACCGCTAGGTGTCACGGGGTTCGCCCCTTCTATTTTTGGTATGTGGGAGGCCGGCGCTCCTTTTAATTCTTCCCTGAATGCTTTGAATGTGCCGGCCTTTGCAGGAGGAGCGCCTTCTCCAGGGGGGTTTTTCCCCATGACTTCCGCGCTTCAGAGCGTTCCGGAGTACAGGGTGGCAGATCTGCTGCCCGCCGAAGAGTTACCCGCTCCGCCAGCCGTGCCCGCCTCTGGGTTTGCAGCATTGCCGCCGCACGTAGGGGATGATCTGGCTCCGCTGAGCGACGTTGTGGGCCGTCGGGTCCACGGCTTTACCCGACGTGCGCATAACACGCGTCTTCCACAGTCGCAGGCGGAAAAGGAGGCACCTCTCCACGTGGCGGCGGTGCCGGCCATGGACACGGAGGCGCTCCGGCTCAGGATGAAACCTGACGTACGCGTCAGATTTGACTCGGTCTGGAACGCCACGTTTTCCCCCGTTCGTGGCGCGAAAGAAGGAAACTCTTCCGAGGGCCAGCAGAGGAGGAGTCACCTCATGCACTCCCACGCGTCTGAGCTCGTCAGGCTTGGCATCGCGTCGCCTTCCGACACGCCGGGTACTTTCCGCAACGTGCCTTTTACGGTTGTGGAAGACAAGGCGGGCCGCCTGCGCCAACGGTTCATTCTGTGGACGCAGGAGGCTAACGACTTGCTGAGCCGCCAAGGCTACGTGGCTCAGGTACCATTGGGCCACGTCTCCGGGTATCTCGACGTAGTCGAGTCCGAGTGCGCCACAACGCGTGATTTGCGTTGTGGCTTTTATCAAGTCGAAGTCCCGGAGGAGGCTCGAAAGAACTTCGGTTTCCTCGATGAACAAGGCAATGCCTACGTCCTAAATAGGCTGCCGATGGGACACTCGTGTGCACCAGAGCTGATGCACACGCTAACAGCAACGTTAGCAAGTCACCCAGACTTCGTTGGGCCTGAATTCACGGCCGACGGGGTAACAGTCCATGCCTGGGTGGACAACATTCGTATAAGTGGGTCCCGTGCCGCAGTGCTCTGCCAGACCGAGGAACTTGATCGGCTGGCCGCACGGGTCCATGCTTCTTGGAAGCCCGAGGATAGCAACGACGCTTCCTCGGGCTACGATTTTATAGGGGTCACTTTTGACCACGGTCGGAAGACCGTCTCTCCTGCGGCTCGTCTGATCGAAAAGATCCGGGCCGTGGATTTGTCTAGCCCCACCGCCGGCGATTTAGAATCGCTCGGCGGTCGCCTGCTCCATGCGAGCGCAGTCGTGAACGCGTTCCCCGGCTCGTTCTGGTTCGCCGTCAAGTTCTTGCGACGGATAACGAACGGCCTCAACAAGGGGACCCGCACCCAATCAGAGACTGTGCTTGTGCCGGCCTCCGTACGGAGAGATTTGCGATCGTGGGTTGATTCTGTCGATGTGAACAGAAGGTTCACGCGTCCGTCCACGAACCGTCCGTACGCGGTCTACGTGGACGCTTCCTTGCTGGGGTGGGGCGCTGTCCTGGTTGACCGGCAGACAGCAGAGCTGACCGTGTTGGGTGGCACATGGACCGAGCAGGAAGCTCGGCACCACATCAACACGCTAGAAGCACTGGCTCTGAAGAGAGCCGTGGATGCGCTACCCCCGTCAGTATTAGGTAGCGCAGTCGACGTTCATGTCGACAACACTACCGTAGTCGGGGTGGCACGAAAGAAGAACTGCATGCTGAACAAATCATTGAATGACGCAGTTGTGCACGCGTTGACTCGACTACGGGATTTGAAATGTTCCTGGTCCATCTCGTGGATCAGCACGAAGGAGAACCCGGCCGATGTCCCTTCAAGAGTCGCCCTTGCTGCTGACGCCTCGGAAGAGGATCGACAGCGACTTGTACTTGCGGTGAGGGCATTCTTTACTCGCGGGGGGGCAGGTGGCGTGACGTCGTCCCAGCGGCGATCATAGCTTGCCTCATGGTCGGTGTTCTTCCCCTTCGTTTGTTCTTTATGTGAGTTCCATCCTGACTGGTTTTTCACCGTTCTCTTTCGATTGGAGTGGCCAGGGCGAAACGGGACGATCCCGTCAAGTGGGAGAGACCCACAACGAAACAGATCCGAGCAAGCGGAAAAAAGAGCCCAGGCCGAGAGAGAGAGTGTGTGTGCGGCCAGAGAAACGCCAGACAACGACTGCAGATCCCGCCTCAGAACGAGTGCGATGATGCCAGAAGAAGCCAGCAACAATTCCTGTGGTTTACCGTGGGAATTGGAGCAAAGCGCATGGCAGGATGAGCACCCACCCAAACCAACACCAGAAGAGTTTTGGGAGGAGGCGGGGTTTCAAGTAGACAGTCACTCTGGCAAAACTAAAAGACCCAGCAGGATCAAAGAATGTCAGTCACACCTTCCTCTTTCTTTTTCCCACCCTCCATCCCCCGCGTGACGTCGTCCCAGCGGCGATCATAGCTTGCCTCATGGTCGGTGTTCTTCCCCTTCGTTTGTTCTTTATGTGAGTTCCATCCTGACTGGTTTTTCACCGTTCTCTTTCGATTGGAGTGGCCAGGGCGAAACGGGACGATCCCGTCAAGTGGGAGAGACCCACAACGAAACAGATCCGAGCAAGCGGAAAAAAGAGCCCAGGCCGAGAGAGAGAGTGTGTGTGCGGCCAGAGAAACGCCAGACAACGACTGCAGATCCCGCCTCAGAACGAGTGCGATGATGCCAGAAGAAGCCAGCAACAATTCCTACTACTACTACTACTACTACTACTACTACTACTACTACTACTACTACTACTACTACTACTACTACTACTACTACTACTACTACTACTACTACTACTACTACTACTACTACTACTACTACTACTACTACTACTACTACTACTACTACTACTACTACTACTACTACTTTTTTTCTTTTTGTGCAGGCTATTAGCTTCATTTTGCCTCAGTTTTCAATTCCGTCTCAATAGCCAATTTGCTTTTCCCGCTCTGAAACCGAGAAGCCTTTGTTTGGGCCACCCGAACCTTCCAAAAGGGGGAGTCCGGGGGCTCCGCCCCCCGGCAAACGGTATGGTACATTCAGGTGGAGAAAGAGTTTGCACTTCTCAGTCCGTTTGTCGCGTTAAACATACGACCAACGTACTGGTGGCACTGTTTGCCACCTGTGTGACCCTCGCCCCGCTCCCCCGGGTGCACATTCCTGAAGCCAACAGCCCATTTCAAATTCATCCACAACTCAGATACTGTGTGCTGGTAAATCATTGGCACGAGTTGATGCAGACCGGAGATTACACGGAACAAGGCACTTGTGTCAACTCAGAAAGAATCTGTCAAGAACTCCGGGCTGCTTCTGAGCCTCGACTCCCTCACTCGGCTCAGCTCCCGCGGCAGCCCCACTTCTGCCAGCCAGCCCACCATGCCCAGCGGCGACCCACCGATGCCCAGCCCCTGACCGCCAGCCAGCCCTTGATCGCCAGCCAGCTTCCTGGCACAGCGGCCTAACTGTGCCTCCACTGGACCCCCACGACTTTTTTCATCGAAGGTCGTTTTTTGCACTTTTTTGTTTTATTTTTTGAGCCGCCCGGATTTCCAAATTCCGTCAGCTGAAGGAATTTGGAATGGGAAGCTAATGCCCTGTTTTTGTGAGTTTTCCGCTTTCACCGCCGCCTTCCGCAAAGGACTAGCCGAGGCTCGGATGACCTCTGCAAACCCTTAAGTATGTCACCCCCCTTGAGTATGTCACCCCCCAGCGGATTTTTGCACCGAAGGGGGTGACATGTTCACGGGGGGGGGTAGGTACGTGCGGAATTCCGTACGTGTTTCCGCACGTGTTTTCCGCACGTGTTTTCCGCATGTGTTTCCGCATGTATTAAAATTTGCACTCACATGTGTGTAAGGTCAGCCCCCTACTATCATTGGTTTGTCACAGTCAGGATTTCCGTCCAGACCTTGGACCGAAGGGTGGGTCCGTCCTACATCCGAGTCGGGCAACAATCCATCGACTGATTGCGTGGACCATTAGCACACACAAAAGCAAAAATGGGCGTTCTTGAGGTTCTTGTACGAAGTCTTGCTCTCATTTCGCCTTGTAGACCACGAACTGTGTCCCGCCAAACCAACACGTGTTTGTTCCTCTGGCACCGGTCCCAGCTTGTGATCATGGACTGTGAGCAGGGCTTATGTAAATGTCAACCTACCCCGATTCTTTTCTCCTGGGATGTGTCTTTTGGCCTGGCTAATCAACCTGTGAGGCAAGGGGCAGAGGCCTCAGCTGACAGCCAAGGAGGATGAGCAGGTTGATGTGCGGCAGTGTGTTAACTTACTTACGAGCTTTCACTCTAATCAAGAACACTCACTTTGCGGGCTTCGTGGTTTTGTGCAGTTGGCTTGGTGCCACGGGATCTATCGGCTTGTTGCGGACCTCCTGCAAGAACACGAAGGAAAACGTGCGTAGTTGTTTGCAACGCATACTTGTTTTCCGGTAAGAGTGGGCAGGACGTTTCAAAGGGGGAAAAGAGGAACAAAGCACATGATTGCTTCTTGGAAAATAGTAGGTGGGGTGCTGATGTGGACTTGGCGACCCAAATATGGCAAGTTGGGGGCAGCCTCTCCCTACCAGACTACACCCTGGACCCTTTTCTGAAGCTTGTACGCCTCCTGCATGAAACTCGGAAAAGTTTTTTTTCCCACCTTTTTGGATCTTTTCCGCACGTTCCGCATGTGAATTAAATTTGAGCCCAAAAGCATCGGAAGCCATGCCTATGGAGCAGGCGACCTTTTTACAGCACATTTGAACGAAATGCTCGGCTTTCACTGTTTCTTGCACCCGATCACAGGCAACTTATCCGTCGATATTTACCTTGCACCACTATTGATCTAAGTATTCCAACAACACTCGCAGACCGCCGAGGAGCTCGCTGTGATTGAGCAAGATCACCATAGAATTGGTATCCAGAAGGTTGTGAAGGATTTACCATCGTGCCTGAACGTTGACGTTATGGACGAGTGGGTCACAAACGTATGCCGAATATGAAGAAATGACCCGAACCTTTGTGCGAAATCAAGACAGAGCACGATGATATGAACTAGAGTACTTGTTCTTAGGTCTTTCGTGGAAGATCAAGACCTGTTGTGTGTTTCAGTCTCCTCCAATGTTAATCACGTGACTTCCTAAACGCCACAGAGCGAGCCTTACGAGGATCGGATTGCCAGAATATACGAAGATGGATCGAAGAAGGTTTGCATCTTCTCCTCTCTGCAAACGACACATTCAAAGCCTACCGATAAGCCAAAGTTATGCCCTGAGATTCCTAGGAGCTGGCCAGCATCAGGTGACAGTTCTCGTCAGCAACCATGATGGAACAACATGCGAGGCCGAAGCCTTGGGCACCACGAGTACGTGATATCACATCACCGAAACAGTCTGAGAAGAGACATGCAGAGCTCAAGTAATGCACACCCACGCACTCTGGGTCTGGGGAAGAGGCGGTAGTTGTCCACTGGTGTTTTTTGTCCGGTTAAGAAAGTCCATTGTTTTCTTTTTGCCTACATTGCCCCGCCCAGTTAAGCCCCCCTCGTGCCATTCGAAGTTTCTGAGCCACTGGATGTACACGTGTGGGGGCAAGCATAATCTTGGAGAGCAAACTGGGAGCTTGGCATCGTGTCAATGTATGAATGGAAACCACTGGCAGTACCCACATAAAACACGCAGAGAGCAGGATCCTTCCAGCGCATGCCGAGTTTTACCGTTTCCTAGATCGTTTTCCCGTTGCCGAACCTTCCCGCGTTTGTTACAAAAATGCAGGCAGCGCAAAGAAGCAATATCAACCTCGTGCATCTGATGCGTCTGCATTGTGGACCGAATTCCCTGCCCCTGGCTCTGTTTCAGCCTACGTATTCCGATGGGGGCTAACTGGAAGTTTCTGCGATCATCGTCGCTGGAAGCTCTGAAGCCCTGGCGAGCCATGAAGCCATGCGCAATCAATACCAAACAGTTGTTCTCTGCGCTGCCAGGGGCAACATATTTGCACTTGTATTTTTCTCTGCTGAAACTCCATGAAAACAGGCGCTCTCTTTCAAGTTTACGAGCCAGTAAGAGACACGAGCGGACGCATGCTCTTCGTGTTCTTCTTGTTGCGCGAAGAACTTATGTGCTGTGCTTTCGAGTCTTTTGAGTACCGACCGAAGGGTCACGCCCGCTGGTGCATACTGAAGGCATTTCCTTGTGCACAACGTCTGCTGCCCCTAAGGCCGACACACGCTGGAATTAACAGATTTGCTCCATGTTCCGCAGCGGGTTCTCTTGTTAGATTAGCCCTCGGCCGATCTACAAAGGGCGCGTGGCCCCTTGTACTATAGAAGGGACGACGGTCTTCTGGTGTTTTCTTTTCTTATTTGTTTGTTTCATTGGGCATCGAGTTCACCTTTCAGGTGCACGCGCGCATTTCATGCTTCCAGTCACTACGCTTCCGCAGTACTGAGGAGAAAGAACAGCTCAGGATCGCGAGCAGTTCATCCCCTCAAGAACATGACCAAGGACAATAGGTAGACGCAGTTCCATGCAAGCTCAGCATTCGCAACCGGGTATTGAAGACGAAGGATGCACCAAAAGGGCTGCGGTGAACTGCGAGGAAGAGATGCAAAATTGCGATAATGTGTATCTCGAGACGCACGAGCGTGTGGTCCCTGCATTCTCGGCTCGATCGGTACAGTTTCGGATGCGTTTTGCGGGCAATGAAACTGCCGCCCACCTCTTCAAACCGAGCCCGCCACCTTTCCTTTTTCTGAGTTGCAGTGCAGGTATCCAGCGCACTCCCTGCTCCAGGCCAGGTGAAGCCCTGCGGGCTAACGCTCCGCGCGCTGGGCGCGCGACTCCGCGCAAGCGCGCACTCAGTGCGCGCTCTCGGCGGCTCTCTCCTCCGTCGTTCACCTCCTCGCACATCACTCTCTTTCCGGGCCCCCAAAAAAGCACTCTTCAGAGGATCAGAGGAATCGAACCGAGTACCCCCAGAACCACAAGTGGGTGTGCTACCCGTTAGACCACGGGCGAAAAAAACGCGGGCGATTTTATTTTTTGCATTTGAACGATCCTTCCGGAAGTTCGCGTGACCCGCCAAGAAATCTGTGGAAGTCTGCCGATACACCACCACCGCAGCAGTACCGGTACTACTGCGCTCACAAACGCTCGAACGCAGCGAGGAACCGAACCAGTGACCAGTTTGTCGGTTCGTGCGAGATGAAGAGAAAAAAAAATTCGGATTTTTGGCACAAATAGCGTAGCCGTCATTGCACTCACCAATGACTCTTTTGGTCGCCGGTTCGAGTCCCGCGGGTGGGTGTTTTTTTTTCTCAAAAAAAATTCGAGCGATCCGCCATGTTGAAGCACATTTTCGGGATTTTCCGCCAGATTTTTGGAGAACCGCGTAGTTCTGTCACTGAACCATATCGGCACCCCCGTAGATTTCTGTGGCGAGTCAAATCTGACTTGTTCCTGCATGCCGAGGAAAAAAAAGTCGATTTTCAGACCCCATTTTTTTGAGACCCGGCCTCCATGTATGGGGGGGGTCGGTTAAAATTTTTATCCGGCCAGATATTCGGAAAGCCCTGTCCTCGGCGGATTCAATCGTGTCCTCAGAATCTTGAAACCGACCATTTTCGCACCTACAGATGGAAAAAATCGGCAGAAAGCCAAAAAAGTCGATTTTTATGACACTTTTTCGTGGAATGAGTGATACCCTGCCACGACACAGCGTTTGCCCGTTTTCAACAAAACTACGCATTACTTTTCCTTATCAGTGATCTCAGGATCTCCGACGCGAATGCGGAAAGCCCACGTCTACCCGCTTCGTATTCTTTTTTCATTCTCAATACATGAAGAAAGAGTTCGTCGCCCATCCTTCCCCGCGACCTACTTTAGTTCCACTATTTCCGACTCGAAGAGCAGTGCGGATTCCATTATTCGCTTCCCTGCACCTGCATTGCATGAGCCATGCGAGTAGCAGTGCGCGCGGTTGTAGCTCCCACCTTTCCCGCTCCGTTTTTCCTATTCAATTGAAACAGCAAGAATGCATCTTGTTGGGAGCTTTATCCGGGATCTACTTACGCTCCACCTCTTTCGGCTCGAAGAATCGCCAGACTTACTCGAGAACGCTACGCGTCTGGCACAGCTCATACTTTCCGGTTGTTGCGTTCCACCGAACGTTGCGCGCAACACATGGTGTGTTTGCAACCTGTCCGTGTCAGTCACGTGACTAAGAAGGTGACTCGAGAAAGTGAGCTTGTGTGCGCCTACCATTGTTGTAACACCACATCCTGAGGAAGCCGTCTGTTTTCAACCTGTCTGCGAGAGCGCGTGTGTCAAGCGGAGCCGACTGCATGAAAGTCGCTGCTAATCGCTTGTGTGCTATCGAGAAAGTGTGCGTAATTTGTACACGCGTAACTAAAGCAATCGCCTGCCGACTACGTCGCTGTAGTACCTGTGCCGTCCGGTGCCCCCACCCACTAAACTAAGTTTCCCCCCCCGGTGTCCATTCCGCTCTTAGGTTTCATGTTCCGAGATACGAATGATATCGACGCGTTCCGCACCAGAATCCCCATCTCCTCTTCTTTCCTTCGGACACAGATATGGTAACTCGCTTGCGCTGTTGTTTCCTCTTGCATTCGAAAGGACATAGCGTCGCCGTCAATGGCACGGACTGGCATCATTAACATACGAACCAAAGATGCGCCGGCTGCGAAAGGGTTCGGATTGGCAAAACTTGCCAAAACGTACAAAGTGCGGGCAGCGCAACGGCTCGCGTAGTAAGCCTGAGAACAGAGAAGCAACCGTCCATTCTTTTTTTTGGAACAGCTATAGACCTGCCCCACGTCTGCCGACTCCTGCAGCAGTTCGGCAGTTTCGACTAAACCCCGTACACGTATATTATTTACTTCACGGATATTATTTAAAGGGGGGGGTAGACCTATTATCCAGCCGGGGGTTTCCGGAAATTCCGCGAACATTAAAACTAGTGGCGTTACAAAATTGCTATTATCCAGGCTTTATCCAATGGTTATCCAAGGGCTATCCAGGGTTTTGTTGCAGGGTGGTGTATTTTTCCTTCGCGCCTTCGGCGCGATATTGATTGTTGTTTCCACCAAACCCAACCTGTCCGGTCGAGTGTTAGTGGGTGCCCTTAGACAGTTCTGCTTGTCTGGGTTAGGAAGAGTCAGCATCGAAGGATCGAAAAGCAACATCGCTATGAACGCTTGGCTGCCACAAGCCCCCTTCCCTGTGGCAAAATTTTTCTGTCACCTCCGGCTTCATCCTTCGAAATCACAAGGCACTCCCACGACCGTTCTTTTGCCGCCTGGCCGACGTTCATCCCCTGCACTGGATGCGGTAGAAGTCAAGGAAGAAGTGCCACAGAACAACAACCCACAGGTTGACATACCAGCCGTATCTGCACCAGTTGCACCTGCACCGGGTCCGACCAATGCTGAGTGCATTGAGACAACAGAAACTAGTCCACACCAGCCAGGAGGAGCGGCGCTTCAGCCGTCCTCTTCACAGCGCCAGCAAAGCAAAGCGCACCCACAGGGTGGCAGAGTGTGCTGGTTCACAAAACACTACACCAAACCGCGGCCTTGAGAACCATTGATCAGCCTCTTTTCCGTTTTAACAGCTCTTCTTTCTTGTTTTCACTCTCTTTTTTTACATAAGCGCCAGCTTGAAAGGAAATGCTCGACGATGCTGCCCGACAAAGAACAGAAGGGATCCAAAGTGCTGTAACTACCGAACCACGTGTTGAACGGACGTGAGGTCATGCGGGTCTTCCCCTACACGACAAATCACACAAACACAACAGGTCAAAAGTCCTGAGTGAGAAAACAACACACGGTGGTGTAAGCGAAGAACAAAAAGGGATGAAGTGGAGCAGTTGGCAACATTTACATTCTACAGTACTGATTCCACACTTCTTCTCACTTGGTGTGCTGTTGTTACACTCACAGCGGGTGGATAGGCCCACTTCCATAAAATTTTAACTCGCCGCTGAAAAATCAAAAAGTTAATTTTATCTCCAAAACCAGTCGACCTATTACCCTAGGATAATAGGTCCCCCTGGATAGTAGGTCTACCCCCCCTTTACCCTTATAAATAATTTCATTTATTGGGAAAAATAAATTCCCTCTGGTGGAAATGGCTTGCGGAGCGTGACGATAAATTTCGTTTATTTTTTGACAGGATTCCGTTGTGTTTACACAGGCCGGACAAATAAACGAATTTATTTTTTTCCGATCTCGGAATTTATTTTGCGCCGCCAGCTATTTTCAGTCGAAACAAATAAATGAAATTTATTGTCCCTAGGGAAATAAATTCGTTTATTTTTCCGACTGAAAATAGCTGGCGGCGAAATAAATTCGTTTATTTTTCCGACTGAAAATAGCTGGCGGCGCAAAATAAGGTCGTAGGCAGAAATCTGTAGGGGAGACCCCTCGCAAAATTTTTTTTCTCCCTGTGGTGAGTGAAATCGCGTGTTTTGAGCTCGTTTTGAGTCTAATTCATCCTTTCTGATCCTGCCAACTGTGAAAACAGCCCAAGGACAGAGGAAGAAATCAAAATCCCGATGCCGTCGAAGCGCCAGCGCGAGGCAGATGACATTCTGAAGAACGCCAAGGTGCCTGCAAAAAGTGCACCTGTGTACGAGGCGGAGTGGGAAGCGTTCGCAACGTTTGCCAAAATCAAAACGAGGAAGCCGTCAAAAACTGACTTTGTCCTGTACCTGGACAAATTGCACGAGTCGCAACGTTCTGCTAAACACCAACGTAACTGCAATGCAATATGCTCAACGTCTTACACAACGTTCTGCCGTGCACATTTGCTACGCAACGTTCTGCTAGACACCAACATAACTGCAAAGCAGTATGGTTTTCTTTCCATCCTCGGGAATTTATTTTTCCCAATAAAATCATTTATTCGGCAATAATTTCCGCCAATTTTGCCTCGGTGTCGGTTTTAGTCCCTCGGGAGGCCCTCGGGGGGGTTTGCAACCCCTCGCCACTCGCTCCGCTCGTGGCTCGGGGTTGCAAACCCCCCCTCGGGCCTCCCTCGGGACTAAAACCGACACCTCGACAAAATAAACGGAAATTATCTTGCCGAATAAATGCTTATTATTATTTACTTCCTGCAAACCCGTTTCTTAAATCGATTCGTTTATTATTTGCTTTCCCGTGTATTATTTACTAATAAATAAGTAAATAATATACGTGTACGGGGTTTACTGAGATAGCTGCCTGTGCTTCTTTTTGTAGCAATGTTTCTGCCAGGTCCTTACCGCACACAAGAGGGAAAGAGGAAAACTTCTCGTTCAATATGGGCGTACCGCGGTTATTGAGCGTGCGTCGAAGGGAGACGCTTCCGCCTTTGGGCCCTCGCCGGAGCGTTCTTGACGTTGACGTCGTCGATCCCGAAGAGATCGCCGACTACAAGAAGGGCCTGCGCGAGGTGAAGCAGCGGCACGCGGTAGTGTACGGAATGGAGCTGTTTGTCCCCGCGTCGCTGCTCGAGGAGAACCCCCGCGGAGTGGCGTGTCCTGGGAAAGCAGAGGCTCCCCGGTTTTCACCCCGCCGCGCGCAGCTGCTCAAGCAAAAGCGAATGGCCGAACTGTGGATCCCGGCCCTCCACCCCCGCAAGCCAGGGTTCGAGGGCTCCGCCCCCGACTCATCCAGCTGCAGCACCGCAACTTCCCCCAGCTCGCCCGCCGCGACCCGGCTCCGACGCATCGACAGCTCCGGGTATTTGGTGAGCCTCTCCAGGAGTCCGACGTCGGCTTTCCCCCGAAAATCCCGCATCCCCACCAACCTCGGTCGCATCCCGCGATCGACGCGGTCATTCAGCCCCTCGTGGTGATCCTCTCAGGCAAACTGCGCAAAACACGACGGTCGTTGGCGCCATCTGATCCGGGCACCCGCACACTAAGCCTCTTCCTGCCGAACCGCCACTCGCTTGATCGTCCACACCACCACCAGAAAGGACCTTCACTGGGGTTGTTACTGGGGTTTATGGTTGAGACGTCTGGACCTATTCGGATCGTCCAACCTTCTGTTGCGAGACGGCTTGCCCTCACGGTTAAGTCCCGAAAAGAGCCGGGGTTACGATCGGCCACGTTTTGGCGGAATCGACAATGCGACAAGGTTGCTGAAGGAGCAAATCGCCCATTTCTGGTAAAGTGTCATTTGTCCCTCGACGGACAGAGGGCACTTTTTGTGTGAGTCGAAAAAAGTCAGAACCAAGCTCGTCTTCGTACACTATACACTGCACTCCAGATGAGAACACTCCAAACAAGGATCGTTTCTTGCTGCTGTGCAGATGCACCAAGAAACCCTTCCAATGGGCCTAGGTTCCCGGAAGTTTCTTCAATCTGGAAAGCCCCCTACTCCGTCCGTGAGGTTATCTCCGGAGTATCAAAGTTCAGCCCATCGGCCTCACGTGAGCATTTGCCCTGTGCAAAAGAAGGACGTGCCCTTGGACTGTTCATCTTTTGCCTGTGCGCGTCTTCTTGTTGGCCGACATCGGTCGTCCCAAGCAAATGCTGGGCCCCGTGGAATGTGGTTTCTGCAATCAAACTGGGGAAAATCGGATGGTATCGGACTATACGTAGAACGAATCGTTTCGTCAACGCGAACGTTCCCTCTTTACACCTGCTTACAACCAATCAAAAAAGTCAAGGAAGAACCAGTCGAAATGAACAAAAACCTCGGAGTTTCAGGTTAGCCTTTCATTCTCAAAACGACGTCGTACCGGCAGTTCTTGTACGCGGCTGCCTTTGCGGAAAAACAGCGATTCTACACACAACTTTGCCGTTACAAACACCTGGTTCCATTTCCTACTGGGCGCTGCGGCCAAGGCTCTCTACCGCGGGCTCCCCGAGGCCGATGAACCGCAAACTCTCGAGCTTCGGTTCTCGTACCGCTTCCCGGCAATTATGAGGCGGCCAGACTGTCCCGGGATCAGAGAACAACCAAGCAAAAGAAGAGCATGCACGTCTGCGCAGTTAGTTACTGACGTCGAAACGCGCGTGTCGGCGAGGACACCAACTCCTGCTAACTAGGAATACGGGGGTTTCTGTCATGTGGCATACCTCCAGACGTCGCGGGCTCTATCCCACTCCGGGACCCTTTCTTGACCTAGTTTGGCCGACTCATCTGCGCATGATCGACACGGTAGGAGCTAAACTCATTCCTCCGCAGGCTATGAGCCTCTGAAAACCCATCGGACAGCTTTTCACCCTGTCGCCACACACTCTGAACATCGTAGTCCTTTTGGAGCACCTTGTTTTGAGGGACCTTTTGCGGCGACCCATACCATCCTTTTCCACCCCGGCAGTTTTGAGACGTTGGGGCTCATTCGTGCCATTGGAATTGAGATACAACTGCTACCCACGGTCGGATTCGCACACTCTGGATTCTTCTTGAATCTCAGTGTTCATTGTCTCAGCAGGTATACGCGGCTTCAATGTTTTTGAAACCTCAGCCTCTGGCAAATGTTCAGGGCGCACGCTCCGAAAGGCCCCGGATCCAGCACATGCACGTCCTCGTCGCACCTCCACGACTCGACTCACCCGGATGTAGTGTGAGCAGCTCAAGTTTTCTCGACCAGCGCAGTGTACAGTTTGCGCCCAGCGATTGTCAATTCCGGATATAAGCTCCCTGTTTTACGGGATACTTCTCTCTCCTTCAACGTTTGCTGTGCCAATTGATTCCGAACCGGGCCATGCGCGTAGTTCATCTATACCCCCTTTTCCTCCCCGTAACACAAGCAAGCACTTTCGCGCTGACAGCGCCCGTTGTTGTTCAAATGTACCAAGTACCCTCCAAGGAAAGACAGTGTTCTTCAAGCGAGCAGATAGAGAAGGAACGGTGAACCTCGTCGACGCCGGTTTCGACGGTCTCGTAGCCGAACAACACGTTGAGTATGCGCGTTGCGTACTTTTTCAGTGTCATCCTCAGGCCTTGCAAGCACGTACACATACCACCACTTGCAAGGAGAGGTGGTACCCCCACTGTTTGCGTTGCGATCAGAACTCAGGATCCAAAGCAGGGGCACGACAGACCGCCGATTCCAGTGCGTAAACGAACACCAACCACGCAACCCAATCCAAGGGTGGGCCACCAGAACTCAGGGCTTCTGCGACGACAAAAGGACGACTTTTCTGTCTTTGTGGTCATCCATTCTATCGACACAGGGAGAGATCCTTGCTCCTCGCGAATCGCCCGAGCTGGAGGCCAAGCAAACGACCTCCGCCTTCTCCTTGCCAGCCTCCGTCGCTAGCTGCAGATCACAATTCTAGATGGTCCAGCACCGCACGGACTGCCACAGCAGATCCAGTAGTAGACATTTTCTCCCTGCGCATTGTGATCAGCAAGTGCTTTGGAGAGATGCGTGACCA
Source organism: Diplonema papillatum (assembly GCA_030068145.1). Lineage (NCBI taxonomy): Eukaryota > Euglenozoa > Diplonemea > Diplonemida > Diplonemidae > Diplonema > Diplonema papillatum. Next base: position 428,676 of record JAPJBO010000024.1, read on the forward strand.
CCGATGGCGATAAGTCAGAGCTCAATAGGAGCTCGGGCTTTGGGGTGAACGCATTGCATACTCGCTGCACGTCAGGACGCGAGTTATCTGCTTGGTCACGCATCTTGGTCTTCTCATGACGCACAGCTTCACAGTGCGACACCAGGGTCCTTCTTAACCACGTTCTTTCCCTATTCCCGCTCATCCAACGCAACACCGACCATTTTCAACTTTTTCGTAGCTTAACCCAGCCCCAACTTTGTAGACGAGTGAGTAGAAGGGCGCACACAAGACGACTGAACGCTATCCGGACGATGCACAAACATTTGGTGACTTCGTGACAACTGGGTAAGCGGGGTTACTGTGTCGAAAGTTCTTCAACAAGTCAGTAACCTAGTTTCATGTCATGTGAAAATCCTCTTTCAATGCGTGCGTTAGTGGGGACAGTATGCGTTCGCTATTGGTCTGTCTCTGAGAATTTCACTCTAGGATAGGCGATTGCTACGTCCTTGCCGATGACATCCGTCCTCAGTGAAGGCGGCCACGTCTCTCCCTCCCTCTCTTTTCTTTATAAAACAAGACTACGCATTTCTTTCTTCCTTTCATCCCAGCTACTTTCTTTGTCGTACAAGATCGCAAATCTTGGTAGATTATTATATCCGACCAACACTAAACCCTTTATGGACGCGGGACAGTTATTCATATCGAACAGGTCAACCTCCTGGAGTTCGGACCCTGCGCCTCCAGGGGAAGACCAATCTCTCCTGTGAATAGATGTGCTACGAAACCTGCCCAAGGACGATTTCTGTCTTGCGTTCACAGTTTAGGAGTCGTGAAGCTCTTGGCTTTGGCGAAGAGTTTCTCCAGAAGGCTTCGCGCAGTCTGGGCAACAGCCCTCCTCCCCCCGTTCGTAAGGGGTTAACCACTTCAGGACGGAGGGGGAGGAGGAGAGTTAATTTGGGAAAAGGGCGGGCTCCATAGCAAACCTCAGGTATCCGTTGAGAGCTCGGAGCAGGATTTCTGCCCGACGAAGGACGCATTTCAAAGATTTGTGTCAGATCTTTCCAATAAAGCAAACAACGACCACTTTCGACCATTCTTTGGCCTCTCACCCGCGAACTTGACACCCGCGAACTTTCTTGAATTAACTACCCCTATAGTGGTAGTTCATCCTTAAGTGGTTAATCAACTTTATACCTCCCGCCGTTGTCCCGAAAGCATCGTCTTTTTCATCTCATGTCGTGGCAGTTCCATACGGCTGAGTCTTTTTGCCTTCGTTTATATCCGACAGTGGGACAGTCAGTAAGGCCGCCCAGCCCGAAACGAAACGTTGAGGAAAAGGAGGGTTATTTCGCGGGAAACCCCCAGCCCGAAATGCTTTCTTCTTGGATTTACCACCTGGTTCGTAGGAAATACTCGAGAAGGTCGCCAGTTGCTGAAATCACGAATGAAGAAGTTTGCTGTGGCAGCACGACACAGGTACCACCTGGCTTTAGTGCCGCGTAACAGAAGTGCAGCATCGAGTATTTTGTTCTAGATGCTTGCATTCTTGCGGGCTGCCCTGTAACAGCTCCTTATTTTAACTCAGCGTGCGACATCTTGCACGGCAAGGGCGGTTTCAAGAAATGTCCCTCTCATTCCTTCAGCCCGCCAAAACGAGCTGTGCATGGGATGGGGGGCGTTTCTTCAGGGGTACCCCGCAAAGGCAACGACGGCAGCAACCTTTGAGAATAGCTTGCAGTGCAGTTCCTGTCGCCGTGCCACCGGACGGTATTGGTTCTGTTTATTTATGTGTTCATGAGCACAGGGCTTACGCTCCACGTGTGGAACGTGTGGATTTCCACACGTTAAATCTTTGGGACTTTTTTCCCCCATGTGTGCTTCCACATGTGGATCCACAGGTACGTGTGCATTTTGATTTTTTTTTGTATAAGCACCTGCATTCAGGGTATTAGTTTGAAGGCTTCCAGGGTTTGCAGATTTAGACCGTTACTATGGGCGGTGTTTCGGTGCCGTTTTCGCCGATGTACGGCGTCTTGGGGCGGAGCCGACACATCTCCACAACTTCGTTCGGCAAAAGAGGGGTCTTCATGGGTCCTTTAGGGTCAATTATGGTCACCCCGTCAGTTTGGCGACACATTTTGCGGGCGTTTTTTCAACCTACACCAGTCTGGATCAAGCGTTTCGGGGGTTTCTGGATGCTTCTGGGTTCCCTGTGGGGTTGCGCTCCAAAAACAGTCAAAATCGTAAACAGACAGTCTCATCAGGCAGCTGAAGGGGGGTGGACCTGGGGACCTATTTTCCTATGATTCCTATGATAATAGGTCCACAGTTTTGGTGTGCGCCGCCGTGCTTACAACAACATTTTTAGCGTTATTTTTAGCAACATCGCGCCGAAGGCGCGACGGAAAATTTGGGCAAAAATAACTCCGCCCCCCTTTATCATACATGGGCAACTCTTAGCTCGTGTGGGATACTCAACTGGGAAACAGGACCTTGATCTGGTAATGAAGCACAGTGGCAGCTGCAACCTGCCGACCCGAAGCTGAACACAATTGAACGGCAGCGGCTGGGTCTCAGCAGCGGAGGCTCAGCAGCCTTCCGCTACAAACACCACCCCCGCCTATATTTACTTTGGACACCGTTTTTTGAACATTTTTTTTTTTTCCCGGCCAAGTCCGGTTTGCAGATTTAGACCGTCGGTCTAAATCTGCAACGGAAACTGATCCCCTGCCTGCATTGTAGGAAATGCTTGAGGAGACTGCCAGTTGCGATAGATCAAAGGAGGTAAATGTGCTGTAGCACAGGTAAATCTGGGTTTAGTGGCGGAACAAAAACGACCCACTTTGTAGTTGTATTGTAATCTCCCCCTCTTGCCTCCTTCGAAATGAGCACAAGGCAGTCCCTCGAGTATTTCCCCCACATGTGCTTGCCACAGGTTGGTCCACATGCAGGGGAGTCTAGGCCCACAAGTCGCCTAGCTGCACACCAGGTGTCGCCAAGTCCAGTAGTGAGGCTGTTTTTCTTTTTGCCCGCCGCGCAGGGGGAAAAGTCTTTCTTCCCTCGAACCTTCAGCGCCCACATGTGGACCACGCGTATTTTCTCCAAGGCCGACAACGGAGCGTAAGCCCTGCATGAGCTACACGGAGTGCTTCTTGACCTTCGCTGTCTGAGGTGCTCCATGTCGCGTTCACCACGCGCGCACATTTCATTTCTTTTTTTGAAAAAGCGTCAAACCCACAAACAACAGCGCCCACAACGAACGAGCACACAACGAACGAGAAAGAAAGGAAAAAAAGACAATCAACAATGCCCATTCCTTTCCTCAATTCCCGCAAGGACACCCCCCAACAAACGACCTTTGCGGTGGCCTTTTTCCTTTTTTTTGATCGCACTCGAGGTGGCCGCCAGTTGCGAATCATGATGGAGCTTCGACTGTAGCCACTGGCCACACCGCCCGAGGGAAGTGCCCAATCGACCTTGGCTCGGACCGACTCTGATTCGGTTCTGGGTTTGATTCTTTCTTCTGGCTCTCAGCCTCTGCGATCGTCGCGGACCGTGCGAAGGTTGTGCCATCCCGCCAACTCAGCTCAGGGGTTTACGACGGCCGCGCCGCTGGAAAGGAGAACGCGATTTGCTTCCTATTCTGCTTACGAACTTGTCAACGAATCGCACCACGGCGAAATCGCGCTAATCGCGGCCGTCCGGCGTCACTCAGCGTCTAGTCTGACAGGTGTAGAATAGGGGGAGGCCGCAACACAATGAACTACCACTCCTCTTGTTGTCGCTTTACTTATCCAATGCTGGGAAGACGGCAGCTGCACCCTTGTGGGGTTAGGGTCTTTAGATCCGTAGCTTGTCCGTTTCCAGCGACAAACGGGCTTCGGCTCGCGAATCCTCGTTTGGAGACACCAAAATGTTGGCATCGTGTGGTACGCATCAGCATGCCTCCGTCGAAAATGAGCACCGGGCGGCGCCTCCGAGTACTTCTCCTGCGAGGAACAATCTCTTTCCATTTGGACACGTGCGCAGCAAGTACTTTCTAGCCTCGCCCCGCGCAGAGTCGCAGACCCTTCTTTCACAAAACAAGGAAAACTTGAGGAGTTTCAAACCGCCGCCGTTTTCCCGCAGACATTTGTTTGTCGTCTCCCGCGCGCGGATCTTAGAAACTGCGGAAAACGTCGCGTGTTTTAAGTTCGTTCTGCAGAAGGCCAAGGTCGAATCACCCCTGTACCATCGGTGCTGCGGAAGTCAAGTGGGGGTGTTGTGGAGGAATCGTGAGATGACAACGCACCCACTACAAAACTTGCAACTCATGCCACTCGTGAGCCTGTGGATGGAGGAGACAATGGGTTCTGCGTCCGAAGGGGGGGTGAAGTGACCCGTGGCCAAACCGGAGACCTTCATACAGGATGTTGAAAAGAACCAAGAAGGGAGAAGCAAAAGACGCGTGACCGTGAGAGGCGAGGTGCGCTGACCTGCCTGTCATGTCGCAGGTGCAGGCGAAGCGGAGGCGTGACGAGGCGTCCGAGCTCAGCACAACCGAAGAGGTGCCCGAGATCCTGAAGAAGCGGACGCAGCAGGCCAAAACGCTGTTCGTCCACGCTCTGTGCGGGAAGCCGACAGAGCCGGCTGACACCGTCGCACTTCGAACGACGCTCAAGCTCCGTCGTGTGTATGCGCCCTTTTGTCTCATGAGCTGCCGCTTTTTCAGCTCCGTAATTGGATGAGGTTAGTTAGAACGACAAACCCTAGGAGACTTGGTGGATGAGTGGCTGAGTGAACGGGACTAGCACATGTTGCAGGGCGTTCCGGACCCAGATACGGTTGCGGGTTGCCTCACATTGCATCGTGGCACGGGCAATCCGCAACGACCTATCTTTTTTCGATCGCAATCTGCAAGTAAACTCTGCTGATCATAGTGAACAAGACTTGCAGCGCCAATGGCTTGAAGCACCGCAAAGGGAAAATACTGGAGTAACTACATGGTATGTGGTATGCGGTGTGGTGTACGGCGTACTGCTACTACGTGCTGTACATCTACATCCTATCCTCTACATGCAGTGTGTATATACTCCTCTGCTACGTGGTGCTATGCATCTACGTGAGGTGTATGGTATGTGGTACGTGCTGTGCATCTGCATCCTATTCTCTACGTGTAGTACTACGTGGTATGTCCTGCGATTGGGATGGAGAGGAGGGAGAGCAACGTGTTTGGAACGTGAGCGCTCAACTCTGTATCTGTATATCACCTGATAAGGAACCTTTACGACAATGGTCAGCCGGAGACTTAAAATCCCCGGATCTGTAAGCAACCTTACACTTTAACAAAAATACCTCGACTCTATGGAAGACCGAAAGCTGCATACTATACAGGTACGGTACGACGCCGGATGGCGCTAAGAGTCGCGTGGCGGAAGCTGCGGCGAAAAAAGAAACGCAGCTGCTGATAAAAGGGCCGGAAGGCGCAGTCCAGCAGACGAGCAGCGTCGGCAAGGCGCTGCCGGAACCTACGGGCGCGGGACAGCTCGTCGTGCACGGGAGCAAGGACGAAGCGAAGAAGCAGCAGGAGAAGGCTGCGAAGAAGGCGGTCTCTGTCCTGCCAATGACGGGCGCCGAGCTCCGCGCCCTCCACGACAAGGCCGCGCCGAAGCCGCAGTGGCACGCACCTTGGAAGCTGCACAGAGTATGCGCTCCTTTCAGCACCACCCCGCTAACTGAGCAAGGCGGCCGGCATCTTCCGGCAAAAATTCAAGCGAACTTTAACTCTAAAAAACCCCGGATCTCTTAGTGAACTTGCACTCTAAAAACATGGCTAGCCAATACTAATAACGAACGTGCACACCAAAGAAGCAAACCCCACCCACATAGCCCTTACTTGCTCTCGAAAGAAACAAAGGCCACCTTGAAATACCGGAACCTCAAGCGAACTTCCTCGTGCGAGATGTGCCGCCTGTGTGAGGACATTCAGGCGGTGTGCGGCCGAAACCCCCGTGCAGCCACCACCGCAAGACGAAAACAGAAGGTCTTGAGCCGAGTGCCTAATGGTGAAGCTGACAACTTCCACGTTCTATCCGCCCCCCGAAGAAAACCTCCTCCCCTTAGAGGAGTCACAGGACCCAAGAGCAGCGTCGCAAACTCAAGGCCGACTGATGAGAGTGACAAGCTTCGTTCAGACGCTGCCCACTAAAAGCCATGCACCTTACCACACACACACACGTACACAGGTCATTGCCGGCCACGTCGGTTGGGTGCACACAGTCGCTGTCGACCACAGCAACGAGTGGTTCATCTCCGCAGGAGCCGACCGAACGATTAAGGTGTGGGACCTAGCAACTGGAGTGCTGAAGACGACATTCACGGGGCACATCAGCGCGATCCGGGCCGTCGCGATCTCATCCCGGAGCCCGTACATGTTCAGCTGCGCCGAGGACGGAATGGTGCTGTGCTGGGACCTTGAACAGAACAAGATCATCCGAAAGTACCACGGGCACTTGAACGGCGTGTACAGCATGGCCCTGCACCCGAAGCTCGACATCCTCGCCACCGGCGGACGAGACGCGTCGGTGCGTGTGTGGGACATCCGGACGAAAGCGGAAATCCACTGTTTGACTGGGCACCGGAATCCAGTCGGGTCTCTCGTGACGCCGGGCGACACCACCTTTATATCGGGCTCGCAGGACACGCAGATCCGCGTTTGGGACTTCGCGCTGGGCCGCTGCGTCTCGACGCTGACGCATCACAAGAAGGGGGTGCGAGCACTGGCGGTGCATCCGAAGGAATACACGTTCGCATCGGGGGCGGCGGACAACATCAAAAAGTGGAAGTGCCCCCGGGGCGAGTTCCTGATGAACTTTTCGGGGCACAACGCGATCGTCAACGCCGTCGCGATCAACCACGACAACGTCCTCGTCTCCGGCGGGCTCGACGGCGGCCTCCGCTTCTGGGACTGGAAAACCGGCTACAACTTCCAAAAACTGCAAACCATCCCGCAGCCGGGGTCTTTGGAGGTGTGTCTTTGCCCCTTCTTGCGAATCCCCCTCCTATTTGCGGAGGCTTGCACCCCCCCTTTCTCCCCCCCCCGTTCTCGTTTCTTTTCTTTTCTATTTGAAATCCTCTTCGACGGGTTCCACTACCACCGAGTACATAGCAGAGCTAGACTACCAGGAGACAGCCGCCCGCCCGCCAAGAAACCTGAGGGGCAGCAGGATGTGTAAACACTGGGCATCATGCGCAGGGTTTGGGGACAATGAGGATCAGATATCAGATCTAGCGAGGTTTGTTCGAAGACTTGATGCTAGATATCAAAAGTGCATGTGGGACTAACCGTCAAGTTCAGATTTACCCCCCGTATCACGACTATTGCACCCGCTTTCTGTTTCTTAGCATTGAACACGTGCATCCACCGTCGTAGAGCTTTGTATAGTCTCCTTTAACCCTGTACTGCATTCTCTCGACCCACGTGCTGTTGGTGTACCGCGCGTACCATTATCCCTCCTATGGTACCTGCGTGGTTTAGATCTGCTGAAGCAGCAACCCTCACCCTGCCCGATCCCTGCAATGGTCGTGCAAGTTTATTCGCGCATTAACACAGGCCGAACAAGCGATCCACTGCGCGACATTCGATCACTCCGGATCCAGGCTTCTTACCGGAGAAGCGGATAAGACAATCAAAGTGTGGAAGGAAGACGAGACCGCGACGCCGGAAACCCACCCCGTTGAAGAGTGGAAGCCACCGCGCCGGCACTACTAGAACAGAGTGCCCGCGCGAGGTATCAGGCGGTGACACATCTCGAAGAGACGCTCGCAGCGTGGTTCGCTGCGCGTTCTGGCGTCTTCCGCTTGGCCGGCAGCTCTGGCTTTCGGACACTCGAGCTTGCCTGCGCACGCTGCTCTCATGAAGAGACCGCCGCATCGTAGCGTCGCGCGACCTAGTGGTAGGGGGGTAGGAGCGGAGTAGGAGTAGTGTTCACCTCGCAAACAGATTCGGCTCGGCTTCCTGCTTCAGTTTACGGGCGCCGAGTTTGCGCTTGTTTCTCGCCACGTTCCAACGCGGCGCCACTACTTCTGCAAGGGGAGACCCGGAGCAGCGCTCACTCGTGAACAGCTCCTGGCTTGCGCCGCTTACGTCTTCGGGCTTTCGAGCTTACGCAGCGTCCCGTCCTGGCGTTCGCTTGGACCAGGTGAAAAACGACGAAAACGATAACCATCATCACTCGTCTCTAGCTCCGCTTTCTTGACCGTGTGGGGGTACTGCGTGGAAAGAGCGGAAATCGGGGTCCCCCTCCGCGTCCTAACTGCGCTTTGTCCCCGTTCCCTTGACCGGTCGTAGAGGATCCTCTCTTTCTTTTCGTAGTAGTACTGCTGTGCTGAAGGGAACACTTCCGGAACACGTCTGGGTACTGAGAACGAAGCACAAGCGAACTGGTGCTACCGCAGGATAAAAGCCCCTTCGAGAGTTTCACACCCTCTGCACGGGAAGAACACAGTTCGCAAGCCCACTGCCACGCAAACGTGTTACACCTTTGGGCATTCAATCGTCGTTGACCACCGCCAGCCGTGCGTTACATGTGCACGCGGACAGCGGTGCAAATGGTGCCCAGCACCATTTGGCAAGAGGGTCAATGCGGACTGCTCTCAGTGTACAAAAGGCAACATCAATCCCGACAGGTCTGGGTGGGTTGTGCGGGCACGCGCCGGGGAAAAATGGAAGACCTATCGTGGGTTTTCGAGAAGCTGTGCAACGAGCGCGGCGTGAAAGTGACGAGGGAAGTGCAGCGGATGCTGCGGGGTCGCACGGCATACGGTTTGCGCGAGCTTGACTTTTCCCGCGCGTATCTTCCGAAGAAGGTGTACCCGGTGCTCGCTGACTTGGTGTCGTTCTGCTGCAACGCGCAGACTTTGAACGTGTCGCACGGACAGGTCGACAACGAAAGCTTGGGGCACCTGGAGCTCGCTTTGGCAGAACACCCCAGCCTCACGAGCCTCGACTTCAGCCACAACGACGAGCTGTCGCTGGCGGCCGGCAAGCAGCTGTTGGATGCTGCGAGGGCGAACACGAACTTGCTCCACGTCGACTTGCAGCACACGGCGGTGTCGGAGGTCTACCAAAACCGCATCCAGCTGCAGCTCGAGCTCAACGAGGCGCAACTGGTGCACGCGAAGGAGCTTACAAACGAGACGGGGGACGACATGGGAGGCGTAGGCAAACCTTGCGCTGTCATTCGCACTCGTTTGCAGCTGGGCAGCGCTGAGGGGGTCGACGATGAAGAGTGGGACGACTACTCCAACCCAGACGATGAAAGTGCCGTCGCCGCCCGACTTGAAAGCGAGCAGCGAGTGCTCGAACATGAGAGCCTTGTACTCGGTTTGTCTTTTCTCTGTCTCCCTCTGTATTGCCACATAGGACAGAACGAATCTCATTCATGCGCGTCTTCAAGTAGAAGACGGTGCAACTTAGGAGAGTCATAGTTACTCCCGCTGTATACCCGCCCCTGATCTCTCAACTTTGACCCGAATGATGCGACATAGGGACAGAACAGAACGAGCCTCATTCTCGCGTCTTTGATGAGAACTTAGGAGAGACATATTTACACCCACCGGCTACATGATCTCAGCATTGACCCGAACGATGCCACATAGGGACAGAACAGATCGAACCTCGTTCATGCGCGTCTTTGATTAGAAGACGAGGCCACTTAGAAGAGTCATATTTGCTCCCACCGTCTCAGGGGTTATTCTAATCCCCGAAATTCTGAAAAATCCCGGTTAAAAAATCTTTGATATGGCCAGAAAATTTTTTTTCCCACGCTGCGCGTGGGAAAGCTGGGATTGCTGAAGCAAGCAGTGTCCCAAAGAGCTGCGCCTTTTTCAACCTGTTCGTCCGGTTCCCTGCTGGACACCTCTCAGGAGAGCCTGTTTCTCCAACTTCGGTCCCTTCCAGTTGCTGTAGTCGTCCTGCAATGTATTGTCATCAGGGCCAGTGGCAGCACCACTAAAACCAAATGCGGCGAGCGACATCTCTTTTATTTTCAAAATCCTTTCAGGCCTGTGTTCTTCAGGATAGCAAACGATCCTCCAGTGACTGATCACTGGGTGTGGTGGGTGTGATGGAAAACACAATCTGGCTGCTGCTTCTCCACTTAGTTGTAGCCTTCACTTGTCAGTCCCAGTGGGCACTACGGCACTACGGCATGATGGTCTCAACGCCTTTCAACGAATCGAGGCAGGGCGAATCTGCTCACGACAGGCGCCCTCCAACACGCTAATCCCAACGCCCCTCATGGCCCCAGAGATATTTCTGGACCACATCGCTGGCAGGCTGTACACAAAACAGCAACTACGCCTCCAGGATCTGAGCCTGTAGCCTGGGTCCCTTGCCAAAAAGTTTTCGCCAGAAATCCCCATGGTTAAAGAATCTTTTTTCACCGGCCTGTTTTCAGATTTTTTTTTTTTGTGATTTTTTTTTTTTTTTTTTTTTACCATACAGGATAATCCCTGCACCGTCTTCCCGCACCTGACCTGATCTCAGCATTGACCCGAACGATGTCACATAGGGACAGAACAGATCGAACCTCATTCATGCGCGTCTTTGATTAGAAGATGAGGCCACTTAGAAGAGTCATATTTGCTCCCAGCGTCTTCCCGCACCTGACCTGATCTCAGCATTGACCCGAACGATGTCACACAGGTAGCCCCGGACAGCCAGATGAGCCGGACGAGGAGCTGATTGTGTGCCCGCCGCAGACCGTGACGCGGGCCCCCGGCGAACTGGTGACGAGCGTCGAGCCCGCCTGCCGCCAAAACATCGAAACGATCACGACCGAGCTCTTCGACAGCACCGCGCCGCTCGCGAGGTGGACGGACCCCGTCTTCCCGCCCTCGCCCGCTTCTCTCATCACCCAGGGCGGAGTCCTCCAGCGGCAGCGAAAGTGCCGAAAGGTGTCCTGGGTGCGGGCGTCGCAAGCCGCCCACATCGACAAATCACGCCCCGTGACCCTCTTCCACGACCAGAGCAGGCCCTCACCACCGATGCCCGGCGTGTGGGCCAATACGTACTTGCTGCACAGCATGTCGGTGCTCGTCAGGCACCCGCAGTTGCTCACGCGGCTGTTCACCAAAGCCAGGCCTGAAATAGGCGTGTACGAGGTCCAGATATCGAAGGGGGGCAAGTGGCTGAAGGTCGTCGTCGACGATTGGCTGCCGTGTGATGCAGACGGGCTGCTCTGTATGCGGTCGGCCGACGGAAACGAGATGTGGCCGAGCCTGCTGGAGAAAGCGTTCGCGAAGCTGCACGGCGGCTGGGACCGGATCGAGCGCGGCAGCGTGACCGCGGCGCTGAGCGACCTCACCGCCTGCGTCACGCACAACATCGTCCTGCGGAACCACCGCCGGGCGAAGGAGATCGTCGCGGACGGCAGCTACTGGGCGACCCTCCGCGCGTACAACCGCGACGCTTGGATCGTCGCCGCCGCGGCGAAGGCCGCGTCCGCGGTGCAGCGCGCGGCCCTCGAAGAGACCGGGATCGCGCCCAACCGCCCGTACGAAGTCGTCTCGTTCGTCGAAGCCGGCGAGTGGCGTCTAGTAGAGCTCTTCTCCCCCTACGCCGAATCGGCCGACGACCCGGTCTGGCTCACCTCCCGTTGGCTCTCCGAGCAGCCGCAGGCCGCCCGGCAGTACCTCGAGCCCAAGCTCCTCCCGGCCATCGACCGCGGCTCCCGGTGGATCACCTTCGAGAACTTTGCCACCTACTTCGACAAGGTCTACGTGAACCGGTGTGCTTTTCTATTTCCGGCGTGTGTTTTGAGGGTTGGTCGTCATTGAACCCTGCCGAGCGAATGATTGAAGGCATAGGGGAAATCGCTTCCTCGACCTTTTCTCAAACTGGTGCGAGCTCGTGGTTACTTCGTTGAACCCTGACGTAGAGTCCTGGTTCTAAGTGGGCCACTTCTGGTCGCGGGATGAACCGAGAGCTGACTTCAGTTGTCAACCGGAGACTCTAAACCACAGGACCTTCAAACAGAGAAGTAGCTTCATATACCCGATGTTGACCCCATACGAGTCATGATACGACATCAGGGGATTAGCTTCTATATCCACATTTGGACTGGCAGTCCAAATTTGGAAAGGCCGCCGAGCAAAAAAGAAATAAAAAATGGGACTACACCACCACCAAGCCCCGGCAGAGTGGCCAATGTGCAATCCGAGGGCCCCTCAGGACCCAGCCTTGTCGTGAAGATACGTCGCGTCGCGCAGTATTGAGCCTATTTCCTGGGCTGCAGGTCTTTCGAAGAATTCGGCAAATACAATGTATCGAATGGGTCGGCGGGTATGTGAGGCAACTTCTGTTCGCTGCCCTTGCGACAGGGTGGTGGAGGAGGGAGCAAGCTAGCTTGGATGTCTGTGCATGATGGACAATACCGTTTCTTCGGGCCTGGAAATTTGGTGTACCATACCGTTTTTTTCCGGCTCGCTACGCGAGCCGAAAAATTGATTATTAGTATTTGAGGAACACTGAGTAGAGATGACACTACATTTGAGGGCCACACACGTTACGACCATTAGTTAGAGTGCATAGTGTGTAACTCCATTCTTCTACTGTACTCAGAGACAAGATGTTGTGGTACCGGGGGTTCCAGTCGACAAATCCTGGCTGTTGCTACACCGCGACACTAGAGGTTGAGGCCGGAGAGGTGGCAGAGACCCGTGCAACACTGGCAGGTGATCCCCCTAAGTGCAGAAACTGCTGAAAAACAGTGAAAACGCAGAAAGCCGTTAGCGGTCCAAATTTGGAAAATGGGCTGGAGACCAAGCTAATGCCCTGTACGACCAGTGGCTTATATATGGGTCTGGTGCTCGGACCAAGTCCGAGCAACCAAAAAAAAAAAAAAAGCACAGAATGCCCCGGCTGAGGGGCCCAGTAGTAGTGCTACAGCACAGCAGTCACACTAGCAGTACACAGCACCGGTTGTAAATTTGTTGCATTAGTCATAGATGGCCGTTATATAACGTTATATAACGTTATATAACGTTATTCCCGGAGTTATTTGTTACCCCCCCCCTAAATCCAGAAAAACCGTTATTGACCGTTATAAAACCGTTATTTGCCATTTTTGGTCGAAAAATAACGTTATTTGACCGTTATAACGTTATATAACGTTATATAACGTTATAATAACGGTATAATAACGTTATATAACGTTATAATAACGTTATATAACGTTATAATAACGTTATATAACGTTATATAACGTTATATAACGGTTTTTTACCAATCCATGGGAGGTCACACTGTCCTCCAGATTTTGGTCATTTTTGGCCATTTTTGCCACATTTTCCAGATTTTGGCCAATTTTGGTTATTTTTGCCAATTTTTCCAGATTTTGGTCAATGTTGACCAGTTTTGCCGTGTTTTCCAGATTTTGGCCCATTTTGGCCGTTTTTACCGATTTGGCCAGGATTGGCCATTTTTGCCATGTTTTTCAAAAATTTGGCTATTTTTGCCGATTTTTCCAGGTTTTGGTCATTTTTGGCCAGTTTTGCCATGTTTTCCAGACTTTGCCCATTTTGGCCGTTTTTGCCGATTTTTCCAGGGTTTTGGTCATTTATGCCCTGCCCCTCACCAGAGCTATTCTTGTCTGAGTTTCTTAAACCCGCACAAGCTCGAACAGGCAGTCCGTGCGCGGAAAAAAAAAAAGGTCGAAAGACACCAATCTGTACACCCATTCGGGATCGTCGGAAACACAAAAACACGTGTACCGCCCCACCCGCTTCGATTTCAGCCACACTAGTCTTTCCAAAGGGAATATCGACTATGCCTGCGAAAAGCTCCCCGAAGGTCCAGCCGAAGCCGAAGGTTCAACCTAAAGCTCAGCCGAAAGCTCAGCCGAAGACCCCAGGTACACAGCGCAAACGGCCTCGCGCCGAAAGTACGGATAGCAACAGCAGCAGCAGCAGCGCCTCGGTTGCAAAGGCGCGACGCGGAAGGAAGAAGGTGGCGGAAACGCTGCGCGTCGAGGCCTTGTCCCGCGACCTGGCATTGACTGGCCCCAGCGTTCTCCCTGTCACGAAACCACCAAGTAAGAGCCCGGAACAACGATTCATCGACCGGATCAAGAAAACCGACCCCGGGCTGGCTGGGTTCTACGGGAAGCGCCAGCTGTGACTGCTCGACTTTGCATGTCTCGTGCTCATCATGCACCCATATTTGGTACTGGGACCTTGTCTGACTGGCATAGTACGCAACGGTCTGCCGAGTGGACAAGCTTGGACAAGTTGGACTCCAGTGGCCGGATCATGCTGGTGACATCTGCTGCCTCACGAAGGACACTGCAAACGACCGTTACGGGCCACCGACTGAGGGACACGCGCCGGAAACCCAAAACTGCAGACATCCACATCCCAAGAACAACATCGCACAGTGAAAGAGTCATGTGAATCCGGAAGGATCGCGTTTGTCGCGCTTGGGTGGAAGTCCGCAAGAAAATAAGTAAAAGAGAAAAAGCTCTGGGGAGGGGCTATACGGACCCCTGAGGACCGGTTACTACGAATTCTTTTCGGACCAGGGTTTGTTTCCGAACAGTTTTTGTGACCGGGATCCAAAAATCGGCAAAAGTCTGGAAAAATTGGCAAAAATGGCCGAAATTGACCAAAATCTGGAAAATCGGGAAATCTGGAAAAATCGGAAAAAATGGCCGAAATTGACTGATCTGGATAAATCGGCCAGAGTGGCCAAAATCTCAAAATTGTCCAAAATCTTGAAAAATCGGCAAAAATGGCCGAAATCTGGAAAAATCGGCAAAGATTGCCGAAATCTGGAAAAAATCGGCAAAATGGCCAAAACCTGAAAAAATCGGCAAAAGTCTGGAAAAATTGGCTAAGATTGACCAAAATCTGGCAAAAATGGCCAAAATCGGAAAAAATGGCCGAAATGGACCAAAATGAGGAAAAAATGACAAAAATCTGGAAACATGGCCAAAATCGGAAAAATTCTAAAAACCGTTATTTGCGTTATTTTTTCCGTTATTTTGCGTTTTCGACCGTTATATAACGTTATATAACGTTATATAACGTTATCACCGTTATAACGTTATATAACGTTATATAACGTTATCAACCGGCCATCTATGATTAGTGTGATTGTCAACCGGTTACTGCACCTTTGGATCATCGTTGAAGCAACGTACAGCCTCAATTTTGGAACCTGCGACTGGCCCAATGGCTTGAAAAAATTTTCCGCGCCTGCGGCGCTGGTATTTCTGGCTTGTGTATTGTTTCATGACGTGTTGCCAAGAAAGCGAAGACTGCAGCTGTCCGCCCTGCTGTTGCAGACTGCCAAGCGTTCTTGAATGATCCCGGCGCACTGCTACAGTACCCCAACACTCGCCTTCTTCGCATGGCTCTTTTGCTTCCGAAGGACAGTCTCTATGATGGACAGTAGTGACAACCACAAAGAGGTGCACCCTGTCGGTTACATAAACGTGCAGTTGTGCCGCAACTGGGATTTTTAGTAACTCCGAGCAACTTATGGACAGTTACACGGGAGGAATTTTTATATATAAGGCCTTGTGTACGACATCCAAAAAAAAAAAAAAAACTATAGTTATAGCCAGCGGTCAGGTGTCGTGGGTGGGCAGCGGTAGTGGGTGGTCATGTGGTGGGAGGTTGGTGGTGCGGTGGGCAGTGGTGGTGGTGGGTATGTAGTTGGGCAGTGAGTGGGTGGATGATGCTACAGTACGGTTACTGCACCTTTGGATCATCGTTCTAGCAATGTACACCCTCAATTTTGGAACCTGCTGCACTGGCCCATTAACTTGGCAAAAATTTCCGCGCCTGCGGCGCTGGCATTTTTGGCTTGTGTATTGTTTCATGTCTTGTTTTTTGCCAAGAAGACCGCAGTTGTCCGCCCTGCTCTCTGTGGTGGGCAGTAGTGACAACCACAAAGAGGAAGATGAACAACACTCTCGCTCTAGGTGTCCGAGTACAAAGGGTGTCGGTGCATCTTGGCAGCAGGACGGTGGCCAGGGAAGTATCCAATATTGAGTGTGTAACAAATTACCCCTGCCGAATGCACCGGTCCCGAAAAAGGATGATGCTCAAGCATCGCAGTTCACTGTCCTCACCGGCAAGAAGCAACCCCCCCATTTGTGCTCACTGCGGGGTAGGTGAAACCTTGTGGAACCTGACGACACTCTAAAAGGGAAGTACAAGACTCCTCAAGCGAAGTTCACTTTCTCTCAGGTCCGACACTTCGGTCACCGCCAGCTACCAGCAGCGGACGCAGCGGCTCGTCGGCGAGTGGACGGGGCCGTCGGCGGGGGGCAAACTGCGGTGCCAGTACTTCACCGAGAACCCGTGCTGGTGCCTCCGGGTGTCGACGAAGAACACGCCCGTCCTCATCCAGCTCTCGCAGCAGGACCCGCGGCTGCTGCGCAAGGGCGGCCTGCCGAGGATCGGGCTACGTCGTCAAGAGCCGCGACCCCACGCAGAAGAAGCGGCACTGGTCCCGCAAGACGTCGTCGTCACCCCCGCTACATGCACTGCTACTATCGCAAATAAACAACCCACACCCAGATAGCCCGTACTTGCTTCTCAAAGAACCCATTTAGCAAAGGTCACCCAGAGAACCTAAAATCCCGCAGTCGCAAGTGAACCTTACCTCGAAATAGGATATTCATATCAGTACAACCACCTTCTTTCAGGTCCGACACTTCGGTCACCGCCAGCTACCAGCAGCGGACGCAGCGGCTCGTCGGCGAGTGGACGGGGCCGTCGGCGGGGGGCAAGCTGCGGTGCCAGTACTTTACCGAGAACCCGTGCTGGTGCCTCCGGGTGTCGACGAAGAACACGCTCGTTCTCATCCAGCTCTCGCAGCAGGACCCGCGGCTGCTGCGCAAGGGCGGCCTGCCGAGGATCGGGCTCTACGTCGTCAAGAGCCGCGACCCCACGCAGAAGAAGCGGCACTGGTCCCGGCAAGACGTCGTCGTGACCCCCCGCTTCGCCGCGGGCACCCGCGACGTTGTGACCGAAATCGTGTGCCAGCCGAACGAAAACTACTTCTTGATCCCTTGCACCGAGGCTCCCGGCGTCACGCAGCCGTTTCAGATGGTTCTCATGTCGTCGTGCATCTTCAACGTCAAAGAAGTTCCCTCCGCGCTCGACCAGGAGCTGAAGGTGACCGGCGCGTGGAAAGGCCACACAGCCGGCGGACGCACCGCCCACTCACCCACGTGGCTCAACAACCCGCAGTTCCTTCTCACCGTCCACGAACCCGGAAACTGCGCGTTCATCCTCCACCAGAAAACGCCCGAAGGCGAAGCCCCGCACTACATCAGCTTCGCCATCTACGCGGTGCCCGAGAACAAGACTCGGGTTGTCGCGCACGTGCCGGCGCAATCGCTGCCCACACCCGACTTCGCACCCCATCAAACCGTCTTCTCGGAGATGCAGCTTTCAGCCGGACGATACAACGTATGCACCGTCTTCGTTTGCAGCCCTATTTCCTGGAAGCGCATCGAATTGCCTGCTGCTGTCTGTCACAGTCTATCAGGCTGTCCTAGGCAGCCAGAGCGAAGACCAACCGGTGGCTCTAAAACACCGGTTCTCCAACCCTCAAGTATCCTCGATGTGCTATTGTGGAAGAAGCATCCACTTGCGGTCGGTGTTCGGGCAGCCTTTCGGGTTTGCGGACCGAAACGCCTGCGCATCGTGATGCTTGTTGGCCTGCCAACGATTCCCCAGCGACGCAGAGCCCACGGAGTCAGTAAGTACGTCGTTCTCGGCCCGTCAGGAATTGCTCTCCATCACCGTCAACCTTCACAGATAATCCCCATGACGTGGGCCCCACGAGAGGAAGCACTGTTCGAACTTTCTGTAATCACTCGCTCGAAGGTCGTTATCGAAGCACTGAGCTCGTTGCTCGCGTGACGTGACTGCATTCATAGGAACCGGAATTGCCATCGGTGGCGTATCCCTCAAGTGAAGAAAAAGGCTCGTCAATCCGCTTTTCCAGAGGCGCACATCCTTTCGCACGAGTATTGTACCACGAATTGGAGTTGCCCATTACACAGGCACACCTTTTCCCGCTCGGTCTTCTGGCCCCCGATCCGGGAATCACGCTCTGCGTCAACGTGGATATACATTCGCGCCTTCGACCTGGGTCTTATTCAATTCTTATTGGCCCCCGAGCGAAGGCAAGTCGATTCGGGGTGACTGTCCACGCGCCTTCTCATTAGAACCCCTGCGTTTGGGATCTCCTTGGGTACATACCTGCTGTTAGCAGCAGTTCCTGTCAAACACAGGGGTTCAAACCGCACCGACCAGTAACTTTTCATGGAGAGGCGCGCAAAACGAACGAACCTTAACCCGGTGAGAGTTGAAAGAGCACTCCCACCCCGCCTGTCTCCCTTCGGTAGCGCGCTCCTGACCGCATTTCCATGCGGTCTGGCGGCTCGTGTTGCATCGGGCAGTAATCGCCGGCCTTTCGTTTCTCGATCCTCCCGGCAGCTCCGCACAGGTAGAGGGAAGTTCAGTACGCAGGAGTTGAGCACATGCCATATCATGTAAATTTAGCGGGTCAATTTGCCTCGTGCCGCGCCCGCACCAGCAGACCTGGCCAATATTCTGGCTGCCAGCCCAGACTTCTTTAGAGTGCTGTCGATTTTAGCCTATAAGTGGGGGAGGGGTGGACGGGTGATCCAGTTGATACACACTGAGACTTACACAGTTAATGCAGACTGAGACTTACACAGTTGCTGCGCACTGAGACTTACATAGTTAATACACGGCACAGCTTGATGTCTGATGCGCAGCTTGCGGGCTGCTCACAGGCAGCTCACAGCTTTTGTAGTACTTACAAATCTTGCGGGTTGCCCTTCAATGTATTGCGCAGGCTTGTATGATAGACGTTGACGTTTTGGTGGTTGACCAGAAGTACACAGCGTAAATACACGTGGGAAACCGATCAACCGGCACGACGAAGCGCCTGTCTTTTTGTAAAAAAAGTCGAAATTCACCAACCTGTACGCCCACACGGGAGTCGTCGAACACAAAACAACACACATTCCCATTACGAGGAATGCATTTTTAGTACAAACCCCTTCATCACAAGGGGTTTGTTCACGGCTCGGGGGTCCTGCGATTGAAGGTACCCCTGCCTACGTCCACACATTGCCAGGCCTGGAGGGACTAGAAAAGAAGGACCGAGACGAAGAGCCAGGCGGCAGCACACGCACGCCCGACAGGGAGCGGCCGCGGCGCGCGGGGAACGAAAGCATGGCGACGATCGACGAGTCGCGGAGGGCGCACCTGGAGAGGGTGATGGAGCGCAGGCGGCGCGAGGGCCGGTCGAGCGCGAGCCGGAGCAGCACCGTCGACAACGGGCTGATGAAGCTCGGCAACGTCGTGCCGGCCACCTTCCCGCCGGCCGAGCCGAACACGCCCGGAAGGCAGTACGCGGGCTACCCCCCAGTCCAGCACCCGTCTTCACCCGCTCCGTACGCCTCCGCGCACTCCGCTTTGTACCCCACAGACGCCGGAAACCCGGACACCGAGCAGCAAATCGAGCGGCAGCGCCGCGAGCTGATGGAGCTCCGCGGCGAGACCCAGCGGCAGCTCGAGATCCAAAAAGCGATCGCCGCCCAGTCCGAAAACCAGCTCCTCTGGCAGCAGCGGCAGCTCGAGCAGCTCGGGGGGGGCGGCGGCGGCGCGTCGTCAGTCGAAGACCGCCTGCGGGAACGAGAGCAACGCTTGGCGCAAGACGAAGCGCGCCTGTCGGCCGCAGCGGCGGAGAGGGAAAACGAAATCGCCCGGCGGCTGAAGACCCGCGAGTCGATGGTGAACATAGCGACCACCCCGGCCTCCGTCGGGCTCTCGGAGCAAGCGCCGAGGACCGCGGGCAACGCGTACAGAGTCATGCACACTCCCCCCCCTCCCGACCGCGCTGTCGGACCAGTTCCTGCCGGTGCTGGTGCTGCGGATACGCAGGCGCTCCAAAACAGAGTCGCGCAGCTTGAAGCGAGGATGGAAGCCGCGTCTGCCAGCGCGTCTGTCGCCCGGCACCATGCATCGCCGTCCCCAGCGCGGGCGTCGTTGCAGCCTGCGTACGACCCGTACGACGTCCCCGTCAACCGGCCGACCCCCAGCGTGACCGCATCCCACTACTTCGACCAGTCCAGCTTCACGAAGCCGGCCTACATCCGCAGCAGCACCACCCACCGCACCACCCCCGCCGAGGGCCCTGTCTTCTCGTCGTCGCCGCCGCGCCGGGATTCGCGATACGACAACTCCCGCGGCGCCTACGGCGCCAACGCACCTCCTCCATACCGCAGCAGTTCGAACCCGCCGCCCCAAGGGGCGGGCGGCGGGTACTCGCACATGTCGACGCCGTGGATCGGGCCGGAGTACGACGGGCGCCCGAGCAACGACTCTCCGCCCCGGTCGAACTACTCGCGCAACCCGCTGAACAAGACGGTGGCGGATCCTGTGTTCGACTATCAGAACACGACGGAGCGGGAGGATGCGTACCAGCCGCGGTACGCGGCGCCGCGGGAACAAAGCATGCGAGGGTCGCCGCCGCGAGACCACTCGGCGGCGTCGAGGCCCGCGGGCATTTTAATGGACAATCGCCAGTCGCAGATGCAGATGCAGATGCAGATGCAGCCGAGCCGTCAGAACCAGGTCATGCCCGCGGGGATGGGCGGGTATAGTGGGTACGGGCAGCCGCCGCCGCAGTTCATCCACCGGCCGCAGGTCAACCAGCAGATGCACCGCGACAACATCCTGCACGACATGAAGGCCGGCGACTGGTTCATCAAGTGGACCAAGAACGACCGCCCCCACCTGCGGTGGTTCTGGCTGAACCACAAGAAGATGCTCCTGTACTGGTCGAACACGCAGTCCGCCTCCGTGCTCATGTCGAACAACATCCGCCTCGAGGAAGTCGTTTCCATCGAAGCCGAGCAGCTTACAGAAGAGTCACCAGGTGACCCGGGACACCCTCAGGCATGCCTCTTAAACCATCTTGCTCCCTGCCTCGGGTGCTACGGTTTTCTTTTGTATGAGCACCTGCTTTGTAGGAAACTTACCTGAGGAGACTGCCAGTTGCGAAATCTCAAAGGATCCGATGACTTCCCACTATCGCAACAATGTTCCAATCTCAAAGAAGGTAGGTGTGCTGCAGCCCACAAGAAACACAGGCAAATCTGAGTTTAGTGGCGGGCGTAAGCGTTCAACAAATGAATTGAAATGAGCACAAGGCAGTCCCTCGAGTATTTTTGCGACACGCCGAAATTAGCATGCGTCTTGGAAAGGCCGGCCCTGGCCGTCTCTCAGCCTTCCTCTGAAATACTGATCCTTTCACCCTCAGATTACCCTACCAAAAAACCCTACGACAGATTTACTACCTCATGACCATCGTTACGTTCAAGCGACCGCTGCAGATTGCGTGCCAGCCGCGCGAGAAGTTCAACAAGTGGTTCGAAGGCTTGTCGCTGCTGACGAAAGAGTTCAGAAAGGTACCGTTGCCAACTTTCTGCTGCGGGGGGTAGAAGCGGTTTGATACCGACCCCCACACCTCGCAGTTGTATTCGTTGCGGTTTGATAACGACCCCCACACCTCGCAGTTGTATTCGTATTCTCCGCCCTCTAGCCTCCGAAACAAGCACCGGGCGGCACCTCCGATCATTTCTGGCGACAATGCAACTTGTGGCTGCGTGTCCAAGATAACAAGATGCGTGACAAACAGGGTAACTTCAACATTCTGTCCCCGAAAGCATTCTCTGCCTCCGTCTTCGATCGTGCCTCTCTCTCTTCCACGAACAAACGAAAAACTCGAACAGGTGAACGAGGTGGCGTATTCCCAAGCTTTGAACCCGGCGCTGTCGGGAATCATTTCGCGACCGTATGCTACTTCTTCTATCGAGCCCCCTTTTCGGGAGCTCTTTTCCTCCGCGAGCCATGCAAAAGAGGAGCAGCGAATCCGTCGAGGCCACTCGATGACAGTTCTGTGTGTTGCTGCGAGCTCAGGCGCACCGGGGGAAGCAGCCTGTTGCATGGAAGCCAAGCTTCACGTACGCGATACCGGACCTACGCAATCAGCAAAATCTCACACCAAAATCATCAAGGCAGGGCGTGCGCTGGGGGTTGGGGCTTGCGCTGCACACATTGCCTGTGTGCTACAGCTTTGCATGGTTGATCGTTGCGCTCTTGCCCCCTGACTGAGCGGTGTTCTTCAACAAAACTACGCACTTCTTTCCCTGAACAAGACCACCCTGTATCAGTGAACACATCCGTGAGTTCTGACGCGAAGACCTACCTAGCAGGCGACCCAACGTCCTTTGGTTCCTATGTTCGCAATTCGCGTACACTGGCGTTCATCTACAGCCACTAAACCCACAGTTCCGTCACGACTGCGATCAACCGCTCCGCCGCCATGAGCGCAGCAGACTAGAATGGCATCTTGCACAGTTTCTCTCTCTCTCGCTCTCTGTCTTTCTCTCAGCTAGCCACAGACTGCACAAACAAGCTTTCCTTACTCGCTGTCCTACGTCTTTTCTTCTCTGGCGAAGCATCTGCAGGGTACCGAAAAGCCTCCAGGCGAACCCTGTTTTCGCATCTCTTCTTATTCTTTTTCGGAAAAGGTCGGGAGCAGTGAAGTTACTCATTGTCACAGCACGGCACTGTTCGATCGAACAACCGTAGATACCAGGGACTAGAAACGGGAGTTCCTCTCGTACTACCCCGTATTGCCGTCGGAATGCGCTGGCCCGATGGGCTCTCTCTCCATCAGTAGGGTAAAACCAACCTGCAGTGGAGAAGAGTTTGCCTGCCGGCTCCAGGCGCGGTTTCTCCGGACAGCCGAAGAGGCGGGAACTGGATGTAGTTTGACGTTGCCGTTGCACCGGACGTTATTCGTGGCCCGATAAATCTGATGCGCCTTCCGTAACTCACCCGTTCCTCTAGACTGGGATCTGGCTTGGGGGTGTTCAGCCGTAATCCAGAGGCAGCGCCACGGCACGGGCCACCCTGACGATCCCGTCAAGCGCGTGTCCCGCCCAATAACAGGCCAACGACGGGCGAAAGCGAGCTAGCCCATTTTGCTGGCCCGCTTTGACGCCCAGGGCCACCTCCCGCCTCTTTTCTTTTCTACGGAAACGATCCGGCTCCGCAGTTCAACGAAAACAACACTGTCTTCCCACCTGCACCAGCCACGGTTGCGAGTGACGCGAGCTCGCATTTTTTTGCGGTCAACCGAAGCCAGCGCACACAGTGTCTGCCTACTCCCGCACCTACTTTCCGAAACCAGATAGATGTTCTACTTAGTCTTCTTCTTCTTCTTCTTTTTTGTCTTCTGTTCGTGTCACATTTTCTGAAGGGGTAGTGCTTACCTGACCCGACGAGTGTGTTAAATAAGCAGCCGAGCCTTTGGACGTTTGCGGAAGCTTCGTCCTGGCTCAGCGACCTGCAGAGTAGTGTTTTAGCAAGCAACGATCTCGCGGCGAGATGGAGACCGAGAGGCTGCAGCACCCGCAGTCCGGACATAGGGTCCTTTTAGGGTCCCGGCAGTTTGGCGATACGTTTTGCGGGCGTTTTATCAACCCACACCGGTGTGGATCAAACCTTCCTGGGGTTTCCGAATGTTTTTGGGTTCCCTGTGTGGTTGCGTCCTAGTCGGGCTGTGTTTTTGTGGCTGCGGCTTGGGTTTTTGATGTCCCCAGCCACCACTGACGAGAGAGATCTCGCTTCCATCTTGTCCGTTCCCTAGGTGGCCGCGCACCGCAGGAGAGCCAGGTCCGTGGACTTTCCGCAAGAGGCGGAAATCCTGTAAAAAATCCCTGGTGCACAGTCAAGACATGAAGGGGGGAAAAAAGGAGGTCTTCATTTTCCCACACTAACTGTTACAGCAAGTGAAAAGAAAAATGAAGATTCTTTTATTATCGATTTGTCAACCTCTACGACCGCTCAGGAACACCTTCGAAAAGAAGACGGAGACTTTAAAATACCGACCATCTAATCCACAAATAACGCTAGAAGACTTGTACTCACGTACAAAAAGTTCAAAACTCTGTCGTCCCTGGACTATCCAGTATCGGAGCGCGCGTAACGCCCGATTCATCCCATCGCAGATGAGCGGTCCAGACCAGCTCACGCGCCAAAGGTGTGGAGTTGACCCCGATAGTAATACTTTCACTTTAGTAAAAAGATCAGTCGAAATACATCAAATCTGTATGCTCGGAAACACAAACCACGACCTTTTTTGTCTGCTTCCCTTTTCGTCTCTCCGCCCGTCGCTCCGTTATATTCCTCGAGTCCCCCCACACACAGTACGTCGTGGGCCGTGTACCTATCTCCCCCCCGCCCCCGCTCAACAACCACCAATAGATTGTGGTCTTCATTGCTTCGCGAGAACTGACGATGGCGGGGCTCTGTGACAGGGCCCCGCCCGGGGTTTTCTAGCTGTGTCTTGTGCCTCTCCCCTCCCCTAGGGCCGTGCATGAAACCGCCGAAAACACGGATGTAGACGGGAGCCTCGCTTTTTCGACTGATTAGTTGTCAATGCATGCTTGCACATGCTCCGAGACGGCTTGTACTCTGTCGACACTGACTGGTTCCTTGTCAATGCGCATGATAAACAGGATGGGCTGAGCCCATTTCTCTGCGAGGCCATGAGTCCCCGAACAGACCATGTAGCGAGCCACCAGCCAGCAGGCATTCCACGTACCGTGTTTGGAAGCATATCGAACGGGACATTATATATAATTTGTAGCCACGTTCCTTGGCCGGAAGGCCCCAGATCTTGTCCGATCCGCAACTAAGTCCCGGCGTTTCTTTGTGGGCTCTGCAAATCTGGGCCTAGGCAAGGTTGTCCCCCAGAGTCATACCCAAGCCGGTCGATCCCTTCCTGTAGACCGTGATATACCGTGTTCTACCGCGGCATGCCGTATGAGTCTGATGTTCGAATGCAGATAGCATGTGGCCATACAGCGCCAATACGTGAAAGATAGCGGCAAGCAATTCTCACCCAAGGAGTGGGTGGACTGGCTTAGATACCCGTTTTCGTCGTCCGCAAATTGGTTTGTGCGTGTCGGGGCATTCGGAGTAGGATGACATCCGACGCGAAACTGCATTGCTTGACACACGCACTGCCCCCTCCCCCTTTTCGTCTCCCTTCTCTGGAATACCACCGTTGTCTCTTTAGAGCCATAGAGGATGCAAGGCAACGGAAAGGCGCTGTCAACAAATGAGCAAAGCAGGGCCGAACTACTGTTCCACCTTTCGTCGTGTAAACTTCTCTCTCCCACAAAAAAAAAAATGGAAAGGTAAAAATAAAGGATGAGTACGAAGATTCAGCATCGCCCCTCGTTTTTCCAGAAGGTCCTGGCCCTTCGTGGCTGCCCTCGACTAGGGGGGACATGTATACCATCAGAGCCGTTCGTCGACGAGAACACCGTAAGCAATGCTTCCGTTGTGTGTTTCAACTTGTGGCTCATGCAAGCCAGAATGCTCTCAGGTGTCGTGCGGCGGACTCATGGGCGGTGATGAGCGACCATGATGAGTCACGATGTGTTCAACAACTCGCGTCAGCCGGGGACCTACCCCAGAACGAAGCCACTTCGCAAACAGGACACGTCAAACGAGCACAAAGCTACCCTGGGACACGGTCAACAGGATCGTCGATGTCACCACTTCAGATCTCTGCATCCGGGATGCGGAATGTTCACGCATTCCCTTTCGGCAATCCTGCACGTCGAGCCAGCTCGTCAGTGGCAGCTTTGAGGCGAGCAATTCCACCTTGCCTCAGGACCGACAGTTGCTGTTGACACGGAAACCTTCTCCACTTCGGCCTTCAATGTTTCCATTGACTATATTCGCTACTACAACCAAGATGAAGCGGGAGGCATGGCTGTGGAATGGCCACCGTGAACTGCTCCCGGCTGCCCGATCCTCCTCCCAGCCTCGGTCCGGCCTTGGTGACGATGCAAATGTTGCGGTCCCGTTAGCCACATGGGTTCCTTTCTTGCTCCACCTCATTGCAGGCACGACATGCCACGAGGAACAGTCCTTGGACGGATCGGTTACAGGAGCTAGTGTCCTGGCAGGGTCTAAGCGATGAGCATCGGTTCTCGCACCCTGGAAGACGCTGCGCGTGCTGAGAGGAGCCGTTCCAGGCATGGCATCCCAAGCACGTGTTAAGTACAGAGAGACGGTGGGCAGTGTGCCTTCGCTGCCCAGCCTTGTGCAAACGTCGCCGCAACAAAGAGAAAAAGCACAACGGAAGGAAGCAAACAAAACAAACAAGAGAAACCAGCCAAAAAGATGTTCGTCGTTTCCTGCGGCACCGACTTGTATGGAAGGAAGCAGAACGTGAAACTCGAGTTCGCGTCGTGCCCGACGATGACGCAGCTGATCAATGCGGTCGAATCCGAGTTTGACGTAAACGGGAGGTCGACGCGACCTGCCGGGTATCCGGACGTGCCGTTCAAGGTGCAAACGTTCCAAGTGTACGACGACGTGCTGCTGCGCTGGGTTGACTTGTACAGCAGCTCGCAGCTGACGAACGGCAGCCAGATCTTTTGCTTCCAGCCGGAGTCCATCTGGCACAGCGACTCGCAGGGCATCATCCCCGAGGCCAAGGACACCGTAACGTGGACCACCCCCGTTGGCTCTCCCCGCCGTGCCCGGATTGCCACTGACGCCGGCGTCGCTCCGGTATGCCATTTTCCCAATTGATACGTGCCTGATATGCAGTACTGCACCGTGCGGTGTGCACGCGTTTCCCACCGACAAGCGCATGGTCGACAAGGTAGAAGCTGCACTCATTATTCTGCAGGCGTTGAGCCTCCAGACACGTGCTCTCACGTGGCATCAAGTGTGTTGGCGCTTTGAGGTCCTTATAGATAGTCTGAGTGCTCCGGTAGTCTTAAGTGCTCACAAATGCAGGGGCTTGAGTGCTCTTAAGTCTCAACTGTTCTGAAGCCTTGGGCCCAGGTAGTGCATGTCTGACTATTCCAACTCGCTTCGGTGGCCTTAAAGTCGCAGTAGACGTGGATCCACAGTTGTACCAAGATAGGAACCACCGTTCGCAGTAGCAGTGGTCTGTGGATGAAATACGTCAAGTACACGACTTCAACGTCGGTGCGAGGCCAGGCCTTCAGGTGCAATGCTACCCGTGGCCGTCGCCGCGCTCCAAAATGAAACGACTTTCAGGCGCTTTCCGAGAAACTGCGATCAGTCTTCTACGATATCGATGTTGGCAACAAAGGCTACATTCTTTACTCGGATCTGCGATCAGCGTTTGCCAAGGCAGAGATCGAGTTCACGTACGCGACCGCCGGAGAAATGTTCACATTGGTGTGCTGTTCCGTCCTTTACAGCTGAGCTCGAGCAACTTCGTTCTTCGTTTTTCAAAGTTAAATTTCGCTTGTTTTTTTGCAAACTAAAACCAGCCTTTGAAGTGCGAGCCTAATTGGTCCAGGGATTGATAGCGGCGTGGCTACCACAGCCTTTGACTTGATGTGTTCTCCCTCGCTATCGCCATATGTGCGTATGTAACGTCCCCCCCTTCGTCGACAGGCTGATTCGAACCGCAGCGGACATGTCACTTATGATGAGTGGGTCCGCTTTGCCATCAAGTATCCTTCGATTGTGGACGCACTCTTCTTCAGATCTCGTGACGTTGGCGGACAAGGCGGCCAAGGGTATGCTTATATTGCACTTCCTCACAGTTTACCGACCACATGCGGGCAGGTGGATAGTGACGTTGTCCAGACAAGCTCATTTCCGTGAGTCCCCAGGACGGGTATTTTCATTTCTACGCACCCTGTTGGTGATAGGTCTTCCCCGGATGGTTTCGACTTTAGTTCTTTGCCCATTCTGCATGGAGCAGTATGCAGCGCCAGCTACAAAAAGGCGCAGACAGACCAGCGAACAGAGTTCTTGTCAAGATTCGCGGCACAAACACACCAAGAGAACGTGCACTCTAAAAGAGGGCCTGGAACCCCCAACAAAAAGATACAACCCGTAACCGTATAGTCCGTTAGAGCAAGAAAGGCCCTCTAAGAGAACCCATACATCACCAACAGCCACACGGAGACCCTAACCCCCCGGAATTTCAAGCGAGCTTTAACTCTAAAACCTGAAACGCACGCTCAGGTACGGAGGCTACCAGGTCGCAACTGCACCGACGTCTGTTCAGAGGGCTCGTGAGTCCGAGTTGCGCGGATACTACACCGACACATGGCAAGGGGCAGGACAGAAAGATCGGCTCATGTCGGATTACGAGACCGCCCGGCACGCTGCCGACTCGGCGCGAATGCAGAAGGAGTCCGCCGAAAGCAGGGAGCGGCAAGCTTGGGACAAGCTGTACTACAACCCGTCGTCGCCGGGCCACTACTAAATCCGCCCCTTTCCTTTTTCTTTTTTTTTTTAAATAAGCCGCCAGCTTGAAAGGAAATGCTCGACGATGCTGCCCGACAAGGAACAGTCGAGTATTTTGTATAAGCACCTGCTTTGCAGGAAATGCTTGAGGAGACTGCAGTTGCGATAGATCAAAGGAGGTAAATGTGCTACAGCCCATTGAAACACAGGTAAATCTGGGTTTAGTGGCGGGCGTAAACGTTCAACAAAAAGGACCCACTTTGTAGTTGTATTGTTCTCTCCCCCCTCTAGCCTCCTTCGAAATGAGCACAAGGCAGTCCCTCGAGTATCTACAGTCCTCGGAAAAGGGGTGATGGGATGACGTTTGTAAGCCACCCGCTTTGTAGGAAATACCCAGGAGCAAATTTCACGAAAAAAAAAGGGCTGCAACCCACACGAAACACAGGTAAATCTGGGTTTAGTGGCTGGGCGCAAGCGTTCAACAAAAAAGACCCAGAGGGAGTTGTGCGGTGTCTTTTCCCCTAGCCTGCGGTAGTCCGTCGCCCAGTGGTCTCGAGTATTATTGAAAGCATGCAACTCCTGCTGGGAATAGTTGACGAGACCTTCTGAGTTCATGCTGGTTGTTCCCCTAAAGGACCAACTGTCCCTTCGTGCGAAGAAGCGAAGAATAGAAGCCACGCTCTTTTCATTACCAAAAGAGCAGCTACTACCATAGTTGGCAAGCAAAGACGACTTTGCTTAATTTTTCTTAGGAGATTTGCTTCAGATTGCGAGCAAAGAAAAGCAAGTTTAAGCAGTTTCAAGCAGAATTAAGGCTTAACTTAAGCGAATCTGAAGCAAATCTGAAGCAAATCAACTTTGCTTTTTTTTTTTGGGGGGGGGGTCACCAACTTTGCTTAAAGTTGTACTGCCCACGCGTCACTGCTGCTGTGTGCGCTCGGATTGGCGCCGCTCAAGCGGCCACCTTATGTCACTCGTTCGTTTGTAAAGATTGCTCCGTTCTTCTCCCTGACTTGTTCCCGGATTAGGATGACACATACTACTGGGGTCACCAACTTTGCTTAAAGTTGTTTTGCTTGCCAACTATGTAGCTACTCAATCATTCTCAGACTCGAAGGGAAAGTCATGACTGCCGGTCGGGCCAATCCGCGAGCGGTCCAGTCCGACGGCGCTTTGCTTCTTGTTTGCGCGTTTCTTTTCCAGTTCTCTTTTTGTTTCTCCCACCTCGCCCCTTCCCGACCTGTTAGACTAGTCTCCTTTTCATCTTCTTCTTTTTCGGGTTTCCTTACTTCTTTCGTTCTTTTGTAATCCTTTGTATCCCACACTGTTGTAACACCCTCCCATCGCTTCATCCCCTTCCTCCCCGAAATCGGTCGGCCTAAAGTGCGGATCACAGAACAGGAACGCGAGCAAATCGGATTCCAAGTACGTTCTTACACTGCCAGCCTTCACGAGTCCTGGGGACCAGACGGGGCTCCGTTTTTAGCTAAGAAGCTGACACCTACACCCACGTTCTCATACCTGCGTCACTGCACCAGTGGCGGTCCTGCAGCCTCCTGGTAGTGTAAACTCCTCGACTTGCCACGTGCCATGCGTGCGCGCGTGTGTGGGCGTTGCGTGCTCTGCCCCTTTGCGGGTCGCCATCTTTTTGCGTCGGTGCGCAGCATTCCCGAGCTCTTCCTGCGCGCACTCGTTGCTGCGGGCGAAGCCGTGCTCTCACAACAGCGGCAGCATTGATCTCGTGCGCGCGACTCTTCTTCCCGAGGCTTGCTTGCCCACCGGCAGAATGCTATCGTGAGTATTTTACAGGTCCTCAAGGGGTGATGTGACACTTTGTGTCATCCAGGCATGCAGTGCTGGCAAAACCGCAACTCGTCGGCATGTGTCGCCGCCGCGGCTCGAGGGACGTGCTTGACGGCCGTGGTGCTACCCCCTCGCCATAGAACCCACCCCCTTTCCCGAACCGAACGCAACACGTTCGCGTTCTGTTCCCGCAATGTCTAGTCTCCTCGCTCCCCTCTTCTGTCCGCAAGGATCGTGTCGCTTGCACTGAGTCGTCCCCTCATCTTTTCAGTCGGCAAAATTGGCCGGCGAACTCGGAACGAAAGTCGAACGACAACGAAACGTCCCGAGCAGGGGATTTCCGACCACGTGTGCGAGGCTTACCCACAACCCTGAGCCGGTCCACCCCTGCTCGTAGACTGTGATCTCGCCGGCGGCTTCAGATTAGTGTGCGTTTGATCAAAGTAACATCAAGGCAGCCCTTACAAAGACCTGCCACAGTCAACGCCGTGGGTGCGTGCGTTTGCTAAACCCCTATACCGTATACCTGCTGAGACAATGAACACTGAGACTCAAGAAGAATCCAGAATGTGCGAGTTCGACCGTGGGTAGCAGTTGTATCTCTTTTCCGATGGCACGAATGAGCTCCAACGTCTCAAAACTGCCGGGGTGGAAAAGGATGGTATGGGTCGCCGCAAAAGGTCCCTCAAAACAAGGTGCTCCAAAAGGACTACGATGTTCAGAGCTTGTGTCAACAGGGCGAAAGCTGTCCGATGGCTTTTCAGAGGCTCATAGCCTGCGGAGGAATGAGTTTAGCTCCTACCGTGTCGATCATGCGCAGATGAGTAAACTCCGTACACGTATATTATTTACTTCACGGATATTATTTACTCTTATAAACAATTTCATTTATTATTTACTTCCCGCAAACCCGTTTCATAAATCGATTCGTTTATTATTTGCTTTCCCGTGTATTATTAATATGTAATAAATAAGTAAATAATATACGTGTGTACGGGGTTTATTAAGCATCATGTTTCGAACCCCCGATTGATGTTACCTGGAAGCACCCAGAGGGTGTCGGTGGTACGAAGGTGCAGTTGCCCGCATCCAACTGGCAACTAGCTCGCATCGGGAGGTGACGCTACCCACCTGGACGCAGCGTCCTGCTGCCCCGGGGGTAGTCTGCGATAGCCCCGTTACCCGTTGCAGCCACGGTAGTCCATCAAAGCTGATAACGAACGAATCAACACGGCTCAGGGTGGGGAGGGGGACTTGCACTAGCTGTGTCGTTGGGGTGAGGAGGTGGGAAAGTATACACGTCGACAAAAAGAGGTAACACACCAACGCCAACCGCGATGCTGAACGTATCGAACGTCTGCGCGAATTGCAAGAAGGAGTACACGGCGCCGCCTCAGGCGCCAGCGTCTTACGGCGACATCTTGAAGGTGCCCGAGGGTGCCGTGCAGTTCAGCGACCAGAGCCGCGAAGGGTTGGTGACGACGAGCGGGGTCCTGCCGGACGATGTGAGGGACCAGTTCAGCCCGTGGGAGCGGGTGATGCTGCTGGCCAACGGGAACCTGCAAGCGCTCGTGTCCGCGTGGTTCGGCGCGAAGGTGACGATCCGCGTGCTGAAGAACGACATCGTCGACAAGAACGCCGACGGGAGCGCCCTGTTCAGCCGCGCCGTCGAGCTTCACGTCGACAACAAGCACGGCCACTTCGCCACCGCACACTCCGCCGTTTGCGTGCACGACTCGTCGGTCGTCGATGCCGTGGCCAGCGGCGCCATTGGCCTCGGGCAACTCTTCGGGTGCCTGGGCGCGCCGCGCTTCACCCTGCACGCCGTCGGCCGGCAGGACACCGCGACCGAAGGCATCTGGCGGCTGTACGAACTCGCAACGCCGCGCGTGTCCGCCCGCATCC
Organism: Diplonema papillatum; assembly: GCA_030068145.1. NCBI lineage: Eukaryota > Euglenozoa > Diplonemea > Diplonemida > Diplonemidae > Diplonema > Diplonema papillatum. The sequence goes on from JAPJBO010000024.1 coordinate 460,737, forward strand.
TCGAAGTCTTCCACCCTTGGGTGAGCCGCGAAGGTCAGTCCGGCCAGTAAGTGTGCGGCTTGCGTGGTCCCACACGGGGTCGCACCCCCAGCATGTCGCAGCTACTTACTAAATAATGCTTCGTTTCCGGATCCGCCGGAGCCACGATGCGCCTGCCTCTTCGACCATACTGTCTTGAAGATGTCTTGAAATGTTCTTTTGAGCTCGTCACCGGGATGAGACGCGTACGAAGCGGCAGTCAGTCACCATGAAACGACTCTCCGTTTCGTGCCTCCAAGTCCTGCAGAACGGCAACCACCTCCTTGTTGTGTTGCAAGCAGATGACCCAAAAATGGGACGGGCATACATACATATAATACGGGTCTGCAGTGGACCGATCAAACACCTTCGCCGGGTCAGCCGAGAAGATTGGAAGATTGTATCATTCCCTTGAATATTCCAGCCGTGCACTACAGTGCCTTTTGCCGGCGGTAATCCCATCGCCGCAGTCATGCACAGGTCAGAAGAGCGGTTGTTTGTACTTCCGGATTCTTTATGGTGACAAACGTGTTTGTCGCTACTAAACAATGGCAGTTGGTACCGTAGCGTGTGTTGTACCTAGCTTTGATCAGGGATTCCACACGTGCGCGCCGGCTGGACCCACGTCTCTTTTTGCCAGGCCCGTCCAGAAACTTGAAAGCAGGTTCACGTCAATTCAAAGGACAGTTCCGACCAGGGACCGTCTCTCCGTGCCGCTTCCCAAATGACTCGCTCTCTGCGAAGCGGTCGTTTCCTCTCTCTGTTTCTCTCCCTCGCTTTCCATCTATGCTCGCGGATCGGTGGCCCCCCAAGACCGATCACAATACACAGCAGCGGGCAGAGCTTGATATGCTCTCCCTGGAGTGCTAAGTCCGCCAGGGCGCACTTTCGAACCAGCTAGGTGTGAACGTGAACACACTGTACTGTGCCGAGCTGAGGCCCTGCGCACTCTCGTCGAGAATCACGAACCATCGGAACCCTCCACTCTTCGCACTCACTCCCGTAGTCAATCTTCTTCGCGCTAGCTTCACAGTCTCTCTTATTTCGACTTTTTCATCTGAGGCTGCGCGATTTCGACAAGATCACAGCAGCAACAACTTGAGCCTCCTCTCCCCTTCGTGTATAACAGAAGATGCCACACCCCGCTGGGCACACCAGGTTCGAGTGCTGCTGCGCCCCACCTGCAAGGGTGGCCCCCAACCGGAGTAAAGCAAACCAGGATCCGGCGTGTCTTTGCAAGCATAAGCGCGCCGAGCGCGCAAATAAAAGCCGCGTTTTTTCCCGCCCTTTCCATTTTCGGGGGTGCGTTTTTGGCGCCGTTTAAACCGATTCTCCGGTCAATCGTGAAAGTTCCGGGCAGGGGTGAGCAGGAAGAGAAGTCGGGCACCGGGAACCTTCTCGCATATTAGGGCAAAAGGTTACGCGATCTGCAGCGTCTCTTTGAAGACAGGTAACCAACCGTTTCCCAAGCTGGCTCAGTTTACTGTTTTGACATTGATTCTCAACCCGCACCTTGCGTTTCACGACCTGGACTCCTCTGCAGGCAATGACACGTCAGACAAATAGGCAACCCGGTGAGCAGAGCCAATATATTTTTAGGGAGTTTTAGCATCGAAGCTCCTCAGCTTTCACGCCAAGTAGAGCGTCCCAATCTACCCAATCTCAATCACCACGTAAACGCGTTCGGAAAACGCAAGCAAACCCAGCAGAAAGGCAGACACCGAGAACTTCCTAACGATTGCGCAACCCGGTGAACAGCGCATTCCGACAGAAATATGGGGGTTCAGCTTAGTGTGAGTTTGATCAAAGTAACATCAAGGCAGCCCTTACAAAGACCAGCCACAGTCAACGCCGCGTGGGTGCGGGCTTTTGGTATTAATTATCATGTTTCAAACCCCCTATTGCGCGTAAAAGGAAAAAGGTGCAGTTTCCCGCATCCATCCGGCAATCAGCTCGCATCGGTGCCTTCTACGTATCATGTTGTCAACAACGAACGGTGCTCTGCCGTAAAAATTCACTACGACCCCCAACCGAACAGGAACAACAAGTAAAAAGGAAGGAACCCAACGGCCATCCGAATAAAGTCAAGAAAGCAACAGAACTACAATGAAGGCGTTTGCTCTGCTCTTCGGGTTCGCGTCGGTGGCCAGCGGCTTCCGAATAAAGATGGAGCTCGCCAATTTGTACGATCAGGAGCTGGGCAAGGTGGTGAAGGACGCGAGCGCCGAGGTTATGCTGAACATCAACGAGACCTGGTCCGCTGCGTGCGCTGAGAGGGTGCGAATGCTGGTGGTGGACAAGGCGTGGGACGGGACGCGGATCCACCGCGCCATCCCGAACTATATCGTGCAGTTCGGCATCCCGACGGCCTCGAAGGAAATCGCCGATAAGTACCGCCCGCGTCCTTTGCTTCCCGAAGACAAGCACCCCGAGGCATCCAACGTGCGCGGCACCATCAGCATGGCGCAGGCCGACAACGAAAGCCGCAACTTTCAGGTCTTCATCAACTTCGCCGACAACTCGTTCCTGGACGAACGCGGGTTCCTCCCCATCGGCAAGGTCGATTCCGGCATGGACGTCTTCGAAAAGGCATGTGCTTCTCTCACCCTCGTATTCTGATCGCGGAGGCAGCAGGTACCGGAGTGCCCCAAAGCTAGAACATTCATCGTGCGACAGGTACAGGTGGATGGACGCCACCCCCCCCCCCCCCCCCCCACCTTGCAAACATACGTTAGACGGAAGGAAACAAACGTTCGATTCTTATACAACGTCCCCCCCTCGCAAGTTGCAGACATCGCTCTCACAGCGGCGGTTGCCCTTGGGTGCAAGTCTAGTTCTGAGAGCGGAAGCCCACCACTTGTGCGACTTTTCCGCTCGAAAACTGCGACACTGAAGTCAACATCAGCGCACAACATGATCAAAGTTTGATGCTGTGCATAAATGCATTGCGACTTGTCATATGGAGTCACGAGTTTACCTTGAGAGTCACCCTGGAAGACCTGTGCATCCGTACGAGGTCTCCCAAGAGGACACCTCAAAGTGGTCACATGGGAGTCACACTAGGATTGACTGACATAGTATAAACACAGTAAATACAGTGGTATGTGGGACGTGCGGATGCTTACGTGTTCGTTTCTCGGTATCAAAGGATGCGATCTGCACACTGTGCATCTCATTCCACTCGCGACAAGCCTCCTATGCCAGCACCCTGTCTCTTACACTCAAAGATGCCTTACATCATTTAATGCGCCTAGTTTTACTGCGTATGTGCGAACTTGCGAACGTATCCACTCAATACAACAAGTGCGTTCTCTTGACGCGTTCAATCGCGTCTGCAGCATAGCAAGCGAATCGTTAAGCAAAGCCAATAAAAGTGAACAAAGCGCACGAAAATAAAAAGACCCAAGCCTAGTCTGTGGCCCGAATTCTAGCACCAACGGCGGGTATCAATGCTCCAGAAGCGACGAGCGTCGCAGGGAGCTTTGTTCCTTTGTCTCAACGTCAATCCTTTCCACACGTCATCCTTCCGAGAAACGGCGCGTGTGGAACCACACCTAGCATTTTTCCCCTAGCAAGTCAGCAGCTGGACACATTACGAACTGAGCTCGTTTCTCTGCCGGCCATGGGCCTCTGAACTAGCCATGAGACGGCTTACACTCTGTTGTCACAAGCTTCGGGTCTGAGCATAGTCCTCTGCAGGCCATGAGTCTCTGAACAAGCCATGAGACGGCTTACATACTGTTGCCACAAGCTTCGGGTCTGAGCATAGTCATCAATTTTATGCATCCAATACTCTTTCAATGCGCATGATCGACATGATAGGAGCTGAGCTCATTTCTCTGCAGGCCATGAGTCTCTGAACAAGCCATGAGACGGCTTACACACTGTTGTCACAAGCTTCGGGTCTGAGCATATCCAATCCTCCAACTGTTTCGTTGTCAATGCGCATGATCGACATGATAGGAGCTGAGCTCATTTCTCTGCAGGCCATGAGTCTCTGAACAAGCCATGAGACGGCTTACACACTGTTGTCACAAGCTTCGGGTCTGAGCATATCCAATCCTCCAACTGTTTCGTTGTCAATGCGCATGATCGACATGATAGGAGCTGAGCTCATTTCTCTGCAGGCCATGAGTCTCTGAACAAGCCATGAGACGGCTTACATACTGTTGTCACAAGCTTCGGGTCTGAGCATAGTCGTCCTTTTTGAGCACCCAATACTCTAACTTGTTCGTTGTCAATGCGCATGATCGACATGATAGGAGCTGAGCTCATTTCTCTGCAGGCCATGAGTCTCTGAACAAGCCATGAGACGAGTCAATACCCAAGATAGTACGGGTTTTCTTAGAGTTGATCAAGATAGTACATGTTTCCTTAGAGTTACCCATTATAGTACATACCTCTTAGAGTTGATCAAGATAGTACATGTTTCCTTAGATTGCCCATTATAGTACATCCCAAGATAGTACGGTTTTTCTTAGAGTTGATCAAGATAGTACATGTTTCCTTAGAGTTGATCAAGATAGTACATGTTTCCTTAGAGTTGATCAAGATAGTACATCTTTCCTTAGAGTTGATCAAGATAGTGCATGTTTCCTTAGAGTTGTCCATTATAGTACGTTTTGCTCTGGCACGGTCTCTTATCCTGTTCTGTTCTGTCTGTGGGGCGGAACGAAGCCCGGGCAAAACGAGGCTGGGATAAGGTCCAAAACAGTACGTTTCCCGAGTTTGTGCCCAAAACAGCACCTTTTCCTGTTTGTGCCCAAAAGAGTACTTTGTTCCAACTTGAGTGCGGGTCCAAGTTGTGTCCAAGTTTCTGCAGAACCAGGTTCGGTTAGAAAATCCAGGCTCTCATCGAATCAAGGACCAAAATGGCAAGGTTTGCTGCCATGCCGATCAAAAACTGAAACACAACAGGCATCAATTCCCCTCAGCCGGGTTTTCCTCGCGTGCAGCACGGTGCACCGCGTTTGAGACCCAAGTTGGGGACCCAAGTTTGGGACCCAAGTTTGGGACCCAAGTTTGGGACCCAAGTTTGGGACCCAAGTTTTGGGCACAAACTCAGGTCCGAGTCAGGAAACCGTACTCTTTTGGTATTTCATCCAACCAGCAGCCCTTGCCTGGGCCACGGCTGGGGAAAGGGGGGTCTCTAAAAAAACGAAGAAAAAGCAAAAACTACAGTTTCTGAGCATTTTTCTTGCATTTCTGGGGGCCTTCCAGGAGTTTCAAGTGTGTGTACTATAATGGACAACTCTAAGGAAACATGTACTATAATGGGCAACTCTAAGGAAACATGTACTATCTTGGGTAACTCTAAGAGGTATGTACTATAATGGGTAGCTCTAAGAAAGTGTGTACTATAATGGGAAATGACCCCCATGAGACGGCTTACACACTGTTGTCACAAGCTTCGGGTCTGAGCATAGTCGTCCTTTTGAAACATCCAATACTCTAACTTGTTCGTTGTCAATGCGCATGATCGACATGATAGGAGCTGAGCTCATTTCTCTGCAGGCCATGAGTCTCTGAACAAGCCATGAGACGGCTTACACACTGTTGTCACAAGCTTCGGGTCTGAGCATAGTCGTCCTTTTGAAACATCCAACCTCCAACTGATTCGTTATCAATGCGCATGTTCGACATGATAGGTTTGGGTTAGAATGCAAAGGATCTGTGGCGATAATCTGCATCGCCGACATGATAGGAGCTGAGCTCTGCAGGCCACGAGCCTCTGAACAAACCATGAGACGGCAAACACAGTGTAGCAACAAGCTTCGGGTCTGAGAAGTACCCAAGCCTTCAGCTGATTCGTCAATGTACATGCTCTTGTAATCTTCTTTTCGTATGACAGGATGCTGGTGCTGTCTACGCAGCTCTCCTATTCCTTTACAGTCTTACCCACGCTGAGGATATGCGCTATGCTATGTGGGAGTACACGCGTGTCCGCCCGGGAGCTTCAAAGCCAACTTCCACTCTGTATCACAGCGCGTTTGGGCCGGCGAAGGCGACAAGGTGGACCAGCACCTCCTCGAGAGCATCGGGGAAATTTACGCCCGGAAGACGCACCCGCGCCTTGCGAAGATAAGCCGGGCGTACCTTGTGGACGACGAGGGCGCCGAAGTGGTGTTTTCGGAGCAGGACATGAAGGCCTTTTATGCGGAGCAGTATGCGTCGTTCAAGAAGCTTATCGAAGACCGGAAGCAGTACAAAGCGGAGAAGGCGGCGCGCGCCGAGGCAGAAGCTGCCGCCGCCAAAGGGGAAGAGCGGGTGGAAGAAGAGTTGTAGCGGGCGTCGCAGCCGCCGTTGAGGGAGAAATGGGCCCGTTCTTCTTTTCGAAAGCATGCGAATTCCTGAGGGAATGGTTGGCTCAGTCTCTTGCGTCTGTGCTGCTCACATTTGCGGGAGCTGGTGGACCGAACATAACCGAGAGCAATCCCCAAGCCAACCGATTGCCTCCCAGGCTGACTTCTTGATTTCCAGGACCACAAACCCTCGTGCTCGACGGAAATGCCTGCCCACTTCAGCCGGTCCGTCCTCCTGATAGACTGTGATAGACAGTAGAATGCAGCTCCAGGCAATTCTATGCAGCTCCAGGGGATAGGGATGTACCTGATAGACCGTGGTGGACCTCGATTCGCTACAATGAACAGCAGTTATAGAAGATAGGGATGGACCGGCTTAGGCCCACTGGCTTCAAGAGACAACCCGAAGTGCAGCTGTAAGTGGTGCGCACACAGTACTCTAGTCTAGAAGCACCGCGAAAGGTGAACCTATGCTGAAGACAAGCGTTAAAGCACCTGTCGTGGGTGAAATTGATCGTGATTCACACAAGTTGTACCGTGGGGCGAGCCGCAGTCTAAGAAATAATAACGCCAAAGTTGCCTCAAACCCAAAAGAAAACGGGGGGTTCTTTGAGTAATTGCAGAACAATTGAATTGAGTCCTTAGTGCACACCTGTGCGCTCAGCTCAATGCGTGCGATCGGCAGACGTGGGCCTACGTGTTTCATGGGGACTCAACCGCCCCGAAGAAACGCGTAGCTCGATGCTGCCTGTTGCGGCGCCCGTGTTCTGCCCAGGCATTCCCGGTAGGGCACCCCCGCGCATATTTGTCGGGCAAGGACCTATCTTTCCCCAAGTACTGCGAAACGTCTACAAGAGCTGTAGCTCTCAAATGTTAGGTGGGATTGACCACGTTCCTCTGGAACCCCGAATGCCCAATTCCTTTTTTGGCGGCAAACAGCTAGAATGAGAACTCTTTTGTACTCACCGAATTGACAGCCTATTTAACGGAAGAGTCGGTGACTGGCTCTGTTCCGGCAAAAAAAATGCCTTCAATTTCGGTTCTTTCATTCTTTGTCTTCGGGCGCGCGAGCGTGTGCAAATGACTTTTACGACGTTCCCCGTCCGTAGAAGGTTTCACACAAGGCGCCACTTTAATACGACACCAAAGAACGTTCTTCCAGGCGATGCACTGACCCGAGGACGGCTTCTTTTTCCCTCAACGAAACTGAACCGCATTGGAAAGTCCACCAGTGAAGTTTAGCCCTTTGTCTGGGCTTGCAGACTTCGATCTGCAGTATTGCCACTCCCTGGCTAACGTTGGAGTGAACCATGTTGGAATTTGGCAGTTGTGCATCGTCAGTGGTGCCTGGCAGCACCACAGGAGTGTTGCAGCTAGAAACCGAGAGGAATGTACAGGTGAGTGCCACCGGTCGGATTCGTTCCATAGGGTTTTTTGTCCAAGTGCTTGTATGTCAAGTAAAGAGTACGACATCACACTGTTACCGCAAGGGTAGTGCCCGAGGAGCCCTTTGTCAATACCACCCAGCGACTGTACACATCACAATGCCGGACGCAAGCGTCGGTCAAGAGCATGCGTGACACAGCGGGACTTGAAGGTGAGATGAGAGGCATCGGCTCACTCTGTCAATGGACACACTGTTGTCCCAACGTTCAGTTATCGCTCAGTTTAGGACATGCCACTGGAACCCGATGCGTGGTCCTCAATCAAACGAATCTGAGGTGGGACACCTGTACATTTCTGGTGAAACTGCATTTCTAGCTGCGATACTCCAGTGCTGCTTCTCCGGCTGGCATTTGTACGGTTCAGATCCTGGGGTTCGGATTATGGTCGGTACGCTTTGACCTGTCCACAGCCACCTGCTATCCTTTCCTTGTGAGAAACCAGGTTTCTTCACAAGGGCTCCTGTGGGAATCGGACCGCAACGTGCGGCTGGCACCGCACTCCCCCCTTTTATTTCTTTGCCAGGTCTCAGTCCACAATCGTTCCTTCTCCTTTTGACTGGCGAGAGCTCCGATGCAGCTATCCCCATTTCTCTCCTTTTGGTAACTTCGGTCGTCCCCGGAGAGACCTTCTGCCACCGACAGCTTGCACCAGCCACCCTTCGTTCCTACCCGGCATTGCAGCGTTCGAGCGAACAGTTTTGCTACGCATACCCCTGAGATATCGTGCTGATGTGGAGCTACCATGACGAGCTTCCAACCTCGCTTCGCGAATGTAGCTTTTGAGTTTTGTTGTCAACGCGAATGATCGACATGATAGAAGCCGAGCTCATATCTCTGCAGGCCATGAGTCTCTGAACAAGCCATGAGACGGCTTACACACTGTTGTCACAAGCTTCGGGTCTGAGCATAGTCGTTCTGTAGCACGTAAGTTTAAGACTGTTTCGTTATCAATGCGCATGATCGACATGATAGGAGCTGAGCTCATTTCTCTGCAGGCCATGAGCCTCTGAACAAGCCATGAGACGGCTTACACACTGTTGTCACAAGCTTCGGGTCTGAGCATAGCCGTCCTCTTGAAACATCCAATCCTCTAACTGTTTCGTTTTCAAGCGTTATTTTCAATGCGCATGATCGACATGATAGGAGCTGAGCTCATTTCTCTGCAGGCCATGAGCCTCTGAACAAGCCATGAGACGGCTTACACACTGTTGTCACAAGCTTCCGGTCTGAGCATAGTCGTCGTTTTGAAACATCCGATCCACCAACTGTTTCGTTTTCAATGCGCATGATCGACATGATAGGAGCTGAGCTCATTTCTCTGCAGGCCATGAGCCTCTGAACAAGCCATGAGACGGCTTACACACTGTTGTCACAAGCTTCGGGTCTGAGCATAGTCGTCGTTTTGAAACATCCGATCCACCAACTGTTTCGTTTTCAATGCGCATGATCGACATGATAGGAGCTGAGCTCATTTCTCTGCAGGCCATGAGCCTCTGAACAAGCCATGAGACGGCTTACACACTGTTGTCACAAGCTTCGGGTCTGAGCATAGTCGTCGTTTTGAAACATCCAATCCTCCAACTGATTCGTTTTCAATGCGCATGATCGACATGATAGGAGCTGAGCTCATTTCTCTGCAGGCCATGAGCCTCTGAACAAGCCATGAGACGGCTTACACACTGTTGTCACAAGCTTCGGGTCTGAGCATAGTCGTGCTTTGAAGCATCCAGCCTCCGCCTGTTTCGTTGTCGATGCGCATGCTCGACATGGTAGGAGCTGAGCTCATTTCTCTGCAGGCCATGAGCCTCTGAACAAGCCATGAGACGGCTTACACACTGTTGTCACAAGCTTCGGGTCTGAGCATAGTCGTCCTTTTGAAACATCCAATCCTCCAACTGATTCGTTTTCAATGCGCATGATCGACATGATAGGAGCTGAGCTCATTTCTCTGCAGGCCATGAGCCTCTGAACAAGCCATGAGACGGCTTACACACTGTTGTCACAAGCTTCGGGTCTGAGCATAGTCGTGCTTTGAAGCATCCAGCCTCCGACTGTTTCGTTGTCGATGCGCATGCTCGACATGGTAGGAGCTGAGCTCATTTCTCTGCAGGCCATGAGCCTCTGAACAAGCCATGAGACGGCTTACACACTGTTGTCACAAGCTTCGGGTCTGAGCATAGTCGTCCTTTTGAAGCATCCAGCCTCCGACTGTTTCGTTGTCGATGCGCATGCTCGACATGGTAGGAGCTGAGCTTATTTCTCTGCAGGCCATGAGCCTCTGAACAAGCCATGAGACGGCTTACACACTGTTGTCACAAGCTTCGGGTCTGAGCATAGTCGTCGTTTTGAAACATCCAATCCTCTAACTGATTCGTTTTCAATGCGCATGATCGACATGATAGGAGCTGAGCTCATTTCTCTGCAGGCCATGAGCCTCTGAACAAGCCATGAGACGGCTTACACACTGTTGTCACAAGCTTCGGGTCTGAGCATAGTCGTCGTTTTGAAACATCCAATCCTCCAACTGATTCGTTTTCAATGCGCATGATCGACATGATAGGAGCTGAGCTCATTTCTCTGCAGGCCATGAGCCTCTGAACAAGCCATGAGACGGCTTACACACTGTTGTCACAAGCTTCGGGTCTGAGCATAGTCGTCGTTTTGAAACATCCAATCCTCCAACTGTTTCGTTTTCAATGCGCATGATCGACATGATAGGAGCTGAGCTCATTTCTCTGCAGGCCATGAGCCTCTGAACAAGCCATGAGACGGCTTACACTGTTGTCACAAGCTTCGGGTCTGAGCATTATCTTTTTCCTTGATCTCGTATCCAACTCACGCAAGTTGCCAGCATCGATACTTTTTTGAATTTTAACAACCGTCTCGATTTTCAGGCAACAGGAAGAGCGGGAAAAGCGGGTGGGAATGCAAGCCGTTCAGTCGCCGCCTCCTTTTCCCGGTTGCTTCCCGCGCGAAGCCGATGCGGTCGACAATTCCATTGCCGACATGAACGGCGAGGAGAAACGAGAAGACTCGTTCATCTCGTCGAAGGTTTGTGCACACTTTTCTTCTTTTCTCCTTTACTTTGATCATAGGTGTCACGGCAGTTTTTGGCAGCCGCTGCATAACGAAATTTGACGTGGACGGCTTTGGATTTGCATCTGAATGACACCTCAATACAAAAAAAGTTGCCGACAACGAACAAGTAAAAGAATACAACAAAACTACGCACTTCTTTCGCCCCTTCTTGCGCCCCAGTCGGCGACGTGGGAAATGCTGGTATTGTTCTCGAATTCGAAGTTCAGACGTTACGCTCACCTCCGAGCCAATACCATTCACCGGTAGGATCCTCGGGTAGACGCGAACCGACACGTTTCTGTATTTTTGTTTGCGGTTCCCTAGATTGGTGTGATCCAGACCCCGGTAGAAGTCGCCAAGAACCCGGCAAGAACGCGGCAGAAACCCGGCAGAACTCAGGGTGGGGTTCATTTTTTATTTTTACCTTTCCTGCAGGAACTCTCAGAAGTACTCCGGGTTTTGAGGAGCATCCCAGGGTGGCTTGTATCCTGCGCAGTATTTGCTCCCCTCCCCGGGCCCAAGGCAAAAAGGTGGGACTTGAGGACCTCCGATTATACAAAAAGAGAGGAATCTGAGACGATGCCAGGGGGGAGGGTTTGGGCAGAAATATTCTGGCAAGTACGATGCTGTGCATGTGGGGTGTGCGACCTCTGAGGCGAAACCGGGTTCTATGCTCAGAAGAAGGGATAAGGGCCCCCACTCAGCCTCGGTTCTGAGGGTACAATATCCTGCGGCGTTGACAATTTGTGTCAATATACCCGAACCCAGTATTTGTCGAAAAATGTTTGAATGAGACACTATTTCTGACTTTGTGGAGAATGGATTCGGACGTTTTTGGGTCAGATCGTCGGCGACGTCAGCGACACAGACTTTCTGTGAACGGGCGAGGTGTGGCTGCAACTGACTCTATTGTCAGCCTCAGCCGATGTTTCGACGAAACGCATTCCGTGTCACGTGGATTCTGTTGCCTGCGGGCCAGCAGCTCTAAAGGGACCCCGAAAGCTGCGAAGAGGGCCCCATTCGGTCCACTCCGGGCGCGAGAGGACGAGACACCCGAGACTGCGACGATGTTTCAGGAGTGTGCTCGCCGTTTGAGAAGCTGACGGAGATGACGACCGATGATGCCAGTGTGGCAAGGAAGAGCGCTCGTGTGATGAGCGCGTTCACCGCCACTCGATAAAACGCGGGGCGGCACCGATCCTTTTCTAGAAGCTGTCCAGCGGGGGCAGTCCCAGCCACGCGTAGTTTCGAATTCGGCGACAAGTACCCGAACAAGGGTCAGTCAGGGAGTGAGAGATGCTTGCTGGCCAAGCTCTGCTTACGACTAGCATCTACCGGTTCTTGAGGAGACTCTGTAAACGAGTTCACCTCTGAACCGTGGATTTGCAAGCACGGAAAATGCGACTTGACGCTTAAGTTGCAGTCCCTGGGCAGCGAAGGCGAAAGAGCGAAAAGAACACAATAAACGCTAGAACGACGGACTGCCTTGCTTGCAGAGGTTGATTACACTGCAACTTGGGCAAAACCGCTTCTGGCTGGCCGAAGTCAAAGTTAGTGGCGACCACTGAAAAATCAGACAAAAGGCTGATTGGATGAGCTGAAGCAGCACGCCGAGAAGCAACATGTGCGAGGTGCTTCTACTAGGCTTCTGAATAATTGGCAGACCACGACAGTAAAGCGGTCACTCCAAGCGAGGTTTTGCGTTGAACTGTTGTTGACGACAGCGTTGCCGCAGACATTAGTGATGACTCTGGCAATTCTGATGCGACACGACTCGACACAAGCTGTGGGCACAAACACGACGAAGGCGCCAAAAGTGCGATGCACCCGCATTCCGGAGCAGCAGGTGCGTGACCGCAGACATTAGTGATGACTCTGGCAATTCTGATGCGACACGACCCGACACAAGCTGTGGGCACAAACACGACAAAGGCGCAAAAATGAGATGCACCCGCATCCCGGAGCATCAGGTGCGTGAGCCAGAACCGCTATGCTACAGATTTTTGCAAGCTCCGACATGAAATCTCCCGAAAATCGTTCTTGATTTCCCTTTCCTTCAGATCACATAGATGCCCGGATATCATGCATGGTCGAAACCTTGTGTCTTTTTAAAACGCTCCCGCGGGGCCGATGACCCCCAAAAAAAAATTTTGGAAAAAAAAAATTGCTCAACTTCCTCAAAAATTACTGCAGAGTTTGTTCCAAATTTTTAAAATTCAAAAAACCCATTATTCTTCCGGAAATTTTTTTTTGGCCATTTCCAAAAAGACACAAGGTTTTGACCCTGCATGATATACCAGGATACCGGCGGGTGCATTTGAAAGTCGCACCAGGTAGCATGCCATGCAACCATATCAAAGTTCTTCAGGTCACTGTCGTCCGAGCCTGACAGCTCACGACGTCCGAACGGAAGCCAACTCTGTCACGCCTGTAGCTGCTGGATGGACGCGGTTCACTTTTCAGTTGAGGTTCTGCAGATACCTCCAGAATAGCACGCCGGCCTAAGAAATGCCCCCATGAGGGATTTAAGGGATGGGTACCTGGTATACTACCCAATATACCCACCCGGGGGCATCTATGGAGGCTTCTATACACTACTTAACCCTCGCGGCTCTCCTGTTCTCGGTGATTGACACCCGACCTCAGCACTGCATATCCAGGGAGTTTGAAGACTATTCTGTTGCCATATCGCGGCAGGTTCTGCGTGAAGCGTCGACAAATGCCTGAAAGAGCTAGCAGCGACTCGGTGGGAGATGCAAGCCGCCAAAAATAAAAAAATGGACACCCCCCCCCCTTTTTTTAAAGAAAAACGGACGAAGGGAGGAGGAAGTGAAGCCATAGCACATGGTTTCAAACCACGGAGTCCTGGACTCCTTTCCCACACTTCTTCAGCAAGGCAGACGCACAAAAGGACGGTGCCACGGCATGATTCGGCAGCCGCTGCTAAACGAACATCGACGTGGGCGGCATAGAGAAAGAAGAACTACTCTACGGCACCAGAAAGTCCAAAAATACCATGGTAAAGAAAATTAAAGTTAAAATTAGAAGTAAAAGGAGAAAAAAGAAATTGGCGACAACGAAAGAAAGAACAGAAAAAACAGAAAACGGAAAAAAAGAAAAAAAGAAGAAAAAAGACTCTGCATTCCGCGAAGAAGACTTGATGCTAGCATCAAACACTTAGAGGCAAGTAGCGCCTGAACACGAAACTAAGATTTTCCCCCCTACGGAGTATGCCGGTCTTCTGAAGACACAGGTCTTACTCTGCTCTCCAATGGAGAAGACAACAGTTCCCCAAAAACAAGGGAATACCCAACAACCTACGAAGATAGGAAAACTCTGGCCGACTGCAGTAAAGCAGCACCGGCAGGAGAACGGCCCAATAAACAGCATCGAACTGACAACACCCCACCTCCGAATTCCCAAAACAAGGCGAGATTTGGAAAGGACCGCGTTGTCTACGCGGGAAAAGGTCAATTGCCAGTTATTCTCTTCCCTCCTTCATTTCCCAACAAAGAACAGTCTTCCGGGTGGCGAAACGGAAAACAAAGCACTCAGCTGCCTACCCCCGTCCCGCCTACCGGATGCAAAATGTGACGTCCCAGCTTCTCTGCAGCACAGGGACTGATAGCCGGAAGCAAAACCCCGCATCCCTTTGTTGGCCGCGGCCGGTACCACTACAGTACTTTCGAGCGCCATACGGTACCGGCCCCGATGCAAAGTAAAAGTTTTATTTTACCCCCGCCCCGCAACCCCGCGTCAGAGAGGAAGGCTGTCAACCTTCCTGCGCCCCACTTTTTCCCCCAGCTTAGAACAACCTTTGAGCGAGCCCCAAGCCAACTCCCCGTCAGTGGCTCTTGTCGGGGCAGCCATTCACAACTGACAGGAAGAAGACGAACGGACGAACTCCAGGGTCCTTTCTAAGCAAAAATACCCCAACTAAAAAGGGTACAGAAAAGCACAGGTGCCATCCACACCAGTGCAGCAAGACCAGGGAAACCAGAACCCCGGGCAACGACGGAGACCCGAACTGATACCGACCTCATGGATGTTGTAACCACACGATGGCCCCTTGCCGTGTGGCCCTAAAAAACGCCGCAGGACCGCTTTTGGACCTGTCAGCCCGACACGTTGATAGACCCAAAATAAAAAATCCCACACTCGTCTCTAAATCGCCATTGAAAGTGCCTAGGAAGCACAACCATTCGAGGCGGAGTGCTGCGTCGTCTACCACCACCGAGTCCGATAACATGAAAGTTAACTACTTTGATGATGAACTCGACGGAACAGACGCTAAGGTAGTCGTCGGATATCCGATTCGGACAGATGACGAATGCCTTATTTTCCGACAGCGCCACTCCCAGGAAGGACCTGAACTTGTTGGTCGTTTCCCAGCGACACGGAGAGAGGGAAAGGAAGAGAAACGCTGCGACAAAGGTCACCCCAGACCCCAAGCGGCCCCCAAAACAAAGAAGCCCTGCGAGAAAGGTCTTTCCAGACCCCAAGCAGCCCCAGAACAGAGGAACCGTGGAACGACTAGCCACCCGGTTCACAACGATCGACAAAAGGAGCGCGAACAAAAGAGGCCGCAAAAAGAAAAACCCAGAGCACAAGCACGAAAACGCCGCCAAGAAAAATCGGAAGAACGACCACGTGACTCTGAGGCAAAAAAACAAAACGAAAAAAACCAAAAAAACCAAAAAAACAATAAAAGTGCACGCGCCAACAGAAAAGAACGGCGAAAACAAAAAACAAACCGGCCCAAATCTGACACTCGTTTCCTCGCCGCTTTTGTCCACACGCGCCGCCACCCTGACGACGACGACGACGATCACGGAAGCCGAAGAAAAAGCGCGATCGAAATCTTCTGGAAGCGATACGGCACAAAAGTGTCGAATGGGCGGAACAAATGCGGAACCGACCGAAGCGACGTCGCCGACAACACGACGGGAGTGATCTACGTACTTCTGAACGAAGGGGGCACCGTCCTCTACGTGGGTCAGACGTCGAAGACGGCCGAGGTGCGAAACAGCAAGCACTGGGAAAATCGGAACTCAAAGGGCAACCGTGTATCGCAACAATTACGAAAGCGAGGCCGGAAGCTCTACGCGTGTCCGATACAGAATGTTCCGGAACGGCTGTACGCACAGCCCGCTGACTTCGCGCGCGTGGCTCTCCCAATCGAAGAGTTTTGGATCAAATGGCTAAACCCGCCATTGAACATGACGAATCGGCGACAGGGAGAGAGGGTCAACAACAAGGCTGCAAAGAAGAAGAGGAGGCAACGTCCACCGCAACGCCTCCGCAAACGACGCACCGACGGCAGCGTCTGGCACCGCATGGAAAACGACGAACTCCACATTGACACCTCCCCGGGCTTCTGTTCTGGGTTGAGGAAACAGTTGGACCACCTGTTGACACTCCCACAGGACCGACTGGGAACCTACGACATGTCAACATGGCATCCCAATCGCGCCCTCCGCCTACGCACGTGGCTGAGAACCTTCGTTCAAGGAAAAGACGTCACAGACAAAGTACGAATCCTTGAACGACTCCTCAGTGCGCGCATCCGCAACAGAACCGAGAAACCGGCGGCCCCCCCACGACGGTATTTCAAGCTGACGCATCATCACCCGGCACAAGACCGGACAGCAATTGCCGGCGTCCTGTCACGCGCACGGGTTCGCGAAACGTGCCCCAACCCGGCCGTCCTCAAAAACCTCATGGTGAGCAACCGCCTGAAGCCACCTTTGGTAACCCTCGTCAGCAACGTCACCGAAGTAAGTTACGAAGCGAATCAACCGACTAGCTCAGGTTCGGTTTGCCCATGCATGCAGCATATGACACCACACCGCCCGGATCTTGGTGGACACGCTTTAGGACTTGCAACGGATCTGAAGACTGACGAAGCCCTCCTTTCACTTTTTCGAAAAGGACGAAAATACCGGGTCGCGAGTAGTCCGATGACTATGTACGACTCGATAAGACACGACGTCGAAGAATTCGTGAACTCGAATTTCCCGAAGGCGAGCGAGGACGAGAAGACCAGATTTTCAACAACTCTGGTCGAAGAGTTCGACGCCGTCCTTGGAACTCTCAACGCGCACACCGACGAACCTCAACTCCGAGACGCCTTACGCACCCTGAAGAAGCTCCAGGAGCACCTCGTGTTTCTCCCTGTAGATAAGACGTCCCATGACTTCGGGTTTATCTGCAAGGAAAAATACAAGGAGCTCTTACGGGACGAATTACAACAGAGTTCAACGTACCAGGAAGTTGGCGAGTCGATTGATGACGTGCTCGAACGACACCGTGACTTCAACAAGTCACACAAGTTCGTACACACCGACAACCTACCGTACCTTTACGGCATCCCGAAGCTCCACAAACCCGAACCACGGATGCGGTACATTGCCGGCGTGTCGGAGAAAGGAAACGTTGAGAAGAAAGACGAACAGAAGGACCGAGACGAAAAAGGCCGCGACAAGAAACGAATGAAGACACGTGCATCCACAACCCCTGCACACCAAGAAGCCTCCGGTTTGCTGAAGCTGGTGCTAGCAACGCTCCGAAGCAAGGACGAAGCGACGTTTTTGCAAACGGGGATACGTCGTTTCTTCGTCGTGGAGTCGGTCGATGACGTAGCAGTACACATAAAGACGAACTACGCTCGACTGCGCAAAAAAGCGCCACGAACCTTCGACTTCAAAGAGATGTACACGAAGATTCCGCAGAAGCAGATTGTTGACTATGTTATGTCTGCGGTTGCAGAGGCTTTCGAGTACATGAAGTCCGAAAAAGGAGCGAACGTAGAAGCCCAGCGCGCCAAACACCGCTTCGAATTTGGGAAACCAGACGAATCGAACACGACCTCCTACAATGTCGAAGAGATTCGAGCACTGGTCAGCTTCATTGTTGGTAACACCTTCGTCACCAACGGTGGAACATGCTACCAGCAGGTATCCGGAATCCCCATGGGCGGCAATGCAAGCCCAGACCTCGCCAACTTATACTGCTACTGGTGCGAAAAGCAGTACATCGACGGCCTGGTCGCGAAAGGATTGCAAGAAGAGGCCAGGAATCACGCCGACAGCGTCAGATTCATTGACGACTTCCTGACCTGGGGTGTTCGACCACCGCCGGAAGATATCTACGGCATGGAGTATGGTGAAACGTCGAAAGGTGTCGACGACGTAGTCTTTTTGGGGATGCGGATCCGGATGGAGAGGAATGACAAGACGGACTTCATTCGGATGTCTGTCCTGGACAAGGGTGAGGAATTCCCCTGGAATCCGATAAAGTACACCCACGTCGAATCCACGGTACCACGAAACACCGGAACCTCGATCTTCAAAGGCGCACTGATCCGAGCAGCGCGCATCTGCAACAACATGCCAGATCTGAAGGTCGAGGTCATGAAGGTGTACTACAGACTTCGGAACCGAGGATTCTCTGGACGGGAACTCCGGCGCACGTTCGACACGTTCGTGGCACAAACGTACGGAAAGTACGAATTAGATGCGCGAGTGCTGTCACGGTTTTACCACTTCGTCGGAAAGGCCTATGACGAAGGTCGCCCGACCAACGAGGAAAAATCGTACATCAGCATCCGCACGCCGCAACCGCCCGACGGCTCACCGAAACATCCACCCGGGAGAACCTCGCCGCAGTCTACGTCGCCGCACAAATCCGAACCCACCAGCACTACGCACCCTGCGACGAAACCAACAAACCCACCTGGACGCAACGGCATAACGAACATTCGCAACTCATGTTTCTTCGCCGCCAGCGTGCAGTTCCTGGCGCGAAGGACGTCCTTCCGACTACAACTCGCAAACCTAACGCACCTGGACACCAACCAGCAGATGGTGCAGAGGCTGTTCACGGATTTCGACGCAGGCCAAAACATCCACGGTACAATGGCCACACTCCGGAGCCTCGTGTTCAACACGACGGCAGACGACTCCGCGCATCGGGACGTGCACGAACTGCTGACGTGGATACGCTCCTGCGTGACGGGCGACGACGACGACCAAGCTACGGTGACATACTCCCGTTTGACAACGTGCACAATATGCAAAGAGTCTTCACGAGCATCGCCGGCGTCAGAACCGTTCCTGATGCTTGAACTCAAAAACAGGGAGAAGCCCTACACCGAGTCAGTTGAGGATCTGATAAAGAAAGTGCAAAACAAGAGAGCAACCAAAGTGGACGACTTCCCCTGTAGCACCTGTAACAAAAAGACCGTTGGATCCACGAAGGAAGATTACACATTTCCAAAGCAAATGGATGTACTACTGCAACGAGCACAGCTATCGAAAAAAACACGCGAAGAAATAAAAATACCAGCCCGCACCCCGATCCGACAAACCATACTGATCGGTGAAGACTCCTACACGGTAAAAGGCTTCATTATCCACACCGGAAGAGCAACGGCAGGTCATTACTATACCGTGTTAAAGGAAGACGATGAATGGGTATGCTACGACGACCAGCAAGTATCCGTACTCTCATGGGAGGAATGTGCCAGGAGATTCACAACCAATGGCTACGTCATCTCTCTCGAGAAAGCGTAAACACTTTCACCTGGTGGAAGTAGTGCCCCGTGGCGGTTGGTTACGAGCCACAACCCAATTTGTAAACCCCCTTTTTTTAAAGAAAAACGGACGAAGGGAGGAGGAAGTGAAGCCATAGCACATGGTTTCAAACCACGGAGTCCTGGACTCCTTTCCCACACTTCTTCAGCAAGGCAGACGCACAAAAGGACGGTGCCACGGCATGATTCGGCAGCCGCTGCTAAACGAACATCGACGTGGGCGGCATAGAGAAAGAAGAACTACTCTACGGCACCAGAAAGTCCAAAAATACCATGGTAAAGAAAATTAAAGTTAAAATTAGAAGTAAAAGGAGAAAAAAGAAATTGGCGACAACGAAAGAAAGAACAGAAAAAACAGAAAACGGAAAAAAAGAAAAAAAGAAGAAAAAAGACTCTGCATTCCGCGAAGAAGACTTGATGCTAGCATCAAACACTTAGAGGCAAGTAGCGCCTGAACACGAAACTAAGATTTTCCCCCCTACCCCTGCAAACCCGTGAATAGGTGCTACGGGAGTATCTGGCAACCGCTGCTTAACAGTGCTCACGTGGGCGGTGTCTTCGGACAGCACCTCGTGATGTTCGCATCACAAAACAAAGAAGACAGTGAAATGGTCGTTACCTGGTCGGGTTTCGCTCGCGACCGATTCCTGAACAATCCTTCACTAAATCCGCGGTTAAATAACCTGGCCTCAGTGGTGCAAGCACCACGCGCTCTTCAAACCCAAGAAACATTTTCCCCCCGGTAAGAAAGAACCCGGCAGGAACCCGGCAAGAACCCGGCAGAAGCAGGAACCCGGCAGAACTTGGTTTGGATTACACCATAGATTGTTGTATTGTATAAGCACCTGCTTTGTAGGAAATACTTGATGAGGAGACTGCAAGCGATATCTCAAAGATTGGACTGTCGCTGGGTTTAGTGGCGGGCGGGAGCGTTCAACATAAAAGACCCACTTTGTAGTTGGACTTCTTTTTTATCACCCTCTTGCCTCCGCCGAAATAAGCACAAGGCAGTCCCTCGAGTGTTTCCCGGCACACAACCGCGATGGTAAAGGAAAGGCACACGAACCACCACTCGGACTAGGCCTATGCCCTCGTGAGAGTCATAGTTATAGTTACTCCCGCCGTTTACCCGCGCTTGACCCGATCTCTCAGCGTTGACATTCAGGGCACTGGGCAGAAGTCACTTTCCACTCGCCACCGCTGTGATGAAGTGAAATGCTGTGGTTTAATTAACCAGTTGGATTCCTCTTGTTCGTAACAGTTCCAAGCTGACACTTCATTGCGGGCACAGCATGCAAGGAGGCCTGGAAGAACTCAGGAGCCGCGTAGCAGCGTGTAGGAGGTAACCCTATAAAGCAACCTGATCTAACCATCAATTCCCAAGGGCATACTGAACACCCACTAGAATTCTTCTGTGCTGGCTGGGCGGGGAGAATCTCATTATTAAACAGTACACCATCATTTTTTGACTCGATCCCGAGATTGGGTGCTCTCTGTGTCATCGTCAGTGCAATATCTTCTTCCATGGTGAAGAAGACGACTGAAAGCGCAGACACAAAGATAGCTCAAAGCATTTGCAAAATAACACAACACTAGGCAAACCCCCTTTTTCTTCCGACAAGGGGCGCATTTAAAAGATTTGCCACAAAATCTTTCCGATAAAGCAGACGTAGACCACTTTCGACATATTTTTGGCCTCTCGCAGATACCCGCGAAATAGCTTGAATTAACTACGCCATGAGCCATTATGGCGTAGTTCGTCCGTATGTGGTTAATCTAATGACGGTATCATAACCTCAGAGGAGGTGGGTCGTGTACGCCTCGTACCCAGCTGTTAGCTACCCCGGAAACACCAACCCACGCTTGCCAAGACCAGCCAATCACCACCACGCACAGGGCGAAGACTGGCGCGCCGACAATGTCTCAGAGGGGTGGTCCCCGAGCTGCGCGCCGCTGCCCGTCGAAGCCTGCGAACCGGCATCCGACGAGGGGGGCGACGACCTAGCAACAGCAACAGCAACAACAACAGTAACAGCAACAACAGCAACAACAGCAACAACAGCAGCAGCAGCAGCAGCAGCAGCAACAGCAACAGCAACAGCAGCAGCAGCAGCCACTGCATCAGCAGCCACTGCATCAGCAGCCACTGCATCAGCAGCCACTGCATCAGCAGCCACTGCATCAGCAGCCACTGCATCAGCAGCAACAGCAGCAGCAGCAGTAGTAGCTGCGGCCGCCGAGCCCCCGCCCGCCGCGGCGCTTCCCGACGACCCGAGCGAGCAGCCGCCGCAGCAGCCGCAGCCGAAGCTCGGCCGGCGGAAGCCTTCGAAGTCGCGGAAGGCGCGAAACCCGCCGGCGGCGGCGGCAGCGCGGCCGGCCCGCGCGGCCGCGGCGCGGGGCTCCGAAAGGAAGGCGCGCCGGCCGCACGTGGCGGGCGTCCCGCGGGTCGACTCGATCGAGGTCGCCGACACCCGATCGCCCAAGGCAGCCGGGGGCGCCCGCGCAGCCGAATCATCCGCGAACTTCGCGAACGTTCAATGCTCCATGTTCGAGCCGGTTGCGTTGATCATGACGGAGCCCTCGGAGACGTTCGATGCCGACGGGAAGCCCAGCGTCCCGGCCCTCCGCCTCGCGAATCAACCCGAGGACGCGCTCCTGCACGAGCCACACGCGCCGGAGAAGTCGGCCGCGGAGAAGTCCGACCGCTCGCAGCGGCCTATCGCTCGGGCGTACTCCTCCGGAGAAGACGGGTGCACGGCCTCTAGCTGTTCGAGCAACCCCGTCAGCAGAGAAGAGTCTCCCCGGCCCCTGGCCCGTGGGCAGAGCTCCACAACGTCGCTCGACACCATCAAGGTCTCGACGGCCCGCTCCTCGCGCAGCCCCCGCAACCGGCCGGACGCCGGCCCGCGCGGCAAGGCGGCGCGCAAGCCGCTGGCGCGGCACCTCAGCACGCTATCCGACTCGCCGTCTCCGCTGCCGTCGCCGAATTCGAGGCACGGCTCGCTGACCCTCAAGCGGGGGTTCAGCTCCCCGCTGGCGGAGGACAGGCAGGCCGCGGCGGCAGCCGTCCGCCTCCGCCGGTCGACGACGCAGCTCGAGCCGCTGCACCGGCCGCCCGCCGACGAAGCCGCGGAGGCGGCGCCCGGGCGGAAAGTGCGGCGGCGGAGAAGCTCGTCGGAGGAGCCCCGCAAAACGGGGCTTCTCGCGGTGGAGTCTTCGAGGAGGAGGGTCAGCATTGCAAGCAGCGGCGACCGGGTTCCGCGGTTGGGGTCGAAGGACGGGTTGATGTACAAGAGAATGTCGGTGTCCAGCCGAGTGGAGGACTCCGACGACAAGGTGATCGACGGCATCCGGTTGCAGGCTCGAGACTTGATCAGCACCGGGCTGGTGCACGACCGCATCGACCCGAACAACGAGCCGCGCCGCCTGTCAGCCGACTACCGTTACCAAGCCAACACCGACTTCTACACGCTGGCAGCCCTCCGCAAGCGGCGGTCGCTCCGGCGGGACAAGGCGTTCCTCGCCTCGACCGAGTCCTTGTGGGCGGCCCTGCCCAACAAGCACGCCCGGGGGCTCGACAAGGCGATGTACATCGATTTGTTCCTGTTCCTCGCCAACGGGTGGAACGTCCTGCAGAAGCACCCGAAGCTTCAAAACCGGTCTCTCGCCCGCATCCTCGAAGACGAGTGGCCGTCCGACGCCCAAGGCCTGCCATACCTCACCGAAGCGGCGTTCACAAACGCAATTTTCGACCTCGTCGACACCTGGACGGAGTCCGTTGATGCTAGTGCATACGTCAACACGGTGAAAAACATAGAAAAACGCGTCAAGGCATCGCCGGACGTAATCGTGAAGGACGCCGGTGAGTGGTCCTGGAGGTTGAAGTCACGGGCTTCGAAAGGACCGGCAGCCGAGCAGCCGCTGGCGCCGCTGTTCGTCAACGACGAGTCGATCCGGCTCGAGGACTCCGTCGTCGTGGGGGGCGACTTCTCGCCCCCGTCGCCGGCGGCGAACAAGGCGGCGGGCGAGTCGCCGGGCACGACGCCGAGGCGGCCGTCGGGGAACCGGTGGTGCCTGTGCTCGTCGAAGATGGCGGCGCATCTGGAGTCGGTGTTCACGGCCGACGTGCGGTCGGTGGTTCCGCTGGTCGACGTGTACGTCGACTTTTTCGCGAGCGAGGTGTCGAACGCGACGGTCGACCTCAGCCGGATGGAGCTGACCGACGCAGACGACACTGTCACCCTCGAGCTCCACCGCCACGTGAACCACCACTTCCAGCAACCGACCCTGCACGACACTCTGCACACGGGCGTGTCCCCACCGTTCCGGCCAACCGGGATGGGCGGCAGGCAGCGGTCCTCGTCGCAGAGCCCGTCTCCAAGGGCTGCATCGGAGTCGCCTCCGGCGACGCAGATCAACCCCACGACGCCGGCGAGCACCCGCCTCACCCGTGCCGCGCGCGCCGCGACTGTCTTCCAGCGGTACCCCCGGGCCCTGTCCCCCACCCAGCTGTTCCCCCAGGCAGACCCGGCGGACTCCCCTGGCAGCGCCGGGGACCGAGCCTGCAACAGCAACGCCAACAGTGACACCGGCGGCGGTTTGCAGCACGGGCTGAAGGACCCGCTGTCCCCTTCGGCGGACGCGCCGGGGGCGCGGCTAAGCCGCTTCGGGGAGGCGGCGGGCGGCGACAGCGGCGCGACCGAGTGCGTCGTGGCTCCGCAGGCCCTCCCGCAGGCGCTGCCCGTTCCCTTCGACCGCATGGCGCCGGAGGTCGGCATCACCGTCGTGACCGCCGGCCGCGGCAGCGTCTGCTTCGCGGGCCCCGCCGTGACTCGGCTACTGTCCCTCGCCGAGAAGCCGCCAGCCAGCGCGTCGAGCCGGAGCAACTCGGTGCCCTCCTGCTGCGACGCCGACGGCCCTGCAGACGCGAGCTTTTGCCGGGCTCCGACGGAGCCGCAGATGCTGGCGCTCCAGGCGGTGCCGGACGCCCCTCCCGTTAAAATCGAGCTCCCCGACTGCGAGGCGCCGCTGCTCGGCGTCGTCGCGAGCTTCCTCGACTCGGCGCAGGCGGACTTCATCGAGCGCGAGCAGACCGGCCGCGCCCTGAAGGCGGCCGGCGAGTGGCTCCTGCGGGAGTGGGACCGCTGGCGGCTGCCTCGCCAGCCGCTGGTCGACGCGGTGCTCGCAGCCTGGCGTGCCGGCGGGTACGCAGGGCAAGACGAGCCGCCGCAGGGCTCCGCGCCGGCGAGTGAGCAGGTGAGTCCGTTTTCTGGGAGGGGTGGAACGCCACGCAGCCGGGATGCCAGCGTGTCTCCGGACAGAAGCGTGGGGGCCGGGTCTTCCAAGGATGTAGGGACCCCGACGGCGGTCGTGCGCGCGAAGCGGAAAGCGTCGCTTTCGCTGGACAACGTTGAAGTCCGCATCTTCGACGACGCCGGCGCGTCGAAGTTCGGCGCGAAGCCGCGGCCGCTGCGCATCGTCAGCGCGAGGGCAGTCCTGGCCCGCCCTCGGACGTACCTCGCGGGAGAGGTCGTCCGCGGGTTGCTGCAGGCGCTTGCGAAGAAGCCGGCGAGCGGGAGGATTGCGCTGCGGATCCAGTGCCCGCCCGGGGCCGCGGACTGCCTCTCGCTCGCCCTGGCGTACGCGCAGCAGGGCTTCGCAGTCCTCCCGGCGGCCGACGCGGCGGCCGCGAAGCAGAAGGCGCGCACCCTCGTCCGGTCGTACCACATTCCCGCCGACTCGGTCCTGGTGGCCGGACCGTGCCGGCTGCTCGGCGCCGGCTTCGGCGGTCGGGCGGGCGCGCCGCAGCAGCCGCAGCCGCCGTTCGCCGGCTTCGCGCACACGCCCGCCGGCGTGTGCCTCAAGTGCTCGCGGTCGGCCGCCGAGGTCTTCACCGCAGACACCCTCGGAGGCCCCGACCCCGCGCCGGCGCCGCCGCAGCTCCCCGCGGGCCTGCAGGCTCCCGCCGCCTCGGCAGCCCACACCCCGTCCCCTCGGCGGCTCGAACCGCTGCGTGCGCCGCGCCAGCGCGCGACGTTGCCGGCGGCGGGCGCAACCTGTTCTCTGCCGGGAAAATGACGGAGTTCTCCGCTCACTCCTGCATTAGGAGAATGCTGCCACGGCAAGTTTCACTGGAGTACAGAAAAGGGGAAAACAAGGGTCTAACGTACTATGGGGTAGCCCCCCCGAGATAACCACCATGAGTGAGAGAATAGGCTACTCCCAGGACTGTACCACGAAGGCTCCCGCCGCCTCGGCAGCCCACACCCCGTCCCCTCGGCGGCTTGAACCGCTGCGTGCGCCGCGCCAGCGCGCGGCGCAACCTGTTCTCTGCCGGGAAAATGACGGAGTTCTCCGCTCACTCCTGCATTAGGAGAATGCTGCCACGGCAAGTTTCACTGGAGTACAGAAAAGGGGGAAAACAAGGGTCTAACGTACTATGGGGTAGCCCCCCCCGAGATAACCACCATGAGTGAGAGAATAGGCTACTCCCAGGATTGTACCACGAAGGCTCCCGCCGCCTCGACAGCCCACACCCCGTCCCCTCGGCGGCTTGAACCGCTGCGTGCGCCGCGCCAGCGCGCGATGCCGGCGGCGGGTGCAACCTGTTCTCTGCCGGGAAAATGACGCGCGTCGGCGTCCTTGTTGTTTTCTTTCTGAAAGGCAAGATAATACTGCAGAGAAGCGTTGACGGGGATCTCTTAAGGTTTGCGCTAACCACGGACTTGCGGGAGCTGGGAGACCCAACACAACCTAGATGTACTCTTGCGTTTGTGCTGCCCACTATTGCGGGACCTAACGCAACCCGAAACTGCCCCTTTTTCGTGAGAATAAGCGAGGAATACCTGTCGTTGTTCTATTTGTCTTGTCAAGAGCTGCGACTCAGTTCTTGTCCTACCTTTTCCCAAGAAGATCTGATGCTAGCATCAAACACGCATGACTGCCAGAACATTAAATGAAGGTGTCCCCACGGTACGACAAAGTCCAAGATTACCACAGCAATTACGTGTTCTCTCGGCTTTTACAACAACACAATCCAGACCAAATATTTTTGACTGAGTATTCGTTCATTTCGATGACAGTTTGGGTCAAACCTTTTGTCGTGAAATCTAAAGCCGGACACCAGCTTGTTTTGGTAAAAGGGCATTCCATCGCAGAATAAAAACTGTCTTCTTCCTGTTTGTTGCGCCAAGAGCCGCGTGTTTCTTCGTATATTCTCGTTACGAACTGCCCACAGGGTACCTACCGAAAGCTACACTGGCATGCAACAGCGTAGCTGCTCTACTTATACTTGGTATACTTTTAAGGGTTACAATTTTCGGCGCCACGCATGGTGCCGCCATCACGCGTGGCGTAGACGGCAGCACCAGAGCGGCGCTACTTTTAGCTGAACGAAAACGGAAGCACGACACACCTTTTCGTTTTCTAAATTAGTCCTTTACTCTTGCCCGTCCATGTCCAGCCGTGCACTGTTATGTTGCGCTGGAAGCTCGTCGAAAGGAAGGGAACCCACGAGCGATGGACGTGCTAACAGAGCTGCGCTCAACGTACTTTAGACCGCAACGAAGAGAAACGAAAAGAACAGTCTAGCAGTATGAACAGCGAAGTGAACACAGAAGTGGGCTTGGTGTCGGAAACAAGCACATAGATGTGCAGTTAAACGGGATGCACATCTAGATGCGACAGGGAACAGAAAAGCACAACCGACCCAACCGTCAGAGCAGAACACCTGTGCCCAGACTCTGACCGAACTTTTCGAAGGACTCCACCTCGCCTCAATGATTGAAGCAAGATGACGTGCTCTAGAGCCCGCCGGCACAATCTCGCACAGGTTCCGATAGCTGTGCGCTCTGATGTAGCCAAAGAACGCTACCCACAACACTAAGCAACCCATTAGTAGCAAACAAGATACCGGCACTGTATGCTCATACAAGATCAACCGTTGGGGGGGTCCGTCGTCTGCTTGCCAGATGACAACGAAAGCCTTCCCAGGTGCGAAGCGCTGCCCCCGGGCAGAACGAGCAGTTCGGTTGTCACAGTGCTCACGCTGAAAAACCTACCATCTTCTACCAATGGACTGGTAGCCAGTCGTTCGTCCTTGTTTCTACCTTGTTGCTTGCTCGGTTCGAATATACCGATCCGGAGGGAGGTTGTCCAGCGCAGAAAAGCCTTCCGGGAAATTTATGGAGAGTTTTACGACTCCCAAATGGGAAACCTAGAGCTCCTTGGAAAGGTTTCGTAATACATCTCTGCACAAGGCCAGCGTATCGGCCACGGCGCGAGCACCGCAGTCGCTCTGCCGGTTCAAAACAAATAAATACCCTTATATCCCGAACCGCGATATAATGGCACCAAATTTGTTTTGGAGGGGGGCCAAGAAGAAGAAAAAGAAAAAGGCCGCTCCTGGTCCAGGAACGTGACGGTCAACCACAGCTTGCAATGCTTGAGTCGGAGGCAGCACAGTGCCACAACCCCGTCCGCTCTGCCCTGCGGCTGACCTTCTCGACGAGCTTGTGTTCAGCGCGAGCGCCAAGCCCCCAAGGTGCACAAAGCCTTGATGCTTTAGTTTGGGAAATCGGTAGCCGCTTCACCCGTAGGCCCGTGGCTCTGCAGTACCGCCGAACACGTGAAGCTTGGCTCCCGTGTAGCAGGCTTTC
Source organism: Diplonema papillatum (assembly GCA_030068145.1). NCBI lineage: Eukaryota > Euglenozoa > Diplonemea > Diplonemida > Diplonemidae > Diplonema > Diplonema papillatum. The sequence goes on from JAPJBO010000024.1 coordinate 488,830, forward strand.
CCTGGTACCTTGGAGGGGGGCCAAAAATCAATTTTTTTTTTGAAAATTGTCCAGATACGGGGCAAAGCAGGCCGGGTTCGTTCAACGGCCATCCTTTCGATTTCCGGGGCGTTCCTTGTAGCGAACCAAAAAAGGCTTGCCACCTGTGTGCCCGTACCTGTCCCCCCAGCCACTGCAAAGACCGACCAACGCCCTCCGAACCCGATTGCTGGTCAGTCGTTAGGGTCTAAGTAAGTATGGTCTTTGGACTGCCTTTGACACGCGTCAGCGGACTGTAACAAAAAAGGGGCAAACTCCACAGGAAGAGGAAGGATCTTTGATGCTGGGTCGGCTTCTGGTCTTTGTCACATCGAGACTCAGTCCACCATCTTACGGTCAACAGTCGTTGTATTTGACCTGAACCTTTTTCAGTCAAGCAGGATCGGGCTGCAGTCGACCGGTGGTTTTACAAAACTCAAGTCAATACTTTAGTACGGAGCCTGCTTCCGGCTGAAGCGAAAGGCCGACGCCAACTTGCCCCGAGGGATTCCTCCGTCGGTGGGTTGGCAAGAGATACGGCCGCACCCGTGTCTCCAGGGGGCGGGCTTCCACCCCTCCCGAAGAGATTCATCCCGCCAGAACATAGAGCCAGAGAAAAAGGTGGGAGCTGCGCTCGCCACGACCAGCTGTGCCCAGCACAGCCTAAACAACTACGCACACCGACTGGCCAGGACAGGAGAGGGAACCTCGATTGGGGGCACGCACACCCGGGCGGAATGAAGTCCGTGGCTTCACACAGGCGCCCCTCTTCTCGCGGCGCAAAACTGGTCACCCTGCAAACAGTTGCAGAAAGTAAACGGAACTCCCCGGCTTTCTAATCAACTCAAGAACCGACGCAACAGTTCGAGGGGTCCACCTTATCCAGGAAATGGGAAGGGGGGGAAAGGGGGCGTTTAAGGGGGGGTGCGTCGTCTTTCGACGATACTCACCCCGCCCCGTCGCAAAATGTTGAAACTGCACCTTCGGTTGGAACCAAACATGCCAGTTCGTACGTACCGACAGATGCTCTCGCACGCGTTTCGAGTTAGAAACTATTTTAGCCGAAAGTCACCGAATTCAAGCAGAGCTCGCTTTCTAGATGCCTGCACATTCTAAGCCTCAAGATATGGCTGAACCCCCCCCATTCTGAATGAACCCCCCCCATTCTGAATGAACCCCCCCATTCTGAATGAACCCCCCCATTCTGAATGAACCCCCCCATTCTGAATGAACCCCCCCATTCTGAATGAACCCCCCCATTCTGAATGAACCCCCCCATTCTGAATGAACCCCCCCATTCTGAATGAACCCCCCCATTCTGAATGAACCCCCCCATTCTGAATGAACCCCCCCATTCTGAATGAACCCCCCCATTCTGAATGAACCCCCCCATTCTGAATGAACCCCCCCATTCTGAATGAACCCCCCCATTCTGAATGAACCCCCCCATTCTGAATGAACCCCCCCATTCTGAATGAACCCCCCCATTCTGAATGAACCCCCCCATTCTGAATGAACCCCCCCATTCTGAATGAACCCCCCCATTCTGAATGAACCCCCCCATTCTGAATGAACCCCCCCATTCTGAATGAACCCCCCCATTCTGAATGAACCCCCCCATTCTGAATGAACCCCCCCATTCTGAATGAACCCCCCCATTCTGAATGAACCCCCCCATTCTGAACCACACCAGTACGCTCAAAAATACTGCCAACTTGCGCGAACCTCGAAGAAGAAACCCGCTGAGAACTGCTCACTTTCACACCAAATACGCGATACTGCAAAGTAGTCAGACAACACCACTCGCCTGACCCACTCCGGAGCACCGGCGCCAATCCGCAAATGAAAAGCCATGCCGATATGCGCTACCCGTCAAGTCAAACCCGTATACTAAAAGCTTCCGGAGTTGCTCCCCAAAAGACGAAAACCGCGTCAATGGGCGTAAGCTGAATAGAGATAGCTCATGAAAAAGATACCCACTCACGCAAACTTTCGCTTTAAAACAGTCTAAAAGGAACGGAGAACCCCAAAAAGAAAGGGCCGCACGAAAAGAAAAGCAATCAATCAATATGGCATAGTCGCCAGATACCAGAACGAAGTAAATTGTCTTTACAATCCCGGACCACATGGAACTTTCTCTCTAAAAATTGCAGACGCGTGTTTATTTGTAAAGATAAGGTTTAGGGGCAAGGTAGGTTCAGCTTCCAGTGAAAGCTTGGGAGAGCACTTGCTCTTTCGAGTTTCCTATTCGCCAGCCGTTTCACCAAATAAGGAGGCGCCGTCCCGGCTTTTCTTGGCGGAGACAAGACGGGAAGAAACATGTCAACCACATTTTGAGTCATTTCTCTCTCTCTCTCTCTCTCATTTTTGTTTTTGTATAAGCACCCGCTTTGTAGGAAATGCTTGAGAAGACTGCCAGTTGCGATAGATCAAAGGAGGTAAATGTGCCCACACGAAACACAGGTAAATCTGGGTTTAGTGGCGGCGTAAGCGTTCAACAAAAAAGACCCACTTTGTAGTTGTATTGTTTTCTCCCCCTCTAGCCTCCTTCGAAATGAGCACACGGCAGTCCCTCGAGTATTTTTGTATAAGCACCCGCTTTGTAGGAAATGCTTGAGGAGACTGCCAGTTGCGATAGATCAAAGCAGGTAAATGTGCTGTAGCCCATGGCGGGCGCAAGCGTTCAACAAAAAAGACCCACTTTGTACTTGTATTAGTCTCTCCCCCTCCAGCCTCCTTCGAAATGAGCACAAGGCAGTCCCTCGAGTATTTTGAGCGCTTGCACTCGCGCTTGGCGAACGCACGCAATCAAGCTGCTCGGAGATACGATGCGCAATGCACCCTTCCAACAACCTCCGGAAGCTCACCAACACAAACGAAAAAAAAAAAAAAAAAAGCCGACAGATACAATCTGTACGTCCGCAATATGTTTCCGACGACGAGATCGTCGGAAACCGTAAAACCGTACCCGCGTGGTGGTGCCAAAAGCTAGACGACAGCGTGCGAGTGCACGCGAAGCTTGGTCCCGCGTGGCAGGTCTTCGACCGGAAGAACTGTGTGGAAAGCTGAAGCGTTGCCGGAGTTAGGCGATGCAATTGACATCGCGAACGACAAATGTCGAGAAATTTGGATCCAGACCAGTTTTTGCCTCGAGGGTACAGGTCAGATCTAGCACCCTGTCGGAAGCACACAAAACTGTCACTCTAAAAACTAAAGAACTTTGACTCCAAAAAGAAGATCTGAACAGAAATCGATAGGATGTAGGTCCACTGCAGAAAGTACCCGGAATGCTTTGCCATTGCAGCGCTGAATGCACACCTCTGACAGACAGGAACCACTATTTTCCAAAGCCTCCACAGTGCAAGCCCGGTTACTAACTACAACCGACCACCAGCCAGCAATTGCCTCAAACTCCCTACTACGGAACCGAGGGCCTGGTACAAGCAGATAACCCTCTGCCCGCACTTTCCAAATGAAGCATCATTTCCAAATTCATGTATCGTATGTGGTTTTGAGTGAACTTTCTTCTTTCTGATACGGCTGTGCCATGCTGGCTCTTGCCGGATGCCAGGTAGAGGGATGACATTCGAGCGAGCTTCGTTACTTCACCACCGCGCCGTAGCCTCCCCTGTGCTCTGGGTTCCATGATTGACTGTTCTTGGCCGGTATGTCCGAGTCGGTGTTTCCTCGTCTTTAGACTTCTTCTTCGAGTTGTGTATCCGCAACGTCCGAGTCTGCCACTGGCGCGGCCCCGTTTCTCCGCTCTTCTGTCTCTTCTGCTTCACCTCATGCTTCCATCCATCCGGGCCTGCCTGCGCTTCCAGTCCGCTGGGTATTGTTCCTGGGGTGAATCTTCCATTTCGAGTCGCCGTTTTCGAGCGACCTGCCTGAGGTACGGCACGCTCTCGGCTGCTTTCTGCCGTCTTGCCTGTCTCGTACACTCGCAGAACGGCGCCTGCATTCGCGGCATTCATCGTCTGCGTTGATGTTCTGCATCCGCGGTATGCTTACTTTTCAGTCGACACCTACTGCTCCCGACACATTGAGCTAATGCGAACTGACGACCATTGCAGAACGAGTGGTGACCTGTCTCTGCTAATTGCGTGACGCTTGTTTGCACGCAGTTGCGCGTCCACGAACGCCACGCACCCATGCTCGGCAGCCATTCCTACGCAGCTGCCGGGGCTGTTGATTCCGGCATTTAGGAGTGCATCAAAACCCTTGCAGAGGTCAAACAGCGGCTTGGTCAGCCACAGTTTGAAAGGATGCGGAACCAAAGGTAGCAGTCTGCTCAGGCCACATCCCCATCCGACAGCAATTTCTAGGCGAGGGTAAACCGGTTGTACTTGATGGGCGGGAACGTCCGAATCCGCTTGTTGCGGACTTCTGTTCCGATGGCACAGTTGAGCATGGAAACCTCTGTCCCTCGTTCTGATTCGATGGCGATGCTTGCTTCTCTTTCCGTTTTCCAAGCTACGGAAGGGGCCTCAAACCGACAAAATATACACGATGCAGAAGCCCGCAGGCTGAACATGACAGAAGTGCGAGGGACCGCAAAGAGCGGGACAAACCCCCACGAGCACCAGAAGATCATGAAACGTGGCAAAATCCACCGCAAAGCCTGAAATCTCCACGACCAAGGGTGCCGGCAGGTGCTGGGGAGACAAAAATAAAAAAAACCCGGTACAAACCCGGCACAAACCCGGAAAAACTCCAAGGTGGAGCACATCAGAACCGCATTTCTTTCATCACGCACTCCTTCCCCCTCACTTCCAACCTCGATCAACCGGAGATACCGGTCAATCTTGGTGTTCGCTGACGTCTACTCGCCCTTAAGCCATCTGACTCTGTCGATGTCTTGAAAAACAGGGCATTGCGGACCGATGCGCCGATTTTTCCATCGTTTTATTTTTTCTCGGTTCCCCCGTGCTGTGCCTGCCCTTGTTGCTACGCACATTCGGCAGCGGGAGCACAATCTGCGAGACCTTCACGCCTTCTTTATACAGAACAGCTCCTGCGCCCGCCACAGCAAAAGCTGTACCGTTCGCCGTAGCTCCCCCGTCAAAGTAAACCGCTTCCGCTACTTGCTTCCGGACGAAAATCAACGGGTTATCAGGGTGGTGTTACTCGTGTGTGGGTGTCTCTTGGAGCCCACTTCGAGATACTAGTCGAGTGGGAGTTTGTCTGGGCGGCCTACCTGTCTAGGTGTCTCAAGGGCAAACTCGGCGGGAACTGGATATGTAGCTGGGGTAAATTTTTTGCTTTTGACGAACTGCAATCGATTCAGTCCCGTTTTTCGGTGTGAAAACGTGGCTTAGCGAGCTCGGAGAGATGGTCTCTCCGACTCGCCTCTCTCTCTCTCTCTCTCTCTCGCTCTCGGGAAAGGTCAGCGCGGTAGCGATGACCACGGGAACACATACAGGTGGGATGAAGCTCTGGGACTGCCAACGCGGGACTATCACACCCTTCGACTTGTTGTGATGTGTTCTCTCTCTCGCGTTCTCTTTTTGTGGCGACAGTCACCCCAATTCGTCTAAGCCGACTGCGCAACCGGACACGCGAACACTATTTTGTAGTCGGCCCGCCTTTGTCTTTTTACCTAAGCGCTAACTTGGAAGGATATGTTCGACAAAGCTGCCAGACACGAACCGAAGGGATCCCAACTGCTGTAGCTACCGAACCCGTGTTGAACGGACGTGAGATCATGCGGCCTACACGACAAGACACACAAACCCAACAGGGAAAAAGCCCTGAGTGAAAAAAAAAAAAAAAGTCGCCAACCCAAACAACTTCTGCCGGTAGAGTAAACCGCCTAAAGAAATCAACTGCCTTCGGGTGGGCTAGTCCGACACTTGCTGTCGCCGGGGGGAAAAAAAAAACACACACACACAGTGCCAGGAAGTGCGGTTGTGTAAGCGAAGAACAAGTCAGATTGCGTTTGCGTTGTACTTGCCCCTCAACCCCTATATTTCCTTCCTTCCATTCGGGGTCAAAGCAGCTGCGCCGAGTATTTTTTGCCACTCCACGCATCCAACCACCTTTGGCTGAAAGCAAGCAGATCGGTCGCTGCTATCCCTTCTATGGCCCACGCAACCCTTTCGCCATCGCTGCGATGCAACAAAATGCAGTGCTTTATTCAACCAGTTGATCTCCATCGCTCGTAAGGACCAAGCCTCTCACTCTGAAAGGACTTTCACTCTAATGCGACGGTTGATCAGGATCCCTGACTTGAAAATGAACAGGTACATCCTAGTGGGGCATGCACAAGCAAAAATCCGTTTTGTCGTTGACCATAAAAACGTTATGCGCCGCCAGTCGCACGGCTGACGGCTGCTTTTTTGAAATAGGGGCCCAGGAACGCCAAAAAGGCACCTCATCGAGGAACTGTATACAAAGGCTTCTTAGCGATGCCGTCATCCCGAGTACAGAAAAATAATCCTGGAAAACAAAGGAAACCAGGTTCGACGATGCCAACAAAAACTGGAACACTAATCGGAACCCGTTACAGTACCTTTTGGGGGGATGACTGATGCAGACACCTTCCGGGGTTGTGCATATCTGTCACGGGCAGACTCTCGTCACGGGCGGCCATTCTTGCTCCAAAAAGATCTCTGCACCTGCATCGCAGGTATTATTGCATGCCTATCCCTTCAGCCCAGACTTGTCCACCCTGGATCCTTAAGCGAACTACGGTTTTTGGCAGCCGCTGCTTACCCTTACGAGTCGGACATAATATGATATGTCCGGCTTAATGGTCTTCTTCTTCTCTGGAGCTTGGGATGAGCGCCAGGGCACCAACAAATCCATAAACAAAATACGGAATGGAACGATTTGTGACATACCTTTCCATTGCCGCTCTCGGAGGCCAAATAGACGTCACCTATGACGGTTAGAAAAATTGACCCAAGGGATCAGTGAGTATGCCCACGTCGGCCCCGTCACAGAAAACCCAGAATTGATCCGGGGTGCCCCGTCGGAATAGGGTTATCAAAAATCGGCGGGGGCGGCTTCAATTCTACACCTGAGTGACCCCTCAACCACAATATGTTGTCGACAACAAACAAGTAAAGTAATCCAACAAAACTACGCATTTCTTTCTAAAAACGTTCCAAGCGAACTTTAACTCTAAACAGTAAGAACTTTCAGGGGCAAACCTGAAAAGCCGGCCTAAACCTGGGGGGATGTTCGTAGTTTTGCCAAGATATTGCACAATTTCGCTCATCTGTACGGCCACGTCATCTGCCGTTAAATAATAGGTTCGACTTCCCCTCCCCAGCAATGAATGAGAACAATATCATCGAAAAAATATTTATCAGTTTTTGTGTTCATGCAGCTGCAGTAACGATAGAGCTGGCAGCGCTTTCATGCTGCAGCCAGCTGTTCCCTGTCCCTCACCCCCCCCCCCCTTAAGGGAAAACGTTCGTGGTAACGACGTGGTTCTACTCTTGTTCACCTATTTCACGCCTCTTTTGGTACGCATCGCTTCACGCTTCCTCCGGTGAGGAAGTGCTCACGCAATCGAGATGCACTTCCAGAAAACTCGTGCTCGCAGAAGAGGCACTTCACTGCCTTCATGCTCTTCCCTTCGGTTTTCACCTCCACGCCCTGCCAGACAATGGTTTCGTGCGATCGTTTCGCCATCTTTTTCCTTTTCCCGTTGTACCGTGTGTCCTTCCTATTGGAACGGGTGTACAGGTAAGGGAAACGCGCATTTCACTGTAACGTTTTCTAAGCGTTTTTTAACGGGCCCGCCGTTAAAATACGGAAAACGTTTTCTGAGGGAAAACGTTTTCTACGTATTTTAAAACGCTGCCCTAGGGCAGCGTTTTAAAATACGTAGAAAACGTTTTCCCTCAGAAAACGTTTTCCGTATTTTAACGGCGGGCCCGTTAAAAAACGCTTAGAAAACGTTACAGTGAAATGCGCGTTACCCTTACCTGTACACCCGTTCCAATAGGAAGGACACAGGTCGCATTCTTGCTGTCGCCAAAGTATAGAAATGAGGCTGCCCAGGACCCTGCAGCCAACCCTGCGTTTCACAGAGTACTGACAAAGTTCGTGGTGGGCACCACTCAGCAACAACTGCGAGTTCTCGAGGAGTATCAGGAGTGGCTTGACACCGCCTTCGAAGGATTGTCGCTGATGGCGTCCCAAAGCTGGGAGGGGTTCCGTTGGTGGTCGCAGTTCGGGGGGGCATGGGGTGCACTGCAACCTATCGCCAAGAAGATCCTGGCGCAACCGAAGGGCCCCCCCCCCCCCCCCGTTACCCCCGACACGTACTTTCCACCCCCCGAAAAACGGGGGGTAAAGAGTATAAATCCGGGGGTATAGAGTATAAATCGGGGGGTATAAATCGATGTCGGGGGGTGGAAAGTACTTTTCGGGGGGTGGAAAGTACTTTTCGGGGGGTGGAAATTTTTGTCGGGGGGTGGAAAGTATTTTTCGGGGGGTGGAAAGTACTTGTCGGGGGGTGGAAACGTTTCGTCGGGGGGTGGAAAGTACTTTTCGGGGGGTGGAAAGTACTTTTCGGGGGTGGAAAGTTTTTGGGGGGGTGGAAAGTACTTTTCGGGGGGTGGAAAGTACTTTCGGGGGGTGGAAAGTACTTTTCGGGATTTTCGGGCAAACCCGAAATCGCAAACCCGCATACCAGTTCCCGCAAACCCGCATACCCGTTCCCGCAAACCCGCATACCCGTTCCCGCAAACCCGCATACCCGAACCTGCAAACCCGCAAACCCAAACCCGCATACCCGCAAACCCGCATACCCGAACCCGCATACCCGTTCTCGCAAACCCGCATACCCGTTCCCGCAAACCCGCATACCCGAACCTGCAAACCCGCAAACCCAAACCCGCATACCCAAACCCGCATACCCGAACCCGCATACCCGTTCTCGCAAACCCGCATACCCGTTCCCGCAAACCCGCATACCCGAACCTGCAAACCCGCAAACCCAAACCCGCATACCCGCGTACCCAAACCCGCATACCCGCATACCCGCATACCCGAACCCGCATACCCGTTCCCGCAAACCCGAAATCGCAAACCCCGCATACGCCGCAAACCCGCAAGCCCGCAGACCTGCAGATTGTGGCTGGAACTGTTTTTGCAAATACACACAGCAAATCAAAGAAAGGGGGGAAAGGTGGAAAATGCAGATCAAACGGGAGTAAAACGTGTACACGCTTATCCGACTCTTGACTTACTATGCCGTGTTCTGAAAGCTGTCGAGGGGCCCCTCCATAGGTTCTCGCATGATTCGTTCGCCTTTGTAACACTATCCGTTTGTAGTACGCTTCGCAATTGTGTTCTTGCACTCTAGCCGAATGGCGGGTGGCGGATTTCCGCGCTCGGGCGCAAGACACAATTATGCTGCTTTTGCAGTGCAAGCCGAACCCGGTTCGCGACTTCGGTTGCGGTAAAGTGTTACAAAGTCTTCGGCTTTCAGATCCGGATACGCGTATGCAACAGATAGTTAGAGGTCACTTGAAGGATACCCGTGTGCAGCGTTCGAAAGAGTTTGCGTATCTGGTCGGGGGGTGGAAAGTAGTTTTTCGAGGGGTGGAAAGTACTTTTCTGGGGGTGGAAATTTTTTTGTCCGGGGGTGGAAAGCACTTTTTGGGGGGTGGAAATTTCCATCGGGGGGTGGAAAGTACTTTTTGGGTGGTGGAAATTTTTTTGTCCGGGGGTGGATAGTGTTTTTCGGGGGTGGAAAGTACTTTTCGGGGGGTGGAAATTTTTTCGGGGGGTGGAAAGTACTTTTCGGGGGGTGGAAATTTTTGTCGGGGGTGGAAAGTAGGTGGAAAGTACTTTTCGGGGGGTGGAAAGTACTTTCGGGGGGTGGAAAGTACGTTGTCGGGGGTGTTGAGTACCCCCCCCCCCCCCCCCCCCCCCCCCTAGGCATAGTGGTCAAACGATTCGCACGCGATAATAATTATCGCATTATCGCACAAAATTATCGCATATAATCGGCATGCGATAATATGCAACAATTCATAATACTGTATTTGTACAGAGGATGTACCCCTGTAGGGGTGGGTTCCGGGGGAAAGTTTGTGACTTTCTCTGGGGTTTGTAGCAAGAGTGCTATGAGAACCTTTCTGTCAACCACCGTTGCCGCCCCAATCCCGCCAGCCCAGTAGATCGTGCCAGCTGATACTACGACAGATGAAGTTGTTCAGATGCTCCCCAGACGCAAGAAGCATAGTATTATGGAGGTCTTCAGAAGACAACAGGACCATGAGCCGGCTTGCACGAAGGCAGTGTCATGCTGGAACTCGACACACAGCCGACAAACAAGACCAACCATGACTTGTACTTCGGCGAGCCCCAGTGAAACAGCCGGAACCAGATAAACGCCGTAAGAGATGTCGACGCACCAGCGCTAAAAAGAGGCAGGCCATCAGCACTGGTCAGCAACCGTGCAAGCTCTCTTTCATCGTCTTCATCAACGACTTCGGCGTTGCTGACACGGGAGCCTCAGCCTTCCCGGGAAGTGGCGACAAGGTGTATGCTCTTACGCTGCCTGGGTACGCCGCAATGCCGGGATCATGCACCGCCCACGTTTTGCAGCTGGAAGGAGGACGAAAGTGATGTTAAACGGCATAGAAGCAGTTTGCTCCAAACCCGTGTATCTGCAGGACGTACCCTTCGCTCAATGGAAACTGAAGTTTCCCATCAAGGCGTTAGCCGCCGCCGTAGGCCGTGCAGTTGCAAAGAAGAAGAGAGCCCGCAGCGCTACGCGATCCCGCGAGGTGAGCTCACCCACCAGCCAGAGGTTGGCATTGCAAGAGGCATCTGTCTGTCGTCGGGTTGCTGACGATGGTCTCAGCTATGAGTAGGGTACGGAAGTGGGTGCGAAGTCATGGATATGTCAGGCGGCGCCTACCAGTGCAAGAGTTGTTCGGTGGACGACTTCCGGATGAAGCAGGAGAAAATACAAGGAACTCTGAGAGTGATGGACACCCACAACGTACCGAAGCTTCTGCACACCAGCCACCACCAACCAAGGCGGTTCGCGCAAGAAGGGATCGAGCCATGGTAGTTGTCAAGTTAGGTGACACTGGTAGTGGTCGGATGTCAGTTGTCGAAGCGTCACGGTAGCATGGCGGATGACCGACGCATTCTAGAGGAGTGTACGAGTGAGAAGGCTCGCAACGAGCTCCGCGGACTCCTTTTCTCACTTTCTGCGCCTGACAAGCCATCCTGCCTCTCCGGGTCTCCCAAAGAAGTCTGCGATAATGTGCGATAATTGTGCGATAATCATTATCGCACGTCCGAAAATGTGCGATAATATGCGATAATCGTGCGATAATGCGAATGAAAATGCGATAATTGGCGCCAAAATCCCAAATGCGATAATATGCGATAATGCGAATCGTTTGACCACTATGCGGCCCCTCCCCCCCCCCCCTAGCATCAAACATGCATGAGAGGCAGTGCTTTGCCTAAACATTAAACTAAGACTTTCCCCCGCGGAAGGGCGGGCCATGTTTATGCATGTTAAATCCCCGGTGTCACCAAAGCGTACGCGTTCACTCCAAAAAGCGCCTCTCCTGGAGGGGTCCTTGAACGCTGTGCGTAGTCCCCTGTACATCTGCACCAACCTTAAAGGCAGGAAAAGTGCGAAAGGCCGCTGCTGCTGGTCTCTCGAGCTTTGGCTTCACGGTGTCGAAGAAGAGGAGGTGACAACGCTATCCGCCAAGAAGACGTGAACTAGTAATTATTCGTCTTTGGGCAGTATGCAGATTATTTTTTTTGCATCGTTGCAAGAGGGTCCCGGCCGCCGAGAGTTAGGGATATGTACGAGTGAAGTGCAGTGCTCCCGCTAACGAAAAAGTGCGAGGAATTCCTCAAAAAAAAAGAGGCACGAAAAATGAGGGTGAGGAATTCCTCACCTTTTTCCCGTTGGTGGTATCGTGTAGCCAAAGCACTGCATCACAGTCTACTCATGGGATGGCGGGCAGAAGTCTGGGGCTGCCACGGGGCTGGCGCCGAGAAAGAGAGTCGAGGATCAGAAGTAGCCCTGGATTTCTTGACAGATTCTCTCCGAGTCGACACAAGTGCCTTGTTCCATGTGATCTCTGGTCTGTGTCTACTAGTGCCAATGACATACCAGCACGCAGTGTCGAGTGGTGGTTGAATTTGAAATGGGCTGTTGCCTCCAGGAATGTGCAGTGTTTATTGTGACAAACAGACTGAGAAGTGCAAACTTTCTCCACCTGTACCGTACCGTTCGCCGGGGGGCAAAGCCCCCCGGACCCCCCCCCCAGGCATCTTGTTAAGAACCATCCATCCATCCATCAGCCGGCTGACCCCCCCCCCCCCCTCAGGCTATTTCCACTGTGGAGGGGGGAGACGCTACCTGTCACACTCTAAGGTGGTCACCACGGTGGGCGGTCAGAAAAAAAATTTTTTTTTTTGCCCCAAATACCCCAAATACCACACTTTGGAAAATTTTTGTGGGCCCACTTTTGGCAGTGAATTTTGACCATTTCACCTTAGAGAATTTGACCACCCAGCCTCCAAGGCAACTGCACTGTAGAGGGGGGGGTCTGGTTTATCCGGCCATCCGGCCAAAGTGGCTGATCCTTAACAAGAGCGCCTGCCCCCCCCCCCCCCCCCCCCCCTGGAGAAAAGTTTTCTCGGTCTCAGAGCGGCAAACGAAAGTTGGTCGGGAATCCAAGGCAAAAACGAAGCTAATAACCTGATAGCCTGCACAACACGGGGGGTGAAAATTTTTGGGGGGCACCAAAAAAAAACAAGCCCAAAACAGGGGTTTGAATTCCTCACCAAAAGTGAGGTGAGCGGGAGCACTGGTGACGTGGTGTAAAAAAAAAAAAAAAAAAAACGCAAAATCGGTGAAGTGGAGAAGTGGTGGTTGGCGCCATGTATGGGACTAACCCACCCGGAGGTGGTTGATTCATTTCGTAGGTCGCTCCAGGCGGGAATTGTTTGGGAGTTGTTAGAATTCGCTGTCTGTGTTTCCGGCGATCCCGCAGGGCGTTCAGATTGATGTCCTTCGACCTTGGGTTCCGGCGACGATCGCTCAGGCAGTTGCCTACGACAGCGTTCTATTATTTGGAACTCAAGAACTATGCTTACACTGGATCAGCGCTGTGCTCTGCACGTTGCTTCTCTGTCAGCAATGTGGCCTGGGTCAGCAATGAATTCTGGCTCTGTATTCACTGGTGCAGGGGTCACTTCTGCTGTCTCCGGATCCCACATCCTCGCGCTTGACTCGTTCTGTGAAGCGTCTGCGGCGCTTTTTCAGCCACAGTGCAACCGCCTTGTCGATTATCCTGGGGAATTCGGGGCTCTCTATCTTCGGGGCATTGTGCCGGATGAAACATTCGGTGTTGAGGAGCGGCACACTCATTCTTATACGCCTCTTGCTTCGAACGTAGTTCGCCACCGAAAAGCATGCCTCGCATGCTACGGACGTCGGGGTTGCAACGGCCTCACGGACCAAACAAGCAGCAAGGTCGCTATCACAGTTCTGGTCGGACTCGGATTCACATTGTGCTAACACGCAGACCTACACGGTGGGGTCCAGCCTCAGAGGCAGCTGGGGTTAAAAAAGCAGGCGTCACACCCGCATTTCGGGTGTGACTCGGGCACACCCTCTTTAGCTCAAGCTTCTGAGACTCGACCTCGCCGTATACGGGTACAGGTCATAATACCTGTAACTGCGGCCATGCCAAGTATTGCACCTCACCTACATTTCCCTATGAAATCAGGCACATCTGAAGACTCCGCTGGCATCCACAACGTGACACATTGGGTTGTCGACTTGTACAGTGTGTCACTACAGCAATGATTCACAAGCTACTGTGAAGCTGCTGCACAAGCGTCGACTCGACTGCAAGCTCACAACTGTCCTACTAACTTAAAAGCGACAGTTGTAACATTTTTGTGAGACTGCCGGAGTACCGGAGTTTCCAGCGAACTTTCACTCACACAAGCCCCTTTTTTTCCCCACGCGCAGCGCAGGAATTTTTTTTTTCTGGCCAAGTTGACTTTTTAACCGGGATTTTCCTGAATTTCGGGGATTAGAATAACCCCTGGCCGGCTTGAGAAAAAAAAAAGTAATCAGTAGAACACAAACAACCCCGACCGAGCCTGACGTTTTGCTGTCGTCAGCAGCAAGACAGTACTGAGGAACATTGGAAGTGCCTGAGCAGAAAACTGAAAAGCCTGCAGCGTAGAAAGAAAAGTAGCCACACGCAATGTAAAATAGTTAGCGGACAGGTGAGAATACCCCTTCAAAAGGCATCTCTCGCATTATTTGTGGTTTAGCAGGCCCGGTGTTTAAGGTTTCCGGCTGATCGTGGAAGCTTGGGGTGGGAGGGGAAATAAAGAGCGTTCCAAACTACTCTCAGCAAATGTGATCTTGGTGTCGGTCACATCAGTCACAACCTTGGCTAACCAAGGTGGAAGTGTGAGAGCATCTCGACACCTTCCTCGCTTCCCGTCTCCCAGCCTGAGTTGTCAACCGGAGACTCTAAATCACAGGACCTTCAAACCTAAAAAAAAAAAAAACGCTAAACAACACTCGATACTCATAACCACCACCTTTAGAAAACCGCTGCGTATAAAGGATATTCCTGTGCCGGCAGCTTCTGGCTGCCCCCTGGTGCATTGATCCGGTGAATCGAAGTTTGAGTGTGCACGTCCTCCAGATGAACAACACTCTCACGTTTTCAGGACGACCACAGTTGTAAGTCCTGTGCTTTCGGCCGTTGGCCTCCCTAAGTGACTGCTGGCACGACCGGAACTATGGCCGCGGCTCTCAAACGTAGTGCAATGCGATATAGTTACGGATAGTCAACCTGCGCAAACCATAAGCAGCCCCACAAATTCACGAAAAGACACGGTCGTACGGTACCAAGAAGACTGACAGTCACCTACTGCGGCACATACTGAGGAGGGCCTACCGTAAGTAAGGTATGTGGACAATGGCCGAAATCACCAATGACCAACAACTAAGGTACCCACCGATCCTCTTCCCTCGTGTAACCATCACTCCTTCGACACTCAGAACACGAAGGATATCTTCCCATAACGACGGAGGCCACCCCGGAGACTTTAAAACCCCGGAGTTTCAAGCGAACTTTCACTCTAAACAACGGGCCAATCTGGTCCAAACCTGACCTGCCAGACACCTGACCGTTCAAGGACTGGTTAGGGTGACTGGTCGAAACCTGATTCGTCAAAAAACCTAACCATTCAGAAGGACTGGTTAAGGCCTTGATGGACCCAAAATAGGGTGCCCCATCGACGCGACTCTTTCATTCTAAGTCAGTCGGATACCGTTCAAACAACGTTTCTTTTCTTCGTTTTTTTTTTTTTTTTTGAGTGCCCACACCTTAGCAGGGCTGCTTCCTCGTGTCGTAGTCGTGTTGTGCATGAGGCTAATCACCTTATCGCTATAGGGCACAACCCTTTCGCGACCGTGATAGAAGAAGGCAACGCAAGAGACCTGCCCCCTGCGCCTGCTGTCTCCGACTGCTTCGGCAGTTCGACACTTACTACTAGTCACAGATTGTTGCTGCATCAAGTTCAAGCTACTTCTACTAGCGCCCACGGTACCTGGTAAAATCAAATGGGGCGTTAGGACACCCCCTTGCTAGTCTAGAGGAGAAACGTGTTGCGTAGGCCAGCGTTTGTGCGGGTTCGGCGTGTGATGGCAAGTTCGGGGTCCATACCCGCCAGGAGCCCCCCCCAGGCGGAATCTAAAGTATCAGGGGATTAGCTTCTGTATCCACATTTGGACTGTTAGTCCAAATTTGGCAAAAGCCGGCGGGGAAAAGAAGAAACAAAATGGCACTCCGCCATCACCCAGGCCCCCGGCAGAGGTGGCCAACGTGCAATCCGAGGCACTCAGGGCCCAGCATTGAGCCCATTCCTGAGTGAGGACGCAAAACGCCGTTGGCGGTCCAAATTTGGAAAATGTGTCGGAGACCAAGCTAATGCCCTGAAAGTATTGCAAAAAAAAAAAGAAACGCTGGAGAATGTCCTGGATAAGGGTACCCTATGGCCTGCCCCAGAAAAGTGGGACAGCTCGCTAGAGAGAACAGAGGAAGATTTGAGAATTTCAAATTTATCTGAGCTCTCTCGTATATACAGTTCATATTTATCAGAGCTTCAGTTCAGCCTTCTCGGTCTCCAAAGCCGCAAGAAAATAGTGGGATTCACCCGAGCCGGACCGTTTGCACAGTTACTGCTGCGCCGCTGCTCCTGCACTAAAAAGAGCTGGTGGATTTCAAGTCAAAAAAAACCAGGAAAACCGGAAAGCAGGGACCCACCACACGAGACCGCTGCAAAGAAGACCACCTCGGGGACCCCGGACAATTGAATCCTCCGGAGTTGCAATTCAACCTCTTCCCCTCCAATAGAACGACATTAGCTAAAAAGAAGAAGCACCGAATAATCACGTTGACCAGCATCATGATCACAGTCGTGGCCACCGGAAGGATGGTACCGCGCTGGCGATGGTCCGCCTTTTGTATTCGTGCGGCGTTAAAATCAGATCCATCCCGAGCACGTTCTTGCCATCCCCCTTCCTGAATAACACGCACCCGACCCACTTGAAGTGATTCCGCACGTTACGTTGACACGAGAGCATAGTATGTAACCCTGTAGGTTTTCGTAACGCCCCAGCAGGGTTTCCCGAGATACCGTGATACTTCTGCTTTCGTCTTGCGGGGGATCAACCCCGTTCAACTCAGTTGATTTAGGCACTTTCCCCATCCTGCAACCGCAGGAAGCCTAATTTTAGAACGAAGACCGCCCCACCGACTGTCGTGGCCGGTGCAGAAGAAAGAACACATTGTCGAACACAAACCACTCCAAGCACGTTCTCGCCCCATTCTCTCCCCACCCTTCGACCGCGGCTCAAAGAACCGAAACGACGTGCAGATAGGATCGATGCGGCGTTGTGCACACAACCGTTCCAAGCACATCCTCACCTTCTCGCATCCCTCCCCGCACCCTGTCTCGCACACGGATCTGGCTTCGTTTGGTTTCCCAGGCAGCTTTCTTCGAAGATGTCAAATGTCCACCGTTTGCTGGACATGAGGCAATGCTCCCAAAATCCAAACCTGAAACGGTAACATACCGTGGAGTGCCCGTTCCCGGCGAGCTACGAGGGAACGAACCTGTAAGAGTGCCAACGCTACTCTTTCAATAACGTACATATAAAAGGTGTCACGGGATAAGCCGGCAGCCGCTGCTTAACGGCATGCAAGCTTACCCCTGTGGTACCTGCATTTCAAGTTCACACTGCTTAACGGCTTATCACGTGGACGGCCCTGAGATTACCCCCTCAGGTGACACCACTTTATCTTTAGCCATACTTCAACGCTCTTTCCGTGTCAACGTAATCAGGAAGGCACGATAGAACCTCGCACCGGGTGGCGTATGACTACTGGCAGAAACCTGGATGATCGAGCAGTCGTAGGCTTGTTTCAAGGAGTAAGCCATGCAGTGGGTCTGCGGACGGCTCGTTAAATCGGGGGAAATTTACGCAGGGAACAACCATTTTCTGCCCGGTTGGATAGCAATGGTAAGAGGGGCAGTGCTCTGTTTAACCATTCAACTGCGATCTTCCCTCCCTCGCAGCCGTTGGGGGGAAACTATGCGACCGAAAGAAGAACAGGAACCCGACCGAAAGAAAACGACAAACAAAGCCGAAAAGCCCGATCCGGCTCCGAATGGACCAGATCATCCAGGACCCCCTTTCCTATATACTGGGCATGTCCCTTTTCCCGAACTGGGGGGTCGGCGACGCGCACGCGACAACCTTCCCCCCCCCTCCCCTCCCCGGAGGGTCGAGCAAAAAGAGAAGCAGAAGGAACGCGCGCAGCAGCAGCAGCCGCAGCAGTCGCCGCTGGAGCAGGTCCGTCCGGCGAGCCCGGCGCCGCAGGGGGGACGTGCCGGGGGTGAGCGTGCGGGCGACGTTCAGGAGTCTGAACCTCGACCTCGACGACTGCAAAACACAGAGAAACAAGCATAACAGCATAACAAGCATAACAAGCATGCTGCGAGGTGCAGAAAATGTACCCCATCGCCCAGCATCAAACGTGCATGTGAGAGGCAGGGTGTTTTGTCTCAACTTGCAACTAAAACTTTTCCTTCCGCAGGCGTTGGGGGGAAACTACGCGACCGAAAGAAAGACAGGAACCCGCCCGAAAGAAAACGACGAAGAAACCCGAAAAGCCCGCTTCGGCTCCAAATGGACCAGATCATCCGGAGGGTCGAGCAAAAAGAGAAGCAGAAGGAACGCGCGCAGCAGCAGCGCGCGCGGCCGGGCACGCCCCCGGCGGACGCGCTGCAGCAGCAGCAGCCGCAGCAGTCGCCGCCGGGGCAGGTCCGCGCGAGCCCAGCGCCGCAGGGGGGCGTGCCGGGGGTGAGCGTGCGGGCGACGTTCAGGAGTCTGAAACTCGACCTCGACGACTACAAAACCGCGTGCGAAGTCACCGGAAAACCACAGAGAAACAAGCAAAACAAGCATGCTGCGAGGTACAGGAAAAATTTCCCCATCGCCCAGCATCAAACGTGCATGTGAGAGGCAGGGTGTTTTGTCTCAACTTGCAACTAAAACCTTTCCTTCCGCAGGCGTTGGGGGGAAACTACGCGACCGAAAGAAAGACAGGAACCCGCCCGAAAGAAAACGACGAAGAAACCCGAAAAGCCCGCTTCGGCTCCAAATGGACCAGATCATCCGGAGGGTCGAGCAAAAAGAGAAGCAGAAGGAACGCGCGCAGCAGCAGCGCGCGCGGCCGGGCACGCCCCCGGCGGACGCGGCGCAGCAGCAGCAGCAGCAGCAGCAGCAGCAGCAGCAGCCGCAGCAGTCGCCGCCGGGGCAAGTCCGTCCGGCGAGCCCGGCGCCGCAGGGGGGCGTGCCGGGGGTGAGCGTGCGGGCGACGTTCAGGAGTCTGAACCTCGACCTCGACGACTACAAAACCGCGTGCGAAGTCGTGCTGGAGTGGGTCCGCGGGCGGCGCACGACCGACCAGTCCGAAACCGTGTCCGAAGTGGAGGTCCAATCCGCGACGCGGGTGGTGCTGACGCCGGAGGGCGGCGGAGATGGGCCCGTCGAAGAATTCTCCGGGCGCTCGGTGCACGACTTCCTCGCGAACCACGAGCACATCGAAACGACGACGGTCCGCCGCAAGGGCCAGCGGCCGCTCTGGCACTACCGCTACATTTGGAAATACGACGTGCGCAGCTGGGCGGAGCTCCACTCCATCATTCCCCACATCCCGCAGTGCGCGGAAACGCAGGGCTGCGGAGTACTCCTCCAAGATCTGGTGGGCTGCTACAATGGTCTGTGTAGTGTCCCCCTTTTTTTTGTTGTGTCTTCCCCTGCGAGTGTGCCGGCGGGATAGTGTTCCAATCGATCCCATGCGCGCAGACGCAGTCTGCGCGGCGCACCTCTCCAAAGTCCGCGCAGCTAACATTGCAAGATGAAAGCAGAAGACTTGAGCCGAGTGCCGGCTGGAGGAGCTGAGAGCCTCCCACGCTCTTTCCGTCCCCCGATGGATCCCGCTCCACCCACCCTTTCGGAGAGGTGTCACAGAACCCAAAAGCAGCGTGTCGAAAACTCAAAACCGACGGGCGACAGTGGCAAGTGGGCTAAACTTCGAGTCAGCCGTTACCCACGTAAAGCCATGAACTTTAAACTCACGCACTTGGGCTGTACTTCGAGTCAGCCGTTATCCACGTAAAGCCATGAACTTTAAACTCACGCACTTGGGCTGTACTTCGAGTCAGCCGTTACCCACGTAAAGCCATGAACTTTAAACTCACGCACTTGGGCTGTACTTCGAGTCAGCCGTTACCCACTTAAAGCCATGCACTTTAAACACACACATGCGCAAGATGTACACAATGAACACAGGCGTGGAGCGTGACTTGATGGCTGCCATGCAAGATCGGCAACTGATTGTGATGGAAGTGCACCGGCCGCAGGCACGAGTCATCAGCGACTTGGTGGACTCGGCGGACGAGAAGCTGTCGAAGTACTTCAAGACTTCGAAGCTCGTCTTTTTCAAGCGATTCGGCACCGACGCCGCCGCCAACAAGCTGCTGGAGCTGGCACGCACCTTGACGCCGGCCGTGCGCGAGATGTGGAACCAGCCGACCGTCGAGCAAGTCAACCTGCAAACCATACGCCTGCAGCACAGCGACAGCAAAGTGTTCGATGACTTCCAGCGCACGCAGATGGAGGCCATGGACATCCAAGCCACCGCCGCCGAAAAGCAAAAGAAGGCGCGGCGGCAAAAGGCGGAGCTGAACGCGCACATGAAGCAGCCGGACAGCAGGGGCTTGTCGTACGACTTCGGCAAGCCGTTCAAACACAGCGAGGCGCTTGACCGCAAGAGGAAGCTTGACGACTACCTCGCAAGGGAAGCCAAGCGGAAGCTGCGCGCGCGGTCGGATTCACCGGTCCCGGCACCGGCGTAGAGCTGCTCCGGCTCGGTTGCTTGACCAAGGCTTCGTGTGTATGCACGTGGTGTACACGCGCACCAACATCTCGGTACGCTCATGCATACCTGGCAGTATCCACCAGACCGCGACTCAAAAATGTCCTCATGGGGCTAGGGGTTCAACGTACCATCAGCAGCACAATACCATGGGTGTCCACATGCTCTGTGTGAATACACCCACTTCCTCATATACATGCTTACAGTACCCTCATTCAGAGGAATGTACCGAGCACATCTTGCATTAGGTTCCAGAACGGCTGTGCATCGGCGGAAGCTGCACTTCACCACCTACACATCTCGCATTCCGTCCCATCGGCGATCAGCTCCGCTGTGGTAGGGAGTCACAGGCTTTGGCTACTGAAACTCGCACAGAGGGTCGCGGGGATGGGAAAGTGTCCAGGCCGTCTTGAAAACATGGCCACACCCTCCTAGTGCACAGGTTGGCTGAGCCGCCTTCTGTCGAGAAGATGACAATCCCTCATGTGCAATGTCCGGTACCCGGAAACCTCGCACGGTAGTTGCTTGTCAATCACCCCTCCCGCTTCTAACATCGTTGAACGAGACTCTTCGAACAGACTCACACCGGTGTGCTGTCTGTCAACTCACTGAGGTTCTACGCATGCGATCCGCCAAAATGTGTCCGTGCACGAAACCAAGCACGTTTTTTGCAACCCCTCCCCCTTCCTAGCCCAAGTACAAATGCGCACCGTCAACGAATCCATCGATTCCCGACGTTGTATGCGAAACATATCCTTTCTCTCACCGTTTTTGCGGCAACCAATTCCTGCTTCCCTGAAGACAGTATTTGTTATAGCCAAAGTGAACGGTGACAACTGGTTTAGCCATCAACACGATGTACGGTAAATCGCAGAAGAACTTTAACTCTCAAAACCTTTTGTGTTTGTGCGTGCCGGGGGAAGTTAGCCTGTTACTGCCAGCGTTCTCTTTCGAGTTTACAACATTACTTGTTATTACGAAAACTCACAAAAACGTTCACTCGAAAAACAGTCCAAAAAGAGAAGGAAAGGAAAGCAAAAAAAAAAAAAAAATGATGCGCCTGACACAAAGGCTCTGTGCGAAGTCCGCTGCGGAGCGGAAGGTGATGGTGCTTGGCGCGGGGACGATGGGCGCTGGGATCGCGCAGGTGACGGCGGCATCCGGCGGTAAGGTGAGTCTTGTCGACCTGTCGGAAGACCTGCTGTCGAAGAGCCAAGCGGGCATCGAGAAGAGCCTGACGCGCATCGCCTCGAAGAAGTTCGCCGACAACCCGGCCTCCGGCAAGGACTTCGTCGCGTCCGCCATGGCCTGCATCACCTTCACGTCGAAATCAGAAGAAGCCGCCAGCGGATCAGACCTCATCATCGAAGCCATCACTGAAAACATCGACATCAAGAAGAAGGTCTGGGCTAGCCTCGACAAAGCCGCGCCGGCGTCGTGCCTGTATGCTTGCTGCTTCTTTTAGTGACTCAAACCTGCCAGCATCTTTGCCAACACGAGACAGTCTAGTACTAACAATCGGGTTGCCCATCAATGTGTTGTGCAGGCTAAAAAGACGTGGGCACAGGGCAACTACGCGTTGCACCGGGTGTACTGGCTCACTACTAGGCATTCCTCATCCGAGGAAAACAATTGCGATCGTCGATCATCATCACGATGCAAGTTCAAAAGATTTCCTATCCTCTTCCGGATAGGTAGCCGAAAGCCTCTCAACCCGCGGAATGCGTCAGTGTACTGCGCGTGCAGTTTTTGGAGCATCGCAGACCTGCTCTTGGCTCGCTCTTCCGTGTGCTAGCCCAATGCGTCAGCAGTGTACTGCGCGTGCAGTTGTTGGAGCATCGCAGACCTGCTATTGGCTCGCTCTTCCGTGTGCTAGCCCACTGCGTCAGTGTACTGCGCGTGCAGTTTTTGGAGCATCGCAGACCTGCTATTGGCTCGCTCTTCCGTGTGCTAGCCCAATGCGTCAGTGTACTGCGCGTGCAGTTGTTGGAGCATCGCAGACCTGCTATTGGCTCGCTCTTCCGTGTGCTAGCCCAATGCGTCAGTGTACTGCGCGTGCAGTTGTTGGAGCATCGCAGACCTGCTATTGGCTCGCGCTAGCCCAAAACTTCAACCCGAAACGCAGGTTCGCATCGAACACGTCTTCGCTGCGCATTGCAGACATGGCGGCAGCTACTTCGCGAGCGGATAAGTTCGGCGGGCTGCACTTCTTTTCGCCCGTCCCGATGATGAAGCTGGTCGAAGTCGTGAAGGCCGACTGCACCTCGGACGAAACCGCGAACGAGCTGTTCCAGTTCGCGAAGGACATCGGCAAGACCCCCATCCGCTGCAAGGACACGAAAGGCTTCGTCGTCAACCGACTTCTCATCCCGCTGCTCATCGAGGCCGTCCGCATGGTCGAACGCGGCGACGCTACCATGGAAGATGTCGACACCGCCATGAAGCTGGGGGCCGGGCACCCTATGGGGCCCATCGAGCTTGCGGATGCAGTAGGCCTCGACGTGACCCACAGCATTCTCAAAGGCTGGCACGCGGAAGAACCCGAGGCGCAGCTCTGGAACCCGTCCCCGCTGCTGGACAAATTGGTGAAGGAAGGCAAGCTCGGAAACAAGACGGGCGGCGGCTTCTACACCAAGAAGAACAAGTAGTTCGGCCCAGTTCCCCTTACGCAATTCCCTCCCGCGGCTTGTACGATGTGTGGCATACAAACAACGTGTCCTGGACAAGGGACGGAAACTTGCCGCCGCGCCCCTGCTTGCACGACCCTAGAACGGGGGGGACAATGCACCCGATAACCACACTAGAACAAGCTGCACTAAGAGCAAGTGATACTCAAGTCCCGATTTGCTTCCTTCTGCGGCTTGCGAAAGCTCCTGCTTGCGCCTCCCAACAGCGGAGGGAGCTTTTTCAAACGATAGCTACATAGTAAGCTCCTTCTGCGGCTTTGTGCGCGCGCGACATGCAACCAGCGAGTTCCCAACAGTGGCACAGCCCCAACTTGTCTTCCAAACCTGAGGTGCTGCCAAGGCCGTCGTTTCGAGGAAAAGACAGAACCGAACAAAAAAATGACTCGGCGAAGGGACCGGGACGGGAGACAAGCAACAAGAAAAGGAGAAGTCGGACCATCGCAAGCCGTCGTCAGACGGTCAGTCTTTTTTTGGGGGGTTCGGACGGGACCTAGCCCTCACCCCGCCGAATATACCGGCTCCCTTGATCTGACGCCTGCTTCGTATACCAGGGTACGCCAGCATTTTTCCCATGCTCTATTCCCGGGGGTTTGCCGTCAGATCCACCAGCTCTTTAGCAGCGGGGCAGTACAGAGTCGTGGTGCACTGGAGCCGTGCAGTGGAAGTGTACAAGCTGGTCCCGCCGGAGGCAAGTGTTCTGCCCTTTTTCCTTCTTTTTTTGTACAAGCACCCGCTTTGTAAAAAAGGCTTGAGGAGACTGCCGGTTGCGAAAGATCAAAGGAGGTAAATGTGGGTGTAGCGGCGGGCGCAAGCGTTCAATAAAAAAGACCCACTTTGTAGTTGTATCGTTTTCTCCCCCTCTAGCCTCCTTCGAAATGAGCACAAAGCAGTCCCTCGAGTATTTTTCCACGAACCGGCTTTGGAAACCCGGGAGACCGGCTCTAATTAATCCCCACAATATACCATGCAGGGTCAAAACCTTGTGTCTTTTTAAAACGCTCCCGCGGGGCCGATGGCCCCCAAAATTTTTTTTTTTGAAAAAAAGATTTTTGCTCAACTTCATCAAAAATTACCGCAGAGTTTGTTCCAAACTTTTAAAATTCAAAAAACCCAAAATTTTTCCAGTTTTTTTTTTTGGCCATTTCCAAAAAGACACAAGGTTTTGACCCTGCATGATACGCGTTTTTTAACTACAAGCGGCGTGGCCGTCGCAGACAAGCGCGCCAGTCGTTCGCTTTCTTTTTTGTCCCTCCGCCCCGCCTCCTCCCCAAAAGTTACTCTTTTGGTCGTATAAGATCGAAGATCTTAGAATGATGCTATGCCGACGAGTACTGGCACTTGTACAAGGTTATTGCCCCCGTCACGAACCCGGAGAAAAACATCGCATCTTCACCCCTTCGCCTTGCCCCTATTTCTCAAGTCCAGTCTCCATGAGGCGCCACGACGTCCGTGACAGACAGACGAGATTTTTTTGGACGTTCTACCGTAACTTCTACGTTTGTTTTGTAGCATCAAATCGCGCGGCGCAGCAGCGGGAACGAAGCACTGAGGAGCCTTGTTGTTCCGAGGGTTTGAGCCTTCCTACGGTCATCTCCTGGTTCTGCTCCACTCGAAAGAGTGGGGTTGGATCAGGAACCCCGGATGTGAATTTGGAAAAAAGCGAACGAAAGGGCGCGAGGAGAGGAGAGCACTGTGCTAACAGGAAGAGCTGCGACTCAGTTCGTCTTACCTTTTACCAAGATCTGATGCTAGCATCAAACATGCGTGCAATGCAGGTACGGCCAGAACACTAAAAACCGCAAGTCCCAGATTACCACAGCAACCTCGTGTATTCTCGGCTTTTTACAACGGCCATTTTCTCCCGATAGAGAGCATGGCAAACCCGACTTTCTGTGTTACCTTCAATGGGGAACGGCTGGCCCGAGATTTTAGACAGACTGGGGCAGAATGAAACCTGGACCGACCGGATTTAGTTACTCGCGTGTCCCATGAGAAAGCCCGTCAGATGGTGAAACGCATCATTCCGCATCTGGCGGAAGTTCTGGCGTCTGCTGGAGAATAGAATCCTTTTTTCGGAAACGGAAGAAACGATGTCCTACACCCCTGAAGGGGTTCATACCGGCGGAAAGAGCAAGAATCAGTCGCACAAGATCAGTTTATGCTGATCGTCCGTCGCCTCGTTCATCCGAACAAGCCAGCTCGGACATGTTCTTGTTGTTTGATCACTACTTCACCAGAGACCCTCTCTTTTTTTGTATAAGCACCCGCTTTGTAGGAAATGCTTGAGGAGACTGCCAGTTGCGAAAGATCAAAGGAGGTACACATGTGCTGTAGCCCACACGAAACACAGGTAAGTCTGGGTTTAGTGGCGGGCGTCAGCGTTCAACAAAGAAAGACCTGTATTGTTTTCTCCCCCTCTAGCCTCCTTCGAAATGAGCACAAGGCAGTCCCTCGAGTATTTCATAGTTGCTCGCGAAGGAGGGCCTCCCGTGAGTCAACCTTTTCCACAGGCGTGCACAACCCTCCCGTCCCTCCTCAACTCCTAATCTCCAGGAAAGGGGATAAGGCGCCACACATCTTGCCTTGTCAACCCTACACCCCCCTCCCGGAGATGTCGTCGACTTTTCGCGGCGTCCAGAGGAGCCGTGCGCACATCATCGAGTCGTTGTTCGATTCGCACGTCAGGCACCAGAAGCTGTGGCACATAGAGCACATCCTCGAGCCGGCCGCGCTCAAGCTGCTCTCGCACCTGGGGCAGTTGAAGGAGGGCGAGCGGGTGATAGACGTCGGTTGCGGCATCGGGGCAGTGGTGCGGCGTGCCTCCCGCGTGGTGGGAGAAACCGGGAAAGCCGTGGGCATAGACGTGTCGGGGGAGATGATCCGCTTGTGCAGAGAGAAGGACGGCGAGGGCGAGTACCACCAGCTCGACATCGCACCGGTGTCCGCGCAAAACCGCAAGGATTTCTCGCCGGAGCCGGGCGACGGGGGGGTGCGGGCAGAGCTGCATCCGGAGGAAACACTGGAGTGGGGCACGTACGATTGGGTCACGTCATTCCAGACAATGCACTTCATGGCTGACCCGTACTTCGGTGCGCGCCAGCACGTCCGTCTGCTGAAGAGCGGCGGCCGGCTGATTATGGGGTTGTCCTTTTTCACCGAAAATGCGACGGCACTGCCCATACTGGAGTCCGTCATGAAGCAGACAGACCGGGGAGACGACCCCGGGGCCTCCCTCCACTCCATCGCGACCTGGGTTTCCATCCTCAGCAGCACCGGCCTGCACGTCGACCCGCCGGCTATCTTCACGCTGGCGGATGCGGACCAGTACCTTGTCCTAACGGGCACCTTGAAACCGGTCCGCGCCATCCCGTCGCCTTCGGACACGCTTCTTTTCAAGTTTCCGTATTCGATGCCCGCACCCATCTCCTTGGGAACGTTGTAGAGGCCCTCCAGAGGTCGTCGCCATCACCCAGCATCCGGTTACGCCACACGCGAGAGGAGCGATGATACACGAGTTGAGCGAGCTCAGTGCAGTGCACTTGAGCGCGCAATACACGGTGGAGTCCTGTAGTGGCCCTCCAGAGGTCGTCGCCATCACCCAGCATCCGGCAACGCCACACGCGAGTGGAGCGATGATACATGTGCCGGGCGAGCACAGTGCATTGCACTTGAGTGCGCACTACACGGTGGAGTCCTGTAGTAGGTCGTCGCCATCACCCAGCATCCGGCAACGGCACACGCGAGTGGAGCGATGATACATGAGCCGGGCGAGCACAGTGCGGCGCACTTGAGCGCGAACTACACGGTGGAGTCCATCCTCAGAAGCTGGAGCTAAAAAGCGGGGCTCACACCCTGTGCACCCCGCGTTTTGGTTGTTGCGCACCCGACTTTCGAGTGCGACTCGGGCACATCCTCTTTGACTCCAACTTCTGAGGCTGGATTTCGCCGCGTACCATCATGCATGCGAGCGCTTGTTACACGAGAGCGATACGAGCAATGATGTAGCACACTTTAGAGTGGTATCGGGTGGTGCCGTGATTTTCTGCGTGCCAAGAAGAACCGACACCCTTGTGTGGGATTTTATGGCGAGCGCTCGGACACCTTTCGTCAGCCCTCGGTTCATCCGTGTCCGTCTGTCTTGCTTACACACAAAAAAAACAACGAACCGGTGCGAATCCTGGGGCTCGAAACTTCCCGCATCCGATCCAGAAGCGGTGCCGCCGCAGACATGACGTATGCCTGCCTGGCAGTTATCGGCCAAGCGCGCCGTTCCGCATTTCCCCAAAACGTTAGCCAGTAGCTAAATCGGCCATCAGGCCGCCCACCCAAAGTAAATGGAAGAGAAAACATTTCGAATTTCTTCTTGGTGTCGGTCGCAACACTTACAAACATGGCTAGCCGTAGTTAAAGTGTATGAGCATACCTACCCGCCTCAATGGTCAACCGGAGACCCTAAAACACCGAACCTCTAAACCACAATAAACACTAGAAACAAACGGGATGGCTGCCTGCGCAGCCTTATCTGCAAAGTCTCAGGTGCTAAGCCCAGATCGCAGGTGGACTATTCGACTAGCCCAAGAGATGTCTGGTTGCCGCCGACCTGTGTTTGTCTTTTTTGCGTTCGCGTCAGACGAGCTGCCTAACCGCACCTGATAGACCGCGGTGCAAGGTTGACCTCAAGTGAAAGAA
The DNA here is from genome assembly GCA_030068145.1 of Diplonema papillatum. Lineage (NCBI taxonomy): Eukaryota > Euglenozoa > Diplonemea > Diplonemida > Diplonemidae > Diplonema > Diplonema papillatum. Next base: position 516,713 of record JAPJBO010000024.1, read on the forward strand.
CACCACAGAGTGTGCAGCCAAGTGTGTGCCCAGCGCACCTCACAAGAAGGCGCACGTGACCGTCACTGGTAGCCGGCGGTGGCGGTGCAAGCGGGTCTGCAGCGAGGAAGCGGAACGGATGATTGTTGCCATTCGCCTCCACCCCAGCACCGGTTGCCACAGTCCAGACAAGCTTCCCATCCCTCAAAGTCAGAAATCTCAAAAAACTACTCGACGTAGCTGCTTTGATTCCTAATGGAAGGAAGGAAATATAGAGGAGAGCGGCAAATACAATACAAAAACAATCTGATTTGTTCTTCGCTGCGTGTGTTGTTTTCTCACTCAGGACTTTGACCTGTTGTGTTCGTGTGTCTTGTCGTGTAGGGGTAGACCCGCATGACCTCACGCCCGTTCAACACGTGGTTCGGTAGTTACAGCACTTGGGAATCCCTTCGGTTCTTTGACTAGCAGATTTTTGCCAAGCATTCCTTCCAAGCTTGGCGCTTACGTCACAAAACAAAACAAACCCACTAAGGAACAGCGTCCTGAAAACACCACTTCCCCCTCGACTTGTTCTTTAGTTCTTGCCCCCTCCTTTCCACCGACCACCACCTCTTGCCCCCCCTCCCTTCTCTCCCACCCACCCCGTGTGTGTGTGTGTGGCACTCGCCCGTTCAATGCCGGAGGAACATGCGAACAGCAGCCTGTCGACGCTGCTTGTGTCCGACTGGTCCAGCGACAGCGACGCGAGCCCGGCCGAAAGCCGGCGCGCGCCGTCGAAGAGGAGCCGTGACGAGGCCGCCGGCGACGGCGGCGGCGCGTCCGCCGCGAAGCGCGCAAAGCGGGACGGGGGGTTCTTCGGCAGCTGCCTCCGCTGCTTCTTCGTCTTCGCCGCACGGTGGTCTCCGTGGGCCAAGGTCGAAGACCGAGGCCCTGCTTCCGAGAGAGTCGACGCGCCTGACGGTGCGGTGTGCGTGCCGATTGCTGTCGAAGAGCATGCTTCGGAACCGGGCGAGCAGCGCACCGGGTTTGACAAAGTCATGGTCCTCATGCGGCACTCCGTCCGCCTGGACAGCGTCGGGTATGAAGCCGCTTCCGCCGAATTGTGGCCTGACAAGGTAGTGTTTCTCATCTGTATCCGGTCGCACCTCCGGTCTCTTTTGCGAAGCCATTCCAGGGAGTATTCCCCCGTGGAGGAGCAAACAGGCACTGAAAAAAAGCGTTGTCTGAAGCTTCTCAGGCTGGGGGGGCTGGGGAGACCAGCCCCAGCCCGGTCTAAGGCCAGCTCGGCTCCAGCCTGACCTTAGCCAAGCCCCAGCTCTGCGGCCCAGCATCGGACCCGCCTCAGCTCAGCCTTGGCCCAGCCGCAGCTGGGAGGGGTCGTTTGTGGCGCAACTAAACTGACGTTGTGTTGGATTAAACTGACGTTGTGTTGGATTAAACTGACGTTGTGTTGGATTAAACTGACGTTGTGTTGGATTAAACTGACGTTGTGTTGGATTAAACTGACGTTGTGTTGGATTAAACTGACGTTGTGTTGGATTAAACTGACGTTGTGTTGGATTAAACTGACGTTGTGTTGGATTAAACTGACGTTGTGTTGGATTAAACTGACGTTGTGTTGGATTAAACTGACGTTGTGTTGGATTAAAGACGTTGTGTTGGATTAAACTGACGTTGTGTTGGATTACCATCGGGTACACGACGCCACTTCTCTGGGGGTCCCTTGAATGTTGTGTGCTCGTGCGCCTCCAGCACGTCTTGGGGCTCTTTTCGGGAGGGTGTTTCTTTTGCAGCCACCCCCTTGCACACAGGCAACTCGACCTCACAACTCACCCATCGTGGACTTTGATACTCCACGGGCGACAGCGGCTTTGCTCCGGAAGTACAAAATTCAGGTATATCCCTTTCTTACGTTCTTAACGAAGAGGAAAAGGGTAACCCAAAGGATATGCCCATTATCCGTGTAGTACTTGCTTCCCTTTTCCCATGAGGATGACCGTCCGTCAACCGGACGTTCGAGCCCCAACGAACCACAGCGTATCGTCAGCTCTCCGTATTTACGCTGCCTGCAGACAGCCGGTATAGTGGCGAGCGAGCTGGGGCGTTCGACGGTGCACGTTGATGATCGACTGGGCGAGTGGTACGCCGCGAAGCAGCGGTGCTTCCACCATGCGAAGCTACCGGTCGATGACACGTTGTTCGGCAAAACGGAGATCGAGGCAGTCTTGGCGAAGACGGAGACGAAGCTGGGCGACTTGCACCGGTGTCTGATCGGCCCCGAGGACACCTACTGCGTTGCCGAGAGGGTGCAGTCCGTCATGGCTTCGATCATCAGCGACGCGAGCGCCGCCAACACGCTGGTGGTCACGCACGGCGACATCGCGAACCGGTACCTGCCGGAGTCCGACTTCATCCCCGAGTACAGCTCGATTCGCCTCGAGGAGAACGGCTTCGTTGCCATCCGCCAGCCCATCGGCGACCGCGCCATCCAGCAAGACATCATCGAACAGCACCTGACCGAGTCACTTTGAACGCCCATCTCTGTGACGTGAGATCCAGAGGGTCAGAAGGATACGCGTGTGTGTATAAAGTAGTGTATGCGGGCCGGGACGTAGATGTCTTTTCGCCCCGCTTTTTCGGGTTCGTGGGCAGCTGGCCGACGGCGAAAATGCTCAGGGTCTGGCTGCCAGCGTGTGTCACGGCGCCTTGCGGAGGTTTCCAGTGGGCTGCTCAAGGACCGTTACCGCCGGGTGACATTAGGGCTCGGCATCGAATCGAGTTCGAACAACAAGTCATTTGAAGCGACGGCCGCGTTATTGGACGCCGAGCGTCCCTCGTTCCTGCGCTGGTGACGATGCTCTTGAAAAATAAAGCGAAAAACGAAGGTCACCCGGAGACTTTAAAATCCCGGATTCTCAAGCGAACTCGGACTCTGAAAACAAACAGAAAGCAGGCCAGGGCGGCCTCCATTTTCTTCTGGAGGGCACATGCATGTCGTCTTGCGACATGAAGCTGGTGAAGCCGCTTCCCGCCCTAATTATTGTACTACCAACAATCTTGCGGGTTGCCCTTCAATGTATCGTGCAGGCTAAAAAGACGTAGGCAGCGTGTTGTGGTGGTTGATCAGAATTACTTACCTGAATATACACAGGGTAAACACAAGTGGGGAACCGATCGCCCGGCACGCACAAACAAAACGAAGCGCCTGTCTTTTCTGCCGTGGAAGCTCAGGTGACGCAGGATTCACCCGGCGGCTTCACCTGAGACCTTTTGTTGGTGTGGAAGAAGCTGCACATCGTCAAGAAGTTCTACAGCTACTCACATTGTGACTTTCTTGTGTAAACAATGCACTGTTGGTATTAAAAAATAGTAGTTGGCAACGTACTACCATGAAACTTACAGAAGCAGGTGAGTTCCGCTAGTGCACACAAGCAAACCGTCACCTGTGCTTCCCTAAATACGTTCAGGCTCAAGACCCAGGGACAACATTGCGCCTCATGCAACATCCGATTATGCGCGGCGGGAGGAAGTCCCCTCTCCCTGGACTCAAACCTCCGAAACGACACCGCCCGTGTGGTGGTGCAGGAGTCCCCGGAGAGATAGTCGCCCTGCACTCGATCTCATCTTTTTTTCTTGAAAGTATGCTGATACTGCAGGGAATAGTTGCCCTCTTGAGTTTGTGCTATCCACGAATTGGGGAGTCGGGAGAACCTACAAAGCCAAAAGCAGGACCGACCTCCCCGTTCGTGAGAAAAAGCGAAGAATAAAAACACCTTCTTTTTTCCATCTATCTTTGTCAAGAGCCGCAACTCAACTATTCTCTGGTTCTGCCTGGGCATCGCACCAGGATTGTCCCCTCCGGCCCCTTTCTTGCCCCCCCCTCCCGCCCCCCCTTGTACTAAGCATCAGTTAAGGTCGGCATCAAAGCAGGCGGGGAAGTGATATGCCTTACGTGGCGCTCCAGGCAACCTCACAAGGGACAGACGTTCACACTGCTGGTAACTACTGTCGAATGCAGCTGCCAAGCGCTTGAGAGGGTGACTAGTGATCGCCGCTGTCGGCTTTCTGGGTCTGAAGCTCGCTGGGCGATCTCTCGAACCCACGTTCTTCTTTCCCTGCCGGCATTTCGAGTCCGTTTCCTTGACAGCTGTACCCCCGCCAGACGGTAAGGTAGGGGGCGGATGGAATCTCGTTAGTCCCCATCTGATGTTTCCACTTTTCTCCCACACGGTGTATTCCAACACCGGGGCGGAAGAGTAAAACTGTGCGGTCCACTTTTGCGGGGTGTGGTCCCCGCAAATCCAGCGCGGCCACCTGTTTTTGCGGATGCCCACTGGATTTCACGCGGGATTTGCAGGGTGCCCCACCGGATTTCCCACAGGAATTGCGGGTGGGACACACTGGATTTGCGGGTGTGCCCGCACCCGACACTGACCGCACAGTTAACTCCCCACCCGGTGCTGAGCGCACTGTGCAAGTAAAATGTCATGAGTTTGATCTCCCGCCCACCGACCGTTTATGAGACGACCTTCCCGAGCAGATAGCTCCGTCTTTGCCTCCAGACCCTCTTTCGAGGACGGCGCGGGCATTTTGACGTTTTCCCCCTCTCCTTCCCCTTTGAATTCGGCGACTGTTCGACCTGCAGTGGCGATGGCAGCCATCCACCCATCGTGATCTATTGCCACCTGCAACCACCTTCAGGATTTGATTCAATGAAGTTGACGTCGATGTCAGCATAAGAAGAAGAAGAAAAAGGCTGCACCGGGTCCACGGTCAACCTCTGCTTGCAAAGCTTGCGTCGGAGGCAGCACAGTGGCTGTCTTTACGAGCTGTGTTCAGCGCAAGCGCCAAGCCCCACGGTGCACCATGCCTTGATTCTTTAGTAGTAGGGAAATCAGCAGCCACTTGACCCGTAGGCCCGTAGCTCTGCAGTACCGGATCCTGTTTGCGTCTTTTGACAGGGTACTCGCAAGCTGGAGCAGGCTTGCGATCAGGGCTGCGCTCCATTGCCGAAGGCCCTTTTTGCAAGTGCTTGAGATGGGAAGAGTCGGAGTCGTCCATGGACGCGAGAATACAGTGCTTTCTCCCATGGACTGTCTCATTCCTCCGACCGGAGCGGTCGTCACCTTCAGGTGTTGTCAGTGTTTGCGCATTTTCACGTGTCCCAGATGGATGTGGGAGCAGTAGTCGGCGAACAAGCAAGTAATCTTTAATGACGCAACAGTCAACACTGCAGAAACTGCCGGCACTTGCGTCACCCGAGCTCTAGCAATCCTCTTGTCGTATGAACCCGCCCCCACCCTACACGCGTTGCGAAACAGGTTTGCAGTTGCTAGAAGGATACCCAAAAGTGGCTGAAAACCGTAGGCGAGAAACCTTTCATCACTTTTACTCTAAAAAGGGAAGAAGAGAAAGAAGAGAAAGAACCCCTTTACACACACCCTACACACACCCTCTCTAACCAACAAGAACTTGCGAAAAGCAACAGAAAAAAGAAGCAAAAAAAAAAAAAAAAAAGAAATGCGGCGCCTGAAAGGAAAACGCTGGAGCGCACCGTGGTGCCGGTCGCTCGGGAGAATAGTGGCCGGGCGGCTGGTTTGCCTGGGCGTGTTCATGGTGCTGGCCTGCGTCGGGAACTCGCTCGGCGCCCTCGCGGGGACCGCGGAGGACGTGCTGAGCGCGCTGCCGCCGGCGCAGACGAGGAAGGTGAGCATGTTCAGCGGGGGGCGACTGCTGGTAGAGTATTACCCCGACAACACGACGCTGTGCGACTCGTGGATCCTCGTCCCGGCTGAGAACATCTGGTCGCCGGCCCTGCGCGGCGTGTTGTACGGCGGCGCGCTGATATACGTGTTCTTGGGCATCGCCATTATTTCGGACATCTTCATGTCCGCGATCGAAAAGATCACCTCCGCCAAGGAGGTCGTCCGCCTCGACGAGGCCACCGGCGAGACCGTGACGATCACCGTCACGGTCTGGAACGAAACCGTCGCCAACCTCACGCTCCTCGCCCTCGGCAGCAGCGCGCCGGAGATCCTGCTCTCGATCATCGAAACCGTCAGTTCGCTGGACTCAGTCCCGGGCGAGCTCGGGGCGTCGACGATCGTCGGCTCCGCCGCCTTCAACTTACTGTGCATCAGCGGCGTGTGCATGTGGGTCGTGGACGAGCCGAAGCACGTCAAGGAATTCGGCGTCTTCGTGATGACCACCATCGCGTCGTTTCTGTCGTACGTCTGGCTCGTCGTCGTGCTGCTCCTCAGCTCGAAGTGCGAAGTCGAAATCTGGGAAGCGCTGATGACACTCTTCGCGTTCCCCGTGCTCGTGCTGCTGTCGTGGTGCCAGGACAGGAATTGGTTCAGGAGGGGTTCCGACACGGTGTCAGCGACCATCGAGCAGAAGGTGCTGGATGTGGAGGTCGCCAACGGATCCGTAAACCAAGTGCAGGAGCTTTGGAAAAAGCTCAAGTCGGACTCGGGCGCGCACGACCCCACGCAGAAGGAAACCGAGGACAAGCTCTCCGCCCTGGCGGAGCGGGATCTGCACCCCAACCACAGCCGGGCTGTGTACAAGATGAACGCGGTTCGCTCGCTGGCCGCGGGGCGCCAAATCATCCCGCGGCACTCCATCGCCCGCTCGGGAACGCACCACCAGCGCTCGTCCGTGACCAAGTCGACCGCATGGACCTCCGGAAAGGGGGGCACATCACCCGACGCGACGGCGGACAACCCCGCCGCCACCCAGGCCGCGCCGGCGGCGGCGGCGGCGCACGAGAAGAAGAAGGCCGCCGACGCTGACGTCTCGCCGTTGAAGTTCCCCCACGGCTTGCTGCAGTGGTCCGCCCCCGCGTACAAAGTCGTCGAGAACGAAGGACACGCCCGACTGACCGTCCGGAGGTTGCACGGCAGCGACGGCACCGTCACGGCGCACTACGAAACCACCGACGGCACCGCCGCCAAAGGACACCGGTACGAAGAGGTCGCGGGGCAGGTGGTCCTCAAACACGGAGAAGTGATGCAGCACATTTTGGTCCCGGTCATCGACGACAAGCAGTACGACGGCGACCAGACGTTCTACGTCACCCTGCGGGACCCCACGGGGGGTGCAGAGCTCGGGGCCAATGTCACAGCGGAGGTCACTGTCGTGGACGATGACCTCCCGGGGATGTTCGAGTTCATGGACATCGATTACCGGCGGAACTCGCGCGTGTCGATAGCCGAGAACAACGCGAACATCGCGTTGGTCGACATCGTCGACCAGCCGCCGAACGACCCGATGCCGTCGAGCGCGCTCCACGGCACGAGCTCTGGCACCAACGTGGGCGGGAAGCCGTCGCCTGACGACAACGCGGCGGACCTCTCCGCGAGCGGCGACGTGACCCGGAAACCGGGCTCCGCGGCGCGGCCGGCCGCGCACGAGTCGAAGCGGTGCAGCCGCAGCAACAGCGTCGCGTCCGGCGGGAAGAGCCAGGAGAACCTCTCCGACGACGCGGCGCCGCCGTCGCCAGCCGGCGTGCCCGGTGCCGTCGGGACCCCGGTCGCGGCGGCCGCCAAGCGGTGCGTCGTCGGGCCGGTCGGGTCGAAGGTGCTCGAGATCACCATCGCCGAGTCCAAAAAATACGTCGTCTTCCAAGTCGTCCGACAGGGCGGATCCGACGGCCGCGTGTCCGTCCGTGTGGCCACGGAGGCAGACACAGCCGTGGCCGGGGTGGACTACGAGGAGTTGGACATCGTCCTCGAATTCGAGCACACAGAGGTTTCGAAGACGGTGCGGATTCCTATTACCGACCACATGGAGTACAACTCGCTGAAGTCGTTCTCCGTGCACTTGTCCGACCCGAAGGGAGGGTCCGGCATCGGCGCGGTTAGCACGTGCACGGTTATCATCACCCACGATGATTGTGTCCGCTCATTGGTGGACCGCGTCGTGCTGATGACCGGCCAGCGGAACGGTCTTCTCCGCGCGCAGATCGAGACGAATTCGTGGGAGCAGCAGCTCCGCGAAGCCGTCACGTTCGAGAACCCCGAAGACGCGAGCATGCTCGACCTCGTGATGCACTTCATGACGATGTTCTGGAAAGTGGTGTTCTCGATCGTCCCGCCGACGGCGTACTGCGGAGGGTGGGCGACGTTCGTCGCCGCGCTCGGAATGATCGGCGCTGTGACCGCGATCGTGGCGGAGCTGGCGAGCCTGTTCGGGTGCATCATCGGGCTGAAGGACTCCGTTACTGCGATCACCTTCGTCGCCCTCGGGACGTCTTTGCCCGACACGTTCGCGTCGAAAACGGCGATCGAAGAGGAGGACTACGCCGATGCCGCGATCGGGAACGTCATGGGGTCCAACAGCGTGAACGTCCTCCTTGGCCTTGGTCTTCCGTGGACCATCGCCACCATCTACAAGGAGTCGAAAGGGGAGAAATACGTGTATCCCGCGTCCGGACTGGTCTTCTCGGTCATCCTTTTCTTGATATGCTCGACCCTAGGCGTTCTCATCCTCGTCGTCAACCGCCAAATGCACGGAGGCGAACTCGGCGGCCCGATGCGTAAGCAGTTTACCGCCATGCTGGTCTCGCTTTGGGTATGCCTCCCAGTTGTTCCCGTTGCGAATTTGTTGCAGTAGTGTGTGGGTCTTTGAAGCGTGGATGATGCCTCTCGCGCTGCTCCCCATGAGGTTCCTGGCTCATGCCAAAGCGCCGCCGCCTGGGTTAAGGGGTTGCAGCATCAGGCGTGGGCCAGGGCCAGGGAGGCTGTTCGGAGGGGTCACCACCCACTAGAATTTGTTGCATGAGTGTGCCTGTTAGGCCTTCGACTACCCTGAGCATCGCACAGCCCGTCGACGCCCATCGACATCTGCATCGCAGGCGGCTCGAGAGAATTCTCCGTCGGCTACTCACTCCTGCATTAGGAGAATGCTGCTACTGCAAGTTTCACTGGAATACAGAAAAGGGGGAAAACAAGGGTCTAACGTACGATGGGGTAGCCCCCCGAGATAGCCACCATGTGTGAGAGAATAGGCTATCCCAGGAGGTCACGGGGGGACGGAGTGGGAACCCCAAATCTCCCGGACCTCGCCACTAAAGCGGCGGAAACAAAGCTAGTGATAACCCTCGCGCGAGGGTAACAGGGGCCGCACGGCTTCGAATACAAACAGCAGGGAGGAAAAATATTTTCCCCGCCAGCCAGCCCAAAGGAACCTGAAGTTCGTTCGTAATGCGACGCGGTGGCCGGGGCCGGCCGACAGAGGGGCCGCTGCGCGCAGAGCACCGATGGCCCCACCCCGCAGTCAAGCTCGCGCAACGTGCCGCGGCCCTTGTCATCGGACCTGCTCTCGGGCGGCGACATGCTCAATTCGGCGAGGCAGTTCCAAGCACCTTCGTGCAATCCCCCTTTTGATATCCTTCCATATTGGCTGATATCATGCAGGGTCAACACCTTGTGTCTTTTTGGTAAACGCTGCCGCGGGGCCGACGGCGCCCCAAGAAAAAAATTTGGTATTTCTTTTTCCGCAGTATTTGTTCCATTTTTTTTTTAAACCCCATTTTTTTTTTAAACCCCATTTTTTTTTAAACCCCATTTTTTTTTAAACCCCATTTTTTTTTAAACCCCATTTTTTTTTAAACCCCATTTTTTTTCCAGAAAAAGTGGGTGGCCATTTTTTTTTGGGTCTCAACCCCTGTTACCAAAAAGACACAAGGTTTTGATGACATGTCCCGTCCGTACGGAGTTCACGCACACACTACACACAGGTCGTCTACGTTGTTTTCACAGCCTTGCAGGCCTACGGTCATTTCGGAGACTCCTTCGGCTCCTCCAACGCATGTGAATAGCTTTCCAACAGATGCCTCTCAAGCTCAGCCGAGGCTGGTAGCGGGGAACGTGGGAGGTGGTATTGATAGGACAACTCAGGGCGACGTGGTTCATGCGTCGATATCGTGTCACCTTCTGTGAATAAACAGCTGAAGCTGACCAGCAATCACGAGGCGAGCCACAAGGCAGAGCTGGTTGGTAGAGTAGGGGTGATCGTGAAGCATGGAAACGCAGCCATTCTGCGACGAATGGCTGAAGCTGATCAGCAATCACGAGGCGAGCCACAGGGCAGAGCTGGTATAGTAGGGGTGATCGTGAAGCATGGAAACGCAGCCTTCTGCGACGAATGGCTGAAGCTGATCAGCAATCACGAGGCGAGCCACAGGGCAGAGCTGGTATAGTAGGGGTGATCGTGAAGCATGGAAACGCAGCCTTCTGCGACGAATGGCTGAAGCTGATCAACATCAAGAAGTGGGTTGTGGGGGTAGAGTAGCTAGTCAGGGCGGGTGATAGGAAACACCGCCTTCTGTGACGCAGTCAGGGTATTGGTGATGTGAACACCCTGCCAACGTTATGTCACTAGAGCGGAGTGCTGCTCCGTTTCAGAATGTGATTGACTCACTCTTGTGATTAGCATTCTTGCCTTATATAGTCTTCTATGCAGCTGCTGAAGCTGCTCGAGAACACGAAGTGCGTCGCGGGGACCGTAGTGTTCGATGAAGCACCGCACGACTCGCTGTCGATACGAGACGCAGTCAGTGCGAACGGTTGCAGCTGACCTGTGGCCAAAGGAGGGGTAATCCCTCTCGCTGCAACATTCCGTTGCTTCTGTGCAGGTGCAGCCAAGGCGCTGACAACAACTTACCTTCAGCTCATCGCGAACAAGAACAAAGAGAATAATGATGACAAAAACCCGACTTGCCGACGCCTCTGGGACCTTGCCAGGCCCCAAGCGTGTTGCATTTACACAATTCCCCCCCTTTTCTCACCGAACATGCAATGTCGGAGGAAATGAGAGCACGTCACTACCGGCCATCCACGGCGTTTCCTTACGCCCTGTACCATGAAACAAACGTTTGTCCAGGGCAAATCGTTCGACGAAAAACAATACCCTCCCCTCATCATTTTGCGGTTGCAACCGTGATTGGCCAATGACGCGTCTTTTATCTCTTTCTCCACGCAGCCGTGGCCACTCAGCACGCCCCGACGAACAGCGTGCCGGCAAAACTCAGGTAGCTAGCCTGACTTCTTTCACACAATTTGACGTGGGCGGCCCTAGATTTTCATCTGAATGGCACCTCAACACAAAACAAGTTGTCGACAGCTAACCAGTGTTCGCGCTAAGGAAAAAAACGGCTGATTTCAGCCGGAAAAACTCGCTCCATGGGCGGCATAGCCAAAGCTTATGTTGAAAATCGGCATATTTTGTGCGAGTCTGCCGGTAAGAAAAAAGGCTCGAAATTTAATCAGCCGGCAAGCCGGCTGATCGCGCGCACACTGCAGCTAACAGGTACAGTAGTACAACAAAACCAACCTATTTCTTTCTGCCACTCCGTATGCAACCAACAGAACTGGTACTAAAATCAAAAAAAGGGGAAAAATCGCAAGCGGAGGCCTTGTCGACGTGCAGCTCGGCTCACCCGCAAAGTACGAGGAAGAACAAAAAAGAATAGGCGTGTGTTTGTTTGTACGTGCCGGGGAGGATTAGCCTGCTAGTGAACGCTTGTGAGTGAATGTGCTCGTTAAGCTAGTCTTCTCCCAAACACGCTGCCAGCGTTCTCTCTCGTGTTCACATGTATTGTTACCTACCCCCGTGCATAAGATGGATGAAAAACTCGGGTTTTGGCGGTATCCATCTTAATCAAGGGGGGTACCCATCTTAAAACACGGGGGCACTGTAGACGACAGTGTAGTCGCCTTACACAGGGGTACCTCACCCCCGTGTTTAAGATGGATTGGCATTCTCGCCCGTTATCCATCTTAATCAAGGGAGTTTGGCTATCCAGCTTATGCACGGGGGTAGGTACTACGAAAAAAAAAAAAAAAAGAAGGAAGATGAGCCGACTTCAAGTGCAACAAGAGACCGACGAGGGGTGGAAAAAGTGGGCTGAGCACCCGGGGCCCAGAGAGCGAACTTACTACCTCCCCCATCACTTGCAAGCACGTTCTTGCAACCCCTCCCCCCTCGCAAAGACACATCGTCTTCTCCCCAGAACTGATGCGCGTCGCCAAAAACCCTGTACATACAAACTACGGTAGCGAGATGCCCAAGGAGTGTGGTCAAAAAAAAAAAAAAAAAAAAACGCTCAACATGCATGCGCGTGGAGGACCCAAGACTAAATTCAAAGCGAATTTCTTCTTCGTGTCGGTCGCAACACATACAAACATGGCGAGCCGTAGTTAAAGTGTATAAGCATACCTACTACCCTCATACCACCCGCCTCACAGCCTCAATGGTCAACCGGAGACCCTAAAACACCGAACCTCTAAACCACAAGAAACGCAAAAAAGCGTGCCAAACGTCGTATCGACACGTTTATGCATGTTTGGTCGCCATCCCGACGAGTCTACGAAAAATCCGTACACCAGTTTTCGTTGACCGCACGACCCGGGACCCAAATCCCGGAAGTGTTGACAAGGGGCAAATTGGCAAATGATCCTGATCAGAAGGTCCTACTCGGGCGGTCCAATTTCCTCACACATTGCGTGTGGCCGAAGAAAAGACTTTTTTTTTAGCCACATGCAATGTGTGAGGAAGCTGAACCGCCAAGTAGGGCCGGTCATTTGCAAATCTGCCACCTGAAACCACGTCCGGGATTTGGGCTCAGGGTAGTGCGGTCAACGAAAACTGTAGTTTCCCTTTCTACTTTCTCCTACTCTCGCGGTGTACGGTTTCGTAAGTTTTGGCAGCCGCTGCTTAACAAGGTTCATGTACTTAAAAGAAGTCAATGCTTAACAAACTTTGACGTGGGCGGCTTTGGATTTACATCTGAATGACACCTCAATACAAAAAAAGCTGTCGACAACTAACAAGTAAAAGAAAAAAAAAAGTCAAAAGACACCAATCTGTACGTCCATTCGGGATCGTCGGAAACACAAAAAACAAAACTACGCATTTCTTTCTTGGTTCACTCCCGCACAGGCAACCTCTGCACGCCACCGGTACCGGCACTGTGGTGCGGTCCCAAATGTGGGCCTGGAATTCTTCCGGGCTACTCTTATTGCCATTGTCCTTTTTCGGCGGGCTGTCTTGTTTTTGCTTTTCGCTTTGGCACTTCTCCAACCATCGCTGCATTCGGCAACTAGTGAAGGCAAGTCTGTGCGTTCTCGTGTTCTGCAGTCCGGTCGCTAGCTGTTGTGGGGCCCTCTTCCCGAGACGGATTTTCCTGTGGCTCTCGGAGCATGCTACGAAAAACCAGCTGAGAAACCAGACTCACACTAAGCTGTCCAGTCTGCAGACACTCGGTCTCGTCCGGACCGAACCATAATGGTCACAGCGTTGAACACATGCCATTCCAAAGCACGTTCTCGCATACCCCTCCCTACGAGTCGTTTCTTGGCGTCCCAGCTCTCTTTTCTTTCATCTTACTTCCTTCCCTGACGCACCGCCTTTTCTTTTGTTCCGGCAGCTTTTGGTGGCCTTCACGAGGCGACACTGTTGACCGCACCTTAATTGAGTTGCGGTCGCCGATTGACGTGACGCGGAACGAAGTGCTGCTTATGAGATGGCTGAGTGCACACCTAAGCACGGCTGCATCCTTGTGTTGTAGCCGTGTTGTGTATAAGGCTTCGTGGGGGCCTGGTCAACCACCTCATCACTATAGGCACAAACGTTTCGCGACCGTGATTGGACAGTCGGGAAGCCGGGGGCGGGTCTCCATGAAGAAGGAAAAGTAAAGCAAGACCTCCTGCTGTCTCCGGCTGCTTCGGCAGACGACACATACTACTACTACGGCCGCGGGGGCATCATCTGGTGATTCCTCGAGATCGTCGTCAAACTGCACATCGGACGTGAAGCGCACCGGGACAAACAGTACGCGGGGCAAGAAGCGACTGAAGCATGACACGACGCGTGCAAAGAGGTAGTCTGTGCGGCTTGTGCAGTCTATCGTCACAGATTGTTGCTGCATATCAAGTTCAAACTACTACTACCGGCAGCTTTTTCATCCCCCTGCGTGGCTGGCAGAAACGACGGCAGACTGCCCTTCCTATTTCATCTAGACTGTTTCTTGTAGTAAGGGTCGGTTTTCTTTTCGAAAATGCGTGCGAAACGAGAAAGGAAAGAGCGACCACCGACCTGAGGTCGTGTCGTCGCTCTTGACTGGTTTCATCCATACACCGCTATTGCTAGCGTTTTTTCCGGTTTAATGCACTGTTTGTTGAAAACGATGGTGCAGGGAAGTTGTTACAACCCGTCTCTTGTTGCCGGGATATATGGTTTACGGGACCTGCGCTGACTTGTCTCGCGTTTGCGCACGCCGCTCTCAGCGTCAGCCGAGCCGTGCAGCGGTTGAAGGAAAAGGAAAAGCAACAAGATCCAATTCTTTTGTTCACCGTGTCCTCCCCTCATCCGTACACCACCCACTTGTTATAGGAAAAGCGACAAGATCCAATTCTTTTGTTCACCGTGTCCTCCCCTCATCCGTACACGACCCACTTGTTATAGAAACACACAGCCTCAGTGGTCAACCGGAGACCCTAAAACACCGAACACAACATACAACATGCGAACCTCAGAACAAGTGGAGTCGTGTATGCTCTTGCAGCACCTGCTGACCTCTTCCATCCTCCTACTCCTTTGCTTTGTATGTCTTTGCGCGGACTGTCGTTTCACCCCGTGTTTTCTTTCTAGAAACGCACCAATAACGTCGGCACGCGCGCGAGATACGCAGCGGAGCCCATCCTCAAGCTGAAGTTAAAGAGGTGTGTCCGGCATCCCGAAAAGCGGGTGTGCTTCAATCAAAACGAGTGTACACGTGCACCCGAATAGGGGGTGTGGCACCCACTTCTTAACTCCACGCTTCAGCTCCAGCTCTTCTGAGGCTGGACTCCGCTGTGTGATTGTTCTTTACGTTCTACAGCCCCATCCCCCTGCCTTTCCGGTAGCATGGGGGTCCTGGTAGTGACTAGCTGCGAACAGCCACGGGCACACCCACCTGTCAGTATGGTGAGTGCATCCTGTTGGTACACACACCACAGGGTTCAGCATGCTCTGCGCATGCGACTTCTGAAAGATAGCAGCACGAGAACATACTGCTGGTAGTGGGCTGCCCCCGCGGCGGCGCAACAAACGCGTTCCATCTGCTGTGACGTAGACACGGAGTGTGCATAGTGCGTTGCTCAGGGTAGTAGTCGAAGGCCTGACAATCACACTAATGCAACAAATTTACGACTGCTGGTGGTAGAGGGCGGCATGAACGTAATACCGTCCCTACATCGGAACACACTCGGGCTCCGTCTGCCTCCGTTTTAAGGACCGGCACACGGTGCAGATGCTGCGTACAGATGCGTCTTTGAAACATTTTCCCACGGGCTGATACCCCGTTTGGAGCCATCAAACTTTGTTGAGTTTGACCTAGAGCCCCGGAAGTCTTTGAGAACCCCCTCCGTTCGAAAAGGGCTTACCGCCACCAGGCGTTTGCGGTGACCATACAGACCTGAAGACGGTAGGTTGCAGGGCAGGGTGGAGCACTGTGCTGATTCCGACTCAAGCTTTGAGAGCCGCACTATCGCCCGTGGCCGTCCTTCTTCCTCTTCTTCTTTTTTTCTTGTCTCCCGTCTCTTCAACCTCCCGTAGCTCCTGCATTGTATCTAAACTCAGCTTTCCCTCCTTTTTTTTCTTTTCTCTTCTCTTTTCCCCCTCTCCCCTTTCTTTTGGCGTTTTCCGCTGCTTATCAACGCATCCCTATTTCGCGACCTTTGCGGACCTTTGCTTTTCCTATCCGGATCATCGCCGCTTGCTAGGAAGAGACGCTGGGTGTAGCTGCTGATGATACTTTTACATGTCGAGATTCGGTGCACTCGCTACGGTGAATGTGATGTACCTCGCTCGTTCGTTGCTCTTCCAAGCGGTCAGTGTCGCATCTGTTGGGATGCCGTAGTGGAAGCTGCTGAGGTGTGCCTTCTGGGAAGTTGTACTGCGCTTTCCGTTTGAGTTCGGCATTAGTGGTTTGATGTCCCCACATCGGGAATGTTGAGTGACTGCCTTAACCTGGGGAAACGAGCTTGGGCGAGGTCACCGGGGGTTAGGGAGGGTGAGAAAACTTGACTGTTTCTTTGAACCAATTACACCCTGAAGGCTGTGTGAAGTTCTCTAATCGATGCGATGCAGATTGTCGCTACAGATTCTTTGCATTCTAACCCAAAACTCTAATCGACTTTCGTGTGCATCAACTCCCTCAGTGAAACTGCGAAAGTGCGAACGTTACCGACGACGCGCGTGCTTGCCGGCTTCCTGCACATGCTACCTAGGATACAGGACACACTTCCATACACGGACAAGCCACAAGTAGAGAAACGGCTTTCAAGATCGACATAAAGTCGCCACCTGGGTTGTATTCAACTCTGTCCGTCCGTCTATGTCCGGTTATGCCTCAGCAACTAGCTCTCCAGAATATCCGGGCACTGACCCGATGCGCCGTACTCGCCACTTCCGTCGCAGGTTATTATTACCCCTTCCTTACACGACAAAAGCAAACTCGCCATCGCCAAACGAAGCGAAGCACGATGCTGCCTGCAGGCGTAACGGGCTACTGGGGACCCGTCACGTCGACGGTCGACTGGTGCGAGGACAACTACCGCGTCACGATGTACGTCGCCGAGTTCTTCAACACGCTCTCCGGCCTCCCGCTGGTGTTGCTGGCGGGGTACGCGCTGCTGCTCAGTGCGCGGCGTGGCAGCTTGCAGGGCAGCTTTTGCTACACGCTGGCTTGCGTTTTGAACATAACCGTCGGCGTCGGGAGTATGGCCTTCCACGGTACTTTGACGCGCCTCGGTCAGGTCCTAGACGAGGTGCCCATGCTGTGGTGCAGTTGTAGTTGCGTTCTCGTCTTGCTGACCGTGCAGCCGGAGCCGTGCTTTCGGGAGTACAAGGGGTTTGTGATGCCGCTGGTCGTCTTCGCGTGGGCGGCCGCCGCAACCGGGGCGTATTTTTACTGCGGATTCGGTGTCTTTGTGGGGATGTACTTCTGCTCCGTCGTCGCTGCCATCGTCCTCGGGTACCGCCGCATGTTGAGTTCGGAGTCTCCGGGGCACAAGGCGCTCGCGCTCCGCCTCCTCGCCGTCTGCGGCGGGGCCTACACGGCGGCGTCCTTCGCGTTCTGGATCCCGGAAATGTACTCCTGCGGCAACCGGGTGCAAACCGCGCACGCCTCGGTCTTCCAGCACTTGCACGCACATGCCATCTTCCACCTTCTCGCCGGCGTTGCGCACTACTCCTTCCTCCTCTTCGCTGCCATTCTCCAGCTCGAAGAAGAGGGCCGCAAGGGCGAATTGCTGTGGAACCCGGCGCCCGTTATCGTCGTCGTTGCGCTGTGAAGGGGCCTTTGCGTCGGGGGTCGCCGGAGCGACAGGGCTCTTGCGTCCCGCCTTCGGGCCGTCTCACGTTGGATCCCGGCAGCGGTTGGAAACCGTGCGCCTCAGACTGGCAGCACCTGCATGCGCACGCCGTCTTCCACCTTCTCGCCGGCGCTGCGCACTGCTCCCTCCTTCTCTTCGCTGCCATCGTCGGGCTCGAAGAAGAGACAAACGTACGCACAAACAAGCGTGGCGCTGCCCACCACCCTTCCTTCTCATCGCCAGGGCGAAGAGGGCGAATTGCTATGGAACCCGGCGCCCATCTTCATGCGCACGCAGTTTTTTTTGTATAAGCACCTGCTTTGTAGGAAATGCTTGAGGAGGCTGCCAGTTGCGATAGATCAAAGGAGGTTAATGTAGCCCACACGAAACACAGGTAAATCTGGGTTTAGTGGCGGGCGTAAGCGTTCAACAAATTCTCCCCCTCTAGCCTCATTTGAAATGAGCACAAGGCAGTCCCTCGAGTATTTTTTTTTTGCAACAACCAATTTCTGCTTCCCTGAACAAAGTAGTTGTTACTAAAAAAAACAATGGCAGCGATTTAACCAGAACACATGTAGGTTAAATCGCACAAACAAACAAGCTTGCTTGTTGTCTACATCAACAAGCGTCGGATGGCAAGGTGCCAAAACACCTAAAGCAGGGGTTACACACACGTACGCACAAGCAAGCTGCACACCACTCTCTCCCTTCTCTTTGCCAGTATGAAGAAGAGGGTTGCAAGGGCGAATTGCTATGGAGCCCGGTGCCCATCAATGTCGTCGTTGCGCTGTGCAAAGCCCTCGGGTCGCCGCCGCGGGCTGTGTTCGGAGCCGAGAAGAGCGGATGGTGTCCTCCTGCGGGAACCGGTTACGCACCGCACACGCCGTCCGTCTTCTACACTGCCTCTTCGTCGCCATCGAAGAAGAGGTTCGCACGGGCGTAGCCCTTTTTGTTTGCGGTAAGCAGAGTGGGCCTGGCCGAAGCATGAGCAAAAGTCTAGCGATATAGTAAATTTGCCCCTCCAATCCCCCTCCCACCCTCCCGAAAAAGGTCGAAAGACACCGATACGGGATCGTCGGAAGCACAAAATGATCTCCCTCCCTCCGCCCCTTCCTCCCGTCTTAAGGTACGGCACATCTGGCACACTCACTCGAGAAGAAGCGAAACTCAAAGAGCGAGGGCACGACAAGCAAAATATGGAAACCAACCGCCCCGCCTGCAAATAGCCGACCCGACTGGCGCCCCAACCACGGCGCACACGGCGCACCGTCGCAAGGGGAAACTATGGGGCGGCCTCCCCCCCAAAAAAACCTTATATTAGGGCGGAAACAACCCGCACCACGTGAAGCACCGCAAGTGTCGCGAAACCCAAGCACCACTCTACGAGAAAATACATAAAAAACGCGGACAACAGACCGGTACGGGCTACAAGGCAACCCCTGCTCAACTTGTAGAACGTGGGGGGCCCAAGACTACACTCCACGAAGGAATGTACTTGGTGTCGGTCACAAACAGTCCCGGACATGGCTAGCCATAACCCATATCGAAAGCGTGCACTAAGTATACAACCCGTAACCACATAGCCCTTTCTTGCTCTAAGAGCATGAACGGTCACACGGAGACCCTAAAACCCCGGAATTTCAAGCGAACTTTAACTCTAAAAAGCCACCCCTCCCTCAAAATAGAATTCCCCCTGCGCGGGCAGCCCAGTCAACATGGCCCAAAGGGATAGAGGTGCACGTCAGGCCAGCGGGAGCAAGGACGTTGTCCGAAGACGCCGACACTAACCCTTCGCTGACGATGCCGCGGGTCACCTCCTCAACTCATTCCTATCCTGGTCGATCCGAGCAAAACTGAGGCAGCCGGCAAGCCGTCTCGCGCTCAACGCCGACGCTGTACTACAATTCGGGTTTCAAAGCCCTGGGAACTGGGCAAACATGAGTGTTAGAACTCGGGCAAGGCGCACGTATTGAGCGAAGCGTTTTGTCTTTTCGGAAAAGAATTTGACAAACCTACGCATTTCTTCTCAGTGTCAACTATGCATTATTGGTACTAGAAAAGAGTTGTTGGCAGCGTACTACATGCAACTTACCAAAACAGGCGAGTTCCGCTCGTGCGCACAAACAACAGAAAATCGACACATATTTTTTGCTCTCCGACCTTTGAGTTTCGCTCATTTACTGAGGAAATACCTGGCCCTCCCTCCTCTCTATCTCCCTCCCGCCTTCCATTCAAAGGTCTTTCACGACCCGTCGCAGCCGAATTTATCTCCTCCCACCCGCAAAAATAAAACGCACAAATCTTTTCAAACTTTAACGACGCACCTAAACGCTTACTTTTTGAACGCAAGCATGGTGAATACTCACTCGAGGGAGGCCCACAAGGAAGGGGTTTTTGTGCCGACCGGGCGGAAGTCCAGCAAGGAAAAGGAAGACCGCGCGTATTGTTGTGGTCTTGTTTCTCTCGGGTGGTGCCTCCGAGTATTTCCTTGGGCTCATCTAACTTTTTATGCGCAACCGTTGCTCCGGAAACGTGTTCCATGCAGTACAACTGTACCGAAAGGACAGCTTCCAAAGCTGCACGACGCATCTTTCCAAGATTTTCTTCCGAGGCCGTTGTTTAAAATCAGTTCAGGACTAAGTTTCTTGCCCGCATTTGAATGATCCGCACCCAGACCGCAGGAACATGTACCGAACCCGTCTTACGGGGTGACAAGTACCTTTCGACAGCAGGCAGTGTCCTTGGAAACCAGACTCACACCGCAGTCCTGTCTGCAGACAATCAGGTTCCGCGCTGATGATGGTCCGCCTTGTGTGTCCGTGGCTTAAAGGACCGAAACACGGCGCAGACGGGACCAGTGCGGTGTTGAGCACATACTCATTCCAAGCACGTTCTTGCAATCCCCCCCCCCCCCCCCTTTACTTACGCTTAACAAAGAAATTGAGGCTTTTTCTGAAAGACCCCTGTCGTCCAAACGATACTTGTCGTGTGACGAGTACGCGGTGTGCAAGCGGTCCGTCCCTTATACCAAGCATGGGGGAGAGTAGAGTACCAGTAGATAAGGCGACTGTACGCGTTGCACAAAACAACGACGTTCCAGTAAGTGCACACCCCCACCCGCCACTCGTAAAACCCGCACCAGGCAAAGTACTGAAGTGGAGGACGAGGCACCATTCACTTCAAAGGCCGAGCTTTGTCTGCTGAGTTTTGTCTTCTTCTTTTTACGTACCGGGTAGTCAGTCTGACTAAAAACGACAATGGTCACCCGGAGACTATACAACGGATCCCTAAGTGAACTTGCACTCTAAAAAGCAAGGCGGAACCCGGAGAGGAAAAAAGAAACCATGGTGCCATACATCGATTGCCACAAGGCATGGTCCGATGCACAGCCAACCCAAAGCTTGAGGCTTCCTTTCCTTTTCGCTTCCGCGGAGGAACAGGAAGTCTGAGGCCTATTCCCACATGATGAGTGACCCATAGATGCAGTGTACCGTCATAGACTTCTCCATGCATCAGCCTGCCCGAAGTGAAAACCACTTGCTTTTTCGCTCGGCACGTGTCTACCGCGACCCGAGCATCCATGTGCATCACAGTTAAGATACCACCTTTCACGAGTCTGGAGGAACCTTTTGTGCAGGCGGAAGTTTGTACGAGATTGCGCCGGACTGAGCGGGAATTGATTGGTCCCGGGTCGGTACTCTCGAACGGAGCAGCAGTGTCGTGGATGCAGTCGGCGACTGGTGATTTCACATCTGGATTCCGTGTTCTGATCGTGTTCTATTCGGTGAGTACGATTCGAATACAGATCGATTGGGCCGTGATCCGAACGATTGAACACATTCGTGACCAATGGGATACCATGACGTGATTGTCTTTTCGACCAAGCCTAGCAACCAGGGCGACCCGGTTAATCCTGCCAGTAGTCATGGGCTTGTTCCATAGATAGCGGCACACGCATACGATTGCTTGCAGACGGCTTGTGGCACTACTGGCAACCTACGCGAGGGAAAGGTGCCTTTCGACCCCTCATCGCTAAAACATGTCCGAAACTCCAATGAAACCGCGGGGTCGAGGAGACCATAGTAGAACAAACGCTAGCAATAGCAGTGGTGTGGATGCAACAAGGAGGCGCCAAAAGCAGATTCCCATGCGTCCTTGCTCCTTTTTGTGAAAAAGTCAGACTAACCCGAAAGGTGTAAGGCCGCGAATCAAAGCGTGGAAAAAGAGTCTCCATTGCCCCCCCACCCGTCTCCTCGACCGCCGTCTCCTCCTTTACACGATATACAGACGACGAGTACTGAGCTAAGTACATGCGACGACACCTAACCGTAGTCAGATTTCGGCTTGTAGAGCGACGGCCAACAAACAGACTCACACGGTTGTGTACGAAACCCTTTGCACGCGTTTCGTGTCTAGCAAGCCCGCGCTTACCCTCTTTTTCTCGAGCTTCAAAGACCGCGGAAGCACCGCCCACGTGCGCGTTACCCTTCCCACCCACGCAAAACAATCAGCAAAGCAAAACCTTGGAGGAAGAAAGCTTCCCCCTTCCCTTCCGAGCATTCAGTTGCCACTCCCCACCATCCAATCTTGCCGCGGGTTCTTTTGCCCATAATACTTGCCCGACTTGCCCCTTTTTCCTCCCACCCCCGCTCATCGGCTGCGCACAGTTATGCCCTGGTTCTCTCTCTTTTCGTCAGCCTTTTCTGCCGGGCTACTCGCAGCCCCATTGGAGCAACCCGTCCGCCAACCATACCGTCGATGCCATTGGCTGGCGAGTGGACTGTAGTAGACCAGACCAGTTAGCAGCAGAGAGAACATGGCTGACTAGTATGCCATCTGTAGTATGCATTAGGTGGCGAGTGAAAGTGCCACTCGATGCCAGTGAGCATGACACTGGCTGGTGGGACTGTAGTAGACCATACACATAGCAGCCCTGTCAACATGCCCCTCTGGCGCATGCCTTTGTGACGGATTGTGGAGCGTAAAGTGATGTCTAAGACCGTTGGCGTGGACTGGCGTATGCCAGCTGATCGTGAGGTAACTGCCCGGCAAAGTGGCAGGCTGACTGATGGGACTGTAGTAGACCATAGACCCACAAGCAGCCCTGTCAACATGCCCCTCTGCGGCGTATGCGCTTGTGACGGATTGTAAAGCGTAAAGTGATGTCTAAGACCGTTGGTGTGGACTGGCGTATGCCAGCTGATCGTGAGGTAACTGCCCGGCAAAGTGGCAGGCTGGCTGGTGGGACTGTAGTAGACCATACACCCACAAGCAGCCCGGTCAACATGCCCCTCTGGCGTATGCGTTTGTGACGGGTTGTAAAGTGGTGGACTGGCGTATGCCAGATGATCGTGAGGTAGCTGCCCGGCTAAGGCACCTTTTGACAGACTGGTACGCTTCACGCTGCAGCGCCATTGGACACGCCGTGCGGACGTGTTCCTTGTGCTCACCAAACCGGTCGCGCCACCCACCCCCAACGGAGTCGGCCGTTGAAGTTGTTGCCGGTGTTCGCGCGAAGGAAAAAAGCGGCTGATTCCAGCCGGAAAAATACTCGAGGGGCTGCCTTGTGCTTACTTCGAAGGAGGCTAGAGGGGGAGAAACAATACAACTACAAAATGGGTCTTTTTTGTTGAACGCTTACGCCCGCCACTAAACCCAGATTCACCTGTGTTTCGTGTGGGCTACAGCACATTTACCTCCTTTGATCTTTTGCAGCTGGCAGCCTCCTCAAGTATTTCCTACAAAGCAGGTGCTTATACAAAAAAAAAAATCCTTGAAAAACGGACACCGAGCCGGCTAATTCTCGGAAGGTCTGCCGATCAGAAGGGTTTTACGACAACATCCTGCCGGTGCGTCAAGCTGATTCCGCTCCATGGGCGGCATAGCCAAAGCTACACTGTTGAAGATCGGCCGAAAAAAAAGGGCTCGGAATTTAATCAGCCGGCAAGCCGGCTGATCGCGCGCACACTGGTTGTTGCACGAAAAAAACAGAGATTGGGGTACAACCGCTTCCCTCCTGGCTCTACAACCGACTTTGGGGCAAGCAGCCGGGAGCTTTGGATAAGAAACAAAGCGGGGTTCCCCCCCAGCCGGAGCCGGCTAGCCCCAACGACAGCACTGCACCGCTGCAACGCCACTGCTACGTCGCTAAATTTACCACACCTGCGTTAATAAAGAGATCTCAACCGGCAAAACCCGGGCAAACCGGGCTTAACGCCGAGAAGCGATTCCTAGCTTGTCCGTCGTACGATCGAGCATCAGGTAAGAGAAAATAGAAAACAACCCAACAACACAACACCGAAAAAAACGCCCCTTCGACAATGGAGGATGAAGGCTACTGGGGCCCCGTGACTTCGGCCGTTGACTGGTGCGAGGACAACTACCGCGTCACGGTATACGTGGCCGAGTTCTTCAACACGCTGTCGAGCCTCCCCATGGTGCTGCTCGCGGCTTACGCGCTGCTGCTGAGTGCGCGGCGCCAGCACACGCGGAGCACTCTTTTTTACAACATCGCCTGCGTGCTGACTATGGCTGTCGGCGCCGGGAGCATGGCCTTCCACGGCACGCTCACGCACGCGGGGCAGGTCCTGGACGAGGTGCCTATGCTCTGGTGCATTTGCAGCTTCATTCTCGTGTTGGTGGTCGTTCACCCGGAGCCGTGCTTCCGCGCCATCCCGAACCGAAACATCGTCGTGCCCGCCGCCGTGTTCGCTTGGGCGTCCGCGGCCACCGCGGTGTATTTGTATTCCGGTTTCGTGGTCTTCGTGATCATGTTCTTCTTCTCCGTCATCGCCACCATCGTCTTGGGGTACCGCCGTGCGATGAGAGCGGCTTCACCGAGGCATAGGGTCCTCGCTCGGTGGTTGACCGCCGTCGCAGGAGCGTCGTACCTGGTTGCGTCCTTCGTGTTCTGGATCCCGGAGATGCTGTTCTGCGGAAACCGGCTGCAGTCGGACCACCCGTCGGTCTTCCAGCACTTGCACGCGCACGCCATCTTCCACCTTCTCGCGGGCGCCTCGCTGTACGCGTTCCTCTCGTACGCTGCTATCATTCAGCTGGAGTCCGAGGGGCGCAAAGGCGACTTCCTTTGGAACCCGGCGCCCGTCATTGTCGTCGTCGCGGCTTGATCACACCCACCGTGTGCGTCATCCGCCGCCCGACCGTGTCGATTTGACACATGATACACTTTCATACACGCTCTCCCCCTCCCTCCCGCCGCATCGCCGTTCTTCGTGCGGTGTTCACTTCTGATCCCGGTTCCCGCGAAACGAGTGCTCAGGGAAACCGACGATGCTCAGACCTCGCGCCCATCCACCCAAGAGCGAAGCAGCCCCGTCCCTGTTGCCGATTGGAAATTCCCACGAGGAGGGGGCCGTGCTTGGACGAGGGAAGATGGTCAACGAGCGCGAGCCGGGGCAGGGCCGGAAAGCAGCGGTACCTGCCCAGAGGGTCGTCCTGTCGCTGTGTCGCAGGGGGGCAGGGAAATCGTGCCTGGTCGCGTTCTTTGCGTTCTGGAGTCCCCCCGAGAAAGCTGCGTTCTTTCTTTTAATCTCCAGCAATTCCGCAAGACTCCAGCCAATCCGCGCAGGCGATTCCCGCGTTCCGACCTGCGCCCGAGGTTTCACACCCCCATATCCAGAACTAAACAGTTGCGAACCGCCAGCGGTTTGCGGAACCACTTCCTCGACCTACCCTCAAGCTCTAAATGGTGCGCCCGGTGGTTACTTCATTGCAACCCGGATGTATTACCCGGGTTGTAAGCGGGTAACTTCTGCGAAGCGAAAAAGAAGGCTCGGTGCTACAATTAGAGAGTAGCTGGCCGACCGGCATTCGCTCCGTACTTTTCTTTATCACTTTAAAAACCAGCCGCCGTTGCGTCTTCGCCTTTTACGTGCTGCAGCACTTTCTCTCGAGAGCTCGACCATACTTTGGACCCTGTCCGGTTCGTGCTCTCTGGCCATCCCCCCTTTCCATTTCTGGCCTCCTCGTAGGAAGTTGGCAGTCGGCATTCAGTTCTGGGGCGGATTGCTCGAATTCCGTGCGTCGTCGTTCTCCTTGAGCACCGCTTCGTGCGAAAGATCGCCAGGATAGGAGCTGCGCTCATTTCTCTGCAGGCCATGAGCCTCTGAACAAGCCATGAGACGGCTTACACACTGTTGTCACAAGCTTCGGGTCTGAGCATAGTCGTTCTTTTGAAGCCCCAGACCTCCAACCGATTCGTGGCCAATGCGCATGATCGACAATATAGGAGCTGCGCTCATTTCTCTGCAGGCCACGAGTCTCTGAACAAGCCATGAGACGGCTTACACACTGTTGTCACAAGCTTCGGGTCTGAGCATAGTCGTCCTTTTGAAGCATCCAGGCCTCCAACTGATTCGTTGTCAATGCGCATGATCGACATGATAGGAGCTGAACTCATTTCTCTGCAGGCCATGAGCCTCTGAACAAGCCATGAGACGGCTTACACACTGTTGACACAAGCTTCGGGTCTGAGCATAGTCGTTCTTTTGAAGCACCAGACCTCCAACCGATTCGTGGCCAATGCGCATGATCGACATGATAGGAGCTGAGCTCATTTCTCTGCAGGCCATGAGTCTCTGAACAAGCCATGAGACGGCTTACATACTGTTGTCACAAGCTTCGGGTCTGAGCATAGTCGTTCTTTTGAAGCACCAGACCTCCAACCGATTCGTGGCCAATGCGCATGATCGACAAGATAGGAGCTGAGCTCATTTCTCTGCAGGCCATGAGTCTCTGAACAAGCCATGAGACGGCTTACACACTGTTGACACAAGCTTCGGGTCTGAGCATAGTCGTCCTTTTGAAGCATCCAGGCCTCCAACTGATTCGTTGTCAATGCGCATGATCGACATGATAGGAGCTGCGCTCATTTCTCTGCAGGCCATGAGTCTCTGAACAAGCCATGAGACGGCTTACACACTGTTGACACAAGCTTCGGGTCTGAGCACAGTCGTCCTTTTAAAGCATCCAGGCCTCCAACTGATTCGTTGTCAATGCGCATGATCGACATGATAGGAGCTGCGCTCATTTCTCTGCAGGCCGTGAGTCTCTGAACAAGCCATGAGACGGCTTACACACTGCTGTCACAAGCTTCGGGTCTGAGCACAGTTGTCTTTTTGAAGCATCCAGGCCTCCAACTGATTCGTTGTCAATGCGCATGATCGACATGATAGGAGCTGAACTCATTTCTCTGCAGGCCATGAGTCTCTGAACAAGCCATGAGACGGCTTACACACTGTTGTCACAAGCTTCGGGTCTGAGCATTGTCCGGTTCCCTGAAGGCAATCGAAGATCACTGACGGCTTGCACTCTGTTGATTCGGGCCTGAGCACGGTTTCCCTTGAGGCACTCGAATCACTTCCCGCTGGCTCGTTACGGCTCGAGATGGGAGCTGAGCTCATTTCTCTGCAGGTCACGGGTCTCTGAACAAGCCATCGGACGGCTTGTTCACAGTCGACAAAAGCTTCAGGTCTGAGCAACGTCGTTTTTTAGCGATAGCCAGTAACTGCGTCCTTGAGAGGCATACTAGTTACAGCTGAAAAGAAACGTTTAGCAGCAGGGTTTACCTGAACGCGTACAGGTCAAATCGCCCAAGGAGTTAAATTGACAACCCAACCTTTCCACCAGAAAACGAACTTTTGAACTCTAAATAGCAACACGCAGTTCTTTTGATTCCGAAACACCATGGATTCGTTGCAAGGCACGGGCCGGGTGTGGGGGGGTGACGAGGTACCGACCCGAGGAAAGGAACGGGGGAGAAATAGGATAGTCGTTTGCCGTAGTTTTGCGGGGGGTAGGGGGGCGGGGGGGTAGGCCACCCTTTGGCACACGACGGTCGCGCCCCCTCCTGCCGCCTGCCCTGAGTTCGCTGCGGTCTGATTGAAGGCAGTAAAGCGCCATGCGCGCGGCGGCTGAGCAGGGAGAAGTTGTCAGCGCAAAGCCCGAGGACAGTGAAGACCAAGCCACCCCGCCGCCTGCGGGGACTCGCTCCGCACTCGACGAGGAGGCAGCGCAGAAGGGCTCTACTTCGGCCCTCGACAGCAATGTGCCTCAAGTAGGAGACGAGGCAAGCCCGGCAGCACAAGATGAGAACGAAGCATCAAAGGATTGTGGTCCGGCAGCACAAGACGAGACTGAAACATCAAAGGGTTCTAGCCCGGCAGTACAAGATGAGAACGAAGCATCAAAGGGTTCTATCCCCACAGTACAAGATGTGAATGAAGCTCCAAAGGATTCTAATCCGGCAGTACAAGATGAGAACGAAGCGTCAAAGGGTTCTAGCCTGGCAGTGCACGACGAGAACCAGGCATCAAAGGGTTCTAGCCCCACAGTACAAGATGTGAATGAAGCTCGAAAGGATTCTAATCCGGCAGTACAAGATGAGAACGAAGCATCAACGGGTTCTAGCCCGGCAGTACAAGATGAGAACGGAGCATCAAAGGATTGTAGTCCGGCAGTACACGATGCTAACGAAGCATCAAAGGGTTCTAGCCCGGCAGCGCAGGGCGAGAACGAAGCGTCAAAGGATTCTAGTACGGCAGTAGCTGATAACGAAGCGTCCAATGATTCTAGCCTGGCAGTAGCTGAGAACGAAGCACCAAAGGATTCTAGTCCGGCAGTACAAGATGAGAACGAAGCGTCCGAGGGTTTTAGCCCGGCCGTACAAGACGAAAACGAAGCATCAGACGATTCTAACCCGCCGATCCACCCGAGCAACAAGTCTCCAGCGAATGAAGCATCGCATATTTCCAGTCTTCCGGTCAACGAGAGCAACGAGCCTTCGTCGGCACGAGAAGAGACGGCCGCGTCGAAGAGTTCGGCCCCGGCGCCCGCTGCAGCCACCAACGAGCACCCGCACGCCCGACGAGACGAGAACGCGGCGCCGGGGACACCTGCCCCGCCGGGGCAGGCCAGCAGCGGCCCGCCCACGGCATCGGGCCCTGGCGAGCTGGCGTCCGGCGACGCGGAGCTGTGCGCGGCGCCGGCGCGGAAGGGAGAGCCGGGAGAGGGTGGGCAGAGCCCCGAGGCCGCGCACCTGCACACGGAGCAGAGCAGCACGACGTCGGAGACGTACGCGCTGGCGGACCACGAGACAGTCGCCGCCCAGCTGCTGCTCGACGGGCACCAAGCAGTCCACGTGGCGGAGGACGACGCGTGCACCACAAGCAGCAGCACAGAAGGAACGACGTCGGTGGAGGCCTTCGTGAGGGAGCACTCGGATGGGTTGGGTCCACCTCCGGCGGACCGCACGCGGAGCCAGCGGCTCTTCGGGGACGCGCCGATCCTGAACGACGCGATCTCCATCCTGCAGTCGTCGGCCTACTGGCAGGACCGGACCCTCCACCCCGACGAGCAACCCCTGCGCCGCATGGCGTCGTGCCCTGCGGAGCGCCTCGCCGCAACGCGAACCCCCGCCCGCGGCGGCTCCGCTGTGCCGTCGACGCCGACCAACGGGCGGCGGCCGTTCTTCCCGCACACCAAGCGCGAGACCCCTCTCCCCCTGTCCCCTGGGCTGCTTTCCTCCCGCGAGAAGCGGTACTCCTCCGGCGACCACGCGCCCCTACACCACCACCACCAGCAGCACCACCACCAGCAGCACCACCACCAGCAGCAGCTCGCTGCCAGCACGCCCTCAGCCCCGCAAGGGGATGTGCACTTTTTCACCGGAATCGGCGACTCGGCCAAGGCGCCCCCCCCGCCGCCCGACGACGCGGCGTCCAGGTGCAGCGACGCCGCCACGCAGTCAAAGCCGGCCGCGCAGCGGGTGAAGGCGAAGACGGCGTCGTTCATCGTCAAGAAGCCGCGGCCCAGCAGGGACGCGGCGGCCGCGGCGCCGGCCGCGGCCGGCCCGTCGACGGCGGCTCCCGACACCGACCCGCCGCTGCCGCTGCTCGAGCGGATGGTGCAGGGCGACGGCGAGTGGAGCCCGTTTGCGCGGCGGCAGGCGGAGTCGGACCCTAGCGATGAAGACAGCGCCGACGGATCCGCGTCGCCAGGGTCGCAGAGGGGGTCGAAGCGGTCTTCAGCGGTGCTGACGAAGACCGACCTCGCGAAGTTCTTCAACTACACCGACGACGACGAAAACGACTCCGACCCCGAGCCTCCCCAGGCGCAGGCCGCCGACGCCGCGCCGCTGCTCGCCGACTTGTCGAAGGCCACCGTCGAGAACTACTGCGACGGACAACCCGACAAACCGGGCGACCCGCGCCCGGCCGCGGCCACCGAATCGCGGTCGTTCGAGCTGCACAGCTGGGCGAGCGCACAGAACGCCGCGGCGCTCGACCTGAAAGACGTGCTCTCGCTGATGACTGGCGGGCTGGCGAGCCTGCCGTCGATGGAGAGCCTCGAGGAGATCGCGCGCGACCAAGACGACCTGCCGGCACCCGACAACGACACCCCCCCTCCCGACGGCCTCCCCGCCCTAGGAACCCGGCGGACGCAGGCGTGCAACATCGCCGGGTTGGACCCCGCGAAGGGGAGGTGCCAGCCGCAGCGGGCCACCCCCGGCTCGTACGGCCAGTCGCAGGGCGGCGGGCTGGCGGCGGTGGGCTCCATGGGGTCGTCTCCGGCGCGGGCGATGGGGTCGTCGGAGGCGACGACGGAGGGATGGACGCTGGCGAGTCCGGGCGATGCGTACAAGGACGCGCCCGCGTCGTTCGAGGGCGCGATCGGCTTCTTCCGCTCGGGCAGCACCGCGAGCGCGGCGAGCACCGCCGGCGGCGGCAGGCAGCCGGGCGACTGCTTCGCCGGCGAGAGCCCGCCCGCCTGCCCCCCGGACTCCCCGAAGTTCTCCGCGCGGCAGCCCGGCCTCAAGCCGCTGGGCGCCGCCGCCCGCCCGCTGAAGCCCGCGGCAGCCGAGGACCCCCACCACCACCACCACCACCAGCACCCCCAGCAGCAGCAGCAGCAGCACCCCCGGCGGCGGGGGAAGTCGCCGGGGGCGTTCTCGCACACGACGCTGGGCAACCTCGCGGCAGTCATGCGGCGGCTGCGCGGCGACGTCGCGAAGCAGGTCGAAGCCCTGGCCTTGGCCTCGGAGCAGCCGAGCTCGCCGATCGAGTCGTGCTCCAGCAGGAGCACGAGAGACTCGTCCTCCAGGTCCAAAAAAGACGACCTCCAGTCCCGCAGAGGCTCCGAAGCAAGCGAGCAACACCACCACCAGCAGCAGCAGCAGAGGCCCGCGGCCCGGGCGAAGAAGTTCAACGCGCACGAGCTGCGGCGGATGGAGAAGGAGCTGGGCATCCTGCTCGGGCGGTTCGAGAGCTCGCCGACCAGCTTGTTCTTGGAGATCGTCCTGAGGGACTACCAGCACCTCCGCACGCTGGAGGGGAGCCTGTCGTGCGCGCTGCACGCGCTGGAGACGGAGACCGTCACGTCCGACCTGCTGGAGGCGGCGACGTACCAAGCGGCGCTGGTGCGCGAGCAGAAAATCGTCATCAAGCAGAAGGCGTACATCCTCCGCAGCCGCCCGATGCGCGCCTTCTACACGCACCTAACCAAGTGCCTGTCGGCGACCTTCCTCCTCCTCCGCATCCTCCGGTTCTTCCCCGTGCACATGACAGAGCGGAACCCGTTCGTCGACTGTCTGTATGAGCTGCTTCCGCACAGCACGCTTCTGTTCGAGTCAGGGCTCTCCATCGGCCACGCGGCGTCGCCGAAGTCGGAGTACGGGCAGTTCAGCCTGTCGGACGTCGACATCTGCGTCAACGCCGCGGCGCTCGCGCTGTGCAAAAAGCACGAGCAGCAGCTCAGCGTGCTGTCGTCGTCGTGCTCCGCCGACGGCGGGTGCACGAACGCCGCGGACTGGTGCGTGTGCGTCGTCGTCGAAGCCCTGCTGAGCGGCAGGCCGGACCCGGCGTTCCCCATGGCGGAGCAGATTGTCGCGTGGGTCGCCGGCTGCTCGCTGGCGTACGACGTGCAGCACTCGAGGGCACCGCCTTCGTCCTCCGGGAAATCGCGCGACGGGGCGGCCGACGATTCGCTGTCGAGCAGCACCGCTGCGGGTGCCGCGCACTCGAGGAGGCGGAAGGTCGTCGTCGTCCCGGATCCGATCGTTCCCTCGAAGGAGTTGACATCCCGGGGGTGGTCGTCGCCTCGGAAGGGTGCCGTCAAGACAGCCCCGCCGTCCGACCACCTGTCGTGGACCGCGGAAGGCGTGTTCCGGATGTGCGGGATCCGGACGCTGACCGGCGAGCTGTACGGCCTCGAGAACATTCCCCGGGAGCAGACGTACCACCGGTACGGCTTCTGCACCGACACGATCCACGCCGCGAAGCAGCGCCAAATGGCCCGCGTCGCCTGCCTGCTGTGGGGCAGCCAGCCGCCGGCCGTGTGGGCAGACGACCCCGAATTCCTGGCGCTGAACCCGATCGTCTTCCTGCACGCGTCCCCCATCCCCTACACCCTGCTGTTCATCACCGCGCCGAACCTCACCGCCGGCTACCTCGTGAGTCTGCCTCTCTCGCCGGGCAACCGGCGGCAGAAGGCGGGGTGGAGCTCCCGGTCGGGCGCCATGCAGCCCAAAAGCAGGGAGCAGTCCAAAAAATAGCCCTCCGTCAGCCACAGGCGCGTGTCGGGTAGGCGCTTCCTTCTGCACCGGGCACGTGGACCCACAGTGTCCTGCCCTTCCCTGCAAACCTGCTGTTAGTAGCAGCGCGCCGAACCTCACAGTAGCTGCACGCTTTCCCCGCTGCCGGGTCAGGTCCCTTGCAACCGATCCACTGAGGAACATTAAAAGAAGGCTGCATGGACTCAAACAAGCCTCCAGAGTTTCACCATCTTCACATTTGTTGCGCATCGGGTTGCATCACGCAGCGAAAACCCGTCGGGTACTAGGAGCAGAGGAGTGCCTGCTCTTTCAGCGAACCCATGTGCCGAAGGTAAGCTGGAGACTTAAAACCCCGGCGGCTTTAAGCGAATTTTCACTCTAAGACGTACCTGCGCCTGGTGGCGCAGCATTCACTTCGACGAGTACCTGTTTTCACGTCGCGTGTCCCGTGTGTGTGTGTGTGTGTGTGCAATCGGGTCAAATTGGCATCGATCCGCCCCCTGTTCTGTTTCATACAATCCTCACTGCCGCCCCCCCACACACGCCGCTGGCCGGAGGTTCCCACTCAGCTTCCTTCGCTGCACCCGCGCATGTTTTTCGACGACCACGGCTTGGGCAGCAAAACCAGTAACACTTCCACACCTCTTCTTCAGATAAAGAAGTGCAACCAGATTGCCTCCCCCCAAAACGCCGAATCCCGTAGGTTCAGTTCCTGCTTCCCTTCCTTCGTTGCACCCACATGCACCCACATGCACCCACACACTGCTTCTCGACGACCACGGGTTAGACAGCAACAGCCGTCTACCACCTCTACGACTCTTCTTCAGAAGGATGTAACCAGATTGCGCACCCTAAAAATGCCGAATCGTGGGGTTCAGTACCTACTCCGCTTCCTTAATCGCGCCCCACGCATACTTCTCGACGACCACGGCTTGGGCAGCAAAACCAGTCTAACAATGTCCACGTATCCTTCCAAAAAAGTGCGACCAGATTGCCCCGAAACGCCGAAACCCGTAGGTTCAGTTCCTGCTCCGCTTCCTTCGGTTGGAACCCGCCTTTCGGGGTCGCTAATTTGGTGCCGAAAAGTGAAAGTGTCCTAACTTCACCACTCTTGCCACTTATGGTCCTCTTCTCTCTCTCCCCTCTCCCGTTCTTCTCGGCCCACCTGGGATGCCTGCAGTGGATACCTCCATCTCAAGGAGGAAAGCCTTCGGAAAATCTCCGTTTGCTCGCTCCTGCATTGAACACAGACAAGAAGGAGAGCAAACCCATGGAAAGGTGCAAAGCACTTTGGAAAGGATCCCTGAAACCGGATGAGTTGAAGGGGTTAAGGTTTGACGTCCGGGCCCGTTCGGATCGTCCCAGTATGGTTGCTAGTGAGCCCGCGTAGACGGTTACTTTGTGGATGGTTCCGACAGTAGCACGGGGACTGTCTCGACCGCTGCAGTTAACGCGCTGAGCGCGAGTTGCGAGCCGCGCGCATCCGAGGCAACCGACCGCTTATCCCAACACGTCGTCCGAGTGACGAGCTCTTGCTTCCCATCCAATCTATAAGACAGGTAGCCGGAAGGCTCTCAAACTCGGGAAACAATGCAACAAAAGGTAGGCAAAAAAAGAAGGCCCCCCACGCGTAAACCGTTCATCGGCGGCAACCCGACGAGAGTAGTCCCCCTCCCCTCCTCGGCCGGGCCGGACGGGAAACGAGCGCGGGCTCGCGCAAGATGCTGGTGGAAACGTTCGACCACTGCGCGCACGATGGCGGGCTGCAGGAGATGTCGATGATGCAAAGCGAGGAACTGGAGGTGGAGGACGTTGAGTACGCCAAGTACGCGGCCGTGTCGCAGAGTCTGCTGGTCGAGGGCAAGGATCCAGCGGCGGACACGATGCTCTCCCTCCACGACTGCCGGGCAATCTGCCTCGGCCTGCCGAACCGCTACTTGAACACGGCGTGGCGCCTCATCTACAGCAGCAAGCGCGAGGGCTTCTCGACCCGCCTCCTCCTCCAAAAGTCGGCAGCCCAGCGCCTCACCCGCAACGCCATCGTCGTCACGTGCACAGACGGCTTCGTTTTCGGCGCGTTTGCTTCCGACGGTTACCATCGAAGCTCCGAGCCGTACGGAAACCGCGAGTGCCTCCTCTTCACCCTGCAGGACATCGACCTCGAACGAGGCATCGGGCCCAAGGTGTACAAGTCCACCGGACGGGACTCCGCCTTCATGGGGGTGACCACAGACGGCGACATCTACTTCGGCGGGGGGTCGTCGCCGGGGCTCAAAATCTGCGAGGGGCTCCAGTTCGGGACGACCGGCGCGTGCCTTACGTACGCGAGCAAGCCACTCGTTGACTACTCGCCGTATCTGACTGCGAAGCAGCTGGCAAAAAGACGGCATACAACCGAAGAGCAATTCTATGTGCGGCACATCGAGGTGTACGCAGTCGACTGGCTGGATGCAACCCTGCTGGAGGACAATGACGAAGGGCTCGGTTTAGGCTTTGCTCCCCGGTAATCGTACAGACGCATAGAAGCTCGATCCGTGCCTTCTTTTCCTACCTACAGGACGTCAACCTCGGTCCAAGGTGTACAAGTCCACAAGCGGAATGCTGCCGTCATGGGGTCGACCACAGATGACGCGATCTACTTCGGCCGGGGGTCGTCACGGGGCTGAAAGTCTGTGAGGGGGCTCGAGTTCGGGACGACCGGCGCGTGCTTGACGTACGCACACTCTCTCCGATGGCTCCGGTCTGTTGACCTCCGCCGGGTAAAAGAGTCACCGTCTTTGGAAGCTGTCTTTCTGTTTCACCTGTTTTGCTACTGATTGGCTCATCTGCGATTCTCTAGTTCCGGAAGTTCCCGGCCGCCAGCCGCCTTCAACTACCCTGGGCAGCGCACTGTGCACGTGGACGGGGACCACCGCGAGGAGGTTGGCAACTCCGATTTCAATCCCCACGGAGCAGGTGAAGCTCAAGTCTGGTCGGCGACACGGAGTACCTTCGATCTTGGCGGGATCGCCCTGCGTTTTATGGTAGCACATGCGCTTGACAACGCCTTGCCCTCAGTAAGATGTGACGGCTGGCAGCGTATCGTGTTGTAGCTTCAGCGCACAATCACGGCTGTTCACAGCTGGAGGCACGTCTTGTTTTATGGTAACAAACGCGTTTGTCATCAATAAAAAGAGACGGTTGCCAGCAGATGACACGACGTGCGCACAAGAGTAACCGGTGAACGAGTTCAGCGGCGAAACTCCCTGCTGAAGTAGAGCGACCATCATCCTACGCAATCCCAAGCCCGTCCCTAAACAAGTTAGGGGGGCATTTTGGATATGGCCACACCCCACCCGAAACGAACCACACCCTCCCATCATTTTCAATTCCCCCCGGGCCCCCATCCCGCCCAAGCCTCTACGGTCAACGGAGACTTTCGAATGCCGACCTTCTAGTCCACAATATAACGCTGGAAAAAAAAAAAAGAAAAACGCTTGCTTTGCTCTTAGAGCTCCGGGAGATTGATGATTCCTCTCCACCCTTCCCCGACGGTTGTGTTCCTGTTCGCAGCGCCCCCCCCCCCCCCCCCCCCCCCCGCTGCAGATCCTCGGCGCGCCTCGTGCTCAGGGGGTTAGCGGTGATGCGTGCACCCTACTCGAGTGCCATCCGTGACTAAATCGGCACGGTGGCTACGCTCCATTGCTTCACAGTAACGGACACACTGCGGTGATGGTGAAGCAGTTGAAACAGTCTCATTGACGTTCAGACGGGCGCGAACTTGACTTTCCCTTCCCTGGCACAACCCAACCAACTTAACCCGAGCAAACAGAACAAGCGAAACCCAAGGACGAAAGCCTACTAGCTCCTGGAGAAAAAAACGCAAACGAGAATTTAGTGCCGGCTAATTTCGCGCAAAAGCCCCGGCAGAGAACGAATTCCATCATTCATACTCATTCTAATCGGCAGACTTTTTTTTTTTTTTTTGGATCCTCGTGTTGTAGCCGTGTTGTGCAGAAGGCTTCGTGGGGGGGCCTTCACGAGGCGACACGACACTGTTGACCGCACCTTAATTGAGTTGCGGTCGCCGATCCCCCAACCGCCAGCATCAGCATCATGTACTTGACGCGACGCGGAACGAAGTGCTGCTTCGCAGCTAATGGCCTGTGATGGCTGAGTGCACACCTAAGCACGGCTGCGTCCGCGTGTTGTAGCCGTGTTGTGCATAAGGCTTCGTTGGGGCCTGGTCAACCACCTCATCACTATAAGCTCAAACCTTTCGCGACCGTGATTGGACAGTCGGGATGCCGGGGGCGGGTCTCCATGAAGAAGAGAAAAGTAAAGCAAGACCTGCCCCCTGCGCCTGCTGTCTCCGGCTGCTTCGGCAGACGACACAGACTGCTACTACTTTTTGGATCATGGATTCCAGGGTGCCACCTGTGCTTCACTTAATACGTTCAGGCTCAAGACTCAGGGAACATTGTCTGGCGGCCATACTTCCTACTAAAAATAAGCAGCACCAAAAATTCACGAAAAGAGACGGTCAGACGGTACCAAGAAGACAGGCAGTCACCTACTGCGGCACCATACTGAGGAGGGCCTACCGTAAGTAAGGTATGTGGACAATGGCCGAAATCACCAATGGCCACGACGAAGTTACCCACCGATCCTCTTACCTCGTGTAATCACCACTCTTACGACACCCAGAGCACAAAGGATATCTTCCTATAACGACGAAGGTCACTCGGAGACTTTAAAACCCCGGAGTTTCAAGCGAACTTTCACTCGAAAAACATTAAACGCTAAAGGGGGGTCGAATAATAACAGTCGGCACGCGTCTGGTTGTCTAAAAGCACTCTGCTATTTGATCCTGCTACTGTTCGGCCACCCGATTTTTTTTTTTTAGTATTCGACAAATCGAATCATACCACAGGTGTTATTATTCGACCCCCTTCAAGCGGGCTTGCTCAAAAGAGAAAACAAAAAGTCGCCAGACATTCAGAACAACGTATATCGTCGACCGCACAAAGTCTACTACCTAACCAAGGTACCCACCGATCCTCTTACCTCGTGTAACCACCACTCTTATGACACTCAGAGCACAAAGGATATCTTCCCACAACGACGGCCCCAGGCCGACAGTGTCGGGCGCCGCTTCACTGGCAGCGGGTGCGGTTTTTAACCGTACGTTCGCGCCTGGGACAAGACCGGCCCAAATCCTAGCTGGCGTCTCCATCCTTCTTTTCGTTTTCTTCGAAAGACTGCATAGAATAGAAAGCATGCATAAAAACGGCGGGAACAGTCGACTAAACCTCTTGCTTGAGTGTGTGCTGCTCACGATCGGGAGTCAAACACCTAACGTACCCAACGACAGGACCCGACCGTCCCCCTTCGTGAGAAAATTTGACTGTTCTCCTATCTGGCAAGAGCCTTTGAGTCAACTGTTCTTCTTGTTGTCCGACTGTGTCCAACAACAAAAAAACGTAGACTAGATCACCGCGTCTGATTGCATCCGACGTGGCTTCAAATCTGAGCTGGCTGCGATTAATACGGCAGCACCATACAAACCAACGTACGTGTGCCCCCACCTTGTGTGCGCCGGAGACGGGCATTGAACAGCCAACACCCAGCAGTTTGAAAAAGCCCCAGCCTCCAGTGGGTGCGGGTACCGAGCGCTTTTCTCCCTGGGGCTGTGTTCACTGTGAATGTGACCATGGTGTGGGTCGCATGAGCCTCTTGGCTAGCCAACGTGAGTAACAGTGGAAATGTACGAACGTGTATGTGTAGGTGACAATGCAGGTAGCATGTCCTCCCGACGGCCCAGGAGAAAGTGTATGCAAATCTAAGGGGATCGTGTACGCAACCCTATTGCCGAAAACGGCCACCCGTATGCAGAGTACGTAGATAGTGGCCGATGCCACAGGCGAACGACATGACAACAACAGGTCTCGCCGACCCTCTGTGCTCTGAGATATTCCATTTGCCGAAGGTCGCCTGTCGGAACAAACCCGCAGTTTCAAGCGAACTCTGTCGCTCTAAAATGAGTCGAGCGGCACCCTTCGGCGGCCGTCCGTGTGCCTCTTCTTTGAGTAACCCGAGGCCCACAGGTGAGAGTGAAAAGAGAAAATGGGGAACGCAAGACGTTCCCCCTGCGTCTGCTGTCAGTTAGGCGGCCCCCTCCGAGTATGGAAGAATGCCACAGTTGGGGGAGGGGTGTGTTGTTGTGCAGATATATTCTGGCACACGGTGAGGTCTCTCAGCGGCTGGAGTTATACCCGAAAAGCGGGTGTGCTACAACCAAACCGTGTATAAATCCACACCTGAAAAGCGGGTGTGACTTAACTCCAGCTTCTGAGGCTGGGCTCCGCCGTGCAAAGTACGATGCTATGAAAGTGGGGCATTCGACCCATATCCCCGCCAGCACCCGTATTCTGACCGAAGGGGGCCCAACTCCATCCGGGAAGTCTTCTTCTGAGCCAATAACCCCGTTTCTGGGGTTAGAAGTTCTTGTTGGTTACAGAGGTCGTGCACCCCACGTGCACATCATCGTACTTTGCCTATCATTCTGCACGAACCTCCCCTTTTGGCATCGTTTCATATCCTGCACGGTGGAGTCCAGCCTCAAGTCAAATTGGGGCTCAAAAAGCGGGTGTGAAATTACACGTGTTTTGACTGTAGCACACCCGCTTTTTTCCGGTGTGCCTCGGAAACACCCCGTTGCACTCCAGATTCTGAGGCTGGACCTCACCGTGTGCCGACGAGCCACTGCTGCTGTTTGCGCTCGGGTCGGCGCCGCGAGGCGGCTGCCCTGAGGCACTCATTCGTTTGCAACGATCGCTCCGTTCTTTCTCCCGACATACCGAGATAGTCAGCAGCGACTTGCGCTGCCTATCGTCAGATTGCTGGTGGATGGCAAGCACTTCAGCTACTGGCACACAGTAACTGCCTTCTTCAAAGCACACTAGCTAGGAAGAAGCATCGGCAGGAGTGAAACGTGACCGCACCCTGCTTCAATCGCACAAGCAAACACAAACACCTGTTTGGCACGCTGGTTTGTTCAAAACAATATCTCTACGTTACTTTCCCGGTCAGCACAATTCGTGTCCACGAGCTTCTCAAGAAGCAGCCATTGAAAAGGCGCCAGCCGACGAACCTGCGAGCCTTCACTTTGGGAAGGCCCACCTAGTCTTTTGATAAGCATTGTTTACCAGCTTTGGACAGAAAAAGCGGGCGGACATGCACTGTATCACAAATCAGGCACGGCGTGTCCCGATGTCGTCGTCACAGCTTCAGCTTGTTTGCGCGGCGGACAACCTCTAAACGACCACTTTTTATGGTGGGACAGCCTTCAAGTTGGGACAACCTGCCAACCTTTTCAGTCAGGAAACAAGCGACCGCCCCCCAGAAAGCCGGGAAGTCTGGTGTTCGGCGAATCTCTGATTCGTCACCTCTGATTCGTCAGGTTATCCTCGGCCCAGTCTGGTTTGAGTGACAAGAAAACCTGGTTGATCCTGCCAGTAATCATACTTACCACGCTTGTTTCAAGGATTAAGCCATGCAAGTCTCCGAGTAAATGGATTCCAGTCGAGTCCAGGCGGTTTCTGGGATGAGCAGAACCTCCGGCAGGTGAACAGGGCCAGCAGGGCTGGAGCGGGTCAGCTACATAGGAAGGTGGCTGACACGCCCTCGTGTAGGTCACGACGCGCGACGAGAAGCACCTGGCCGCGAGTTGTGCTAATCCCTTTCACCCCAAACACTAAAGCTGAGGTCCCCCCACCCCCCCGCCCGCTTCTATCTCGCTCTCTCGTCCGTCTTTTCGTCCTTTTCTTCCCTCCTCCCGTTTTCCCTCTATTTCGTCGCGGCAGACGGTCGTTTTGCCAAAGCCCGTCTGTTTCGTGCAATCTGCCAAGATTATCTCTTTTATGTCGCGTTGCGATGGTATTCCGTATTCTGTGTGTGCGTGAAGTTGCTGTCTTGTTGAGCTGCATGCACGAGTCTGGCTGGCTCAATCAAACCCGGAATAAATACGGTCTCGGGGGCGCTCTCAGAACATAACGACCGTCCCTTTTGCACTGCTCAGTTAACACGTATATCCCGCATTCAATGGGGATTTTGCGCCTTTATCGGGGCTGCTGCTCGATTCCTCCAAGCTCTTCCGTTTCCGTTTGCACCTTGGCATCAGAGGTACTGAGGACATACACAGTATGCACTCGCTGTGGTCAGCATCGTTTTGAGTGACATTCTTCACATTTTTGTGTCATGCTCTCACACGATCTATGGCCTGACTGCTACGAAGTTTCTCCTTTCAGTACTAAAAGAAAATCCAAGACCACATTCATCGTGAATGTGAACGTCGGTTACAAGGTCGAAGGTCCACCAAAAGAATAATTATGAGCCGGTCCACCCCTCCCCCATCGAACTGCATCGAATTGCATGCTGCTGTCTATCACAGTCTATCGGAGTCTATCACAGTCTATCACAGTCTATCACAGTCTATCACAGTCTATCACAGGCTATCACAGGCTATCACAGGCTATCACAGGCTATCACAGGCTATCACAGGCTATCACAGGCTATCACAGGCTATCACAGGCTATCACAGGCTATCACAGGCTATCACAGGCTATCACAGGCTATCACAGGCTATCACAGGCTATCAGAGTCTATCACAGGGCTCGTGGACTGGCTCTCCAAGACGTGCAGAGCCGGAGGCTCGGATAGTGCTGTCGGAAAGGGCACCATCGTGAAGCGGTGGCGAGAGGTCGTATCAACAGCGGAGAATCGGAAAGCGGAGCTGGTAAACTCCGCAGGTTCCGCTGTGATGGTCAACCTCACCAAGGAAACCACGCGTACCTGATACGGTATCATCTTGCTCCCGTTCCAAGCTGGGCCTGAGGAACGACGCAAGTCAACGGGCCGTACGACGTTCTCTGAGGGTGAGTAAGATCTTGCAGGACATAGAGTTTCTTCTGCGTCTCAACACTAGAGACATATGCCTGGGGATGGGTGGCTTGCCTGGCCGCAACAAGGAGCTCACGCTATCCTTCACATTCGTCGAAGCAGTATAGAGAAGGCATCACCTCAGCAGCGCTGTCATCGTGAAGGCCAAGACGCGGTCGTACACCGTACTTTGAGCCTAAACGAGCATCCGACCGTATTTCCGGGTTTTCGGGGCGGTTTGGAGCATCTAGGCAGGCGATTGCCAGTTTTGAGTTTGTGGCCCATTATTATTTCTTGTGATTTGGGGTTCTTCTGGGGTCCTGGCTCTTTGATGGGACCTCTTTCCCGGCCGTTTTCCCCTGCACCCTTGAGCAAAGTTTTCAGAGTTTTCGGGATGTCTTAGGGTACCTTCCCCGAAATCCCCCGAAACTCCCCGAAACTATCCGATTTTGGTGGACGTCGCATTGCTTGTGCCACTTATTCTTTGTCTTCGCGCCGGGAGCGCTCGAGTAGCATTGTCGCGCTGTTCCAAATACAGTTGCAACCGACCTGCGACGGTCTTGCCCTGCACCGGGTGTGAGGACGGAATCAGCACTTGCAGAAGGAACTGGTCGGATGACAGATCCTGCATGTTGTTGTCGGCAAGAAGCTGCCTGTGGACAAGCTACGCCGGCTGGAGCTTGCAGTCAGCGTGAAGACCCAGACTCTTGCTTCGGGGAGTGCGGTGTGACAATACCACATATACCAGCAACTTATAATACATTATGTCATCGAATATCACTCACAGTGGTCTATCAGAGTACACCACGGTACACCGCGGTCTATCACAGTACACCACGGTACACCACGGTCTATCACTGTGTTTCGTGTGGGCTACAGCACATTTACCTCCTTTGATCTATCGCAACTGGCAGTCTTCTCAAGCATTTCCTACAAAGCGGGTGCTTATACAAAAACAAAAATGACTCAAATGGTGGTTGACATGTTTCTTCCCGTCTTGTCTCCGCCAAGAAAAGCCGGGACGGCGCCTCCTTATTTGGTGAAACGGCTGGCGACGGTACATCACAGTCTATCACAGTCTATCACGGACTATTACAGTTCATCAGGAGGGGGTGACCGGCTCAAATTAGGCAGGAAATCAGGCTTCGTAGACCCGCTGCTGCTCGCGCTGCCCGTTTACTGTATAATTGTTTATAGCTCAGCCTATTTTCTGGGTCCCCCCAGCCCATGTGAAACACAGCCAGCGTGCACGTATGAAGATGTCTTAGCGTTTCCACCCCGATACCCGGCCTCAATTGTCAACCGGAGACTTTAAAAAGTCCATTAAACCTCAAAAAAACTCTAAGAAAGAAACAACCAATACGCTGCCGAGACGGCCCATACTAGTCGCGGCCCTAAAAGTCACCGGATGCCGACAGGACGGTGAGCCCTCCCCCCGATAGCGAAACGAGTGTCCTCGTCGTGACCATTGTTGCGCTTGCATCAGTTCGGCAACGATCGCCCGACAGCCTCCGCTGTGCAAACCACCCATACTTTTGGGGACGCTTGCGAGTGAATGGCAGGCCTGCACACCGCCGCGCGTGGGGACATTTCCGGAATTGGGGCTTTGCACTACCCGCACCTCTTTGACCGCCAACAACAACGGACTGAGGGGAGGGGGGGAGGGGTGAGGCATGCCCATGTAGCGTACAAGGCGAGGTCCAGCCTCAGAAGCTGGAGTTAAAGAGGGTGTGCCCGAGTCACACCGGAAAAGCGAGTGCACCCGAAAGGCGGGTGTGACACCCGCTTTTTTAACTC
Source organism: Diplonema papillatum (assembly GCA_030068145.1). Lineage (NCBI taxonomy): Eukaryota > Euglenozoa > Diplonemea > Diplonemida > Diplonemidae > Diplonema > Diplonema papillatum. The sequence continues at coordinate 559,340 of JAPJBO010000024.1, forward strand.
CAGAGCTGAGGCTGGACCCCGCCGTGTAGGAGCGGCTCGCGGTCTTTCCTTTCGACCGCTAACTAAAACTGACTTGGGGGGGGGAGGATGAGCGGGACACACACACACATACACACACATACACACACATACACACACATACACACACATACACACACATACACACACATACACACACATACACACACATACACACACATACACACACATACACACACATACACACACATACACACACATACACACACATACACACACATACACACACATACACACACATACACACACATACACACACATACACACACATACACACACATACACACACATACACACGCACACGGAGCAGCAGTCGTCAGCATTGCCCAATATTGCTTGGCGACTCGGGCCGCTTTCCGGTGCGGGCAAGTCTCGGAACAGGACTCGAAACTGCGACCCCCTGGCGGTTGCTTGCACCAAGAGTTTGGAAGAGCAAGTCGTCAGGCCAAAGAGAGAGTTTGCTGCATCCTCGGGTGAGATGTGCCGCCTGTGAAAAGACGGTCAGCTGTTGCGCGGGGCTTGAAACCCCCATGCGGCCAACACCTCAAGATTAAACAGAAGTCTTAGGCCGAGCGCCGGATGGAGAAGCTGACAGCCCTCCATCCCCGAAGGATCCCACCCCACGCACCCTTCGGAGAGGTGTCACAGGACCCAAAAGCAGCATGTCGGAAACTCAAAACCGAATGGCGAAAGTGACAAGTGGGCCATGCTTCGCTTCAGACGTTGCCCACTTTAAGCCATACACTTTAACACCCACACACGTACGGTCGCTGCAGGCCAACGACGTGCACGGTTGCAGTCAAAGGTGCGAGCATACCCATGTACTGTACAAATCCAAAAGCGCCCAGCCTGGTCGCGGCCATTGGCCGCTGAAAGCTGCGGTCAAGTGACCGCAAGGTTGCGGTTCAATGACAACGGCCACTGACACCGGAAACTGACCAGCCCCCGGGCCGGTGATCAAGTGAAGCCGATTAAAAAAACCTCCGCGCTCGCGCTTTGTTTTCGCTTTCCAGCCCCGCAGGCGTTTCGGGTCAAAAAAAGCAGACGATGCGTTCGATCTTCGCGTGGCTTGGTGAAATCTTCATGCTGCTTCCGTTTTGACGCTGTCGTTTTGTTTGCGATCGTGGGCTGCGCGAAAGGAGATGAGATGAAAGGTCCATCCATATCACCTTAACAAACAGTCGGGCTTCAGGGGCAACTAAACAAGGAAAGTTTGAAAGCTGACCCACCCGCTATCAGTTGGCTCTGCTGATCTGCGAATTGAATGGGGGACTGAACGAGCCAGACGACAGAATGAAAGCTGGTCCACAGTACGTTTTTTTTTTTGTCGATGGCTGTTGGTTTACCGGCTGTCTGCTGATTTCTTCAAGGCCTTCTTGCATGTTGTGCCCGCAATGAAGTGTCGACTGTTACGAACAAGAGGAATCCAATTAACTAAGCCACAGCATTTGTTCTTTGAGGCTAGGTGGGGAGACAAGCACCAACTGGTTGGGGGTTGGGGGCCACTCAGGGCGAAGAAGCAGGACCAGAGAGGCTCCGAGGAAGCAGTAGGTGAAACGCACAAACGCAAACCCGAGCAGCGAGAAAGCGGGATGAAGGAACGTTTCCTAGAAGAGCGTGCGCAGCGGCTGCGGCACACCGTGCTGAGGCTCGGGCCCCCCCAGGGCAACGGGTACCCGCAGCAGCAGCCAGCAGCCGGGCTGCCGGCAAGTTACACCAGCCCGGGGGTGTATGGGGCGCTGGGGTCGGGCTACAGCTCTCCACACATACGGAATGAAGCACCTGTACTACCGGGCAAAAACTGTTTCACCGCCCTCGGAGTGAGATTCTGACCCTGGGCGATAAACCGCAGCCGAAATACCCTCGTGGTTGCAAACTTCGGCGCGATGGAGGCCGCAAAAAGAAAACAGACAATAACTGCCGGTAGTGAAAAGTCGTCGCGAACCAACTTTCAAGAAACCAGTGATTTATATATGGGTCTGGGGCTCGGGGCCACCCCGAGCGCGAAAAAAAAAAAAATTGCCTTAATTTTGGGCTGGGGGTTGGGGTAGGGCCGGGTCACTACCAACCGGGATCAGCGGGGGTGAGGGACGAAGCCATGGCGAAGCCATGGCGAAGTCATGGCGAAAGCCATGGCGAAGCCATGGGGACAGGAAGAGTAAAACGGAGGCGGGGAAAGAGGAGGCAGGAGGGCCAGGGGCGGAGGGCCAAAGGGGGTGGTGGGAGGCGAGACGTTGACTACCAAGTCTAATTAAATTTGGGATCGGAAATTGAACGTTGACTACCAATTCTAATTAAATGTGGGATCGGAAATTGGACGTTGACTACCAATTCTAATTAAATTTGGATTCAAAATCGAACGTTGACTACCAATTCTAATTAAATTTGGGATCGGAAATTGGACGTTGACTACCAATTCTAATTAAATTTGGATTCAAAATTGAACGTTGACTACCAATTCTAATTAAATTCAGAATCCGAAATTGGATGTTGACTACCAATTCTAATTAAATTTGGGATCGGAAATTGAACGTTGACTACCAATTCTAGTTAAATTTGGATCCAATTGAACATTGACTACCAATTCTAATTAGATTTGGGATCGGAAATTGGACGTTGACTACCAATTCTAATTAAATCTGGATTCAAAATTGAACGTTGACTACCAATTCTAATTAAATTTGGGATCGGAAATTGGATGTTGACTACCAATTCTAATTAATTTTGGATCCGACAATAGACGTTCACTGCCACTTCTAATTAAATTTGGGATCCGACATTAGACGTTGACTACCACTTCTAATTAAATTTGGATACGACATCAGACGTTGACTACCGATTGTAATTACATTTGGAATCCGAAATTGGACGTAGACTACCATTTCTAATTAAATTTGGGACCCGAAATTGGACGCTGACTACCAAGTCTAATTAAATTTGGATACGCCATCAGACGTTGACTACCGATTGTAATTAAATTTGGAATCCGAAATTGGAAGTTGACTACCAATTCTAATTAAATTTTGGATTTGGCATCAGACGTTGACTACCGATTGTAATTAAATTTGGAATCCGAAACTGGACGTTGACTACCAATTGTAGTTAAATTTGGGATCCGAAACTGGACGTTGCCTATCAATTCTAATTAATTTTTGGATTTGGCATCAGACGTTGACTACCAAGTCTAATTGATTTTGGATCCGAACCTAGACGTTGCCTACCAATTTTAATTAAATTTGGAGCCAACCTTGAACGTTGACTACCAATTCTATTTAAATTTGGAATCGGAAATTGGACGTTGAGTACCGATTCTAATTAGATTTGGGGTTCGGCATCAGACGTTGACTACCGGTTCTAACTGAATTTGGATTCAATACTAGAAGTTGACCGGTGCGGAAATTCTTCGCTGTACCGTACCGTGCGCTGGGGGGCGCTGCCCCCCAGACCCCCCTCTCTTACAAACTAGCTTAACCATTTCGTCTGATTCTTGTTCCAACACTGAGGTTGGGTGGGTTAGCCTGGGCTGGCCTGGTAGTGCTTGCCTCTTGACTACCAATTCTAATTAATTTTGGATCCACCACAGGACCCCGAGGGCGACAAGGACTTTTCTGCAGAGGAGGAAAAGCTATATAAATCCCTGAAGAAACAGTCAAAAAAAAAAAGTCCCACACTCGCAAGTTTGGTCCGGCTTGTGGTCAGTGCGTCATGCATTTCCCCCCTCAGTTCAGTGATTTATATATGGGTCTGGGGCTCGGGGCCACCCCGAGCGCGAAAAAAAAAAAATTGCCTTAATTTTGGGCTGGGGGTTGGGGTAGGGCCGGGTCAATACCAACCGGGATCAGCGGGGGTGAGGGACGAAGCCATGGCGAAGTCATGGCGAAAGCCATGGCGAAGCCATGGGGGCAGGAAGAGTAAAACGGAGGCGGGGAAAGAGGAGGCAGGAGGGCCAGGGGCGGAGGGCCAAAGGGGGTGGTGGGAGGCGAGACGTTGACTACCAAGTCTAATTAAATTTGGGATCGGAAATTGAACGTTGACTACCAATTCTAATTAAATTTGGATTCAAAATCGAACGTTGACTACCAATTCTAATTAAATTTGGGTTCAAAATTGAACGTTGACTACCAATTCTAATTAAATTTGAGATCGGAAATTGGACGTTGACTACCAATTCTAATTAAATTTGGATTCAAAATTGAACGTTGACTACCAATTCTAATTAAATTTGAGATCGGAAATTGGACGTTGACTACCAATTCTAATTAAATTTGAGATCGGAAATTGGACGTTGACTACCAATTCTAATTAAATTTGGATTCAAAATTGAACGTTGACTACCAATTCTAATTAAATTTGGATTCAAAATTGAACGTTGACTACCAATTCTAATTAAATTTGAGATCGGAAATTGGATGTTGACTACCAATTCTAATTAAATTTGAGATCGGAAATTGGACGTTGACTACCAATTCTAATTATATTTGGATTCAAAATTGAACGTTGACTACCAATTCTAATTAAATTTGGATTCAAAATTGAACGTTGACTACCGATTCTATTTAAATTTGGAATCGGAAATTGGACGTTGAGTACCGATTCTAATTAGATTTGGGGTTCGGCATCAGACGTTGACTACCGGTTCTAACTGAATTTGGATTCAATACTAGAAGTTGACCGGTGCGGAAATTCTTCGCTGTACCGTAACGTGCGCTGGGGGGCGCTGCCCCCCAGACCCCCCTCTCTTACAAATTAGCTTAACCATTTCGTCTGATTCTTGTTCCAACACTGAGGTTGGGTGGGTTAGCCTGGGCTGGCCTGGTAGTGCTTGCCTCTTGACTACCAATTCTAATTAATTTTGGATCCACCACAGGACCCCGAGGGCGAAAAGGACTTTTCTGCAGAGGAGGAAAAGCTATATAAATCCCTGCCTCAGTTACCAAAAAAAAAAAAAAAAAAAAAAGCAGGCAAAGCGAAAAAAACCACCCAAGCGCATTGCTTCGTGAGCCGGGGGCTGAGAGGGCGCATAGAGCCACCCCGCGGGGGAAAAGCAAGGAAACAAGCATGGCGATGGCGGCGAGCACCGACGAGGAGATCGCGCGGCTGCTGCAGCACGAAGAGAACGAGAGGAGCGTGCGCCGCCACGAGCAGCGGCTGCGGCACACCGCGCCCGGGCTCGGGCCCCCCCAGGGCAACGGGTACCCGCAGCAGCAGCAGCCGGGGCTGCCGGCAAGTTACACCAGCCCGGGGGTGTATGGGGCTCCGGGGTCGGGCTACAGCACTCCGTACACGACGCCGAACGTGTATGCTGGGAGTCCTGCGGGATATGGTGGAACGCCCCCCACGTACAGCCCGGATGGAGCCTATCCTCCAGAGCAAACTGGGTATCCGCCGCAGTACGGCGCGGCGCCGCAGGCCGGCTACCCGGCCCAGGTGCCGGCAGCCGGCGGCGCCGGCTTGTCGGCGGACGAGCAGCTGGCGATGACCCTGCAGCGCATGGAGCTGCAGAACGCGTCGCAGCGCGGGCCGCGCCGCGCGCAGCCGCAGCAGTCGCAGCAGCAGCCGCCGCCGCCGCCGCCGCTGCGCACCCGCGAAATGACGCACCGGCGGCTCGGGCACGGCAGCGACTACGTCGAACCTGCTAAGGTGTGCGGTATACATGTCTAAAACCCCCAGTTTCTACCACTTTACCACCCTGGCGGTAGAAGGGGTTTTCGCCACTAAACCACTTCCGGACGAACACTATCGTAATTCAAGAAAGTTCGCGGGTGTCAAGTTCGCGGGTGAGGGGCCAAAGAATGGTCGAAAGTGGTCGCCGTTTGCTTGTTGGAACGATGAACTCATAAGAAAAGCGTGGGCAGGGGGCCTCTTATACGTTAGTGCGCGGAAGTGCCATTTTCTTGTTGTACGTGCCGGGAACCCCGGAGGCCCAGCCTGTCGGTGAATGGACACGACCGTTCGCCTAATCTTCTCCGAAACAGACTTTCGGTGTCTCTTACACGCAGTTCGTTGTTACCACGAAAAAAAAAAACACAGACGAAAGGCTGTGGTGGTGGGTGTGCGGTCATGTAATGCGTGTGCCACACAGTGCTCCGGCCTTCCAGTTTCGAGTGGTCCAAAGCGCATGCAGCATCAAAAGATGCCCGGCGGGGCGTACGGCTTCTCCACCGGTGTCTCAGATAACCTTGCAGTCAGTCAAGGAAGCTTGCTCAAACACGGAAGTGCGTCAAGACGTAAGTCTTACCTGCTCCTTGGCAGCTGCATCCAGTGAACCAACCACGAAGACCAGGCTCTGGCGATGGCCAGCAGGGGATGCCGACCCTCCAACGGAAGAAGTAACTTCCAGCGCCGCGCGTGCAATCGCGGGCTTCGCAGAAGCGTGCTCGCCGGCGAGGAGGGGAAAGGACGCAAAGCAACCGTGCGAAGACGATGCCTCGAATGGGGTGCAAGCGCCTGAAGCACGGCACACTACATTCGAAGAGGAATTGTAAGCTGGCTTCTTCTGGCATTGTCGCACTCGTTCTGAGCCGGGGTCTTCAGCAGCTGCTCGGCTGGCGCTACTCTTTCCGACTTTTTCTCGGCCAAAAATAATGAGGAGAAAGGCTCAGGTCTGAGGCCGGCATCTCCTCGTCTTCCGGGACGGCCTCTTGCTTCTCCGGGGGCGTCCACCCCAGCGCACCCTCCGTGCCCCCGAGGAGGGAGCCACCCTCCCTAGGGGCACAGAGAATGCGCTCCTCCGGCGCTGCTGCGGGCCCTGCCGTCCGTCTGGCCGCCGCTGGTGAGCCTCCCCCAAGGGACATTATTTGATCCTGCTGGGGCAGGTCTATTCAGCAACGCCGGAGCGGCTGTCTACATGAAACCCCGCCTCACCCCAAACTCTCCTGGTGTTGGTTCGGGAAGGTGGTCGTCCTGCCATGCGCTTTGCTCCAATTCCCGCCGTAGACTCCATTGCCACAGATATTCTGCACTTCTGACTTCTCAAACTATCACGGTAGAACACCGTACACCACGGTTTATCTGGGGGCGATGAAGGAGGGCCGATGCCAACTTCCGTCTCGGGCCACCACGATTTGGGTCTCGTTTATGTCGCCTCGTGGTGTGCTGACCGCTCGCCAAGTGTTGTTCACAGAGACGACTCCTCACCGCTTTCCCAGATTTCTTCAGGCCAAACTGTCAGCGAGGACAGACGACCCTGGTGTGAGTCTGATTCTACTCCGCGCTCTTGCGCGCAATGACATGAGAGAGGAGTAGAATAGGTAGCAATGGAATATTGCAGTTCACTGAGGGAATAGGAGCAAGACGCATGACTAGCACGACCACCTCGAACCGACACCAGGATAATTCGGGAGCTGGCGGTAAAAGGTAGCACTCCTGGGATCAAAGAATGTCAGCCACACCTCCCCGATTATTTTTACTCTTGTTGTCGCTTTACCCATCCAATGGCAGCTGCTCCCTTGGGGGCTTAGCGCCTTCGGATCCGTAGATCATCCTGAGAGATGTGTTCCTCTCTTCCTCGAACGAGAACTTGCTCTGTGGGGAAACTCGGGGCAACCGCCAGCAGCGAGCTACACATCCGCGAGCCACGCAGCGAAAGGTTGGCAGAGTGTGGCACTCACCTGCACGCCGAAAAGTAAACATGGGCAGATCTGAGGTCAATGCGGCGTTCAACAAGAAAAGAACACGATTTTGTTTTCCTCTCCATTCTAGCCTTCTTCGAAAGGAGTATACAGGCGGCTCCTCCGTATGTTTTACAGTTGGCACGCAGTGTGAGCCGCAGAGTAGACGCTCACCTGTCGACCTTGCTTCTCGATGGTACCGAAAGGACGCTGTCAACGACGAACAGATGCTATATTTGTCGCAAACAAACGATTGGAACGAATCTCAAAAAAGAAAAAAGGTCGCAAGACACCAAACTGATCGTCCTTCGGGATCGACGGTAACACAAAAGTCGACCGCACAAAAACACCCCACCCTCCCGCAGCCCGGGGTTTCTCGAGCTTTAGTCCTTTTCTGGTTCGCCCGGCAGACGTGTGTCCGTTGGGGCAAAAGGACTGGAGGGTCTCCCCATGCCGGCAGCAAAGCGTCGCAAAAGTCTAACCGGCACGACCCTTTGCTGCCGAAACGGCACCATATAGAAATCGTCGCTTGGACACCACTTGGGCTCTTTCGCATTACCGGCAGTGATTGCTTCTACCGAACAAACGAAGAAGGGAAGAAGAAGCTATTCAAACCAACCAGCTTTGCGCAACTTTAAACTTGCGGAAGGGACGGAAAGACTCGGAAGTCCCCACCGAATGCGAAAGCAGAGTAGGCTTCACCATCCAGGCCACCCACGTGTACGTACCCGTAGTGACCTCAATTGCTGGCGACTATTCCGAATTATCGGCAACTGCAATTGTTCAAAGTCAATGGTGGCTCAAGTACTCCTTTCACTCCATAACGCGTGCTGTACTGACGCAGTGCACAGTCCTCAACATAAACGCTTGCGAGGCCGGCATCCTTTGTCCATGGGATTCGAATGGAAAGTTCATGAGAGACGAACGGGAGACGAAAAGCCCCCCTGTTGAAGCAACAAGACCCCCGCGGTCATAGGTTTTCTTAGTACTAACAATCTGACCCTTCAATGGTTTGTGCCAAATTAAAATCGTAGGCAGCGTGTTTTGGCGGTTGGTCAGATCTCCTTACCTGGAAATGACACAGGGTAAATACACGCGGGAAACGTTCTTTTTTATGGTAACACGCTTGCTTGTCTATATCAAAAAGTGTCGGATGGCAGCGTGCTGTCCTAAACCACTTAAAACAGGGTTTACACACGCACGCACAAAAGTAGGAACTGTGCTTGCGTTCTCACACACGATCCTGGTGAATACCGGACGAGTGTAAGCCCCTTGCGTTCTGTTTCGTTTGCTTCTATCCTCCTTCTTTCGAGATGTATCCAGACGCCCCTATGAGTCTCAAACCCGCAGCTCTCCCGATTGCTGTCACCGGGTCTTCTAAGCGCGGTCTGTGCTTTGCTCGGCCGTGGAAGGTTCTGCCGGGAGATGCGTGGGATTTCTTTTGCTTGCACGACACTTCACAGTATTCTTCGAACCCACGCTGTGCAACAGCCCATCGCAGGCCCATTGCAGGCCCATCGCAGCCGTCAGCGGTAGGAAAGACTAGGCCACCGCACACCAGCAGTCTGGAAGAGACAGGGCTACCACAATGTCACCTGCGGTATGATAAATAAAGCGTGTGCGACTCACTGTGAGGCCCGTTTGATTCATCCCATGCCACGACACAGGATGGCCTGGGTGCTTCAACAGGACGACGATGCTCCTATCTTTTCGATCGTGCGCGAGGAAATAATTCCCTCCTTCGCACGGCTCCAGCCAAACGCGTTTTCTCCGGCAAACAAACCGAAGGATTTTGCCATATGAGATATGAGATGCCGTGAGATGCCGCTGAACGTTGTTCTCGGCAGCACACTCAGTTTGTGTACACACCTTTACTTGTCGCATACAACACAACAAATGTGCAACGCGCATCCGTATGACAAGTATATAGTAACCTGCGGCAGGCCCTGCACCATTTGTTTGCGCCTGGAACGTGGGTCCGCCTTTGCTTTTTTTGTATAAGCACCTGCTTTGTAGGAAATGCTTGAGGAGACTGCCAGTTGCGATAGATCAAAGGAGGTAAATGTGCTGTAGCCCACACGAAACACAGGTAAATCTGGGTTTAGTGGCGGGCGTAAGCGTTCAACAAAAAAGACCCACTTTGCAGTTGTATTGTTTTCTCCCCCTCTAACCTCCTTCAAAATGAGCACAAGGCAGTCCCTCGAGTATTTTCGCTTCAACACTTTGGTTCAGCCCACCGGCCGACTTCTTCTCGATATCTCTGCCTTCTGCCTTTTACTAATGACCGCCCTGCAACAGAAAGCGAACATCCGAAGGGGATGTGGCGATACCGTTGCCCGAGTGTCTGTGTGTTGCGACGAGATTGCTTTTCAGTACTAACAATCTTGCGGGTTGCCCTTCAAAATATTGTGCAGGCTAAAAGACGCAGGCAGCGTGTTTTGGTTGGTCAGAATTCCTTACCTGAAAATGACACAGGGTAAAACGATCAACCGGCACGTACAAACAGATCCTGCGATAATTCTGACCTCGGATCATTGACGACAAGCGCCGTGAGTATTTGCTTACACCCAAGTCAATCGGCTTGGGTTTCGGATGTCGTGCTGAAGTCTTGTTTTTGTTATCGGTTGCAAACTATCAACTCCATCCGATGGTTCAGGAACAATCAAAAGAAAAAAGGGGAAACACAAAGCGGACGGCTCGGGAGGCAGAGAGGGGGGGGGTGCAGGAGCGTGAGAATGGTGGGCGACTCACAAGGCGGGGGCAGCGAGCAGGACCACGAGCACAACGAGATCATCCAGAGCATGATCAAGAACATCCAGCTCGAGAGCCCCGCCGTCGAGCCGAGCAAGGCGCGCAGCCCGTCGACGCCCATCGACATCTGCAGCGCAGGCGGCTCGGAAAACGCGTCGCGGTGGCCGGGGCCGGCGGACAGAGGGGCAGCTGCGCACAGAGCACCGATGGCCACCACCCCGCAGTCGAGCTCGCGCAACGTGCCGCGGCCCTTGTCGGCGGACCTGCTCTCGGGCGGCGAGATGCTCAATTCGGCGAGGCAGCAGCGCGCAGCAACGCCGACCGTCAAGGGCACAGCTTTCGCGCAGTCTCCGTCGGCCGGCGCCAGCACGCAGGGCATCATGCTCCTCCCCGGCACGAACATCCCCTCGCACCTGCAGGACACCCTCACCTCGCCGCCGAAGGCGGCGCCGGGCAAAACGCAGGCGAATCCGTCGCAAAACGTCTCGTCCCTCGCACCTTCCCCCAGGAACGCCCAAGCGCAACCCGCCCACAACAGCTCCCACAACCACGGACAGCGCCCGGCGTACCCCGACGACGCACCGCACGCCGACCAGGGTGCGGCGGCGAACCTCCGGGCGTCGTATTCGAACAGCTCCCTCAACTCCTCCTCGTCTGGTTACCCGAAGCCGCCTGTCACCATTCTGCAGAATCGGGGCCACGGGCATTCCGCCGAGCAGTACGCCCCTGTTCACCACCAATCCGACGTTGACCTGAGTGTCTACCGCAACCCGTCTTCGGAGTACATGGCGCCGAGTCACGGCCTTCGCCCTGACTTCGCGCCGTCGGGCAACCGGCTCAACGGGCAGAGCGATGCCGGTTTTCGGAAGCAGTTCGGGTCGGAAGGACACGCTGCGGCGGCGGAGGTGGGGATGGGCGGCATGTACGCGACGGACTACGGCGCCGCGTTCCAGCCGGGGAGGGGACCGCCGGTGTCGCCGCAGGAGATCGCGTTCCAGCAGCAGCTGCACCAGCAGCAGATGCACGCGCACGAGCTCGCGGGACACATCCCGGGGCCGTTCCTGCACGGAGCGCGGTGGGACCCTGCCGCCATGGGCCTCAACCCCGGGTACCCCGACTCTCCGCCCGACGCCGGCGGCAGCTTCCCGCCCCCGTACGGCGGCTTCATGCCGGGCGAGCAGGACCTGCGCCAATTCCGGCACCCGCAGCAGCAGCAGCAACAGCAGCAGCAGCAGCAGCAGCGCCCGTTCAACCGCGGCTTCGCCCCCGCCGGGAACGGGTTCAACAACCGCGAGGAGTTCAACAACTCCGCCATGATGGCGCACGGCGACGCGGCCCAGAGCCGGAACGCCATGTTCGGCATCCACGAGTTGGTACCGCCACCCTTTTTTTTTTACATAAGCGCCAGCTTGAAAGGAAATGCTCGACGATGCTGCCCGACAAAGAACAGAAGGGATCCAAAGTGCTGTAACTACCGAACCACGTGTTGAACGGACGTGAGGTCATGCGGGTCTTCCCCTACACGACAAATCACACAAACACAACAGGTCAAAAGTCCTGAGTGAGAAAACAACACACGGTGGTGTAAGCGAAGAACAAATCAGATTGTGTTTGTATTGTATTTGCCCCTTACCTCTATATTTCCCCCCTTCCATTCGGAGTCGAAGCAGCTACGTCGAGTATTTTTTGTATAAGCACCTGCTTTGTAGGAAATGCTTGAGGAGACTGCCAGTTGCGATGGATCAAGGAGGTAAATGTGCTGTAGCCCACACGAAACACAGGTAAATCTGGGTTAAGTGGCGGGCGTAAGCGTTCAACAAAAAAGACCCATTTTGTAGTTGTATTGTTTCTCCCCCTCTAGCCTCCTTCGAAGTAAGCACAAGGCAGCCCCTCGAGTATTTCCCCAAGAAACTGCAATTGTCAAGAACAAAAAAACCGATCGATGGCGGCGTACACTATCCTCACTTTCGTTAGATGAACAAAACAGGGTTGAAGGAACACAGCCAAAGGAAGCGCCAGATCCGTTTTTAGTACTAACAATCGTGCGGTTTGCCCTGCGTATCCACGTATCCAAGTCCTTCACACTCACGCCCACATTTGCATTTTGGTGTCGTAACTTTTACCTTTTCCCGACCCAAACTGTCCAGAAGAAATTCCATGTTCCCGTTGCACAAAGAGAGCAGGTTGATGACGAGTGTACAAACAAGCTGAATCTTCAGATTGGCAGATTCGTCCTGTACGCTACTTGTTGAGGGCACTCAGGGCATTGCACCGTAAAACTAAGAATTTCCCCCTACCAAACAGAGAGACCTCGAAGGCCGAGTGATTGAGTAGAGAGCAGGTTGATGACGAGTGTACAAACAAGCTGAACCTTCAGATTGGCAGATTCGTCCTGTACGCTACTTGTTGAGGGCACTCAGGGCATTGCACCGTAAAACTAAGAATTTCCCCCCACCAAACAGAGTGACCTCGAAGGCCGAGTGATTGAGTAGAGAGCAGGTTGATGACGAGTGTACAAACAAGCTGAACCTTCAGATTGGCAGATTCGTCCTGTACGCTACTTGTTGAGGGCACTCAGGGCATTGCACCGTAAAACTAAGAATTTCCCCCTACCAAACAGAGTGACCTCGAAGGCCGAGTGATTGAGTAGAGAGCAGGTTGATGACGAGTGTACAAACAAGCTGAACCTTCAGATTGGCAGATTCGTCCTGTACGCTACTTGTTGAGGGCACTCAGGGCATTGCACCGTAAAACTAAGAATTTCCCCCTACCAAACAGAGTGACCTCGAAGGCCGAGTGATTGAGTAGAGAGCAGGTTGATGACGAGTGTACAAACAAGCTGAACCTTCAGATTGGCAGATTCGTCCTGTACGCTACTTGTTGAGGGCACTCAGGGCATTGCACCGTAAAACTAAGAATTTCCCCCTACCAAACAGAGTGACCTCGAAGGCCGAGTGATTGAGTAGAGAGCAGGTTGATGACGAGTGTACAAACAAGCTGAACCTTCAGATTGGCAGATTCGTCCTGTACGCTACTTGTTGAGGGCACTCAGGGCATTGCACCGTAAAACTAAGAGTTTCCCCCTACCAAACAGAGTGACCTCGAAGGCCGAGTGATTGAGTATTCTCGAGACCAGGAAGGCTCGCGTTTCATCCAGAAGCAGATCTCGATGGGCGTTCCGTCCGCCGAGCTGGACAAGCTCTTTGACGAGGTCTTGCCCCGCATCCTCGAGTTGATGACCGACGTCTTCGGCAACTACGTCGTGCAGAAGCTCCTCGAACAGGGCTCCCCTGAACAGGTCGCACGCATGGCCGAAGGGTTCCGCGGCCACATCCTTGAGCTCAGCTTGCAGGTGTGTCCGTTATTACATAAGCGCCAGAAATGCTCGCCAAAGCTGGCTGAAGTCAACACCGTTCCTCTTCCGTGGACTCGTTCCAGATCCGAGTTAGCATACTCGTATGCGCTCGATCAAATGGCCAAGGTAATCGGGAAAACACGATGGTGAAATACAAAAAAGGCAATCGAGGAAAGCTATCGGTCGTAGAGATACGAACGAGGACTGCCCCTTTGAAAGCTGAAGAATGAATAGAATGATCATGCATCAACCTGGGTAGACCCCTCGAAACACGTAGGGTGGCCGGTCCACTATGAGCTCTTTCCCTCGCTGGAACCAAACGAGGAGTCCCGCCACGTAAAGCGAATGTTTGGCATGGGGAGATTAATTCCCCTGCTCCCTCAACCCTTGCAGTCGTTCATGGAGAAATACATGAATAAAAATACCTGGTACGAGCGCGGGAAAAAGCTGAAGGATACTGCGAGTAGCCGAACACCCCAAACGTCCGCAGACCTACGGCTGCCGTGTGGTACAGAAGGCACTCGAAGTGATGGCGCCGGACTTCAAGCATATGGTCGCGCAAGAGCTGTCGGCCAGCGTTCCGAGGTGCGTGCAGGACCAGAACGGCAACCACGTCATCCAGAAGTGCATCGAGATGATGCCGGACGGGGTCGGCTTCATCGGCCGCGCCTTCAAAGGCAACGTGCACCATCTCGCTTCGCACGCGTACGGCTGCAGGGTGATCCAACGGCTGCTGGAGCACTGCAAAAAGACGTCCGACGTGTACATGATCCTCGACGAGATCCTCGGCCACATCCAGATGCTTGTGAAGGACCAGTACGGGAACTACGTCGTGCAAGATCTGCTCATCCACGGCGACGAGACATACCGGGCTACCGTCGCCAACATGCTGCGGGGGCAGGTGCTCGAGTTGTCTAAGCACAAGTACGCATCGAACGTGGTCGAAAAGATGTTCCAATACGGCAATGAACGGGAACGCTACAGCTTCCTCGAAGAGTTGATGATGCCCGGCAGCGGCGACGAAGGTTACACTGCACTCCTGAGTATGGTGAAGGACCAGTACGCGAACTACGTCGTTCAGAAGCTTCTTGACTTCGCGGACCCGCAGCAGTGCATGGCGATCATCGAGCACATCAGACCCCATGCGGCCATGCTCCGCCGGTTCACGTATGGACGGCACATCATTGCTCGAATTGACCGTCGCATCGGCGAACAGCAGTCGCAGCAGTCTTTTGACAACGACATGGTGCAGAACATGCTCCAGATGCAGCTGATGCACGAAGGGCACAATGTGTATGCGCCGTCACCTTTTTCTTCCAGCGTACAACAAGACGCGGGCAGCGGTTAGTCGTGCGACTGACAGGTGGCCGGCGACTCCGCGCTCGATCTCGCTTTCAACTTGACACCGCAAAGCACCTGTGTCTTCCCCAAGGCCGCGGCTGCGAGCTTCACACGGCGGCTTGAGAACCTGGCCAACACCTCCTCCGTCAAGACTACAGCGAGACTGGACAGTCGGGATTGCCGGGGCGGGTCCCCTTGGAAGCCGAACTGAAAAAGGAAAAGGAAAAAAGGCCGCTCCTGGTCCAGGAACGTGATGATCAACCACAGCTTGCAAAGCTTGAGTCGGAGGCAGCACACAGTGCTACAACCCCGTCCGCTCTGCCCTGTGGCAGACCGTCTCGACGAGCTTGTGCTCAGCGCAAGGCGCCAAGCCCCAAGGTGCGCGCCACGCCTTGATGCTTTAGTTTGGGAAATCGGTAGCCACTTGACCGTAGGCCCGTGGCTCTGCAGTATCGCCGAACACGTGAAGCTTGGCTCCCGTGTAGCAGACTTTCCCTGGTACCAACCTTGGTGTCAACACAGGAACGAAAGAGGAGAAATACCGTTACGACCCAAAGTTATGGGAACACGGTGTCCGCCTTCTGGCGCACAAGCGCCTGGGCGTGGCGCTGCCGTACCAAAGGACAACTCGCACATCCTTCCTCGTTTTAACCCCGACGGCCCTTACGTTGCATTGTACAGGCGACACAGCAAGTCTTGGCACCCTGGTACTCGCAAGCAGAACTGAAAGAAAAGCACATCAAGATGTCACCCACCCCCCGAGACGAAGAACGAGGTGCACACAACACCGCGGTGAAAACGAATAAAGAGGACTAGTCCCTCAAGGTTTCATACCCTACCTGCGGAGTCTTACACTCCCTGCGACCCTTCTCCCTTTCCCCCTTTTTTTTTTACACTTTCTTCGACGAAGACTTGATGCTAGCATCAAACATGCATGAGAGGCAGTGTTCTGCCTAAACATTAAACTAAGTCTATACACCCGCAACTAAGATTTCTCCCCCCCTGCGCGAGTAGTCGAGCTACGAACAGCCGCCTGACAGACCAGACTCGTGTTGAGCACATATCCATTCCAAGCACGTTCTTGCAATCCCCCCAGCGCCTGATGTCTTCGGCTGCTCACGACTACTACTAGAAACCCGGTTTACAAACTAATTCTTCGCCTGCACACACAGGAAGATGCTGCCCATTGGTATGCCGGGCGTGTCCGGCATGAACAGCGCCAACGTGAATGACATGTATCCGCGGAACACCGTCGTGGGTTTGTGCTGATGCGCTTCCCGATGCTGATGTCTTTTTCTCATCCATACTTCACACCCCGCGAAGCCCCATGCACGCCGTACCAATCTGTTTCCTCGAAGGCCAAGGTTCTACGTCGATACCACTGGCAAACAAACGCTCGGCGGGGTGCCTCGTGTCCCACCCACGGGGGACGGGTTCCATTGCTCATGCTTGTCCGTGTTGTCGAAGTCGATTGGGCCGGTAGCCTTGCGACCGCCCCGCATCGGCCTCTACCTACTGAGGCTCGAGGGCAGAGGGGAGGACCTCGAGGATTAGGGTTAGATGATCGACCAAATCAAAGCCAGCACGCGTCATCTTCTGCCGAGAACGCCGAGGACAGCAGAAGGCGCCCCAGACCCCTCCGCCTCTGAGCTCTCAATTCTAACCATTACTCGTACTGTATGAGTAGACATAGACTTTCTCTTTCTCGCGTGGGGGTTGGCGGAGGGTCAACACGGTTCGGCCACGGTGCTATGCGTGTCCTGCTGTTTAGTGGTCGCATCGGTGGATGCGACCACCGACCGTGCCTGTTTTCATTACCGGAGACACATCTGGTTTGCACACGGTTTGAGACAGCACACGCAATCACCCCACTAGCACCTCTTCCAATCACCCAACGCGACGTAGAGCCGCATCACGTCTCAAGGGTGCTTTGTGAAGCCCCCCATCAGAGAACAGAGTGCCATTCTCCTTTTTTCTCTCTCTCTCTCTCTCTCTCTCTCTCTCTCTCTCTCTCTCTCTCTCTTTTGTTTTCCCTTCTCTTTGTGTCGTTAAAAAAAAAAAAAGGGTCCTTGGATCTTAGAAAGTTAATACCTCTCTCCCGACTAAATAAACCAAACCCGCAATTCAGGGCCTCTTCTCCCGAAACGTTCCTCGCTCCTTTTCCGCTGCTTACCCACCCACCCCACCCGCTTTGCCCGTTGAACCCTGACGTAGAATCCTGGTTCTAAGTGGGCCACTTCTGGTAAGCAGGACTGGCGACGCGGGATGAACCGAGAGCTGGCTTACTGGGGGGTTCGACATCTCCAACCAGGCGAGTGCTTGAGGGGTATCAGCTGCAGAACCTTTGGGCCGCGATGGAATATGCAGCGATTGCGCCCTCTCAACAAACAGCAAACAGCGAGTCGTGTTGTGTTGTCATATTGACGTCTTGCATCGCACCGGGGAGCTCGTGCCAAGGTTGCTGTGATCGAAGGAGAAGGCGAGGCCTTGGACCTGAGAAAGCACTGCTTTGAACTGTCGGAAGCACGGTGTCGTACGACCGTACCTACCATCATCAGATCCCGCAAAGGGTGGCGAGTCATCGCGGCAGCGGGAGTGTGGTTATATCAAGTCGGCATCCAAGAAAAAGTGACATCTCACCTGCCGAATGCACCGGTCCCGAAAATGGATGATGCTCGAGCGGTACATCCACGGCCGCATACTGGTACTGCGAAGCCACTGGATGCTCCCTGGAGCCATGCAATCCCTGGCGAACACGCAACTATCATCGACAATTCGTTCTTAGTTAGCATCTTACTTACCCTTTCTGCAGCGACAGGCTAACTGAAGGAGACGGCATTCCAGAACATGCGACGAAGGAGGAGAGTATTAATATCCCTTTTCTCCCTTTCTTTTTTTTGCCCAACAAAGTTTTCTTCGAAACTAATAGTTAACCACCCTCCCCACTGATCCCCTCCACCATCAGAAAGAATCTTTGGAATCTGTGCTCTTACGTCTTTATTCTTCGTCCGGTGTTATCTACATCCTTTTCCAACCTTTTGCTTTTCGTAAATGAAATAAATACCGTTTGTTTGCAACGAGCAGCCTGCAGCTGTCCTGCCGGCCGACACTCAGATCCCACGCTGATGAGGGGCTGCCTTGAGTGTCCCTGCATTAGAGAACCGAAACGCGATGCTTAGGCATGCTTGTAGTCGAGGCCTGTTTACACATTCAGGGGTTGTCACCCTACCATCTACAACGCCTGCCAGGTGGTCTCGTCCGTCAGTCAGAACGCCCCGGCTGCGCCACCACTGGTGCAACAATCATCTTTGACTGGGCCGCGGCTAGCTCCGCGCCTACGACGCAACGACTTACGCCTGCCGTAGTAGTACGGGACAGTAGTTGCATCACCTCGCAGTAGACACGAGTTCTGCAAATGAATCGTGCAAACCGACGGAAACTTATTCCTCTAGCAGCCCCCCACACCCCCGCCCACCCAATCCCCCCCCCCTTGTTTCTCGTCGTATCAGACGCGGCAGCAGGCGCCGTCCCTCTTGGAGAACGTGTTCATTATCATCATTCTTTTTCGTCGAAAGCCTGCCGCGTTGGCGACCTTTTTGTTTTTTTTGTTTTTTTTTTTTTTGTTTTAAAATTTGATTACACACCTGCTCTGCAGAAAGTGCTCGAGAAGGCCGCCCGGTACTCATCAGCATGTCACCACTATCGTTACAATACTCCAAAGAGACCATTCTATAATGTGGTACGATGCCAAAAGGGGGGGGGGGGGGGGGTTTGGGCAGATGTTTTATGGCATAGTAAGATACTGGGCATGTGGGGTATGGGACCCATATCCTACCAGAAACCATTTTTTCGGGCCGGTTTTGGGGCCAAGTGCCCTCGGAGAGCCTTTTTCTGAGCTCAAAACTCTGTTTCTGTGGGTTTCGAGGCCCCGCACGGTGCACTCCAGCATCGTGTGGGGGTGTTACCTGTGCGGCCAAAGTGTCGGGCGTGGGCACACCTGCTAGATCCAGTGTGCCACACCCGCAAATCCAGCGTGAAATCCACTGACACCCAAAAATCCAGTGCGGAATCCAGTGTGACACCCGCAAATCCAGTGTGAAACCCACTGTACACCAGCTAAAACAGTTCCCCAAGTTGGATCGAGTCACCTGTCGTCCAACGCAAATCAATCATCAAGGAGGCGAGGCCCCTGGTTGTTAAAAAAGCTGACCCCAGGTTCTTCTGGCAGTATTGGCAACTTTTATTGGCAGAAATCGGCTTGTCGGATCGAAAGAAGTGAGTTTGCTGCTGGTAACCTCACGAAGGCGATGGTTAATCGTGTTCCCTTCTGCAGGTGTCGCACACGTCCGGCCAGGTGTTCGAACCGGGCACCACGTAGCTGGCGGTACGTGGTGTACGACACCTTTGCCGTTAGTTGGCCTTCTTCGTCCACCAGCCTGTGCTAGAAGGATTTGTGCGACGAACGTCTTGTGCACGACAGCTTTTCCGTGACCCACGACGTCGGTGGTTGCCTCCACGAGATCGTCGAATGCCTGCTGCCTCATGGGTCACCTTTGTCGGTCGCCCTCTGTACAGAGACCCCGGGCGCAATCGGGTCAACTCCTGCAGCTTTCATCAGAAAGGCTCTCGTCGCTCTAAAATGTCTCCGCATGGAGCCTTGTGACCTATCGTACTTCGTGTGCATCTTGCCTTGCAAATTTTTGAGCCAATTCTTCGAACGAAACGCATTTACGAGTCACGCATTCTGAGAACAGAGTTAAGTTCCTGTTCTGGGTGGGTGCTGCCGCATTGTACAGTCGTAACCCTACCTGGGGCCTCAAAGTCCACAACAACTGAGTTTTGCGCTCAGAAAAAGGTTCTCCGAGGGCATTGGACCCCAAAATTGGCCCGAAAACATGGTTTCTGGGGGGGTATGGGTCCTATACCCCACATGCCCAGTATCTGACTATACCAGAAAACATCTGCCCAAACCCCCCCCCCCCTACCTAACTAAGTTTTTCCCCCCCCTTCTTTTGGCATCGTCTCATGTGCTGCCGTCCACTCACAAAACCCAGCTAAATCTGGGTTCAGCGCCGGGTGCAAGCGCTCATCAACGAAAGCGTGCACCAAATATACAACCCGTAACCGTATAGCCCTTTCTTGCCCTAAGAGAACCCACTCATGAACGGTCACACGGAGACCCTAAACCCCCGTTTTTCAAAGCGAACTTTAACTCTAAAATGGAACGCTGGCAGCGGTTTAGCTTCTCGCTGGCTCCCGTCGAATTAGGGCACCCGGCGGCTCCTCGAGCATTTTCTTTCGCGTCTCACTTCTTGTCGGGCATTGCTTTCTACCCTCAGACGAGCACTCATCCGTTACTGTCCTCTTCCTTCTTTCTTTTTTCCTTTGCTGAAAAGAAGCGCCTGCTGTAGTAGGAAGTGCTCAGTAGGTAGTACTCAAGGTTGACCGCCAGTTGTCAAAAAAAGGAGGCAATGTGGCCCCGCGCAGAGTTTGGGTTTATGGCGGGAGGAGGCAAGGAGGAGGGGGGCGCCAGTGTTCAACAGTAACGATAGCTCGAAACGGCCTGAAAAACAAGCTCGCAGCGAATCCCGCAGTTGTGCTGCTTCTCCCTTCAAGCCTCCGTCGCAACGAGCACTCGGCGCCTCGGGGGGAATTTCGACCCCGACCACTACACGTTTCTTAGTTTTTTTTGTATAAGCACCAGCTTTGTAGGAAATGCTTGAGGAGACTGCCAGTTGCGATAGATCAAAGGAGGTAAATGTGCTGTAGCCCACACGAAACACAGGTAAATCTGGGTTTAGTGGCGGGCGTAAGCGTTCAACAAAAAAGACCCACTTTGTAGTTGTATTGTTTTCTCCCCCTCTAACCTCCTTCGAAATGAGCACAAGGCAGTCCCTCGAGTTTTTTGCCCGAACATGCAATGTCGGAGGAAGTGAGAATCGCCGTCGATGGCAGCGGCGTTTCTGCTACTTGCGTCCGGTTGCGGATCGTTGTGGACGCAAACACACGACCTTCTCATCGGCGGCGTCGCCTTTGCACCCAGTCACGGTCGGCGAATGTGGAGCTCACCACTTAACTGTCACCAAATTGCACCACTCCCAGGAGTATCTAGTCGCTTCACTACTGACCCGTACTACCAGAGTACAGGAACCATCACTTCGGGGAGGATCCGGTTGCCTCACTACCGACCTGTAGTAAAGTGCAGGGACCATCACTTCGGGGAGGATCCGATACCTCACTACTGGCCCGTGCTACTAGAGTGCAGGGACCATCACTTCGGGGAGTGTCCAGTCGCCTCACTACTGACCCGTATTACTACTAGAGTGCAGGGACCATCACTTCGGGGAGTGTCCAGTCGCCTCACTACTGACCCGTATTACTACTAGAGTGCAGGGACCATCACTTCGGGGAGTGTCCAGTCGCCTCACTGGCCCGTGCTACTAGAGTGCAGGGACCATCACTTCGGGGAGTGTCCAGTCGCCTCACTACTGACCCGTATTACTACTAGAGTGCAGGGACCATCACTTCGGGGAGTGTCCAGTCGCCTCACTACTGACCCGTATTACTACTAGAGTGCAGGGACCATCACTTCGGGGAGTCCAGTCGCCTCACTACTGACCTGTACTACTAGAGTGCAGGGACCATCACTCCCAGGAGTAACAGCAGCACGGCGGAAGAGGCGAAGAAGCTCACTACAGCTGCGTGCGGTTGCGTTTGAACCGAAGCTGCTGCGCCTGTCGTGTTCCTACGCGCCCCCCGCGGATAGCATGCATCACAGTCTCCCCATTCGTCATCATCACTGAGTTTAGCGACGCTCGAACCGCTGCACGCAACGCGTTTGGCTACAACTACATGTGGTGCATCCCGTTGTGCGTTGGCAAGTGGCAAGTTCTTCGCTGCCGCAGTCCTCGCGCCGGCATTCCCTTATTCTCGCGCAATAGCCATGACGGGTCTCGTTGATCCACCCTCGCCCCCCCCCCCCCACCCACCAGCACCGAAACACGGCGCAGACGGGACCAGTGCGGTGTCGAACACATATCCATTTCAAGCACGTTCTTGCAATCCCCCACCCACCAGCAGAATGTTTATATCTCCATTCTTTGTTCCATCTCATAGCTTCTTACAACTGCCCCACCCACCCCCCATTATTTCTGCTCCTGATGTGGGGTCGCCTCAAAAGAATAATATCACAAAATATAAGGGAAACCGTGGGAGGAAAATAAATACTTCCTCTCCGCACCCATCCCCCCCCCCCAAAGATGGTATAATACAAGGGTCAAATAATTAAAAACAAATTCAATAATAAAATGCAATAAAATACAATTAAATACAGAATACCCTGTAGGCTACAGTGCAGCTGCCTTGTAGATGATGTTTTTGACATGTCTTTGCCTCTAAATGATCACTGATTCTCGAGGTCCACATCGACGACTTTTGCCTTGGTTTCAGCCTGCTTTTCCTCGCGCTTCTTCGTTTCCTCGGCAGCTTTGTTTTCCCGGTCAATATCGGCAACTAACTCGCCAAGACCTCATGTGGACTCTCTCGCCAAGAAGGCGCTTTTCGCTTTGCCACCCCATGAAGCTGAACACCCTCTCTGCGTCTGCTGCACCGGCTGGTACGCGTGTAACGCGCTGTGCAAACTTTGGTTTTGCATCCGGGTTCAGCTTCGACCACATTTCCCACCACTGCTCCACAGGCATGATGCGGGTCACGTGTAAACCGGGCAGACCCCAGTCGTCTTCCCCTATCTGGTCCCGGAACGACGAGCACTGCTCTTGCACCCGAAGTTAGCCTCCGATGATTGGAAGCCGCATCGGAAACAGTGGGTCAACCCATCCCGGAATTCTGAATTCGTGCACCCGGTTGAAAGGAGTGTCCACTTCGGAGTCCACGTTCACTTACGTGGGGAGTTGTAGAGTACGGGAGGAACCGGTCTCGGGAAAGGTCAGTCGACGACCGTATGCAGGTGGGTGGAGGCCCTGGGACTACGAAGGCGTGACCACCCAGGACTCCCTATCTTGCGTTATCTCTATGCCCCGGTCGCCATAGCAACCTTATCCTCGGCCAAGCATCATCCTGTAATCCTGCTTTCAGGATGGCCATCGTGCCTCTCATTTTGGTTATCAACCTTACTCCTCGCTCGAATTGCCGTCTTCGACCTTCACTGCCCCTGGTCCTGGTGGTGAGGGTTAGCATGCAAAGAGCCTGTGGCGATAATCTGCATCTGCTCTATTTCGTGACCTCTCTTCGTGCCACCTCTCTTCGCCACTGGTAACTTATCTTGCACTGCTGCCCGCCGCGGAGTGCACGTTTCTGTCTTCGATGATGGCGAGTCCTTACGCCGCAAAGGAAATACCCCGAAACTCCCCGAATTTCCCCGAAATTCCCGATACTTCCCGATATTTTCGTCTGGACCAGGTGGATACAGGCAAAAAATAAAGGCATGTCAACTACAGGCAAATGGGATTCCAAATACAGACTTGTATTAAATACAAATTCTCCAGAATAAAATACAATAAGATACAACGAATACAATACAAGTGTATTTTATTATTGCCATCCTTGCCCCCCCCCCCCTATCCCTTTCTGAACCTTTTCATGCTTTCCAGGGGGCAGGGGCGAACTGACGGCCACCTGGATACTCAAAGCCATGCTGATTGTTTGGGCCCCTCCCGGAGGCACGGACTCACCAAAAAAGAAAGGGGTGCGCACTCTTTCAGCACGAAGCAGTCTAACAAAGATACACGCACAAGTACACGTACTGCCACTACAGCAGATACGATACGCACACTAACATACTATACCTTAAAGGACCCGGAGACTTTAAAACCCCGGATCCCTAAGCGAACTTGCACTCTAAAGAAGAAGCGGGCACCCGCATTGCGGGTGCGCATTGTTGTCACGTATTTCTCCCATCACACCCGAGAAGGCGGGACAACTGCACCAGCGACAGGAACGTCAATGTGTCACCACTTCACACCTGTGCATCCGGCTTGCAGGATGTTCACGCATTCGGCAATTTCCGGCCCGGGTTTCCCGTGTGGGCCTGCGTCGGGGTCGGTTTTTTTGAGCAGAAATCTTTTGAGTTGAAACCCCCCAGCTCTCCCACAGAGTCTGGTTGCTTCTCAAGTACGCCTGTGGGCCTGATCCTGGCTACCAACGAATTTTTGCTCGAGATCAGCTCCGATGAAAAGATCTGCGAAAAATGGACTCAAGGACGAAAAGTACATTTGCGCCGGTAAATTAAAGTTCGGGAAACAGTAAAGTTCGGACGGACGAAGCTAAGTTCGGGAGAAGCAAAGCAAAGTTCTGGCGAAGCTAAGCTCTGGCGAAGCAAAGATGCTGAAAAAGCACGAAGGAACTTCAACTTCATTTTTCGGCTGTTCTTTTGCCAGAGCAAAAGGAGAGGCATCCGTCGAAGTCATGGGGGGGAGAGCGTATCTGATCCACGCAGAGCATACAGCTGGCAAAAGAGGGCCGTCAGATGCGGAACGAGTGCAAAACGGGGCAATCCCTGCAGGACCTGCGTTTTTCAGTTTTTGGCTTTACCCCTCCAACCTCGCCTTGAGCGCATGAGAAGTTCACGCAGAAACGTAGGGGTGCCAACCTGGCAAGCAACCTTGCTAGTAGTGTGCGTCGTGCGTGTGTGGTGCCAGGGTGTATCCAGAACCGCGATGTTATGCTCGCCGCATTCTCGGCGTGCCGCTCGGCGGAACGAGGAAGCGAGGATTCTGACTTCGTTTCCGATTCAGAACTTTTTACCAGCAGCGGTTGCAACCGTCGCGTTCGTGAATGAAAGCGCGACAAGAAGAGCCCTTCAGGAGTCACGTGGTGAAAGGCTGGCATACTGTGGTACTCGTCGGCATGCCGATACCACCCCACTGCGCAGCAAGAGTTCAGTATGCCAGCGAAATGAGGTGTCACAAAGTCATCTTCGGCACTTTGAAGAGGCCGCGCCAAAGCAGGCCGCAACGCCGTTGCCAAAACAAAAAAAAAGTGCAACCGAAATATTCCAAAAGGTCAGCAGTGCTCGGCCCTCGTGACGCACCTCTTTTATGTGACCCTTTCACCTTCTCTCCACCACCCTCAGTCTTTTTTCTTCACTTTTCTTTGAATAAGCCTGCTTTGTAGGAAATGCTCGAGGTGGTCGTCTGCGAAGTGCGAAGAAGGGAGTATGCTGCAGCACCCCACACGAAACACAGGGAAATGTGGGTTTTGTGCCGTGCTGGCGGCATCTCCGAGTGTTTCTGCTCTTTATTTTCTATTTCCATGTTTATTCTCCAATATCGTCCTCTGTTTTTTACTCATCTAGGCCGACATCTATTTGTGCTCTGGCATCCGTTCTCCTCGACGAGTGCAGCAAGGCGTTCGAAGTAGGAAGGTTTTGACACCAGGTTCCAGGTCCTGTCCACTACTCAGACATCCAAGAAGGCATCAGAGCGTTCTCGCCATCCTTTGATGTCGGAACAGGTGGTACCCTTCCAGAAGCGAACTCGAATCCCCCTGTGTACTGGCGATACGAAACGTGTTCAGTGCAGTGGTACGGTGTGCTCTCCTCTCGACCATGAGATTTCCACATCATTCGAAACTTGGGTATTGTCACAATTGACATACTCCGACTTGTCGCCCCTCGCTCGTTTAATGACCGTGGCTTGTTCTTCAAGCATCTTCAGCAGATTCAGCGGATTCAGCTTGGAGGCATGAGTTAATGTACAGTTCACGAGACAGCGTGATTCCTGTTGGCACAAGCTTCGGGTCTAAGCATAGTCCTTACCCTGGTGGCACTCGAGAATCACACTCCCGACTGGCTCGCCATTACAGCGGATGATCGAAGATAAGAGCTGATCTCATTTATCTGCAGGATGAGCCTCTGAACAAGCCTTCGGGTCTAAGCATCGTCGTCCTTTCAAAGCATCCAAGCCTCCAACTGATTCGTTGTCAATGCGCATGATCGACATGATAGGAGCTGAGCTCATTTCTCTGCAGGCCATGAGTCTCTGAACAAGCCATGAGACGGCTTCCACACTATTGTCACAAGCTTCGGGTCTGAGCATAGTCGTCCTTTTGAAACATCCCATCCTCCAACTGTTTCATTGTCAATGCGCATGATCGACATGATAGGAGCTGAGCTCATTTCTCTGCAGGCCATGAGTCTCTGAACAAGCCATGAGACGGCTTCCACACTGATGACACAAGCTTCGGGTCTGAGCATAGTCGTCCTTTTGAAACATCCAATCCTCCAACTGTTTCATTGTCAATGCGCATGATCGACATGATAGGAGCTGAGCTCATTTCTCTGCAGGCCATGAGTCTCTGAACAAGCCATGAGACGGCTTACACACTGTTGTCACAAGCTTCGGGTCTGAGCATAGTCTTCCTTTTGAAGCATCCAATACTCTAATTTGTTCGTTTTCAATGCGCATGATCGACATGATAGGAGCTGAGCTCATTTCTCTGCAGGCCATGAGCCTCTGAACTAGCCATGAGACGGCTTACACACTGTTGACACAAGCTTCGGGTCTGAGCATAGTCGTCCTTTTGAAACATCCAAGCCTTCCAACTGATTCGTTTTCAATGCGCATGATCGACATGATAGGAGCTGAACTCATTTCTCTGCAGGCCATGAGTCTCTGAACAAGCCATGAGACGGCTTCCACACTGTTGACACAAGCTTCGGGTCTGAGCATAGTCGTCCTTTTGAAGCATCCAATACTCTAATTTGTTCGTTTTCAATGCGCATGATCGACATGATAGGAGCTGAGCTCATTTCTCTGCAGGCCATGAGTCTCTGAACTAGCCATGAGACGGCTTACACACTGTTGTCACAAGCTTCGGGTCTGAGCATAGTCGTCCTTTTGAAACAGCCAAGCCTCTAACTGATAGAAGCTGCGCTCATTTCTCTGCAGGCCATGAGTCTCTGAACAAGCCATGAGACTTACACACTGTTGCTTCGAGTCTGAGCATAGTCGTCCTTTTGAAACATCGAACTTTTCACACGTAGTGGCGACTGCTCCAAGGCAGACGACTGTTTAGTGTTGCAAACGAATCACGAACACGCTGAAATGAGTCCTCCACACACTGAAATCCAGTGCTCCTAAGCAGACGAACTGAATGTTGCGAACGAATCACGTATCAACTGAGAGAGGGTCCCCACAGCCTCCAGCTGATTACACAGGGTTGCCACAAGCTTCGGGTCTGAGGATCGTCGTCCTTTCAAACCTCCAACTGTTTCTTTGTCAATGCGCATGATAGGCAAGGCAGGAGCTGAGCTCGTTTCTCTTTTGCAGGTCTGTATGAGCCTCTGAACAAGGCTTACACATTCTTTCGAGTTTGGCTGATTAGTAAGGGGTGAGCGTACAAGGGATGCATGTGTTCGATCAGTATAATTCGTTGTCATTTACCCCCTGCAATATTATTACTTCAAACCCAAAACAAGGCCGAGAAAAGTAAAAGAAAATACCTACAAATCGAAGGTGCACCCCCATCGTCGGGGACGACCGGAGATCACCCCGCATAAACCTGATAGAGAGGAAGGAGATCGCAGCGGGTGGGTCGGGGGCAGATGCCCCTCGGAGCGCAGAATGACTTCGATACCAGGCTGATACGCAAGCAGCTATCGATTGCGAAAGGTGGGTTCGGTGAAGTATGGAAAGCCCTGCATCAGACCACGGGTGTGTTCTACGCTATAAAGGAGAACATGGATGTGGCCGACGCCGGCGAGATGAGAAAAGAGTATGAGGTTCTAAGCAACCTCAAGCACGAAAACATCGTCACAGTGTACGCATTTCACTTCAACCCGGAGGGGAATATTGCTTCGATATACATGGAGTACCTCCCTATGGGCTCCCTCGCGAAAACCATCAAAGTGGAATACGATGTTTGGAAGTGGGGCCTGAACGTATTCGTCATCCGAAAATACGCACGTCAAATCCTTAGCGGACTCTCATGCGCCCACAGCCATGGGTTGATCCATAGGGATATCAAGCCCGCGAACTTGCTGATCACACACAACGGGATCATCAAGCTCGCTGACTTCGGCCTGTGCCGGAAGCTGACGGAAGACACTCAGCGAATGGTCGGGACTTTGCAGTACATGTCCCCGATGATCATCTTCAAGCAGCCGCCCCAATACAACGTGGCGACCGATCTATGGGGTGTGGGCTGCACACTCATTGAAATGCTCACAGGCAAGCCCCCGTATGATTCCGAGCGCGGTAACATGGGCCTCCTGTGGTTGCTTGGCACCAAGGCTTTGCACCCTCTGCCCATCACCGACCCGAAGAGCGAGCTGGCGGGACACCCGAATTTTGTCGAACTCCTGAAAATGCTACTCCCAGACTACGAAACGATGGAAACGACGAACTTCACGTGCGAAGACGTGCTGGAACACGACTTCTTCACGATGGCGCTCGACGAGACCTACCAAGCCAACCGTGACTTCCCCACCGTGAACACGTTCGACAGCTCGTGCTCCCGGAATTTGCACTTTATAACGGACACGCACGAGCAGCTAGAAACCATCGGCGGATCAGCTTCGTTTGAGTACCACCGCGCGGACACAGACACCATAGCTGAGACTGGGGGGAATACTACTGATTCGTTGAACAGGCTGAACGAATGGAAGACGACGATTCCAGAGGACCCCAGGCAAATCGGCAACCTGGTTCAGTGCATCGGGTGGCTGATTGGCCAGGCGACCGAGCTTCGGACGCACTCATTCGAGGAGTACATGTTCCGCCGGTCGCTGCTGGAGGCGACGCTGCCGTTCTTGGCCCTGCTGTTCTGCCCAGACCTCGAGATCCCATGCTCGGATTCAGACCCGTACACCCGGCTGGCTGCCGAGCTGTCAGGCGACGCGAACGCGTTCTTGCCCGACACACTCCGTGCCAACCCGAGGACCCCCGGCAGTACCACCACCGGCAACCCGTGGATCCACTCCCCTGCGAGCGACGTGTCGTCGCGGCGGGTAGACCCGTCGCACGAGTTCGGCTACAGCCCGCCGGGGGCGGCTTCCACGACGCAGGCAGCAATCCTCTCGCATTTCGACCTGGCCACCTGCGCCTGCTTCGGCGCCGACGTCCTCGAGGCGATGGAAAAAAACTACGACAAGGTGACGCAGTGCCGAGAAAACGTGGAGCTCGACCGGCAGCGGCGGAAGCACCATGTGGCCGGGTTCGAGCACGTCCTCGGCGTCGTGGAAAGCGGGCTGCACCTCGCAGTGCTCGCGGGGAAGTGCGCGAAGACGACGTCAAGCCTGGAAGTGACCAACCAAATCGAAGCATCCATCCTCCTCTGCCTGCTCGGCTCCCTGAGCAAAAAGCCCCTCGTGCAGTCCGCAGCCAACACCGCAGCGGTGTCCCGGGTGCTGGGCGGATCGGGGGGCGGGTGGTACTCGTTCGTGTCAGACGACCGCGGGCACAACCTGTTCACGAAAGCCTGCAAATTGCTGCTGTCCGCGCCTCTCGGCGAGAGCCAGTTCGTCGACGCGACCGAGCTGCACAAGCAGATGGCCTTCGGCTACACGTCCGCGTTGAAACGCCACAGCGAGCTTGAGGAAGAAGAAAGCGGGGATGCCGTGTGTTCAGTCCTTTACTGCCTCTTGAACCACGGTCTCCAGCTCCTCCTCTCCGCACCGAACGATTCAACGCAGTACGATTTGTACAAGCCTGAGCAGGGGATGGGGATCCGGTCTCTGCTGTTCCCTCCGGGGATTGGGAAGTTGAAGTCGGTGGTGGCGGAAATAGCGGTGACCCTAGCGTGCGTCAACTCCGCGCTGCACAGCCAGATCGACCGGGAGCTGGGCCCGAAGGTCCTCCCGCTGATGGCGAAGGCGGAAGACAACCCCGGGGCCCGCCTCGTGCTCGACAGCACGACGTTCGTCATCCGCGCCCGAGCCCTTGTCGATTGGGTGCCCAGGTCCTACAGCGACGAGAAGGCCCGTCGACTCATGTCGTTAACGGTCGCCCGCATAGAAGCGAACCCTCATGAGTACAACGCACACACCGGCCACCGTAGCGTGAGCGCCCCTTCGCGGCTGGATAATGGCGGCAACGGCTTGTTCCACCTCGACCACGCTTCCCACTCCCGCGTCTTCGCCGACGACACGAGCCTGCACTGGGAAACGTTTTTCAGGCGCATCGCGGCCGTGCAGCGCATGTCTTGGGAAAAGTTCCAGCCGAAGTACGAGCATCTTTTCCCCTTGGTCCGCTACGTCATGGCGCTGGAGGGCGTCGAGCCGGCGACCGAGAAGGTCGACTACCGAAAGCACTACCAGCCCTTTTCCGTCTACTTCCCCGACCCGCAGACGATGATGGACGAGCTCCAGGAGCTGAACGAAAAGGCGGTTTTCCAGCTGGGCATCGAGACCGACGGCGCCATGAAGCTGCTGGACGACTGCGACAGGGGCGCGTTCCTCATCAGGTATGTATCAGCAGGACCCTGCTTCACGTTAACCCTTTACGGACGGGGAACATGCTATTGTATCGCTTGAGCTTGGATACTGAGCCTCCAGAGTAAAGACGCGTTTAAAATGATCAATGTTTGCTGCCGTGAAGAGATGCGTTACGAAACCTTTCCAAGGAGCACCAGGTTTCCCATCTTCGTAGTCGTAAAACTCTCGAGTTTGACCCATAGATTCCCCAGAAGGCTTTTTGTGTGTTGGACAACCTCCCACCCCCTCGGTTAAGACCCCGAGCAACCACCCCCTCCGTCCGGAAGGGGTTAAGACCCCGAGCACACCACCCCCTCCGTCCGGAAGGGGTTAAGACCCCGAGCAAACCACCTCCTCCGTCCGGAAGGGGTTAAGACCCCGAGCAACCACCCCCTCCGTCCGGAAGGGGTTAAGACCCCGAGCAAACCACCCCCTCCGTCCGGAAGGGGTTAAGACCCCGAGCAAACCACCCTCCGTCCGGAAGGGGTTAAGACCCCGAGCAACCACCCCCTCCGTCCGGAAGGGGTTAAGACCCCGAGCAACCACCCCCTCCGTCCGGAAGGGGTTAAGACCCCGAGCAAACCACCTCCTCCGTCCGGAAGGGGTTAAGACCCCGAGCAACCACCCCCTCCGTCCGGAAGGGGTTAAGACCCCGAGCAACCACCCCCTCCGTCCGGAAGGGGTTAAGACCCCGAGCAAACCACCCCCTCCGTCCGGAAGGGGTTAAGACCCCGAGCAACCACCCCCTCCGTCCGGAAGGGGTTAAGACCCCGAGCAACCACCCCCTCCGTCCGGAAGGGGTTAAGACCCCGAGCAAACCACCCCCTCCGTCCGGAAGGGGTTAAGACCCCGAGCAACCACCCCCTCCGTCCGGAAGGGGTTAAGACCCCGAGCAAACCACCTCCTCCGTCCGGAAGGGGTTAAGACCCCGAGCAACCACCCCCTCCGTCCGGAAGGGGTTAAGACCCCGAGCAACCACCCCCTCCGTCCGGAAGGGGTTAAGACCCCGAGCAAACCACCCCCTCCGTCCGGAAGGGGTTAAGACCCCGAGCAACCACCCCCTCCGTCCGGAAGGGGTTAAGACCCCGAGCAAACCACCCCCTCCGTCCGGAAGGGGTTAAGACCCCGAGCAACCACCCCCTCCGTCCGGAAGGGGTTAAGACCCCGAGCAAACCACCCTCCGTCCGGAAGGGGTTACTGGGGGGGGTCAAATCCAATAGGTATAATATTGTATTTGCTGGGGGAGGCTAAAGAAAACCTGGTTTTCAAAAGTCTGGGTGCTGAAAGTCTGGTGTACAGGCACTTGGGGGTCAACAATGGATTTGGCAAAAACGTTGCGGGACGGAAAGAGCTATCCCTGGCATGTATCGGCACCTTTTCTACACTCGATATAGCCTAAAATCTGACCCCCAGGTGGCACTTCAGACTTTGGAAAAACCACTCCGCCAGGAATCGAACCAGCACCCTCAGCACC
Organism: Diplonema papillatum; assembly: GCA_030068145.1. Taxonomy (NCBI): domain Eukaryota; phylum Euglenozoa; class Diplonemea; order Diplonemida; family Diplonemidae; genus Diplonema; species Diplonema papillatum. Next base: position 591,340 of record JAPJBO010000024.1, read on the forward strand.
ACATGTGGGTGTGGGAACCGCTGGACCACGTGCTAAAAAAAGCGGGCCATTTCTTTTCGGGTTCGGGTGGTTCTCAGAAATTATTGAATCCGAATCCGAGGAAAATGCCATCGACAGCGAAATCAAGCAGAAATATTGGACTCCCGGCTTCAGGAGTGTTCCACATTGAACTTCTCTCGAAAAAGAAGCTGCTCTCGAGTGGGGAAGCAAACCCCCACTGAGGACAAATAATATTGTATTCCAAGACTATGCTCACCAAACCCCCTTTTCAGCGTACCTATTGTATTTGCCAATAATATTGTATTTGACTACCTACAGTATTTGACCCCCCCCAGCAAGACCCCGAGCAACCACCCCCTCCGTCCGGAAGGGGCTAAGACCCCGAGCAAACCACCCCTCCGTCCGGAAGGGGTTAAGACCCCGAGGACCCAGCCTTCCTAAAGGTGCCCGCTACTCTACTCTCAGCTTAAGAACAGGTGGAAATGGCTCGTGACGTAAAAAAAGAAACACTTGCAAAGTGTGCGCGTACAAACTATAAGGGGAAACAATAGAAGGAGGAAGCCTCGTCTGCAAAACACTGAGCACAGGGTGCTAAGCGGATACTCGCAGAGCTGTTAGTGGGTCCAGAAAGCCGTGCATCTCTCTGCGAGCCTGAAGGGAGGTTCTTCTGCGATCCTGACTGGCAGTCCCGAGTCCGTTGTTTAGTGAAGACGAAAACAGCGTAAACAGTCAAGCACTGAAGATTCACTGCCACCAAACCTCAACTGCACACAGGCCAGCAAAACGAGAACCGGGGAATCTCGCCATAACCGCGAGAGTGGCGTACACGCCGAACGTTCCCAACCCAGTTCCGAGTGTGAAGACAACGCACAAATTGATCGTCAACAATGCCGAAGCAGGACATCTCACCATCCAGCGCTTTCATATTGTTCGCACCCCTAAAGATGTGGGCTACCACGCGAAGTCTCTATTAAACATGGTCGAGTGGTTGCTGGTCGCAATGCCCCAAGACATCCGACAAGGTTTGTTCCTTACACACACACACCCAATAGATGTCAACCAACCAAAACCAGGTCATCGAGCGCAAAGTGTCATTAGCAAAACCATGAAACACCGCCAAAACCCCCGGAAATCACGTCGCTCACGATCCAAACTGCGCGCTGCACATATTTTGGTCCGCCTGCCACATACAGGCACTGAGCATCCGTTGGTTGCGCACCGACCTGTGCTAGCTGACATCTCTCGAGCTCTGCTGCGGAAGGTCTTGTGCGTGTCGTGTGTAGCCGTCCTCGGACGACGCCACACAGCATCCTCAGGGGTCTCTGTTAGCCATTACAATCACTTTCAGGCGTTGGCACTCCTATTCCGCACGACAAAGCTCCTCTACCCTCCTACGACTACGACTAGCAGCGCCGAGACCGCTGTAGGCGGTTTCGCAAAAATGCAGCCTCACAAAATGCAGCAACGTGCCGATGAAGATACGTCCGATTCCGACACCGGGGCGACTCGTGCTGGCGCAGAGTGAATCAACCTGGCCCGCTGAGCTCACGAAAGGTCGGCTGCTGCCCGTCGCCGACTTGCAGCGTTATCTCTTTGTGATGCAGAAGACGGCTTTCGTCGGCTGCTGCCCGTCGCCGACTTGCAGCGTTATCTCTTTGTGATGCAGAAGACGGCTTTCGTCGGCTGCATCCAAAAAATCCAGTCCATCCCCTCCTGATAGATCGCGACAGACCGTCAAATGCAGCACCAGGCAAATCTATGCAGCTCCAGGGAATGGGGGTGCAAGTGAAAGACCGGGGCGCACCGTAGTGCACGGTGATACACAGCAGCAGGCGTTTCGTTGCAGTCCCAGGGAGATATGGATGGACCGGCTCAGTTGCATCGCGTGAAAAGCGGGTGCACAATAGGTACACGGGGCAGCAGTCGGTCCGGAGGCTGACAGGTGAGCAGCGCCACCTCCTGCTGCGCGTGTAGTGAAGATGCGTTCCGGTCAAGCACGGCACCATTGCTCCTCGCCGGCTGATGCTGTTTACGATGCCAACGGCGCGACCGCCCTCTAGCCCGTAGATATCTGCCATGACATCACCGCCGCCAATTTCTATCAGCGAAGCTTAACCGCGTTTCTGCCCTGATTCAGAACTACACGTGCAGCCGCCTGTTTTTCAATCCAACGGATCCTGGAACACCCCCCTCCACCCCAGGAATATTTCCTCGCACTCGTTTCCTTTTTGTTACTTCAACCATTGGCGCTGCACACGGCAACCCCATGTCCACTGTGCTCTGTGGAGTTTACTTCGCAGGTTGCCACCGTACACGAACAGGTCAGTGCGGCCAGATGAGTCGCAGTCACAATCAGGGCGGGGGGCCCTGAGTTTTCTAACGGATTGCTCAGGCACGGTTGTAGGGGCCTTCCCCCCCGTGACGGATTTGCCTGTGCTCTATCTATGCTCGGTCCTGGCTGTGACGAGCTACGAATAGCCGCCAGACAAATCAGACTCGCCCCGCTGTCCTGTCCGCAGACACTCAGGTCCGATGGTCCGCCCTATGTGTCCGTGGCTTAAACGACCAATCCACGGCGCAGACGGGACCAGTGCGTGTTGAACATATCGTTCCAAGCACGTTCTTGCAATCACCCTCCCCCCCTATTTTATTTTACACTTTCTTCGACGAAGACTTGATGCTAGCATCAAACATGCATGCGAGGCAGCGTTCTGCCTAAACATTAAACTAAGTTTTTCCCCCCGGCCGCCCATATCGGTTGCGGGAGGAAACGTGTGGGTAACCCAAGCCGAGTCCGGAGCCGCAGGCAGAAACCAGCTCAGAAACATTGTTTGCGTCAAGACCCCAGCCGCTGCGTGTTTGTGTGTGTGTGATGTAGACCTGTTTTCACGTGGTGCCTTCCTGTGCGAGAGGCGTCCACGACTCCTTCAGTTTCAATTAACCGCCGATGCTCCCGCAGGTTGCGAGTAGGGGTAGGGGTCCGTGTTAACTGGGGATGGTGCCTTAAACAGCACCTCGCGATCTCTTCGTTGCCTGCTTCGCACTCGACGCAGCGTCCCAGTCTGTGGACCGAGGCAGTATTGCATCCGCGTGTCTGTGTGTGTGTGTGTGTGTGTGTGTGTGTGTGTGTGTGTGTGTGTGTGTGTGTGTGTGTGTGTGTGTGTGTGTGTGTGTGTGTGTGTGTGTGTGTGTGTGTGTGTGTGTGTGTGTGTGTGTGTGTGTGTGTGTGTGTGTGTGTGTGTGTGTGTGTGTGTGTGTGTGTGTGTACGGACCTGTTTTAACGTGGTGCCTCCCTTCACGAAAGTACGACCACGCTCAGATTAGGCTAGGTGACGGCCGATGCACCCCCGGGCTGGGAGTGGGGGCCTCCATTTGCTCTCCTGTTCGCGTGATGCTTTGTGCAGCAGCTGGCTAATGTTTCGTTCTCAGCCACACAATCGCCGCAACGTCCTAGTCTGTGAGCTGTGCAGAAGTGCATCCGGGGCCTTAGACCATTGGATCCGTAATGATGCTGCTTGAGGCGACAGCAGGTCTCCGCCGGTAGACGCTTTTTTACGCACTCACTGCATCGCGGCTTTTTGTGGAGCGAGCAAACCACTCCAGGGCGGGAAGTGTTCGCAGCGCTCGCACGGGGGGGCACCTTTGCGCGGATCTGTGCTTGAACCCCTCTCGGCCTCTTCCGTTCTGCCTTTCCAGTCGGGGTTTCCCTGTGTCCATCCTGTCGGGTAAGCCTCCTCTGGCAAGAAGGTTGCGGCCCAATTCAGGTGTGGCGGGTAAGGGCTGCTCTCATGTTCGTCCGCGATTCCCGCCTGCGCGTGTTCGCGTATCCTCACGATGATGCCTTCTGTCGCCTCTGACAACTGCGCTCGTCGGGAGACGCCCCGTACAACCGTCCCTCCCAGGGATGTCAGCACGGTGGAGGAGTACTCATGGCCATAGAACCACGGCTGTCCCGTCACCTTCTTGTACGCCTTCCCCATCTCAACGAGGCTAAGCGCTTTGCCCAAGGCGGACCGGCGAAAGTCGGTTAGCATCTTCTCTTGCCTTCGAGGAGTCGGCCGCTGGCGCTGCACCAAGTCCATGGCGGCGTTACTCAGGGCATCAGCGTCCGTGTTCCTCTCGCGCTTGACGTGCTCGATGCGCACTGCCATCCGTCGCTGCAGGGAAGAAACCATTCTGGCAGCGCGTGTTTGGTATGGCTTGAGCTCCTCGGAACATGCCAGGCGTCGCAAAAGCTGCCCCACTACCAGTGCCGAGTCCCCCCGCACCGTACACTGCGTGCCGTCCGCATCGTTCGCTTCGTTCAGCAGATGCAGGCCCGCTAGCACCGCTTCATACTCTGCCACATTATTGCTGCGCACGGTCGGCAGCGGCAGTATAACTTCCGACACCTTGGCGCCGTCTCGGTACATTACCGCCCCTGCGCCAGCAACGGCGAAGGCGGTTCCGTTCGCTCTCGCCCCTCCATCGAAGCACACGAGCAACCTGCTGTCGCCCATTTCCCCATCCGCTAGCGTTGTGCGAGCTGCTGTCTGCCTGCTGCCCGTATTGACCACGTGCTGTCCGGAACTGTAGCCTCGTTTGCCATTGGCTCCCTGCTTCGTGTTCCGTGTGCTGCTGAAGGAATACAACGTGTATCCGGGACGCCTTCTAAAGCATGCGGAACAGCGAGGGCGTCGTGTTTACCCTTCGCTTTCTCGTTTCCCGTTCGCCTTACTGTCAGCCGCGTGTCAGCTGTCCTCTCCTGCCCTTTTTTGTGTACGCCGTGTGATTGTGTGTGTGCGCGCCGTGTGTTTGTTGTGTTTGTGCGTTCTGAAACTGTCTCATCCGTGCCCGACAAGCCTTTCCCCCCCACACCTCCGCGAGCCCGGCCGATCGCGAAAGCATGGTGCTGCTGCAAGCAAACACACAAAATGGGCTCGAAAGACACGCCTGTTGTCAAGAGAACACTTGTTATAGGAACTACCAGTCCTTCCCCAGAGAGGTTTGTACCGTGTCCGAATAGCAGAACCCACATGCAAACGTGTGAGGAAAGTGAACCGACCATTGCCACCCTGAACTACGAAACCACGTCCAGAAATGGGATTCAGGGTAAAGGCGGTGGACGAAAAATGAACAGCAAGTGTCAGGCTAGCTCAACCGCAGCTGGCTTTTCTTCTTTTTTTGTATAAGCACCTGCTTTGTAGGAAAAACCTGAGGAGACTGCCAGTTGCGAGATCTCAAAGAAGTAGTTGCAGCCGTCGCGGGTTGCACCACGACGGAAAACGCTCGAAAGGCAGGCATAGTGTGGTGGTACTCATCGGCATGCCGATGACTCCCCACTAACGCAACAATATACCAATCTCAAAGGAGGTACACAAGTGCTGTAGCCCACACGAAACACAGGTAAATCTGGGTTTAGTGGCGGGCGTAAGCGTTCAGCAAAAATGACCCACATTGTAGTTGCAATGTTTCCTCCCCCCTCTAGCTGTCGAATTGAGCACAAGACAGTCCCTCGAGTATTTTCTCTTCTGAAGCGCAGAACAAGGAACCTGGAACCTTGGAATCGCGGTTCTAAAAAAGGGTTTGTAGGCACTGCGAGTACCTTTTCTCGCTTTGACGATGGCCTGGCCTGCTTGATGGCATCAGGTACGACGGGGAAACTACCCCTCTCCTCAGGCGAAGGAAGTACCCGAGATGATCCACCGTTGCAGAATCAGAAAACATAGGTTGGCCATCCATCAGCATCATGCCGGTGACTCCCTACTATTGCAACAGACATCCCGGATCGCAAAAAAGGACGAAACTGTGCCGCAGTCCGTGCGAGCCACTGGCAATCCAGGTTCAGTGCCGGGCGTAAGCGTGGCTACAGAACAGGTTTTGGGTTGTGGGCTTTGGTACTAAAGGGGATATTACCGGAACAAGGGCTGCAGTACGGAGGATTGCCCGAAACCAACCAAAGATCAGTTGATGCTGATCGGCCACGATTTCATCCATCAGCGCAAAGACCCCAACTCCGGAAATGGTCTCTTTGCAGTAATAGACTCTAAAATCCCGGATTCTCAAACGAACTATAACTCTAAATAGTCGGAAGCCGCCAGTTGCGAAATGCACAGGAGGAAAACGTATGGTGCTCATCAGCCAGTAGCTCGTCCCACGAACGCAAGTAGACGGTACTCCCACACAAAGCGCAGGTAAACCTGGGTTCAGTGCGACGTGGAAGCGTTCACAAAAGCGACCCACTTGCGTGAGTTGTACTGTCCTCCCCTTTTAACTGATTGCCCAGACACGGTTATATCAAGACGGACTTTCCTGTGCTTTTGTAGCATGGGAGGGGTCCCGGCCTTGCGGCAACGACAAGTCAGGCTCACGCTACTGACCTGCTGACACTCAGGCGCCGCGCTGAAGCGGCTTAAAGGACCGAAACACGGTGCGTTTTCGTAACGTCGCCTCTTCGCTTCTCTGCGATTCTTTCTACAGGGAAGGACACTGTGAGGCGCCTCCCCGCTCAGCACGTCCTACCCTCTCATGCGGGGGAATACGTTCATTCCCCAGGCACCGTTGAAGGTGTGTCGGTTCGTCCTCCACTGGGCTAATTACTGTTAACGGTCCAAACAAACATCGCGCCAATTCTTTTTTTTTTTACCAAACATGAAATGTTGGAGGAAATGAGAAGCTCGTCGCCGCAAACCGTGGCGTTTTCACTTGCGTCCTGAATCCAGCTTTACGTAAAAAACGATCAGGCACTGCGTTCAACGAACGAGCACTGCCGACGCGTCACTGCTGCTGTGTGCGCTCGGATTGGCGCCGCTCAAACGGCCACCTTATGTCACTCGTTCGTTTGTAAAGATTGCTCCGTTCTTCTCCCTGACTTGTTGCCGGATTAGGATGACACATACTACTACTACTACTACTACTACTACTACTACTACTACTACTACTACTACTACTACTACTACTACTACTACTACTACTACTACTACTACTACTACTACTACTACTACTACTACTACTACTACTACTACTACTACTACTACTACTACTACTACTACTACTACTACTACTACTACTACTACTACTACTACTACTACTACTACTACTACTACTACTACTACTACTACTACTACTACTACTACTACTACTACTACTACTACTACTACTACTACTACTACTACTACTACTACTACTACTACTACTACTACTACTACTACTACTACTACTACTACTACTACTACTACTACTACTACTACTACTACTACTACTACTACTACTACTACTACTACTACTACTACTACTACTACTACTACTACTACTACTACTACTACTACTACTACTACTACTACTACTACTACTACTACTACTACTACTACTACTACTACTACTACTACTACTACTACTACTACTACTACTACTACTACTACTACTACTACTACTACTACTACTACTACTACTACTACTACTACTACTACTACTACTACTACTACTACTACTACTACTACTACTACTACTACTACTACTACTACTACTACTACTACTACTACTACTACTACTACTACTACTACTACTACTACTACTACTACTACTACTACTACTACTACTACTACTACTACTACTACTACTACTACTACTACTACTACTACTACTACTACTACTACTACTACTACTACTACTACTACTACTACTACTACTACTACTACTACTACTACTACTACTACTACTACTACTACTACTACTACTACTACTACTACTACTACTACTACTACTACTACTACTACTACTACTACTACTACTACTACTACTACTACTACTACTACTACTACTACTACTACTACTACTACTACTACTACTACTACTACTACTACTACTACTACTACTACTACTACTACTACTACTACTACTACTACACTACTACTACTACTACTACTATACTACTACTACTACTACTACTACTACTACTACTACTACTACTACTACTACTACTACTACTACTACTACTACTACTACTACTACTACTACTACTACTACTACTACTACTACTACTACTACTACTACTACTACTACTACTACTACTACTACTACTACTACTACTACTACTACTACTACTACTACTACTACTACTACTACTACTACTACTACTACTACTACTGTATACGCACCTGCGTGGTAGGAAATACTTTAGGAGGCTGCCAGCTGCAAAAGATCAAAGGAGGTAAATGTGCTGTAGCCCACACGAAACACAGGTGAATCTGGGTTTAGTGGCGGGCGTAAGCGTTCAACAAAAGCGCCAGCATTGGAAGGAAATGCTCGACAATAGCTGCCAGACAAAGAACCGAAGGGATCCCAAGTGCTGCAACTGACCGAACCACGTGTTGAGCGTCTGCATGGGCAGCAGTCAGTTGTGAGACTGACAGGAGCAGCGCCACCTCCCCTAGCGAGCTCTCGGGTCAAGCTGCGTCTGATGCAGCTGTTGTATGGATCGCCTACATACACTCAGCTGCGCGTGCCTTCATTGCGAAGGTTACTGCTGCGGCCTTCTGGGTGGCAGCTGTGTCAGGTCAAGTAGCGAGATCTGGGGCCCTGTGATGGCTGAGTGCACACCTAAGCAGGGCTGCATCCTCGTGTTGTAGCCGTGTTGTGTACAAGGTTTCGTGAGGGTCTGGTCACCACCTCATCACTATGGGGCACAAACCTTTCGCGACCGTGATTGGACAGTCGGGATTGCCGGGGGCGGTCTCCATGAAGACGAGAAAGCAAGACCTGCCCCCTGCGCCGACACATACTACCACTACTGCTGCAGCGTCTGAAGGGATTATTCTAATCCCGAAATTCGGGAAAATCATGGTTAAAAAGTCTGCAGCATGGCCGGAAAGATTTTTTTTTTTAGCCACATGCAATGTGTGAGGAAACTGAACCGCTCAAGTAGGACCTTCTGATCATGATCATTTGCCAAATTTGCCACCTGAAACCACGTCCAGGATTTGGGCTCAGGGTAGTGCGGTCAACGAAAATTTTTGATCTTGTGGCGGCAGGGTCGTTGCAGCTCGAGCCGGTTTGGGTCTCGACTGAGATCCAAAAGGCTGACCCGTTTACCCGGGGTTGGTTCCATGGCTCCTCGCTAATAGAGAAGTCGTTGCTTGGGGCTGTCCTGATGTCCCGGCGCATGTGCAGTTTGGTTGGCACCATGTATGGCACGGGTATGTCGCGGTGACTTTCACGTCACGAGGTAGCCTGTAGTTCAATGTGCCACGACTGCGTCTGCTCTGCCGCTCCGCGGTCCCATAGGGTCCCAAGTGCGGTCAACGAAAACTCTAGTTTCCCTTTCTACTTTCTCCTACTCTCGCGGTGTACGGTTTTTAGCCACATGCAATGTGTGAGGAAACTGAACCGCTCAAGTAGGACCTTCTGATCATGATCATTTGCCAAATTTGCCACCTGAAACCACGTCCAGGATTTGGGCTCAGGGTAGTGCGGTCAACGAAAACTCTAGTTTCCCTTTCTACTTTCTCCTACTCTCGCGGTGTACGGTTTCCCACGTTGAGCGAGGGGTTTTTGATGACCTGTAAGCCTGGTATGCGCGTGTTGCTGCTTCGCCTCTTGGCCTTGCAAGCACAAAAAAGTTTTCACCAGAAAACCCCTGTGGGTAAAGACCTTTTTCAACGGCCTGTTTTGAGAATGTGTTTTTTACATAAGCGCCAGCTTGAAAGGAAATGCTCGACGATGCTGCCCGACAAACAACAGAAGGGATCCCAAGTGCTGTAACTACCGAACCACGTGTTGAACGGACGTGAGGTTTGGTCATGCGGGTCTACCCCTACACGACAAATCACACAAACACAACAGGTCAAAATCCTGAGTGAGAAAGCAACACACGGTGGTGTAAGCGAAAAACAAACGTATAAGACGCTAGCCTTAGAAGATTAATATTTACCGACTAATGATACCCTGTGCAACAGGGCCTCTCGCTCCCACACAACAGCTCACGCTCTTGCTAATAAATTTTTAACCATGATCTAACCAGGATAATCTCTGAGCGTCTGCAAAGCATCTTGAAAGTTTTCCAGTTCCGACCACTTCCGTTACTCTTCCTTTATGCGTGCAAACAACAACAAGAACAAGAATAAAATGTACGGTCCGTGCTCTGCCTCCCCACCCCCCCCCACCCCCACCAACGATTTAAAAGCTACAGTTTCCCAACGGGGGTGCTTATGGAAGCTGCAATGAAGGCTTAGACCGGTACGGGCTACATGGCAACCCCTGCTCAACATGTAGAACGTGGGGGGCCCTTGATCACATTCATTACGGGTGTGGTCGTGGTGTCGGTCGCAATAGTCGCTTTGCTAGCCAAAGAGAGAGATAGAGAGAAAAAGAGCGCCAGAGAGAAAAGAAAAGACAACGTTATCTTCCGGAAAAGAAGGGTTACGCGAACCCCCGAAAAAATAATTACCCCCCCAAAAGAAATAAACAGAAAAAAAATAAAAACACAAACCGACGGTGACCCCCAAAACCTTTTTCAACCTTTCCAACACCCTTCAAGCTACACCAGTATACAACGACCCCCCCCCACCCCCCCAGCATGACAAACCAGACTCACACCGCTGTCCTGTCTGCGGACTCCCTCAGGTTCCGCGCTGATGATGGTCCGCCGTATGTGTCCGTGACTTAAAGGATCGAAACACGGCGCAGACGGGACCAGTGCGGTGTTGAGCACATACCCATTCCAAGCACGTTCTTGCAATCCCCCCCTTATTGCTAGCGACTGAAACCCTCGGTGTGTTCATTTCCAACTCCTGGAGGCGATTGCCGCAGGGAAAGAACGGTCGCCCCCCATACAGTCGAAGTCGAACTTGTAGCGAACCTAAGAGAAGACGAACCGACCCCCTGAAAAGCGCAAAAAGAAGATTGGGTGATATTACTGGGAGGCTGTCGCATGAGACATCTGACTAGCCAAGGTAAATGTGTGAGCGAAAGAGAACGTAAGACTGAGAGAGTGAGTAGAGCATACAAAACGAGATACTAGAATTGATTCGTACTGCCCAACCGACGGAGACCCCGCACACCTTCTTGCTCTCCTTCCTGCCCCAAAAAAAACCAGATCCAATTACAACGTACTCTCCCCCGGTCACGAGCGAGCCCGAGAAGGAGAACGAGGTCAACGTTCAACAAAAAGACCTTGCACTTTGCAGTTGTTCTGTTTCTCCTCCTCCAGCCTCCTTCGAAGGAAGCACAAAGACAGCCCCTCGCGTATTTTCGAAGAAGACTTGATGCTAGCATCAAGCATGCATACAAGTCAGTGTTCTGTCAAACATTAAACTAAGAATTTTCCCCTAGTACGAGGCGCACGCAAACACCGGATCACACCATGCTCCCCTTCGTTCTTATTGGGTGTCTGTATTCTTTTTGGTTCTTTTATACCGAACGTGTGTATTGCAACGTTTAATTGTGGCGCTTATTTCTGAATCCGAAGTCCCACTGGCCCGAAGCACGGCGCAGGATTACTTGTGTTCGCTGGGATTGGAAGACAGCCGTCAGCTCTGGAAGCTGCCAATCCGCAGAAGTGTCCAAGTTACGCTCCCCCTCCTGGGGATCTGGTTATGAACCTGTCGCTTTCTGCCAGCAACGATGGCAGCCGCCACGGGTTGCACAGAACGATTCCTCAACGACTCTGTGCTGGCCTTACTCGCGCATTGGCTAACGTTAGGTTCAACATCTCTCAGTTTCCCATCAGGAGAGCCCGCACCGTAACACGACGGCAATCCCCTGCAAGGCCAACTCACCCGCCATACAGAACGCCCCCCCCCACTCACATGGTGCGGTGTTGAGCACGTATCCAAGCTCGTTTTTGCAGTCCCCCCGGCACGGCGCCGACACCGTAGCAGAGCTGCGACCCTCATGAACGGGCTCTTGGCCAACACCTGCCTTGTAAGAAATACTCGAGCCGCCATTTGCGAAAAGCGATGGAATAATACGCAGCCCTTCGCATTGGAACCCTATTGCGTCCAAGTTCGAAAGTGAAATTTCTCCCGAACCGTGGAGAACTGACGCCCATTTCTTTTCGGCTTGAAACGCCCTTGTGGCTTGCCGGCCGTCATCGACAGCGTTATTCGAGAATGAAAAGGTGGGTGCAAAGATCACTGCACCCTGTAGATGCTTTGTTTGATATCCTGGACCCGAGCCTCGCAAAGTCCGCTTTTAGTGCCAACAATCTTGCGGGTTGCCCAACAATGTATTGTGCAGGCTAAGCAAACGTAGACAGCCTGTCTTGGTGGTCAAAATTCCCAACCTGACAACGAACACTGCGGTTAGCCGCTCACACAATGCCTTGTCACTCAAAGGAAGCCACAACAAAGCCTATGGTGGCGCTCACATTTGACGAATTGATGTAGCAGGGATTGATCAAGCCGCATTCTGACTAGGCACCGCCCCTCGCCTTCGGGGGAAAGTATGCCGTGAGGGATACCATGCAGGGTCAAAACCTTGTGTCTTTTTGGAAATGGCGAAAATTTTATTTCCAGAAAAAAAACGGGTTTTTTGAATTTTAAAATTTTGGAACAAAAACTGCGGTAATTTTTGCGGAAGTTGAGCAAAAAATTTTTTTGCCAAATTTTTTTTTTGAGGTCCATCGGCCCCGCGGGAGCGTTTTAAAAAGACACAAGGTTCTGACCCTGCATGATACATAGCATCGACTTTGTTGAAATTGTCATCCATAATGCACGTCACTCAGTTTTCTACTCGCACCTCCTCTTTTCTGGCCGGTCGAAAGATTCCCGATGGTGGCGATGCGCTCAACACGAGTACCTTGAACAGAGATCACGCCGTTCCTATAACTGAGTGTATTTTCTCCTTGTTTCTGGCACGTACCGATCATCAGTATCTGCTGCCTTCGGCAGCTTCTGTTCCCCCCTCTCCCCTTTCCCCCCTTTCTCGCAGAACCATCTTTTTCTCTTTCGACTGTTCTTGCGGATCAGGCTTGTCCGTCTCAGCTCAAAACCGCTTGCCCCCCTTCATTTAATTCATTTGCCTTGAAGTCTTTTGCTGGCCCGACTTTTTCCTGCTGTTCCTCGCGCGGTGTCCACATACACCTACCGAGGAGGGCTCTGAGGAGAGACCGAGGGCTGCCTGCAGCCTGTGTCTGGATACACGTCCTCATTGCCTCGGGCAAGGCAATTGGATACGATTGAGGGTGAGAAAGTATTCTCCGGCAACGGGGCGCTGGGTGGATCATGAGCAGCTTCACGCATTGTTGAAGCGCCTTCCATGGTGCGTTCGGGTTTCCCCGTTGGGTACATGCCGGTTGCTGCAGAAAGCCAGCGTCTCTTGAGCGGAAGGAGCTCATGAGGGCCACCGATGACCACCCGAGGGGAAAAAGCGCGGCAACAACAGGCTAGTATTGTGAGCTTGAGACCTGCGCTCCCCCCAGAGAGCTTAGAACAGAGGTCGTCCTCGCAAGTGGCGTCTGCCTTGCACTCGTCGAATGCACACACCTCAGCAACACGCCCACTCCCGAAACCAACTGAAGGGTGCAAACAGCTGCAGCCCCAGTCTCCCAACCTGTCCAAATCAGGGTCGACGCAAATTTGACCGGCAAGTGCGCATGTCGCATTCCGCGTCATCCGGACCGTACAAAACACAGGCGTGCCGATTTTGAGGGCGCGGGAGGAGGGAAGGCGGGGCGGACAAAGGAGGACACATCGGGGGAGGGGCGGGTGCGCGCTCGTGCCGGTAGGCGTCGAGGGGACACCGCCTTCTGAAACAATGAAGACGGTAACGAGTTGGCAAGACAGGCTGCCCGAGCACAATGGGGGCAAGTTCGCGGTGCACGACATCGCCTTCCGGCCCGACGGGACGCAGCTCGTGGCGGCTGCGGGAACCCGCGTCTTGGTGTACGCGGCCGCGGATACAGGCGCGAGCGACCCGATTCACTCCTTAAAGGGCCACAAGGACACCGTGTACTGCGTGGGCTACAGCAAAGACGGCAAACGCTTCGCATCCGGGAGTGCAGATAAGTTCGTCATCATCTGGACGCCAAAGGCAGAGGGGATCTTGAAGTACAAGCACGAGGACAGCATCCAAGCTCTCTCCTACAACCCCGTCACGCAACAGCTCGCTTCGGTCACAGCGACTGACTTCGGCTTGTGGAGCCCCGAGCAGAAAAGTGTGAGTAAGCACAAGGTCACGAGCAAGATCCTGTCCTGTGCCTGGACCAACGACGGGCAGCACCTCGCTCTCGGCCACCTTTCGGGCGCGATCTCGATCAGGACGAAAAGCGGCGAAGAAAAGCTGAGCATGCCGAAGCGGAGCGCTCCCGTGTGGACCCTGACCTGGAATCCGTCGCGCGAGGAGGCGTTCGACATACTAGCCGTGGGCTGCTGGGACCAAACTCTGTCGTTCTACCACCTCAGCTCCAAGCAGATCGGGCGTGACCGCCCTCTCGGGTTCGACCCGTGCTGCGTGTCGTACTTCAGCAGCGGGGAGTACCTGCTGATAGGCGGGTCCGACCGCAAGGTCTCCCTCCACACAAAGGAGGGCGTCCGCCTCGCGACGGTGGCGGAAGTGGAAGACTGGGTGTGGACTGTGAAGCAGCGGCCCAAGCTGAACTACGTCGCCCTCGGCGCGAACGACGGGCTGATCGCCATGTACCAATTGATCTTCTCAACAGTCCACGGCCTCTACCAAGACCAGTACGCCTTCCGTGACAACATGACCGACGTCGTCGTGCAGCAGCTCATCACCGAAAAGAAGCTCCGCATCCGCTGCAAAGACTACGTCAAAAAAATAGCGATCTACCGCGACAGACTCGCCGTGCAGCTGCCGGACAAGGTCATGATTTACGAGCTGTGCTACGACGACGCCTACGAGATGAAGCACAAGCTCATGGAACGGATCCCGAAGAAGCTCGAGTGCAACCTGCTCGTCGTCACCGGGCAGCACGTCGTCCTGTGCCTGGACCGGAAGCTGATCCTGTACAACTTCACGGGCGTGGCCCTGCGGGAGTGGAACTTGGAGAGCGGCATCCGGTACATCAAAGTCGTCGGCGGCCCCGTCAACAGCGAGGCGCTGCTGGTCGGCCTGCGGAACGGTGCCGTGGCGAAGATATTCATCGACAACGACTTCCCCATCAGCCTGGTAAAGCTGGAGTCGTCGGTGCGGTGCCTCGACTTGTCAGCGTCGCGAAGCAAACTGGCTGTCGTCGATGAGGGTCAGAATTGCGTTGTTTTCCGGCTCGACACGAAGGAGCTGCTCTTCCAAGAGGCCAATGCAAACTCCATTGCGTGGAACTCTGACTACGAGGACATGCTTTGCTTTTCCGGGAATTCGATCTTGAATATCAAGACCGGCAGCTTCCCGGTTCATCAGCAGAAGCTGCAGGGATTCGTGGTCGGGTTCAAAGGTTCGAAGATCTTCTGCCTGCACCTCGTCGCTATGCACACGATCGACGTCCCCCAGTCGGCGAGTCTGTATCGGTACTTGGAGCGCAAGGATTACACGAGCGCGTACCAAATCGCGTGTCTCGGCGTGACTGAGTCCGACTGGCGGATGCTGGCGATGCAGGCACTCTCCGACCTCAACTTCCCCGTGGCCCGGAAGGCGTTCATCCGCATCCGCGACGTGCGGTACATCGAATTCCTCGACCAGATCGCGCTCTCACGCGAGTGCTCGAAGGGGGACGACCAGCAGTACTGCGGAGAAATCCTGGCGTACCAAGGGAAGTACGACGAAGCCGCCGCGCTGTTCGTCAAGATCGGGATGATCAAACGCGCCATCGAGATGTTCTCGGACCTAAAGCTGTGGGACAAAGCGAAGGACATCTGCCCGAACGGGGGAAACCTGAAGGAGCTTATGAAGAGGCAAGCCATGTGGGCGGAAGAAACGGGCGCGTGCAAAGACGCAGCTTCGTTGTGGCTGGCGGCCGGCGAGTTGGTGAAGGCAATCACGATCATGGGAGACAACGGGTGGATGTCGCGACTGACCGAAGTGCTCCGGCAATTGACGAAGGAAGACGTCGAGGCTGTGCAGCTCTGCGGGAAGTACTTCAGGAAGCACGGCAACCACGCCTGCGGGAAGGAAGCGTACGAGAAAATCAACGACACGAAGTCGCTCATGCAGCTGCACGTCGAAATGCAGAAATGGGAAGAAGCGTTCCGTCTCCTCGAATCGTCGCAAGGCTCGGCAGACGCTGCGGACGTATTCTTGCCGTACGCGGAGTGGCTCGCACTGAACGACAGGTTCGATGAGGCGCAAGAAGCGTACAAAAACGCGAAGAACCCCGACGAAGCGCTGCACATGGTAGAGCAGCTCGCGTTCAACGGCGTTGTGGAGCGCCGGTACAAGGCTGCAGCCTACTACTTCTGGAAGCTTTCGGACGAAATATTCCGCCTCGCAGTCGACGTCCCCGTGAACAACGGCAACACCGAAACGCGAGACGAGACGTTCGCCAAAGCCCGGACGTACCGGCATCGGTCCGAAATATACTACGCGTACTACTACATCCACACGTACACGGAGGTCCCGTTCTGCGCGACGGACCCGGTGAACCTGTTCCAAATGGCCCGGTGGTTGCTCATGGCAATCGGGCCCGAAGTGCCGCATGGTGTCTCCAAGCTATCGATCGTCCTCGCGTTGGCGAAGTTGTCGAAGGAACTCGAAGCGTTCAAGCTCGCGCGCGTGGCGTACGAGAAGCTGCAGCTGTACGTGGTGGAGACCCCGATGATCGACCAGCTCGACATCGCGGCCATCGCCGTGCGGTCGAAGCCGTTCACGGACAAAGAAGAGCTTCTGCCGATGTGCTACCGGTGCTCGTTCACGAACCCGCTGCTGAACGAGCAGCAGGACACGTGCACACACTGCCGGCAGCCCTTCGTGCGGGCGTTCCACTCCTTCGAATGCCTGCCGCTGGTCGAATTCGAGCTCGCCGACTCGATCACCGACGAGGAGGCGCAGCGGATCCTCGCGTCGAACACGAGGACCGGGAAGAAGAGGGAAACCGAGTGGAAGGAACGGCAGGACGGCGGCGTGCAGACGCTGACGTTCACCGGCGACGACGGCGGCGCTGACCACCTCAACATGGACGGCTCGGACGTGGACCTCAACGACCCCTTCACCCGGCAGCTGATGTCGATCGGGGTCTTCGATTCGAACACGTACAAGCCGATCATCGTCAACAGGGAGATCCTGAAAACGCTGAAGAGAGACGAGATCTTCGTGGTCAAGTGGACGAACAAGAACGCGGACAAAACCCTATCCCAGCCGCACAAAGAGCCGGTGAGCGTGGAGCGCGAGAGCAGAGTGCCCTCCGCATACAAAGTGAAGTACTACCGCAATGTGGTGCCTGA